>JAZHRO010000071.1:12785000-13385000 GCA_037157565.1 Thalassia testudinum | reverse complement strand
ACTACCTCTTCAACTTTGCAGGCACCTTCCTCTAGTCGAAGTAGCAAATGGGCACAATGGACTTAACAATTGTGCCCACTCAACTGATGAAGCACAGGTAATTCTCCGCCTCCCTTGTGGATCTAAGCCTGATCATTATTCTCAGGCACTCAGGGACACGTTGGAGGTCTAAACTCTTTGTCTTCCCCCGTCCCTTTTTTACTTTACATGCATAAACATTAATCATATTCAATATATATTTCTGAAGTTATAATAAACTTTAAAATATAGAATTAATTGACTTCTTAAAAGTAGAGGAGCTCTTACCAGCACTTGTTCCCACCACATGAACTAGGGACGTACTCCCCACCATCTCATCCTTCACCTCCTCCCCCTCATCCTCCCCCTCTCCCTCAATGTCATCGTTCTCATCTTCTTCCTCCTCATCTCATGCTCCATAATCTAGATCATCCTCTACTCACGCTGGGAAGGTAGGAGCAATCTCCTTCCCCTTTCCCTTCTCCCCTGCATGTAGTAAACATGTCAAGTCCCCACACCATAAGAAATGTAACTGGGGGGGAGCCTGACGTCGTGGGGATGGCTGAGCCTGCTATCAGGGGTGGCTGAGCCTAGGGATACGTCTCAGGCTTGGTGGATGGTTGTGTCTGAGGGTGTAAAGACCTGTCTCACTTTTAGCCTCTTAAGACATCTGGAGTGTCAGTCAGACGTCTGTCCAGACGTCTGGACCCTTTCCCGGACTTCTGGAAATTAAATTTTTGTACGTGATCTGCGTTCTGCGCGCGGGTGGTGCGCAGAACTCTCCTTTTCTCTCTCTTTTCTCCTTCTTCCCCCTGTTGAACCCTAAGCCCCCCAGCTCTATAAAAGCCACCCTCCCCTCCTCTCCTCTCCACTCCACACACCACCATCTCCACCTTCAGAGCGCGGCGAAGTGGCTGGAGGAGGTGAGCGAGGGAGCATGTGAGAGCGAGGAGGAGGAGAGTGCATGAGAAGGAGGAGGAAGCCGAGGTCAGGAGCTTTGGTGGAAGCTCATCGAAGCTCACACAGCCATTGCAACGCGTACGGGAGGAGGGAGTCCGGAGCAATGTCCTCGACCACCTGCAGCAGCTGGAGCTGCGACGGAACGAGGAGAAACGCGGCAGAGTGTGGCGAGGAGCGCTGGGAGCACGTTCTGATACTAGAATTTTTCCAGTATTAGAAGTCTGGAGTGCAGTCCGGATGACTGGCTGAACGTTTGGACATCTGGAGTCAAGACCAGATGTCTGAATGCACCTTTATCGCGAAGGTACGTTCTCTTCGCAGTTACGGCCATGCAGGCCGCACCACAGAAGATATGTTTGGCTGATTTTAGGGTGGCTGCTATGTCGTACGCAGGAGCAGCCTTGGGAAGGTGTGAGGAATGCCCTTCCATGCACTTTCGAACGTCTGATCAGCTCACCAGATGATCGGAGGTGCTTCCAGATGACTAGAGGAGTGGTCCGACGTCTGGAACCACTTTCCAACGATCGCAGGGGAGTTTTGGACGTCTGAGGGAACCGCAAGAACTTGAGGTGAGATTCTGTAACTTTTAAGATATCCAGACTTGTTTCCAAATGTCTGACTTTGGTCAATAGACACGTTTTTAACCGGTTTGGGGTCGGATCCGTGTTACGCAAATGAAGTATCTGTGGTTTCCTTGTGAGTTGCTCTACGTACTAGAAACCTTTATACACTGTTCTGATCTTCCTTTGTGATGTATTCCTTGGTATAGGGATTCGACCTACTACGTGTTTGGGGCTCATAGAGACGCCTGGGTCTACGGTTCAAGCCTCCATTACTCTCGGATTGTCTGGTAGAGTGGTCTACCCCTGTTAATCTTATTAGATAAGGATGTATCTGTGGAATTAGCCAACTGGAAACCTAGGATGTGGCATGAACCCTAGGACAGAGAAATGAATAAACCAATTGTACTGCATGATTGTGCTTGTATACATGAATAAGTTAAACTGCTAGCCCTTGCCTGTAATAAAGTATGAGCTGCCTGTTAGAATATAAGCTGCCTGAGATAAATGAAC
Organism: Thalassia testudinum; assembly: GCA_037157565.1. Lineage (NCBI taxonomy): Eukaryota > Viridiplantae > Streptophyta > Magnoliopsida > Alismatales > Hydrocharitaceae > Thalassia > Thalassia testudinum. Next base: position 13,382,949 of record JAZHRO010000071.1, on the reverse strand, counting down.
AGTTACCCGTGAAATTATCAGTTGCATGTATTAAATTGTGGAAACATGAGCTGCCTGTATATAAATAAGAACTGAATTGTGAATGATGGAATCTGGATCTAAATAATGTGGTGAACATGAGCATGAACCCTACGGGGAGTTAGGAGTAGAGCTCCTATGGTTAGATGGAGAGTCTGGATTGTGGACAGGAAGTGTTCTGGCCCTTGAGTACGTGGTACCAAGGAGAGCGACTGTCCCCTTTTTGTGTAGAGCGGAGCTAGCCACCCTTGGGTTGGAACCTGGGGTTAGGTTTGGCCACTCTATACCGACTTCTATTGGCCCTCATGTACACGGTACCGAGGCGAGCTACTAGTGTAGGGAGGGAGCTAGCCACCCCACGAGGCCCGGGGTTCAGCTAGCCACCCTACACCAACTTGTTAGCCCTCTGGGCAAACCGGGGTAGTCAAACGAGGGTGCACGGACTGTGGAGGGGTGAGACCCCTATTTGGTTCTGAGGGGCTAGACCCTTGTTTCTGAGAAGGCTAAGCCCTATACTGTTCCGTGCTGTACTTTGGGCGTACCTGCTAGCGGAAATGACTGACCGCGTGTTAGTGCAGGGTAGCTACTCGTGCGCTTATCACAAGTGTCGTAGTCACCGCTACGTCTTGACAGTGACCTCAGGATGGTTGACTGGGTGTAGGACTACCACGGGGGACTCTCCCGGCCAAGAGAGCACCACGTGTACCTTCTACTCTTCAGAAAAGACTACAATCAAGATCATTCCCACGAGGAATATGCAAGATCAAGAAAATCTGAAAGTTGACAAAAAGGGGTGAAAAGGAAATGCATGTTAAATACAATAATTAGAAAAGATAATTAAACCTGTTACTTTTACTGCTTTAGATAGTATAGTTACCACTCTACTCAGCGTTCGCTGACTCTATCTCTTTCATAACACTATTCAGGTCTAGGAGTTGAGCAGTTCGAGCTTCCGGCTACGGAGGGTGCTGGGCCCAGTCGAGCCCAGCCGTAGCTTTTCTACTCTTCTTTCTGTATACCCTTACTGTTGTAGTGAGTTTCAGACTTTTAGCTACTGTTATTGTTACTGTTGCTTTCGTTTTCATTGTTCCTGTTGTTGTGGTGGTATGCATTGGAATAGTAGCTTTTACTTTCCTTTAATGCTTGTACGTTTTTACTGCTTAGTTATATTACATATGTGAATGTGGTTTATTTTCTTGCTTTTTGGTTATTTCTTGTTGGACGACTGGGTCTTGGGATCAGTCGAGGCGATCCGATCTCGGGTCCTGTAGGGATTCGGGAATCGGGTTGTAACAGAGGGGGACCCTTTTTATTAGGTTTTTTCTTAAACACCTTCATTTGTAAGAAGAAATAAATACAATAATTAGTACAGTTCAAAATAATATAGAAATCATTAATGAAAAACTTTGACAAATATTAGAAAAATTTTTAAAAATTTCGATAGAGTTCTCCCTTAACTTTGGAGGTTTTTCTAGAAACCTGCATATTAAAATGAAACCAGCATATAGAAATTACTATTACAAAGAAACCTGCATATTAAAATAAAATCTGCATTTAGTCACTTAAGATCTATTTTCCATAACAATAATGATGAAAAAAAAAGGTAGAACTGTGAGCAAGGTAGGGTGCAATGTCAGATGTGTGAGCAATTGCCCAAATAGATTGCTTGCTGCTTTAAGGAGCTTTTGTTAAATGTTTATTTCTTTGAACTAAACAACATGCTTCTTCCTCTTTAAGTTAAAATATAGAGATGTCATTGCCATGGGGATTTCGCTATTTGGTTGTTGCATGCCATGTTCTTCTTGAAAGATGCTTATGCGAGTTTTGTGGAAAAGCATGCCAAATATAATGAGAATGTTGACCATTGGTGGTAGATTTATGATGAGTTAGTTATCTCTTATGTGCATTTGAAGTTGGATTTATGATGAGTTAGTTTTGTGCTTATAGTAATCCAAATGATGCTGAGGTTTAAGATAAAAAGAAGTGGTATTGTTGAGGATGGATAGGGGAAGATTGGGGTTAGAAAATTCGATAGAGTTTCCCCATGAAATTTGAAGTTTTTCTATAAACCTACATAATAAAATAATACAACAAATACAAGTGGGTACACCCCACATTAAAAAGAATCATATACAAATAAAGTGGACACACCCCACATTAAAAAAATCACATATAATTAAAGTGGGCACATCCGACATTAAAAAGAATCACATACAATTAAAGTGAGCACACCTCACATCCATTTAATGAAAAAAAAAAAAAAGTGTGCACACCCTACATCCAGCAAAAACTTCTAATATAATTCAATTAAATTAAAAATATTAAAATTATACCTCTGACAACAACGACTTCTGAGTATGCCTATCACTGATAACCTATAATTTCAAAAGTAAAAGTAATTAAATAATACATTACAATCTTATTAAATAATTTAAATAAATGAATAAAAAGTGTAGTGAGTAAGAATAACATATTTTAAACATGTGTACGTGATTAGTTTTAAGTTTTAGCGTTTCTAGTATATAGAAAATGCCAATATAAGTTTAGGTTTCTTAAATTTGAATATAAATTAGATTTAAACAAAAGATGAGAAATTGTTACTAACCTTAGATATCCACATCTATTGCATTTGAATACATATGATCTTCTTCCATTAAGTCTTGGTATGCTTTATTTTGTACATCAAAATGATTGCGCAGTACTGTTATTATTGGTATAACCTATCCCCTTTGGCAATTATCGATGACGTAGAAAACTTGTGCTGCTTGACATGTCAATGTAAATGATTCATCAGACTGAAGAATTTGACGATTAGGATTTAAACTCAAGAAATTGTGTTCCTTGTCAATTTTAAAACCAGTGCCCTCTTTAAAAACATCAAACCTGTGACATTTAAATAGGATAACTTTGCGATCATATCTGAAGCTTATCTCCACAATTTCTTTGATTTCACTATAGTAGATCGGTGAAAAGATCTGAATCAACAACTCCAACATGTTATGTAACATTTCTATCATCAATTTCTTTTATTCTAAATCTAAATCCATTTATTATATACTCATAGTAGTAATGTGCATAATGTAATGGTGTATCGGCAATTACATCAAAATCTGGTATTTATCATGAGTCCTTATCCTCTTTCAATTAATTAACTCGTCTTTAAACTAATCTAAGAAGCCAAATTCGATTGTCTTTGAAAGAGGTAATCGTTCTAATTCCTCATAAAATGAATCAATTTTAAGAATTTATTTTAAAATATATAGATGTGCCCAACATCTATTATTTTCTGAAATAGCCTTGCACTTTATATGAAGAATTGACCTTCCTCTAATATTAAAAATTGACAAACATTCTTCATCACTATTATCGTATTCCCTCTCATAGTTCCTTTGAAATTTATTAAAGCGGTTGTCTATTTCATTCATGTACATGAAAGTAAAATTTAAACACTCCTCCACGAGATACCCTTCTACAATTGAACCTTCCGATTTTTCCTTGTTGAAAACATAATCGTTAAACCTTTTCAAAAATCGCTCCACAGGATACATCTATCTGAATTGTATAGGTCCACCGAGTCTCACTTCAATTGCAAGATGCAACGTGAGATGAACCATTACATCGAAGAAGGCTGGGGGAAGAATCTGTTCCATCTTACAGAGAGTAATGACTATTTATTTATCCCAGTGATTGATAGCGATTTCACGCGGTTTGTTAAAATACGTCGTTGTAACGCGTAAATCCGCTTTCGCTTTTAAAATTTATATCCTAGATAGGGGAGTATCTAGGGTCGTCCAAGGAGGCAAAAATTGCAATAATGATTCTCTTGCTTGGAATATATCTCAACTTTCTTTTTGGTAATTTTCAATATACCATTTTTCTTTATTTTTGAACTAAGGCAACATGCGAAATTATGGCGGGAAAAGTGTTTACACTTCCAATTAAGTAAACTACTCTAAAGTGGCAAGTAGAGCCTCTCCCTAAGCTCACTCTAAGCAAGTGAAGGCCTAGAATAATTAGGGAGAGGAAGTGAAGAATGCTGAAAATAAGCAAATAGAAATGCAAACAAAAAAAAAATTGCAAAGAAGGCAACTAGATAATTGATAAAGTGTTTTACAAAAGGCCTAGTAGAGGAAAGCTTGTACTACTAGAAAATTGCAAATAAGAAAATAAAACACAAATCCTCTAGATAGATGGTGAAGAAGAGGGCTTCTTGCTCCAAGGTTGGTGGCTCCCAAGCTTGAAAAGAATCCTTCAACTCCTTCCTTGCAGTACTCCGCCAAGGTGATGTCCTCCAAGGCAAGCCTTAGGGGGGCGTGCCCTAAGTTTTTCTCCAAGGGTGGACGTCCACCCTAAGTCCTCCTTTGCCTGGCCGTCCTCCTTGAAGTGGAAGAGTCCTCCTCCTTGGCGTGGCTCAAGTTGAAGAGAGTGGGGAGAAGAAGGCACCAAAAAGGGCTGGTGATGTGCCCCTTTAATCTCCTTCTCTACTCCTTCTTCTTGGCCGTAGGTATAGGTGGTTTAGGTAGAAAATATACTAAGGGAGGATGCCTCAAAATGGTGGTAGGTGGTGGCCTTTTATAGAATAGGAGGGGGGCTATGGTGACCTTTGAAATGGATGGCTAGGATGGAAGGAGGGAGGTGGTTAAGGATCCAATGGCCAAGGGTGTTTGGCGCCACCTTAAGGGACACCTAAGGGGTGGTTATGTGTGTTGACACCCCTTGATATTGGCGCCAAAATGGCTTCTAGAAGAGGGTCTAAGTTGGCGCCAAGAAGGATTCTAGAAGGGGGGTTAGGTGGATGGCTAGGATGGCTTATGTGGGTAGGTGTAGGGTGGATTAAGGGGCTGAAAGTGGCGCCAATATAGAGGTGGTTAGGGGTGGTTTTTGGCGCCAACTTGAAGTGTCTTTTGGTGGAGATAATGGGGTGAAGGGATGGCTAGGAGGTGGTGCCAACTTGAGTAGGGTAGCTAGCTTAGGTAGGCTTGAGTTGGTGGAGCTAGCTAGGGTTGATTTTGGAGGTAATGAATGGCCAAGGAGCTGGTTGTTAGCTAAGCTAAGCTAAGCTAAGATAAGCTAAGCTAGCTTAGCTAAAGGTGGAGTAGAGGAGAAGGTGTTGGAGCTAGGGTTTGGAGCAAGGAGCTGAGGAGAAGAAGTCTGGAGCTGGAGCTGGAGCTGGCTGCTACTGAAGAGGCTGGCATGGGGCTACTCTAGCTGGCTTAGCTTGCTAGTTCTTTGCTAGCTACTAAGCCAAGCTAAAGTGAGCTAGCTTCTACCAAAATGAGCTGAGGTGAGCTAGGTCTGGTGCTTCCGGGGAGAATCAAGCTGGTTGAGGCAGCTAAGGTAGCTTAGCTCAACTGAGTTGAGCTAAGCTGAGTCCCCGGGAGCTGGACTTGAGCTTCCTGAGCTGAGATGAATTCTTCTTCAGCTGGCTGGAGTTGAGTGGAGCTGGATGTAGCTGGATCTGAGCTGGGGTGAACTCCTGTCAACTCAGCTGAGCTAGCTAGAGCTCCCTGTGAACTAGTGGGAGCTGAGGTGAGCTAGACTCAGCTAAGTTGAGCTGGATCTGAGCTGACTTGAGCTAGGGTGAGCTAAGGTGAACTCTCTTGAGCTGCCATCCAGCTGTGATTAGCTGAATGGAGCTGGGATGAGCTAACCCTAGTTCAAGTAAGCTAGGTTCCAGCTGCGGTGAGCTAGATCAAGCTGAGGTGAGCTGGATCAAGCTGAGGTGAGCTGGATTAGGCTGAGTTCCAGCTAGTCTAGGCTTCTCCTTCACCAATTGCCTTCTTGAGTGCTAGGGTTTTAGGGATCTGTGCATCTGTACATCCCTAACACTCACAAAAACTTATTAAAATGACAATAAAAAATGCAATGCATGCCTATCCTAATTTATGCCTAAATGCAGCCCAAAAACCCGTTTGCAGAGTAAAATCCTAAGAGCTAGGTTAGTTTTAAAGCATAAAAATGATGATAAACTGGCGTTTATCACACCCCCATGCTTATCTTTTGCTAGTCTCTTAGCAAAACATTAATTTTTTTGGAAAACGGAATTTTTGGGAAATCTAATTTTTTTTTACTTTTGAGGAGAAAAAGAGATTAAGGGACCTTGGTAGATTAAAACACAGGAGATACGGGATTTGTTGAAGATAAACATCAGGATTTGTTTTTGGATCCAACCATTAGATAGAACGGGATCAATATATCCTCAGAAAATTCACAAATTAACCCCTTGTTAATTCAGATGACTTGAAATGTTTGTTTTTAGGATTTTTCTGGCTCGTGAATCTGATTCGCAACTTGCAAATTCCTTTAAAACCTTGTGTCTGTGCTTGTGAAAAGCCAACCTTTATAAGGACGTGTTATTATTATTATTATTTTTTTTTTTTTTTCTCTCCCCCATGCTTATTTTTAGCTTAGTCTTACAACAGATGTGTCGGTATCATCATTCCCGTTACCATTCCTCGAGGGGGCTCTGGCGCCAGTACTTCGGGATAGCACTGTCCATGACACCACCCAGGAGCTCACAACCCCAAAACACGATGCGGTGAAAAGGGGCGCTCCAAGCAAACTCAAGCTCTTGCTCCGACGCTATAGGTAGAGCACCGTCCAAGACACTTGAGCTGCTGAAATGCGCTTTAATGCTCTGTCTAAAGATATGAAATATAGATATAGAGCAGCACCGAGGCGGTAACATGTTGACATCGTGTCCTCAAAGAAGGTTTTTTTCCTTCTTCTCGACGGTGGGAACTCAAACCAATGATCTGCTTCAGACTTTTACTAAATCCAAACAAGGGAGTTTTTTCAAATTTTTAGTTATTTTTAAGTGTTGGCTTGTGTGTGAAAATTGACACAAGAAGTTTCTCAAGAACCACAGGTTTTTGAATCAAAAACTAAGTCAAATACTTTCCATATTACAAAATAGGATCAAGTCACCTGAACTATCATGAGTTCAGGTGGAATTTTAGAGAAGGATATCTGATCTATTCTAAAATAGACCCTGGAATTCTAATGATCAGATCCATATCCTCATCCTTAGTTTGTTAAAGATTAAATCCCATTGTACCAGAAGTGAATTTTTCGACCGTAGTCCCGATTTCAAAATTTTTCCTCAAAAAGTTTTCAATATATATATATATATATATTTGTTTTTGGGTATGCAAGCAGGAAATAAATTAAAGAAAATTGCATGTTTTTAGGTTTTAAACATCCTAAATCGATCGTAAAAATTTAAAAACACCCCCCCATGCTTAAGATATGCCATGTCCTCATGCATTAGGAGGGAAAAGGAATCACCTTAGTGAAGAACGGTCAGGTTTAGGATGAATAAAACCTGGAAAAAGAAGAAAAAAAGGAAAGCAAGAAAAAAATGATGGGTTACCTCCCATCCAGTGCTATCTTTTACGCCATTCAGCCGGGCGTGAAGGTATGCACAGAAGACGGAAAATCATGTAAATAATTGGACACTTGAATGTCCACAATAAAAGTGTCTTCCTCAAGATCCCTAAAAAGATGAGTGGTAAAGATAAAGGGATCAAAATAAAATAGAGAAATGGAAAAGTGACCCGAATCTGGCCATGGTTTAAGTGCTTGTAAATTGCCAGATTCTGGTGGGTCGAGTGATAGGTCCAATGGAAAGGGATGGGAAATGGAGTCAATGAGATGTAGGGTGTGTGAAGTTAGTGTGGATGTTTCAGGAAGATGAAAAGGAAAGTCAAACCCTAGTTGATCTGGAAAGTCTTGGACCACATAACTATCCTTAGAATAAGAATCAAAAAAATCTAGATCAATAGTGGTCAAAGATGAATGAGATTGGATCAACATAGACATTTCAATACTGCTTCCATTTTATTATCAGTGTCCTCAAAAATTTTGTGATTAATGGACCTCTTGGAAGCTTGAAATAAATCTAATGAGAAGGTCTGGTTACTGCAACTTATATTCATTTTCTCAGAATGAGAATTGATATTAGCTGCTGCCATAATCAGAAAAGGTCTTCCAAGGATGGCATTAATGAGAGCCTTGGGTGCCTCTATGTCAAGGACTAGAAAATTTACCGGAAATAGACAATTCCGGACCTTGATAATACTATCCTCAACAACTCCCCACGGTTGAATGGTAGATCGATCTTCTAATTGAAATTGAACCTTGGTAGGTTTTAAATCACTGAATCGAAATTCCTCAAATAAGACAGGGGGGATGAGATTACTAGAGGTACCTAAGTCGAGAGGGGCACGAAAAATGGTGTCACTTATGACAATTGAGATAAGTGATGTGCCCTGGTCCTTTTTTGTGAAAGGCAGCTTGCTCTGAAAAACTGAGTTGGCTGTCTTTGAAAGGACCAACCTTTCTAGATTCTGATCATGCCCTTTTGCAGTAAATTCTTTAGAGGCATGGGGGGAATCTAGGAAGGGAATATTCCTCTCGACTTGCTCAAATAAGTCCAAAGGATTGTGGTTAGAGGGCTCTGATTTTGGATTGCTGGATTGCAGTTTTTGAGAGTGGGAAATAGGGTTTGAATCAGGTGTTTTTGGGATTTCTTTTTCTTCTTCCTTATTGAGGTTAGGGGAGTCAATCTGCATTGGTTGAGAATCAGTTTCATCATTTGAATGTGAAGGCCTTAAATCCATGTTGGTTTCCTCACTCCTCAAAGTCTCTGCATACGCAGCTTGGTGGTCACTGGGAAGAGATGGGAGGGGCTGATTTTGATAGAAACTGGGTTGGTGCTGTGATGTTGGGTTAATAGGAGGCTGAACCATGTGGTTCTGATATTGGTATCCACCTGGGTGTTGGTTCCTGGGATTAATAATGTTTGGTGTGGGTTGGGATGGTGGGTGTCCTGCAGGTTTTTGAGTCGGAATATCCCCAATTTGATCACTGAGATTGTTAGTAAGACGGGTTGTTTCCTTTGTTTTTCTTTGTAACTCCTGCAGGGTTTTCATCATCTGGGCATTAATGTCTTCTGGAGATTGCCCAGATTGATAAGTCTGATTAGAATCATACCCTCCAAACGGGTTTTGTTGTTGGTGTGGAACCGGATTGGTCCAGGAGTGAGCCGGATAATTTCCCCCATTAGAGGAATTTTTCAATTTATCCTGGATGGTAGGGACATTTTGGGTGGGGTGATGATTGGGATAAACATAATTCCCTGTTGAACCATAGAAAGCCTCAGAATAACAATTATACTCCGCATGGGATTTATGCAGATTTTCTCTCTTGCGGGTGTTAAAAGGGGTGAGATGTGGAATGTGTGGAGCTTGGGCAGGTGTGGTAGGATTCCCTTGGTTGGCCAGGTTTGTTAAATCTTTATGCAACTGTTGTTGCTTAACTTGTAGCTGAGCCATGATAGAGTAGAAATTAGGTGGAGGGGCCTGATTAAGAAGCTCCTGGGTGGAAGAATAGGGGAAAGAAAAATTAGCATGCGGGTTAGAGGACCAATTTTTATTTTCCATTTTAAAAGAATAGGAAGAATGCAGAAAAGTCTTTTCTTGGGGAGGCAAAATCAAGTGGTCCCTCCAAGTGTGGAGTTTTGGACCGCCGCCCGTGCAAAATGGAAGAAACGGGAGGGGAGGAGAAGAGATGGAGATGAGAGAAAGTGTGCAAATCAAACAGACAAAACTAGACCTAACTTAAATGTGACTCCCTAATAATAACCTAAGACTTGGTCTATATAGGAAATAAGTAGTCAATAGTGAATACCCGTTCTATCAACAAATCTAGCCAGGTTGCTTAAGGGGAGGTTTGGGCCCAAACGTTTCCCAGGGAAAACCCCAGGTGCTTGTACAAACCCGCGCCTGGTCGTTTGACACGGCCCCTCAGCCTGAACACCAGATACAGATGACAGAATTGGTACTAACTAAAGAAAACTTAAGACCTAAATAGCAAGCCTAAGTTGATAAAGCCTTGGGGGTCAAGTTGCTACAAATTTTAATTAGGTCTAGGATTCTACAGTGCACACGGAATGTGGAGGGCGTTTATTGGGTTGTTGCCCTGTTATTTGATTTTTTTGTGTGTGTGCAGGAATTGGAGAGTGGCTCCAATGAAAATCAAGTTGTCACACAATTTTTTTTTTTTTTTTTTTGTATTTTTGTCTTTTAGGATTTGATTTAATTGAATGTATTTTAGGGTTTCTTTAGTTAAGTTTTCAAACAAGTTTGAAAGTTCACAATCAAAGGAAAGACCAGTTGTATGTGTGATTGTATATTTCCTTTTAATTGAGTCTCTAAAGAGAAAGAAGAAACCCTAAGCCAATTATCCCTAAGACAGAAATTTAACTACCAATGAATTATTTTTAGCTTTCAGAATTAAGTAGTGGTCCAAACAAGTCAAACAACACCACTACTTTGAAGAAAATCAAACAAGGATTCCAGAAAAGATTTTTTTAAGATTTTAGGAATTTGTTTGATAATAGTTTTGAATTTTTAATTGTACTGGTGTCAAAGTCCAGAAATAATACCCGTGGGTATTATAGATTTTTCAGTATTACCACCGACCTCAGAAAAATTTTTATTATTTTATATGATATGTAAAATTTCACAGGGATTCCAACAAGATAAATTTCACAAAAATTGGATGAGTATAAAAATTCTGAAAATTCGCGGACAGCAGCAAAACAGGAAGATTAGAGGGTGTGACCCCTCTGTAATCCACGAATTTTTAAAAATTAAATACAAATCCAATTGATCTGAAATTTGGAACAGATGTTCCAAACTTAATTGGGAATCACTCTATGAAATTTTATGATTTTAGGAGGCCTGTGGTGTTAGGAATCAATTTTTTCAAGTCTGGACAGAAATCTAGACCCGAAAAATAGAACACCAATACTTGCAATGGAATGGTGCTAAAGAAGCATACAAGTAAACAATGGATTTTAAAATGCACCACTTCACTTAATTTAAGTGTTTATGGTCCTGAAAGCCAAGTTTAATATATTTTTGGTAGTTTTAATTATTTATGTGACCAGAAAGAGGAACCAACCTGAATTTTCGCGGGAAGAAAAGGATCTTTAAGCTCTCGCTTCCAGATTCCCGCTTTCCCGCTGTAGTTCCTGCACACACAAAAGAAAGAAAGAGAAGGGGATGAGATCCACTTCAAGCAAGAGAAAATGAGTTAATGCAAAGCCGTGCCTCCCCGGCAACGGCGCCAAAAAGTGATAGCGTATCATTTTGTAGCGTTTTCAAACAAACAACTTTGAAAAATCTGCTCATCTCTGTGAATAAATAAACAACTAGCTCAGGCAGTATCCCACCTACCGCCAGTGGAAACAATACTTACATATAAATGTGGGAGTCATGATTTTTTAAGCCAGATATCTTTTTATGTGCTTTATTCACACAACTAGAAAATTGCAACAAAAAACCATCTAGCACTTGAATTTCCTTTAAGGAGAACAGTCCACTTTTCTGGTCCTGATTCAAGCTGTAAATAGCAAGTGGGAAGTAGCCATTCTCCTCATGAATATGCAGCTCCGGACGTATCCCCAAACTCTTCATATCTTTTCTTATTTTCACGGTGTTCTTTAGATCATCGGTCATATTTAATACGTCTAAGATATTATCCATCACATTCTTTTCAATGTGCACAACATCTAAATTATGATGTATTATAAGATCTTTCTAATATTGCAGCTCCATAAAGAAAATGTTTTTCTTTCGAAACCCAGAATTTCTCAAGGTCGTCTAGTCTGACTGAATGGTCAATCCAACCGTATCTCACCCATTTCTTATAATCTCTCCATTATAACCTGACCCGGTAACCTAATAAAATCTGCACGAAGTTTATCTTTGGATTTTTCTTTGAATACTGACACGTCCTACTATCAAATTTACCCCTGAACTATGACGTCACCATCTATGTTCAATGGGTAGAAATCTGCGATATCCTAAGTAACAGAATTTCTTACTTTCCAGCAACTATAAGTGATGAATATCTTCCATACAGACTAAGCAAATAAGTTTTCCTTTAGTGCTCCAACCTGACAAATTTGTGTACGTCGCAAAGTCGTTTATGGTCCACAATAGTACTGCATGCATATTGTAAAATTCTTTCTTTTCTGAATTATACATCTTCACATCGGTGTACCACAACTATTTTAGTTCATCAATTAATAGCTGAAGATAAACATCCATTGCATTTCCTGGTTGTTTTGGATCGATGGTTAATAGGGTAAACATTATGAATGATAATCTCATACACAACCAAGGAGGTAAGTTATAAGTGACAATTACCATTGGCCATATAGAGTATGATGAGTACATACTCTTAAATGGATCGAATCCATCGTTTGTAAGACCCAACCGCACGTTACTTGCTTCTAAAGCAAACAAATTATTTCTTTCAGCAAATCTCTTCCACTCCTTTAAATAGTAGGATGGCGTATTCTTCCATCTTAAGATTTACAATCCTGGTACCATGTCATCCACCATACAGTTTTAGTTGATAAAAAAAGGTGGTGGAAAGTAACGAAAAACCTTCTAAGGCTATTTCCTCATACTATAATTTTTACCTTCCTTATATCTCTCATTTCCACATTCGGGATAGCTACTCAAGTTTGTGAATTCATTTATGAAAAGAATGTAGTCATTTAGACATACATTGATCTTCTGACAGTCTAAACCAAGCTTGTGAATCTATTTCATTGCATCGTACCATGAAACCAGAAAACCAGCTTTAACATAGAACGGATCACAACTAAGTAATAAACTGAAGTATTTCTGATATGAATTTAGCACTATCTTTGTTTATAACCTTCAATTGAAACATCTTCAATAAAAATGACAACTTTAACATTTTCATAACACTAAGAGCAATAGGATCCTCAGTCGCCTTAACAGCATCATAGAATGGATCACAACTGAACGGATCTTCTTTATCTGTATTCATATCCTCTCTTACTCTCATCTCGTTCAACATTTCTTGTATTTCTTCACCTCCACTATCAGCAATTTCCTCATCGATCTCTTCGTCAACAGTGTTCTCATTATTTATGACTTTCTCAGTTAACTCCTCTTCATGAGCTACCTAAGTAGTGTAATGCTGCCACCACCCATTACAAATCAAGTGCTCGAGCATAGTATTATGATCATGCAAGGAATCATTCAAACATCTTCTGCATGGCCAGAAGACATTATCAAGTTGATCTCCTTACCTAAATATTTTCCTATCGTCATCAAAGGCCCAATCCAGGAATGAAATTACACCATTCTTATATCTAGTGTAATCTGAGCCCTGCAATCTAATCCAAGATTTATCCATTATAACCTAAAATTTAATGTAAACAAATTACTTATCAGGAAGGAAAATGACTGAATGATGTGCATCTTGATTAAGATTTTCACTTTATAGCCCATCCTCAAAGATTTGATCACAACTAAAGTTTGCTTGTTACATGTAACCTTAGTGCGGTGAAATTTTGGTAGCATCTCCCCACACTTCTCCAGTATACCCCTAATACTAATGTTAGCTACATTTCCTTTAACACTCAGTTAAGGGTACTGATAGACGACTTTTCACTTAGCGTTATAGTATTTAAGTGGTGGAAAAATCGACTAATCAAAAATAATGAAAATAACCACTCACAGAAGAGCGTGTCGTGTCCACAGGGAGGCAATTATGCAATCAGTACTTAATTATTTAATGTTATTTCGGATAGTACGAAATCCCTATTCAAATCTGACTTAAAATGTGAAGGAAAGTAGATTTGCAATAACTTAAAAAGATAAGGGCATATGTGCAATTTTCCCTCACAGAAATCCTCAATAAATTTATGATAAATTTATGCAATTTTCACGTGATGTGTACTAGAGAAAATTAGTACTTAAGTTAAGCCCTAAAATCAATCTTCAAACTAGTGAATATCAATATCTTACAATTATAAGGAACTATGACTGTTCAAGCGTAATTTTGTCACGATATAATAATAATAAATAAAATCAAATTATGTGGCAATGGCACTGAATGTAAATAGTAATTGATGGGAAAACCGAGCATTTTTGCTCTCTCCCCTCGCGAGAGAGAGAAAGCACCGGCGGGGCTGTCGCGAGGCTCAGGAGGACAGCGAGGACGAGGGCTCTCCGGTGGTGGTAGTGGTGGTGATGGAGGTGGCCGGCGGAGGTGGCCGGAGCGCTGGCCCGTTGTCACTGTTGAAGGATGAAGGTGCACGCAGCGCCTACGGCTGGTGGCGTGCAAGCGTGCACGCGCTTGCGGTGAGGTGGTGAGGTAGAGGCTGGAGCACGGGCAGTTGGCTGCAGGCGTGCGGTCTGCAGCTGGGCGGATGTAGCGCCTGCGGGTGCATTGCTACAGTGCAGTGGAGAGACGCTGTGAAGGGAGGTGCGCCTGCAGTGAGGCACGCTTTTGGGAGCCAGTCGACGGGCGTGCGCAAGGTGGTGCGAGTGGGTGCGCTAAAGTGGCAGGAGGAAGGCGCGCGGGCGGATGAGATGGTGCTGAAGGGAGCGAGCGGTGCGCCGGCAGATGGCGCTGAAGGGACGAGCGGTGGGGCGTGCAGGCGCACGCCTGGCGTGGAGAGGCACTGTGAGCAGGGGGCGGCCTGCAGGCTTGGTGGCGTGCGGGCGCCTGCTGTTGGTGATGCAGTGCGCTTGCAGATGGCGCTGAAGGGAGTGAGCGGTAGGGCGTGCTGGTGTGCACCTGCAGTGGCTGGAGGGAGATGCTGTGAGAAGGAGGCGTGCAGGTGTGCGGGCGCTTGGTGAGGTTTTTCCCTGCAAGGGGGAAGAAGGACCATAGTGCACGCTTCTTCTCTTCCTGGATGGATTTCTTCCTCTTTCCCCGCCTCTTCTTTTAACTCCTCCCCTTTGCGCGTGCGTGAGTTAAGGGATTTTCAAATCCCTTAACTATTTCTGGACTTGTTTGTTGAGGGAGGGCGGTGGAAGATTAACCCCATGTGCGGCGGGGGAGGGGGGAAAGAGTTGCACTGTGTTGGGGAAATTTATCTCCCCACCCTTGTTCTTTTTGAATATTATTACCTGCACATAAAAACAACAAAATCATTACATATTAAGTTATAGAATGTTATAAACTTAACTCATGATGCGTACAAATATTCTACAACTTAATTGCAATTATTAACACACCTAATCTGTACGAGTAAAGATACTTAGGCTTAATATTAGTCCATTAAAATGGACTCATCAAATACTCCCATGCCTAAGATTTACTAGTCCCTAGCAAAAATAATAGAAGTAATCAGAAGATTTCTTCTTTTCTTATTTCAAAACTTTAGAAATCCAGATAAATGTGAAGTGCTGATAGCCTAAGTAACAGATCCAAGTGGAAGAGCCGACTCGCATTGGGAGTTCGTACATCACCCTAGGCAAAAATTTCTGTCGAGATAGGCAACTACTTCCCTCGGGGATAAAGCAGACGATATCTGTAATTTGACCCCAGCGTTTGGCTTAGGTAGGAGATATCGAGTCGAATGGATTTGTATTTGGTGTCACACACTCATCTGGTGCTACATATAGTCTAGTACTGCAGACTCTAGATCTCTAGACTATTAGACAAGTCAACTCTGAGAGAGGCTACACAATTGTGCTCTCTTGATGTTCCTGGGCACTCCCTCTTTTCTTTCTTTCTGAGATCACGAATCTCGCCAGATTTAGAAATTGTACTCACTATTTGGTGGCCTCACATGGCATCCACACTTCAATTAAAGTCTTAATAACTCTACAATTAAGTTAGAGTTCTCAACCAGTATTCAGGCGATCAGAAATACTAGAAGGTAGGTATGGGTCATATTTGGTGGAACGCGATAGGTGTTCTGCTGCCTCAGAAACAGTGTTACATCATAAACTTGGACTTTTTTAAAAAAAAATATAACTATTTCATCTTTTTGTTCTTTCTATTTCTTCTTTTTCTACTTCTTTTCTCTTTTCCCTTTTCTTTTATTTATTTAGTTTTCTTCTTATTTTTGTTTCAATCAACACAACATGATACAGACTTTTATTTACGAGGCATTATTAGGGATGATGATGGTAAAGAGGAAGTTGAGTGGCTTATTTGGTGGAAGCACCTATTCTCGGCACCGGGAAGGAATGGATAGGACAGGCGTATTTCTGACCTTTGATACTATTACCCTCCTTTAGCTAAGGACTCTATGAAGGACGGTCGTAACCATCCATCATAGTTATAGCTTTATTAAGACTCAATCTCTGTGTATCTGCCTTATTTGGTGACTCTCAAGAATTCACTCAAAGTACGCACACAGGAACAGAGAGTGAAAACTACGCCTAACTCTGAAGTATCATCATCTAATTATCCAGAACTTAAGAGTACTTACACTAGACTTAGCGCACCAGTAATCTCTCTACTTCTTCTCACAAATATGAGGCGGATTTATTAGAAGATAGTATGCCTAACTCTCTATGAACTGTCCAAGGGTTTAGTGGACTACAAATGCTTATTGGTTTTCCCCAATGATCCATTACCAAGTCTACGTGCACGTGAAATAAATGTACTGGATTCTAAACTTAAGAAATAATTCCGGAAGAAAAACCTCCAATAACAAAGGTATTTTGCTAAGGACTAACCCAATCAGCTCAAGAAATTTTTTATATATATATATATATAAATATGTATGCAAATATTTATAAATGCTATAAACACTATAAACATTCTCAGGTTATATCCCCCCATGCCTAAGACTGACAATGTCCTCATTGGAAAAATATAGACATAGAAGAATATCACCTGAGGATGAGAGTGGGAGGAGCTAAGGCTCCTCAAACCATAGTGCGTCCAAAACCTGGCCATCTGAAAGAGTAATATACGGTTTAAGTCGCTGGCCATTTACTTTAAAGATCGCACCTGAAATAGGGTTCCTAATCTCTACAGCTCCATGAGGGAAGGTATTGATAACAACGTATGGCCCATCCCAACGGGACTTGAGCTTTCCAGGAAATAATTTAAGTCTAGAATTGAAAAGCCAGACCCACTGGTTGGGCTCAAAAGTCTTTCTAATGATGTGCTTGTCATGGAAGACTTTTGTACGTTGCTTGTAAGCTTGAGAAGTTTCATAATCTTCATTACGAAACTCCTCAAGCTCACTTAATTCTAACATACATGCTTTTCTCGCTTTATCCAGATTTAAGTTAGCATTTTTAATAGCCCAATAAGCTTTATGTTGGATTTCAACGGGAAGGTGGCACGCTTTTTCGTAAAAAAGACAAAAAGGAGACATGCCCAAGGGAGTCTTATATGCAGTTCTGTAGGCCCAAAGAGCGTCATTTAGTTTTTAGACCAATCCTTCCGATCAGACCTGACAGTTTTTTCTAAAATTCGCTTAATCTCCCTATTAGACACTTCAACTTGTCCACTCGTTTGGGGATGATAAGGTGTGGCTATCATGTGGTTGACTCCCAAATTTTGGAGTAGTCTTGTGAAGTGTACATTCTTAAAGTGAGGTCCTCCATCACTTATGATCGTCCTTGGGCACCCATACTGAGAAATGATATTGGCCTTAACAAAGCCCAAGACCACGGAATGGTCATTGGTTCGCGTGGGGATGGCTTCTATCCATTTTGATACATAGTCAACAGCCGCAAGGATGTATTCATATCCGAAGGACATAGGAAAGGGACCCATGAAGTCAATGCCCCAAATATCAAAGATTTCAACAGGGAGGATAGGTTGTTGGGGCATCTCATCCCTTTTTCCAATGGTTCCCGTCTGCTGGCAACGCAGACATGCGTCCACATACGTATGTGCATCTCGGAATAATGTGGGCCACCAAAAACCAGACTGAAGAACCTTATGAGCAGTCTTCTTCCCACTAAAATGTCCCCCACAGTGGAGGTCATGGCAGAAACTCAGAACACTTCTTTGT
Organism: Thalassia testudinum; assembly: GCA_037157565.1. Lineage (NCBI taxonomy): Eukaryota > Viridiplantae > Streptophyta > Magnoliopsida > Alismatales > Hydrocharitaceae > Thalassia > Thalassia testudinum. Next base: position 13,365,104 of record JAZHRO010000071.1, on the reverse strand, counting down.
TCCTCATCAGGGATGCAACGGCGAAACAGCTGGTTAGGGCCTATTCTAAAAAGCTCGAGTTCCTCCCAGTGATAAAATTTAGCGTTGGCGAGAAATCTGCCTCGCTTCTGCTTGTCCCAAGTTCTGGGGGTGATGCCCGTGACCAGATAGTTCACTATGTCAGCGAACCAAGGAGTTTTAGCTTCCACGGCCATTAGAGACTCATCAGGGAAAGTCTCTTGAATACCGCCAACAGGGTTTGATGCCTCAATAGGGATCCTAGACAAATGGTCTGCTACCACATTCTCAACTCCTTTCTTGTCTTTAATTTCCAGGTCAAATTCTTGGAGTAGCAGAATCCAACGAATTAAGCAAGGTTTGGTGTCCCTTTTATCCAGAAGATGCTTAAGGGCTGAATGATCAGTGAACACCACAACCTTGGATCCCAAAAGATAAGACCAAAACTTTTCCAAAGCAAATACTACAACAAGTAATTCCTTTTCAGTGACCGTGTAGTTTTGCTGAGGATCCGTAAGGGTCTTGCTAGCATAACGCAGCACATGAGGTTTGCCATCAACCCTTTGACCTAAGACCGCTCCCACTGCAAAATCAAAAGCATCGCACATAAGCTCAAACGGGAGGGTCCAATCTGGTGCTTGGAGAATCGGCGCAGTAATGAGGGCTCTCTTCAAAGCTTGGAAAGCCTCGCCACATCTATCATCAAAATCGAAGGAGACATCCTTCGCTAAAAGGTTGCAGAGTGGCTTAGAGATTTTACTGAAGTCTCTAATGAAGCGCCTATAAAATCCAGCATGGCCAAGGAAAGATCTAACCTGATGAACATTGGCGGGCAATGGAAGCTTAGAGATGGAATCAATTTTTGTGGTGTCCACCTCTAATCCTCTCTCGAAAACTATATGCCCTAACACAATGCCCTGGGGACCATAAAGTGGCTTTTCTCCCAACTAAGCACCAGCCTTGCCTCTTCGCAATGGGTTAAGACTTTATCAAGGTGCGAAAGGCATTGGTCAAACGATGAGCCATAAATGGAGAAGTCATCTATGAAAATTTCAACGAACTCTTCGATCATATCAGAAAAGATAGTCATCATACAACGTTGGAAAGTGGCAGGAGCGTTACATAACTCGAATGGCATTCGGCGGAACGCAAAAGTGCCATAAGGACTCAAGAAGGTGGTACGCTCCTAATCATCAGGAAAAATGGCTATCTGATTGTACCCAGAGTACCCGTCAAGAAAACAAAAGTACTTGTTCCCCGCCAATTGTTTCAAAATTTGATTGATAAATGGTAAGGGGAAATGGTCTTTCTGGGTAGTCGTGTTTAAACGGTGGTAATCAATGCAGACCCTCCAACCAGTTGAGGGTCTAGTGGTCACCAGTTCTCCTTGGTCATTATCCTCCGCAGTGATTCCTGCCTTTTTCGGAACTACGTCAATCGGACTGACCCATTTACAATCTGAAATGGGATAGATAATCCCTACATCCAGCCATTTTAGAATCTCCTTTTTAACAACCTCCTGCATATTTGGATTGAGCCTTCTCTGCATGTCTCAGAAAGGCATCACGGACTTGTTCGTGTATATATGATGCATGCAAAGAGAGGGATCGATACCCTTAATATCAGCAATTGTCCAGGAAATTGCTTCCTTGTGCCCTTGTAAACACTCAAGCAGAGCTCCCTCCTGCAATTTAGATAATGCAGATGAGATAATAACAGGGAGCGTGTTATTAGGGCCAAGGAAAGCACATTTCAATGTGCTCGGGAGGGGTTTCAACTCCAATTCAGGAGCCTTTTGAATTGAGGGTTTTAGTTGAGATGTCCCCGCCTCAGGCAGCGGATCTACCTTCACAGTCTAGGGTGGGGACAGAGACTTAGTGTGTACCCCCAACAACTCCTCTAGTTTGGGCATTTTCCTTTCAGTTTCTTTAATAATCGAGGGATGGTCCTGAGATATGACCATCTGAAGGGGATCTCTACATAAGAGTACTGGAGTAGTCTCTTTAATTATTTCATCAACGACCTCAATCTGAGAACAATCTTCAAATCCGGGTTGCTTGTAAGTATCAAAAACATTCAACCGGATCTTCTTGTTCCTAAAACCCATTTTAAGTGCCCCGGATCTACAATTTATAGAGGCATTGGCAGTGGCCAAAAAGGGGCCTCCCAGAATAATGGACGGCTTTGTGGGCTTATTAGATGGGTCGGTATCAAGTACCAGAAAGTCAACAGGGAAGAAGAAATCCTCCACTCTCACAAGGACAACTTCCAACAATCCCCGCAGTGTCTTAAGTGATCTGTCTGCAACCTGGAGGATTACTGGACTAGGCTTCAACTTTCCTCCTCCCAAAAGGTCATAGACAGAGCTCGATAGAATGTTTACCCCCACACCCAGATCGAGCAGAGCCTCGTCAATGTGTTGGTTACCAATAACCACTGAAATATACGGGGCCCCTGGGTCTTTCATTTTGGGGGGTGTTCCATGCAGAAGAACCGAGCTAACATGGTCAGGTAGGATGACCTTGGTTTGGACCAGTTTCCTAGATCGACGTTTCTGGGTGCACAGGTCCTTCAGAAACTTGGCATAGGACGGAATCTGTTTAATCGCTTCCAACAGAGGCAAGTTAATCTGGACTTGCCTAAAAGTATCCATAATCTCTTCCGTCCTATCCTTTGCTCCAGACGAGCCAACAGAAGATTCCCCAGGAGCAGATAGGTGCTCTGGATAGGGCACCCTTGGCTTCTGGGTAGAGGGGTCGTCATGGCAAGAAAGGGGTGGTGGAAGGACGACATCCTCATTGTGGGTGATTTTTTGTGAGGGAGAGTGGTGTGGCTCTTCCGCGGGTGAGATGGAAGTCGGGTCAGGTGTGGAAGGGGAATTCTGAGATGTAACCGTAGGAGTGTTATCAGGCTTGTCAATCCTTTTTCAACTCCTCAACACGGTCACTGCTTGGGCGTGCTCCCTGAATACAACCCCCTTGCCCTTAGGGTTCTCCTCAGAAGAGCTAGGCAGCTTCCCCGGATCACGTTGCCTAACTGCCTCAGTAAGATGACCAATTTGGGATTGCATATCAGTAATCATCTTATTCTGAGATTGGATGACCATATTCTGATGCTCTTGCATTGATTTCATCAAGGCCTTCAGTTCATCCATCTCAGAGGGCTTATTCGGAGGAGGGTTTTCATAAGAAGGTTGGTATGTGGGCTGGGGAGGTAAGGGTCTTGTATTCCCTGAGTTAGAAGCATCAGCTTGCTTCCAAGAGAAGTTTGGATTGTTCTGCCACCCTGGATTATAAGTGTTGGAGTAAGGGTTATTGCGAGGGGGGCGGAAACCTTGGGCCAGCCTGAATCAACTTAGGGAATTGGTTTGCTGATGGCACTCCACAGTGGCGTGCATTGTGCTTTGGAAAATGGAGCATTCTCTTGAAGCCTGAAAAATAGAGGCTGCTTGCGGGTTCATGCCGGGGTTTGCTAGAAGCCTAGCAAAGTTTTTATTCAATAGTTGAATCTAATAAGCCAAATCCTGAGAAGCCCCAACTTCATGAGCCCCTATCTTCCTCTGTAAGATTGATGGTTTTCTTTCTTGATATGCAGAGGACAGATGTATGGAGTTGTCGCTTAAAGTTTCAAATAATGCCCAGGCTTCATCCTCAGTTCTGGTCATGAAGGTTCCTGCATAGGCTGCATCAATGGTTTGCCTATGTCTTTCAGATAATCCGTTATAGAACCTTTCGACCAACTGCCATCTTGGCACTTGATGGTGGGGGCATAACCTAAGAAGGTCATTAAAGTACTCCCAAGTCTCATGAAATTGCTCCCCTTCCTGTTGAGTAAAACCCATAATCTCTCTTCTGTAATGGTTGGTTTTACTCATAGGAAAATATTTTTTAAAAAATTCTCCTTTAAGGGTAGCCCAATCATTTACCCTTGCATCGAGGGTATGATACCAGTGCTTGGCCTTATAATTTAGGGAGAAAGGAAATAGACTCCTCATCAGGGCTTCATCAGTAAAGCCCTGGAGCTTCACCGTGGAACAGATCTCGGTGAATTCCTCCAAATGCCGGTAGGGGTCCTCCCTAGTAGTACCATAAAAAGAGGACAATAAAGATATGGTACTGCTCTTGATCTCATACGGATTATCCCCTATCAGTCGTCTTAGTGCTTGTGCAGGTTGGTTGGTAGGAATAAAATAGTCCCTTAGGGTCCTTTGTTGATTTGCACCTTGCTCAGCCATTTCTTCTCTTTCTTCTCCTAGGTGCGCTCTCCTAAGAATTCTCTCAGGCTCAGGAACAAACACTAGACTACTCTCAAGAGAGCGTCTACCAAGCATACAAAACACAATTCAGAATTTTTTTTATTGAGTAAGTTAAACCTCCACTCCAAAGATAAGTCAAAAGATCAAGACTTATCCCTCCGTTCCTACGTAAGTGGTATAAGAGGGGTGTGGACTTGAAATCTTAACCTTCTTTATTGTGGATGTTGAATTAGTTAATATAAATGGCCAAACAAGTTTTTCACTGTAATTACGTGCCTTAATTCAACCTTCGAGTGCTCTAGGACCTATACTTTGCTTGGATGATACTCCCAGGTGATCAAGTGAGAAGTTACTCCAAGGACGAACAAAGGGATGCAAGTAGGGCGAACCCTTCCTTTGAGGCGATGCGTATGCAGTGCCCCTTAACTACCCTTTTGTTCCTTTAAGGGGTGTCCCCCTTCGTGAAGTATCAAAACACTTGATCAAAAGATAGTAACACCACCACCACAAAGCACAATAGGAGGGTCTGCACCGATAAAGAGATCGGTGCCTATAGCCTTAAGGGATCGAGCCTTAGTGCGGTGCCTAATGTGCGCGCTCAGTGTCAAAAGTGTGCAACACACCGCAAATCTTTTTAATTTCTTTTGAAATCGCAGACAAGTCCCTTAGAATCAAATCAAATGTGAATTGCTTTTAGGGTTGAATCTGATTATTAGTTCCGCTTTTAGTTATGTGACCACTGAATTAGTAAATTCAAACAACTTGGTGGTCTTGAATTTAAATTTGAATGCGAATGCGTGAACAGGAGCTGGATGCAAAAATTAGAAAGATATACCTGTCTCCAGCAATCTTCGTGCTAATATGCTTGCAATGCAATAATAAGATCTAATTTGCTGCTCAATCACCCTTAAATGCACGCACCTAAGGGCATGCAACTTCTAAATAGGCAGCTCGATATTTTCTTTATTCATTTTTAAAAGCAAGCAAGCAGAAAATATAATCACGCATGCACCAAAAATATTGTAAGCCCTAGTAGCTAAAGAATGCGGGAACAAACCCCCAAAAATTCAGCCCCAATTACTACAAGGGCAAAAAGACAGAATTAAATTGTGACGACGGAGAATCCTCTGGAAACAGGATCTTGGTCTCCTTCGTCTTTTCCTCGTGTGGCTTAACTCGTGGTTGCTGCCGCCGCTCTGTTGTGCCTCGTCGCCTCGGCGGATTCCTCGCACAATAATCAAAATGATTAGATAATTTCTTAACTCAAAAGATTTAAAAATAATAAAGTAAATCTATTGCGTCTATTGCCTTCCCGGCAACGGCGCCAATTTTGATATACGACTTTTCACTCAGCGTTATAGTATTAAAGTGGTGGAAAAATTGACTAATCAAAAATAATGAAAATAACCACTTGCAAAAGAGTGGGTCGTGTCCACAGGGAGGCAATTATGCAATCAATACTTAATTATTTAAAGTTATTTCGGATAGTGCGAAATCCCTATTCAAATCTGACTTAAAATGTAAAGGAAAGTAGATTTGCAATAACTTAAAAAGATAAGGGTATATGTGCAGTTTTTCCTCACAGAAATCCTCAATAAATTTAGGATAAATTTATGCAATTTTCACATGATGTGTACTAGATAAAATTAGTACTTAAGTTAAGCCCTAAAATCAATCTTCAAACTAGTGAATATCAATATCTTGCAATTATAAGGAACTATGACTGCTCAAGTGCAATTCTACCACGATATAATAATAATAAATAAAATCAAATTATGTGGCAATGGCACTAAATGTAAATAGTAATTGATGGGAAAACAGAGCTTTTTTGCTTTCTCCTCCTCACGAGAGAGAGAGAGCACCGGCGGGGCTATCGCGAGGCTCAGGAGGACGGCGAGGACGAGGGCTCTCCGGTGGTGGCAGTGGCGGCGACGGAGGTGGTCGGCGAAGGTGGTCGGAGCGCTGGCCTGTTGGCTTTGTTGAAGGATGAAGGTGCACGCAGCGCCTACGGCTGGTGGCATGCGAGCGTGCGCGCACTTGCGGTGAGGTGGTGAGGCAGAGGCTGGAGCGCGGGCAGTTGCTATAGGCGTGCGGTCTGCAGGTGGGCAGATGTAGCGCCTGTGGGTGCATTGCTACAGTGCGGTGGAGAGGCACTGTGAAGGGAGGTGCAGCTACAGTGAGGCGCGCTGTTGGGAGCCGGCCGACGGGCGTGTGCAAGGTGGTGCAGGTGGGTGTGCTGAAGTGGCAGGAGGAAGGCGCGTAGGCGGATGAGATGGAGTTGAAGGGAGCGAGCGGTGTGCCAGCAGATGGTGTTAAAGGGAGCGAGCGGTGGGCTATGCAGGCGCGCGCCTGGCTTGGAGAGGCGTTGTAAGCAGGGGGCAGCCTGCAAGCTTGGGAGCATGCGGGCACCTGCTGTTGGTGATGCGGTGAGCCTGCAGATGGCGTTGAAGGGAGTGAGCGGTAGGGCGTGCTGGTGTGCGCGTGCGGTGGCTGGAGGGAGATGCTGTGAGCAGGAGGCATGCAGGTGTGCGGGCGCTTGGTGAGGTTTTTCCCCGCAAGGGGGAAGAAGGACCACAGTGCACGCTTCTTCTCTTCCTGGATGGATTTCTTCCTCTTTCCCTACCTCTTCTTTTAACTCCTCCCCTTTGCACGTGCGTGAGTTAAGGGATTTTCAAATCCCTTAACTATTTCTGGACTTGTTTATTGAGGGAGGGCGGCGGAAGATTAACCCCATGTGCGACGAGGGAGGGGGGAAAGAGTTGCGCTGTGTTGGGGAAATTTATCTCCCCACCCTTGTTCTTTCTGAATATTATTACATGCACATAAAAACAACAAAATCATTACATATTAAGTTATAGAATGTTATAAACTTAAATCATGATGCGTACAAATATTCTACAAATTAATTGCAATTATTAACACACCTAAACTGTACGATTAAAGATCCTTAGGCTTAATATTAGTCCATTAAAATGAACTCATCAGGTACCGTAGGAAACTAGATAAAATTAGTTGGTAAATGGAGAAGAGCAAGAAGAAGTACCCAAAATTTCACCACACAAGATTACATGTAACGAGCAAAACTAAGTTTTGATCAAATCTTGGAAGACCTCCTTTAGTTCGGTACTTCACCGAACTAAAGTTGATCGAGTCTTATGGCATGCTACAAAGACAAGACGTCATGCATGTAAGTGAGGTTTACATACACTTCCAGTATTGTCCATATAACATGATCATAAGTCTCGATGGGCGAGTAATTTGAACACAATTTGACTTGGAGGACTTTTACCCTAGGGGTCACAATACCTAATGTTTGGCCTCGCATGCATATATCTTCTTTAGCAAGTGTGTGTATCTAAACAATAACAAATTTGAACTTTAAAGAAAATCAACCAAAAAACTAAAATATCATTTAATTAAATTAAAAAGATTGAATGTATATAAACTGGTCGGGTGATGAGAGCCTCATCATGAGCCATAACTAGCTCATTTTGACCCAATAAAGAAGATAAAAGCTCCTACATAACCTAGAAGAAGGCTTAACTGAAGGAATAAGTGCTCTGAGAAGAAAACATGAATTAAAGGTTAAAACTGCAATTTTACCATTGCAGTACATAAACAGGATTTCTCAGAGGCAAAACACAGGTCAAAAGGTCTAAATGAGATAAAAAGTGGGTTGAGTCAATCAGAAATGGGTTCATGTGCAATCTAGGAAGTAAATGACATGTGGTAACCCTAAAATAGACCCGCTTAATTCAACAAGGTTTTGGTCAGGATAAAAATCAATTAAACCCTCTAAAAATCATGGAAAAATATCCCTAGGGTTTAGAACACTTAATTTGGCCTTTGGAACCCAGTTTGACCTAGATTAGGGTCATAGTTCATCAATTAACCTAATTTGGGTTTTTACGCAAAATATCCAGTCAAACGAGGTCAAAACTAAAATCCAACTTCACCATTGGATTCCTTAGGTCAAAATTAGGTTTGTACCAAAATTTGGACCTAAGGGGAGGTCATCTTGACCTGCTTTGCAATTTAGTACACCCAAATCACAATTTGGTCCCTATCTTTTGAAAAGCATAACAGAAAGCCCCCTAACTTCCTCGCCACCTTTGCAATCAGGTCCTGTCGCCATTATTGGGGCAGAATCCTACTCCGGCGAGGATTTGAGATGGAATCCTCTCTGATTCCTCAGAGATCCCCTCCCAGAAATGGAAGGGAGATTCTCTGAGGAATTCCCTTCCATCTGAGGCCAATCTTGATCCCTGGTGTGAACCCAATCTCTCGTGCGAACGCACGAGGGATTTGGGTATCTAAACTCTTTCCATCTCCGGCGACCGACCTCAGACGATTGCGTGCCTTCCATGCCCTGAACAATCGGCCCAGTGCCTATAAAAGAGACTATACCTCCGGCCGCTCGTCTTCAGCTTGATTTGGCCGAGTTTCCACCTCCAATTCATCTCCTCCTGCCCGGCCAAAATTCCCAGCAAGCTCAGGCGAGCCCCCCTCCCCTCCCTCTTCGCTCTGCCACAAAACCAGCGGCAGAGTTATCTTCCTGATTCTCCTCCGCGTCGCGCAATACCCGCGCACGCCGCCTCAACCCCGTCGTCGCCGCCGTTCTCCCCCACTGGGCAGCATCTTCTCCGGCGACAGCAGGTACTGCTGTTCCCCTCTCCGTCCCCCTTCATCCCTGTAGTTAGGCCAAATACCTTCTCCACAGTCCCCTCTCTTTTCTCCCCCTGCTATTTTATCCAATTACCCTCCGACAATGCCTAACCACCTCCATCGTCCTCGCCTCCGACCGCCCTCCGGCGAGCCGCCCACACCACTCCGCCCCTCCACACGGCTCGCCAACCCTCTCGTGAGCTCCGCCTCACCACCAGGAACTCATTCCACCCCTCCACTGCCACTCCAGACCTTCACAATAACCCCCCGACCAACCCCACACCTCCGGCCACAGGTTGACCTAGGCACGCACGCCTAGGCCATCCCACGACCTGCAGCACTGTCCATCGCCTTCACCGTGCCACGGCGAAGGTCTCTAGCTGGTCTGATTGGGCCGGGAGGCTCGTTTTGTGTCTGACAGTGTCGACGCTCCTGCCGCCATGGACGACAGTTGAAGAAGCTCCGTAGCAGCTCCAGGCGCCACCCAGGCTACAGGTGCTACGTAGTCGTGCGAGTGTCGCGAAGTGCTCTGGTCCAGCAAGGAGCGCTAGCAGAGCCAGCAGCTGTGGGGACGACACGCAAGTCTACGGCCGCGCGCGAAATCAGGGCAGAAGCTTTAGTCCCACATAGTGGAGAGACGAGGCGCCGCTGCGCCATAAATTGAATTTGTGATATTACCTTAACACCTCCGTAAGCATAGGGATGAGGTCCCTCACCTGCCCTCACACCCGCCTCGTCCGCGGCTTGATCTCGCGGATCTGGCGGGATCCAACCGAACCAAACCTTGAGCACTCCTCGCGCATCACCACCTGCCGGTGCGCCTGGTCCCGCGTACGATCCGACCCGATTATCCGTGTGGCTCTGGGAGAGCGTCCCTTGTGTGAATTGCTGAGAGAGAGAGACGCGCGGGTAGAGGGAAAGGGGTAGCTTTTGCTCCTATGCAGGCAGACTGAGAGTGGAGAGACTTAGCCGCAAGGAGAAGAGAAGAAGCAGAAGAAGAAGCTGAGCGAAGGAGACCAGGGAAGAGGCAGAAGCAAGGCAGAGAACGAAAGAGAGGTCAAGTGAAGACAGCAAAAATCAGAAGAAGAAGAAGAAGAAGAAAGAAGAAAGGCAAAGCAGGAGAAGAAACAAGAGAAAAGATACAAAGGCAGGAAGAAGAAGCCTTCGCAAGAAAATAAGAGAAAGAGGAAAGAAAGCAAGATCAGAAGAAGAAAAAGGGGAAAATACTTTTAAGACGTCTGATCACCAGATCAGACATCCAATTTCATTTTTTTTTGTCCTAATTACTTTTAATCGCATACATTCATATTTGAATTAACATTTTGAGTAAATTAGAGTGTTCAATTACATTTTGATTAGTAGTAAATTCCATTTGCTCCCTGTGTTCGACCTCGGATGCTCCGATTTTCGAGTAATAAAATTCTCTATTTGTTTGAACGCTTTGTCGGCTATACTACAACGCGATATTATCTTTTAACAAATCGCACAAAAGCGTCGCGAACATTTTGGCGCCGTTGCCGGGGAGCAACGCGCAATTTACCACTAGTCTCTACATTCTTTTTATCATATTGAACACTAACTTGCCCTACTTTGCTTTGATGTGATCTTGCAGGTACTTCATGAGAAAATCTCTCCCGCAAGTCAACCACTCCAGGGCAGGTAATTTCTTTTATTCCTTAATCATCCCCTAATCTTTGAAAGACAAAAGGAAGAAAATCAATTTAGGAATCAATTACCTTCTTTATATAGTAATCACCATCTCTAAGGTAAAACATTTCCTGATTTTGCGAAAATTTCTGCAAATATTCTTAAAGTTGGAGTGATTTTTTTTTTAGATTCCATCCCACAAATTCTTGTGCCTAATTGAAATAACGCTTAATCTCGGCGGACCACACACTTCTTGTTTATAAGTCCAAAGAGAACTTTTGTGAAAAAGAAAAAGAGGATTGGAAATAGAACCAAATTAGGGTTTCCACATTAGGGTCTTGAAGTGCTAGTCACACATGCCTGTATAAAAGGAAATAAACCCTCCCGCATCAGTGTGCTACCCAAGCCCTTGATTGAAGAGAGCTAAATAAGACAAACCCTAAAATTGAGCTCTAAAATCACTTGAATCTTAAAATTTTTGGACCTAATAACCTGGGAGTCAAATCAGGGTGATCTCTAGGTTCCAAACTTAGAATCATTCTGCCATCTATAGGACAAGTCAGGTGAAGTTGACCCCTTGGGTCAACCAACCTCTAAATTAGGTCACAATACCAAAAACATCTAAAGTTCAAGTGAGAACCCTAAAAGCACCTTTGAAATAAAAAGTGATAGACTTAAGAGGTCAAGGTCCCCATTCTGGTCTACCTGGAATCTCAGTGACAAGAGAGGTCGGGTGGGGGAAACCCTGTAACCCGTAGGGACGCTCTACCATGTAGGGGTCTTTGCGGGACTCTCCCTCTCTGGCTACCCAGGTAATTCTCAGGTGGACGATCTTCGGATCCAGGGGTCCATCCGCCCCGAACCTCCATAGTCATCCAAACATCTTTGGGTGTCTTGATTGGGTCAAAAACATCTCCCGTCCCTCATCTTTTCTTTTTAGAGCACACACACACATCTTCAAGTGGGACTCGTTATCCAGATCTGATCGCTTCATAACACATCTTGATTCAAACTCTAATTCTACATCTTGATTCCACCACCTGATCCAAATATGTAGCCAAACCACCTAGGACTACCATTCAAGAAACCTAAATATCAGAGATCCATGAGAGATAAAATGATTGAGGATGCCATGAGATTCTATGAAAATGAAGAAACCTCAACAGCAGTAGGAAACATTCAGGTTGATGTCCCAACAACCACAACCTTTGTCATAACTTGTGCCCAAGTACTATTAGCAGAAGCCAACAAAGGATCAACCCGTGACTTGCTCATTACTGCATACATTGAGATAGAAAAATTGCACAATAGTGAATACCTTCAATGTATGACAAATCCTCGACTTTGGAAACAACACCAAGATAGTCTTGAAAAATGAGAAGAGATAATGAGATTAATAAAACAAGTGATTGATCAGAAATACCCGTACATACCACCAACAGAGGATGAACTATCTTGGGACAACATCGAGGATAAATCTGATCTCGGGTTTGAGGCACAAAATGGTTGTGGATTCCCAACCCAGATGGAGTATAATGCACCTGATATTGAAGAAGGTTGGGAAGCTCCAAATGCAGGAAAAGACCATGATGAGCCCATTTTAGAATCCCAAGACCCCTGCAAGTATGAGAGTAGAACTAAACCTCTCGAGGGTGTAAATTCCGTCCCTTATTCTGATAAGGTGACCCTCGAAGGTTATTCAGACCTAAATTCTAGTAATTCAACCCACATCCTAAGCCTAGAACCTAGATCTGAAACATATTTTGAAGATTTCAAGGCCCCAGATGAAGAAGATCAATCTTTTAATGAAGAATATGATTTTTGGGCCTCGATTTGATGAATATCCATCGCCAACCTCCTCAGAGGAACGAATCGATTTTGCGGAAGTCAAGCCAATCTACGACACAGAAACCGAGGAGTTGGACGAGCAGGGTTTCAATTGGGTCTGCCCTACTAGCTTAGAATCTGAGCCTCTACCAGATAAGGATACCCTTTTAAGCTCAGAATTAACATTTAGGCTAGATCCCAGTCAGGCTGCTGAATATACAACATATGATTTATTCTATGGTGGAACTCATGATCTGGACTCTCATTCAAATTTTGATTTTCGCAAACTCTCCGACGATCTCGAATCTGACCATAACATCGGAGAAAATCTGCCTCTTGATTATAACATGTCAATCTTCTTTGAAGCCACCTGCTCCACATATACAGAACCAATCAAAACCCGTTCCCCACCCCGACTCGCAACCGGACTCAATTTCTATTCCGATTCACCTCTCACTGAGCCGTTTGCAGATGATTCAACTCCATATCTAGACCGGGTATCGGGTACTGATCAGACCACAAATCAGGAGCCTCCATCCTTTGATCACCCCTGTAGGGATTCCACACCTTACATGGATAATTTTTCGGAACCCTACTTTGACCAGGCTGATTCGACTCAGCCTGAACCCGAGTTTTCACTTCATATCCATCAGAACTTCACTGCATATGGTGGGTTCCGCATCTGCTGATCTACATCTATCAACCCACCAGACTTATTGGGTTCGGGCTGCATCATCAGCCCGCTGGTCTTAACAAGCACCTGGTTGGACCAACCAGGCTCTTAATTAAGGTGCTTATTTTCCAAAATTCCATTGATTTGACCACTCCATCTCCACCCCATTTTCTGCTCGGCTGAAGGCATTAAATTTAGCGCTTAACGGGAGGCAACCCGTCATCCCAAACACAGAGACCCGTCTGATTATCCATCTGGACTCCACGTCTATTGCACCTTGAGACCAGCCTTAGACAGTTGATCCCACCTCTGGTACACGTATCAGAGCTTAAAATCATCCCCATCAGTCATTTACGACCCATTCACCCACCCGATATATCCTGTTCTAAGCCCCTGACCTCAACACTAATTCATACCCTCTGTTTACAATGAGGACATTGCAAAACTTAGGCATGGGGGGGTGATAAAGTGCATACATACAGAACCAAGAAAAAATCAGAAGGATTCTCACACACAAAAAATTTGCATATGTCAAAAACACAAAAAAATTGAAAAATTATGAAAAAGAACAAAAAATGGGGGGAGGGAGGAAATTTTGTGAGCCACATATTCATAAGGAGGAGAAAAAGAGCAAAAATGACAAAAGGAGCACAAAATGAAAAAGAAAAAGAAATAGTCATTAGTAAAAGATTAAGGAATTAACTGAAGTTCTAGACCAGATCAAGAAAAGAAATAAAAGAAAAGTGCTAAGGAGACACAACAAGAGATTAGCGGGAATGCTGATCTTAGGCCTCTTGGGCTAGAATCTTTAGCTTAAAAATTCACGTATCCGTTAAAATCTGGATAATCCTCAAGAGGTTGAGGAAAATGCGAAGCTTAAGTATTAGGTCTAAGGCTTAGGAAGTATTCGGCCTCGCTAACTGACCTCCGATTTGCGGGATTCGGTAACCTAAGCAACCCAAATTCACACACAGTCTGGTTCAGTGCGCATAAACATCCAAATCACGCAAAAGCGTTTAATGTTCTACAAAAGTCACCTAGATTAGGAGCGGCCAATCAGCACAAGTTGATTTAGACGAGTTCCCAACGCGGAGAGAGGGGAAATTCCCCTCGAAGATGCGTAACAACATATCATCTCCAAGGTGTTTGTCTCTTAAGATATTTAAATATCCTACTGGGGGCAGGTAAGTACTCTGCTGGTTCAGATACCATGGGTGGCATTATCACGAAATGTCGATCGCCAGGGGCTGAATTCGGCCACGAAACGCCATGGGCGGGATTATCTCAAAATCTCGAAAGCCAGGGTTCTGGGGGTTGCCATGGGCGGGATTATCTCGAAATCACGAAAGCCAGGAACCCTTGAGGATTGATGATGGGGACGAGGAATCCGATACAGACCGTGTTGAGAAGCTAATCCGAAGCTAGAAATAAAAAGAAAAGAGAGAGAAAAGCTCTCCAAATAAATAAATCTTCTATCTCTCTCTTACAAAAATGCACTGCAAACTGAACTTAGGCTAAAAATGTCTCAAGCACGGGTGCTTTAACCGCGGAGTCCAACAAACCCTAGGTTAGTTTTTGTGGGCCGTAGAAACCTTTGCGGAGGACTGAGGCTAAAGCAGAACAGGTCTGGATTTTGGTTGGTACTTGAGTACCTCTAGGCCTATTATTGGCATTCCTACCTAATCACAAAAGGAGAAGCACTTATCATTGTTGATAGACACTCAGGGTCTAGAATGGAAGTTAAAACTTTGAAATTTTGCTAAGGGACTAGCAAAAGCTAGGCATGGGGCTATGATGAGAGCCTCATCATGAGCCATAACTAGCTCATTTTGACCCAATAAAGAAGATAAAAGCTCCTACATAACCTAGAAGAAGGCTTAACTGAAGGAATAAGTGCTCTGAGAAGAAAACATGAATTAAAGGTTAAAACTACAATTTTACCATTGCAGTACATAAATGGGATTTCTCAGAGGTAAAACACAGGTCAAAAGGTCTAAATGAGATAAAAAGTGGGTTGAGTCAATCAGAAATGGGTTCATGTGCAATCTAGGAAGTAAATGACATGTGGTAACCCTAAAACAGACCCGCTTAATTCAACAAGGTTTCGGTCAGGATAAAAATCAATTAAATCCTCTAAAAATCATGGAAAAATATCCCCTAGGGTTTAGAACACTTAATTTGGCCTTTGGAACCCAGTTTGACCTAGATTAGGGTCCTAGTTCATCAATTAACCTAATTTGGGTTTTTACGCAAAATGTCGAGTCAAACGAGGTCAAACCTAAAATCCAACTTCACCATTAGATTCCTTAGGTCAAAATTAGGTTTGTACCAAAATTTGGACCTAAGGGGAGGTCATCTTGACCTACTTTGCAATTTAGTACACCCAAATCACAATTTGGTCCCTATCTTTTGAAACGCATAACAGAAAGCCCCCTAACTTCCTCTCCACCTTTGCAATCAGGTCCTGTCGCCATTATTGGGGCAGAATCCTACTCCGGCGAGGATTTGAGAGGAAATCCTCTCTGATTCCTCAGAGATCCTCTCCCAGAAATGGAAGGGAGATTCTCTGAGGAATTCCCTTCCATCTGAGGCCAATCTTGATCCCTGGTGTGAACCCAATCTCTCGTGCGAACGCACGAGGGATTTGGGTATCTAAACTCTTTCCATCTCCGGCGACCGACCTCAGACGATTGCGTGCCTTCCACGCCCTGAACAACCGGCCCAGTGCCTATAAAAGAGACTACACCTCTGGCCGCTCATCTTCAGCTTGATTTGGTCGAGTTTCCACCTCCAATTCATCTCCTCCTGCCCGGCCAAAATTCCCAGCAATCTCTGACGAGCCCCCCTCCCCTCCCTCTTTGCTCTACCACAAAACCAGTGGCAGAGTTATCTTCCTGATTCTCCTCCGCGTCACGCAATACCCGTGCACCCCGCCTCAGCCCCGTCGTCGCCGCCGTTCTCCCCCACTGGGCAGCATCTTCTCCGGCGACAGCAGGTACTGCTGTTCGCCTCTCCGTCCCCCTTCATCCCTGTAGTTAGGCCAAATACCTTCTCCACAGTCCCCTCTCTTTTCTCCCCCTGCTATTTTATCCAATTACCCTCCGACAGTGCCTAACCACCTCCATCGTCCTCGCCTCTGACCGCCCTCTGGCGAGCCGCCCACACCACTCCGCCCCTCCACACGACTCGCCAACCCTCTCGTGAGCTCCACCTCACCACCAGGAACTCATTCCACCCCTCCACTGCCACTCCAGACCTCCACAATAACCCCCCGACCAACCCCACACCTCCGGCCACAGGTTGACCTAGGCACGCACACCTAGGCCATCCCACGGCCTGCAGCACCGTCCACCGCCTTCGCCGTGCCACGGCGAAGGTCTTTAGCTGGTCTGATTGGGCCGAGAGGCTCGTTTTGTGTCTGACAATGTCGACGCTCCTGCTGCCATGGACGACAGTTGAAGAAGCTCCGTAGCAGCTCCAGGCGCCAGGGCTCCCAGGCTGCAGGTGCTGCGTAGTCATGCGAGTGTCGCGAAGTGCGCTGGTCCAGCAAGGAGCGCTAGCAGAGCCAGCAGCTGTGGGGACGACACGCAAGTCTGCGGGCGCGCGCGAAATCAGGGCAGAAGCTTTAGTCCCACATCGTGGAAAGATGAGGCGCCGCTGTGCCATAAATTGAATTTGTGATATTACCTTAACGCCTCCGTAAGCACAGGGGTGAGGTTCCTCACCTGCCCTCACACCCGCCTCGTCTGCGGCTTGATCTCGCGAATCTGGCGGGGTCCGACCGAACCAAACCTTGAGCACTCCTCGCGCATCACCACCTGCCGGTGCGCCTGGTCCCGGGTATGATCTGACCCGATTATCCGTGTGGCTCTGGGAGAGCGTCCCTTGTGTGAATTGCTGAGAGAGAGAGACGCGCGGGTAGAGGGAAAGGGGTAGGTTTTGCTCCTGTGCAGGCAGACTAAGCGTGGAGAGACTTAGCCGCAAGGAGAAGAGAACAAGCAGAAGAAGAAACTGAGCGAAGGAGACCAGGGAAGAGGCAGAAGCAAAGCAGAAACGAAAGAGAGGTCAAGTGAAGACAGCAAAGATCAGAAGAAGAAGAAGAAGAAAGAAGAAAGGCAAAGCAGGAGAAGAAACAAGAGAAAAGATATAAAGGCAGGAAGAAGAAGCCTTCGCAAGAAAAGAAGAGAAAGAAGAAAGAAAGCAAGATCATAAGAAGAAAAAGGGGAAAATACTTTTAAGACGTCTGATCACCAGATCAGACGTCCAATTTCATATTTTTTGTCCTAATTACTTTTAATCGCATACATTCATATTTGAATTAACATTTTGAGTAAATTAGAGTGTTCAATTACATTTTGATTAGTAGTAAATTCCATTTGCTCCCTGTGTTCGACCTCGGATGCTCTAGTTTTCGAGTAATAAAATTCTCTATTTGTTTGAACGCTTTGTCGGCTATACTACAACGCGATATTATCTTTTAACAAACCGCACAAAAGCGTTGCGAACATCGGGCCTGGATAGGTTGTGTTAATATGGTGATTTAATCATTGAAATGCGTATAGTGGTTAACCTAAATCGAGCCTAGCCATCTTTTTACAAAATTTTTAACCTGGCCTACTTGATTTTATCTTAGTTACTTTTAGGCCCAGGGTCGAACTCAGGGAAGTGGGAATAGAGGTAAATAAGTTTCTACGCCTGTCCTACAACGAATCTCTTCCGTCCTACAACTGGTGCAGATATTCTCGCGATACAACGTAATGTAGGTGATATGAAAATATATATGTATGCATGTATATATGTAAATATATATCTATATGTATATATATATATATGCTTATAATTATATTTGTGTATATGTAGTTATGTATGTATATATATATATATATATGTATATGTATATATATATAGATATGTAAATATATGTATAGATAGATGTATGTATATGTGTATATATATATATTTATAATTATATATATATGTATGTATATATAACCATAGAGATGTAGATGTATATATGTATATATATATATAGTAATATATGTATATAGTTATATATATGTATATATGTATATAGATATATTAGTATAAGTATCTATGTATATAGATATATATATATATGTATATGTATGTATGTATGTATGTATTTATAGCTATAGATATATATGTATATATGTATGTATATTAGTATATTTGTATATATGTATAAATATATGTGTATATATATGTATATATATATATAAGTACATATACTTATACTTAGTTTAACGAGTAATAATATATGTATAGATATATATATATATATATATTTATACGTATATAAATATATGTATATATGTAAATATATATGTGTATATATATATATAAGTATATAGATATATATATGTGTGTATGTATGTATGTATGTATGTATGTATACTTATATATAATCGTATAGGTACTAATATGTGTGTGTGTATATATATATATATATATATATATATAAATATATAAAGGTATATATATAAGTGTGTATATGGGCGTGTACAAGTGAGAGTGTGTGTGTACGAGAGTGTGTGTGTGTGTGTATGTGTGAGGTGAGTGTCTGTGAGAGAGAGAGAGAGAGTCTGCTGAAGATGGCGCGGGCGTTAAGTCGTCTGATGCAGCGGCCGACGTCTGATGGCCATGCGCAGGCATAGGCGCACGAAGACGCGCGCGCACGTAGGAGGGAGTGGGAATGGGAGGAAGGTGTAGCGCAGTGCGCCGCGAACCGCAGCGCCCCACGCTGCACGCTGAGATGAACGCAGGCGAAGCAACGGGCGAAGACGCGGGCGCAGACGGGTGCGGGCGCTGGCATACGCGGGAGCCGGCGCGCAGACGGGCTAGCGACGGTTGCGGCGTGGAGAGAGAGCGCGCGGTGACCGGATAAGTGAGAAGCTTTCCGGTCACCGCACTGTAGCCACAGTGTCGCGCTCTCTAGCGTGAACAGTGGCTACAGTGCGTGCTCGACTCGCGCGACCGCCTGCGCCCGGTTCAGTGTGCGCGGGCGCTGTGGAGCGGCTTGCGCGCGTGCGGAAGGGGCTGCGCCGGTTGCTGGCGTGCGCGGAGACCTGCGTGCGGGCGAGCGGTGGTCGGCGCCTTGCTGCAGCTGCGGTTGAGCTTCAAAGCTTGACTCTGCGGCAGTGGCGGAAATTGCTTGGAACGACGAAACAGAGCGGTGAACCACCACGCCCACCGGCTCTTTGATGAGCTGGGGGGTGGTGGGACTCACAGTGGTCGTTGTGGACCACTGTGAGCTGCTCCTGCCCGCAGCGTAGCTCCTCAGAAGGAGGAGAGGCTATGTATGGAGGGGAGAGGGGAGGAGATGGCCTGGAGAGGAAAACTACCGTGTGCTTTTTTCTCTGTTGGACCAGGCTCCCTTCAAAGAAGATAGCCGTGCCCTTTTTAAAGAGGAAGAAGGAATGCACAACCATGCCCTGGCTGTGCATGCGGCTGGTACGGCAAGCTGAGCAGGGCATGGCGCGAGGAAGAGGCTGCCATGCATTGCAGCCGCGGAGAAGAAATTCAAAGCCAAATAAAAAATAAAAATAAAGATGGTGAATTTGCGAGGTAGCATTTGAGGAAAACGTTAATTTCAACGCCATTTTATTCACTCTCCTCCCCTCTCAAATAAATGCATGCATGCGTTTATTTTTACAAATGCGACTATGGCTACCTAATATACACAGGCAATGCTAGGAAATAGCACAAGATGGCACAATTGTTGGTGCATTTTTGCTGTGCAATCATACCCCCATGCCTATGTTTTGCTAGTCCCTAGCAAAACATTTTTGTATTGTATTTAGAAATGATCTTTAAGCTGAAGATATTTTTCAGAGGCGACATAGGTGTGTTTATTTGTTGGATATTATGAGAACCAATTGCAGAGAAGACGACCAATACTTTAAGTCATATGTGACATAGACCATCTCTCGACTAACCAGGACTCTTGATATTTAAACATTAAGTATGATTTCCAGGACCCAGGAGGTTCTTGCTGTGCTCAAGAGCTCAAGAGATTATGGCTTGTGCATAGTGAAGGATCAAGACTGACCAGATGAACATTAAGACTCAAGCCGAGGGTTTCACGAATTTTTAAGTGCAGGTTGGTCCCAGTTTCAGCTCGTGTCTCTAGATTGACCCTTAAAAAGATGACGGAAAACTCAACTCCCATTACGTTTGTGGCTCAAAGAAAACAGGGTATTTGTAACTTGCCCTGAAGAACTTTTGTAGGGAGAAGATTTTACAGACGTTTATGAGATATACTGACTTATTTGCATCTTTTTTTTTTTTGAAACACATGTCAGTATATTTCTTGCAACATTATTTGGAAGAGCACACTTTTCTTTTGGTGGGAGAGTTTCTTTTTAGTGGAAAGAGTCTCTCCTAAACACAAGACTAAAGCCTGGGATAAAAAGTCTACCTGCGCACACAGGTAAGGACTCCACCTTCCCTAATGAACACTAGGGTTGGATCTTATGTTCACCTGGTCTTTCTTGATATGTGTAGTGTGAACCAAGATTACTTAGGCTCTCGAGTAGAAGCAAACCAACGAATCCTGTACTGGTGTCTCAGGTACAAGAATACGTCCTTAGTTAGGAGAGATTTCGATCTATCTTGTTAATGCTCAAGTGAATTAAGCCGAGCCTGAGCGAATCAAGCTTCTGTGACCTGGAAAGTCATCAAAACAGTGGTTGAATATCCATAAACACTTATTGTATTTTTGTTTCAGCCTTCAGATCATTACTAAACACTATTTATTTTTTTAACATATTTATAGATAGATGAAAACTACATGATACCATAAAATACCCAAATCCTATGGATGCCTATCCACCCCCCCATGTCAAACGATGCTATGTCCTCATATGCATGCAGGGAAGGGTAGAGGAAGGATGAAAGATCGGGTAACGAGAGCTGAGGTGCAGGGTATACAGCAGGGTGGTAGGGTGGGTGGATGGTGGGTGGTGAAGTGAACGTGACAGCGGCGAAGTGTTGTTGGGGTGCCTCCCAACGAGCGTTGAATTTAACGTCCCCAGCTGGACTTAGAATGAGGCACAAAATTAGTTACCCTCCAGCAGGGCAACAGTTTCTCCAACGGGGGCAGGTTCATGAGTAAGATAGGGTTTCAAACGCTTCCCATTGACCGTAAATTTATGCCCAGATTTGGGATCTTCAATCTCAACGGCCTCGTTGGGAAATGGTCTCGAGACCAGGAAAGGACCAGTCCATTTGGACTTCAATTTTCGAGGAAAGAATTTGAGCCGTGCATTGTAGAGCCAAAATTGCTAAGATGGCTCAAATTCCTTCTGCCGAATACGGCTGTCGTGAAAAGCCTTAGTGCGTTGCTTGAAAGTTAAGGCAGAATCATAGGCTTCACGACGGAGCTCTTCCAGATCTTGGAGTTGGAGTTTCCTTTCTCGACCACACAGGTCTGGGTCGAGGTTACATTGGCGAACTACCCAATAAGCGCAGTGCTCCAACTCCACGGGCAAATAACAAGGCTTCCCGTAAACAATTCTATAAGGAGACATACCAAGGGGAGCCTTGAAGGTGGTCCGATATGCCCAAAGTGCGTCAATCAGCTTGTCGGACCAATCCTTACGGTCAGGCCGAACCATTTTCTGGAGAATTTGCTTGATTTGCCAGTTCGACACCTCTGCCTGGCCGCTCGTCTAAGGATGATACGAAGATGCGATACGATGGTGGACTCCGTATTTCCTCAGAAGTGCCCGAAAAGAAGCATGGGTAAAGTGGATTCCTCCATCTGAGATAATAGCTCGAGGGATCCCAAAGCACGCAAAGATGTGGTCTTTGACAAATCGAGTGGATATAACATGGTCAGCACGGCGCGTGGGAATAGCCTCGATCCATTTCGAAACATAATCAACAGCCATGAGAATGAATTCGAAGCCATTGCAAGGAGGAAAGGGACCCACGAAATCAATTCCCCAAATGTCAAAGATTTCCACAGCTAGGATGGGTTGAAAGGGCATCATGTCACGACGTGACATTGACCCTAACGACTGGCACCTAGTGCAATGTTTGGCATACTTGTGTGCATCCTGGTGAAGGGAGGGCCAAAAGAAACCGCACTGTAACACCTTGGCTGCAGTTTTCCTCCTAGAGAAATGGCCTCCGCAGGCCTGATTGTGGCAAAAGGATAGCACATTGGGGAATTCACTGTCAGGAACACAGCGACGGATGATTTGATCAGCACCTATTCGAAAAAGAAGTGGATTATCTCAGAAATAATACTTTGCTTCTGCCATGAGATGCTCGCGTTGGTTTTTAGGCCAGCCACGTGGAAGGGATCCAGAAGCAAGGTAATTGGCAATGTCGGCATACCAAGGTCCACTTGCCACATTAATTGCCAATAGGTGCTCATCAGGAAAATTTTCATTAATTGGTAGAGTAAGTCCAATATGGTCAGGGTCTAGTCTGGAAAGATGATCAGCCACCACATTCTAGGCTCCAGCCTTATCGCGGATCTCAATGTCAAATTATTGGAGAAGAAGGATCCAACGAATCAGTATAGGCTTGGCATCCTTCTTGTGCATGAGATGGCGAATGGCTGCATGATCAGTGAAAACAATAACGTGTGAGCCCAAAAGGTAAGAGCGGAATTTCTCCAGCCCAAAGACGACCACCAGTAGTTCTTTTTCAGTGGTAGTATAATTACGCTGGGCCTCGTCCAACGTCTTACTGGTGTAGTACACCACGAAGGGGTGTCTATCGCATCTTTGTCCCAGGATGGCTCCCACTGCAAGGTCGGAAGCATCACACGTGAGTTCAAAGTCGAGGGACCAATCAGGTGGCTGGAGAACAGGGGCCTTGGTGACAGCATTACGCAGCTGCATGAATGCTCGTATGCAGTCGGGGCCCATATCGAAGGGTACGTCGGTCGATAGGAGATGAGTTAAAGGTCGAGAAATCTTGGAGAAATCTTTGATGAATCTCCTATAGAAACCGACGTGTCCCAGGAAGGAGCGAATTTGTTTGACAGAGCCAGGCACAGGTAAATCAGCAATTACATCAAGCTTAGCTCTGTCAACCTCGATACCCCTATCGGAGATGATATGTCCAAGAACAATTCCCTCGTGTACCACAAAATAACTTTTTTCCCAGGAAAGCATGAGGTTTACATCAATACATCTCCTAAGGATATGGGTCAAGTTGACAAGACAGTCATCGAAAGATGGTCTAAAGACCGAAAAGTCATCCATGAAGACCTCGAGAAAATCACCCACCATGTCATGAAATATCGCCAACATACATCTCTGGAAAGTTGCTAGCGCGTTACAAAGTCCGAACGGCATCCTTCAAAATGCAAAGGTGCCGAAGGGGCAGGTAAAGGTGGTTTTCTCTTGGTCCCGGGGGTCAATTGACACCACATTATATCTTGAGAATCCATCAAGGAAACAGAAAAATTTATTTCCCGCTAACCGCTCTAGGATTTGGTCAATGAAAGGTAGCGGAAAGTGATCTTTCTTAGTTGCAGCATTGAGTTTCCTATAATCTACACACACTCTTTAGGATGTAGGAGTGCGTGTAGGGATGGATTCGCCCCTGTCATCGACACAGATGGTGAGTCCCTCCTTTTTGGGCACGACGTGAATCAGACTCACCCAGGGGCTATCGCTGATCGGGTAGATTATACCCGTATCCAGCCACTTAATAATTTCCTTCTTAACGACCTCCCGCATGTTAGGGTTGAGACGTCGCTGCATCTCGCGGGAAGGTCGAGCCTCCTCCTCCGTATATATACGGTGAGTGCAGTAGGAGGCGCTAATGTCAGTTAAGTCTGATAAAGACCATCCAATGGCTACCTTGTGTTCCATAAGGACCTTCGTTAGTTTGCACTCTTGCTCCCTGGTCAATTTTAAATTGATGATTACAGGGAGCATTTCATTTGGTCCCAGGAAAACATACTTAAGTTTACTAGGTAGCTCTTTCAGATCGGGAGTGGATGGTGAAAGATCTGGCATTTCTTGGGATGAGAGTGTCCCAGGCGGATCAGAAAACAAGTCAGGAGGAAGAAGTTGGCCCTCAGATTAGCCAAGAAGAGGGGCTTCTTGGATAGATGGATCCAAAAAGGAATAGCCCCAGTGTGTAGTATATGGGCTCAAGGTCCAAGTGTGGAGTTGCAACTCCGCCTGATTTGGTGGGAAAGAAAGGGCAATCCGATCTTCAAGGGTGTGGACCGGCGGTGAGTAGCCCGGATATGACTTAGACCACGAGGTATGGGAAGCGAAGAAAATCTCGTCAGAAGTCTGGTCAGGAGAAGGTATGGGACAAGAGAGGGATGGGGGAACGTCACAATATGTGTTTGTCAGGCAATCGTCAATGTTTACAGGTAATCCGCAGCTGTCAGAATAGGTCCCAATTAGTCCGATACAAGCGCTGACGGCCATGTCCTCGTCAGACGTGTCATCCTCGATGCAATCGCAATCAAAGTTCTTGGCTGCCTTGAAGATGTTAAGCTTGAGCTTCTCAGATCTAACGACAATCTCAATACAGCCCGACTTGCTATCGATATGGGCGCAGGCTGTGGCCAAGAAAGGTCGACCAAGGATGATCGGATAATCAGAAAGTGAGCTAGGAACTTCCATATCTAGAACAAGAAAGTCAATAGGAAAACAGAGACTGTTGACCCTAACCACCACGTCTTTCACCACACCCTTTGGAATTTTGACAGAACGATCTGCCAATTGTAACGTGACAGGGGTGGGTTTCAGATTTCCCAAGGAAAATTTTTCGAGCATGATGGTTGGTATAAGATTGATGGAAGATCCTAGATTAAGCAGGGCACGGTTAAAATTGCAGCCTTGGATGCTACAAGAAATAAGCGGTGTGCCCAGATCTTTCTGCTTCGGTGGTAGATTTGACGGTATAGCACAACTCGCATGAGGCGAGAGAACCATCGGATTCTTAGTTTTCTTTGACTGTCGCCTGGGTGTTGTGTAGTCTTTGAAAAATCGGGCAACAGTAGGTATGTGATCGAAAGCCTCGAGCAGGGGTACCTTGATTTCAACATCCCTGAACAAATTGCACAGGTTATCAAAGGCCTACGTATCTTTCTTCTTGCCTTTTGGCTCCCTCAGTAGAGCCTCAGGGAATGGGACTGATTCTGGCACCAATTTGGGTGTATCGTTCTCTCACGAATGCGATGCACATCCCGAATGAGAGGGCAATGAAGAAGACGGACCAGGATCAAGTCGAGGCAGATCAACGGTCTGCTTACCGCTCCTCGTAGTGATAGCATTGGATGATGCGAGTCCAGTGGGATCATAAGGCGGAGGAGGGTTCGCAATAGGGACATAAGAGTGAGGTGATGCAGCAAGATTAGCCTGAAATCCCGATGGAATGATCGGAGCCTGCAGAATCTGAAGAACCTGCCCCTCAAAAGGTTGTACCTATGGTTGAGGACCACGGGATACGAAACTTCGCAGGTTGGGAACAGGTTGGGCTGGAAGAGTGCCCTGAGATCGAGTCGCCATGCGTAGTTGACTGATCTCAGCATTCTGCTGCACCAATTGGTGCTGAAGAGAGGTCATGTTCTCTTCATGGCGCTTTGACATTTCCATCATCATTGGCATCAATTTATCAAGAGGACTTGATGCATGTTCTGTTTGCGGTACGCAAGGACCCGATGGCGGATTTGCCATAGGATTAGACTGGGCCCTTGGGATGACGGGTGCGGACGGTCGCATTGGTCCACCCGTGGGGTTTTGGCACTACGGGTTGTTGGACCATGCGAAGTTCGGATGATTTCGCCGCCCTGGGTTATAAGTGGCAGAGAACGGGTTGTTCCCCAGGGCGCAAGCATCTTCTATGCCAGAAGACGCGTCCACATGTAAATGTGCGTCCGAGCACACGGAGGCTTGGTCCTCTGTGTCAAAATACTGGCTTGCAGAGGCTAGATCCACATGACTTACTGAATCGCTCGGTGCGACACTCGATAAGGAAGATCTTATGGGGTTTCTCAGGATAAGCCTGGTGTTGGAAGAATTGGAAGTGTGATGAAGTGGTGAGGTGGGGGTGTTTGCCATAGAACGAGCAGGGTTGGCCAAAAGCTCGTCCAGCTTCTTGTGCACGACAGAGACTTCATTCAATTTCTGTGCGATAAGGCTGAGATCTGTGGATGAATTGGAGGGTCCTGTGTCAACTTCGTGGACATTACGGGGCAGGCTGGTACAATTAAAGGTGAAAATGGAAGCATTGTTCATTAAGTTTTCGCTCATATTTTCAAATAATTCGAATGCTCCATTCTCATCTTTATTCATGAAATTCCCTCCGCAGGAAGCGTCTGCAATCTGCTTCAAAGTCTCATTTAGCCCATAGTAGAAAATCTGGGCTATATGCCACTTAGGCAGACCGTGGTGCGGACACTTCCTGAGGTCATTATATCTCTCCCATGCCTCATGAAATCGTTTGCCGTTTTGTTGCGTAAATGAAGTGATAGCACGGCGAAGCGCATTGGTTCGCCCGATTAGGAAGAACTTCTTGAGAAACGTTGTTCACATCTCTTCCCAAGAGTGGATGGTTCTCCCAAGGGTGCGTAACCATTGCGACGCTTTATCCCGCAATGAAAGCGGGAACATTTTCATGAGGACTATAGGTAACCCGATATTTCTTAGTTTAACACTTTCAGCCAATCGGGTTAGGTCTTCCAAGTGGAGAAAAGGATCTTCACTTGCAAGACCATGGAAGTGAAAATTTATCAAGCCAATGATGTTAGGTTTTAGTTCAAAGTCGTCCTCGCCCATGGGGACCCGAATTTGTCCTATGGTCTCTGTAGCAGCGGGATTCTGATAGGAGCAGAGAGACCTAGGCTCCTCCTGTTCGGGAGGGTTCTGCATTTCCTCCAATGTTTCCCTATGGCCTCAATTTGTTCATTATACATTTCCATTTGGGCTTGGAGGCGGGTTATGGGATCTAAGGCTCCACCACCTGGTGGGTTTTGAGGGCGGTTTCCTCCCTCGGGATGTGGGGGTGGGCGTGCAACCATGTTTGTAGAGGAGGAGGACGATTCGGCTTCTTTTATAAAATTATCAAGCAATTCACACAGTTCAGGGTTTTGTGACCTCCTCCCAAACATGCACTACCACAGGAAGAATTGGGGGGATACGAAGGGAAAAGAGATGAGAGAAATGACGACGCAAAGGTACACTTGATGACAAATCAATACAATCAAATTCCTAACCTCTGCAGTGTGCTCTTATACCTAAAGATCTAAGTTATCTATTATCACGAACTACGGAACCGAATGCAAGCACCATGGAACCATCGGGCCAGATTGCAAGGCCGTTTGCCCCAGTCTTAGACACCCGATAGCACGCGGGGACCCTCACCAACACGTAGGCGCTACATGTAGGTAGTTAGACCTCCAATCCTTAATAAGGGTCAAGTTGCTACCAATTTTAGTTAGAGGCTTAGGATCAAGTGCTTTTGGAATGTGAAGGGCGTTATTTACGGGTAATGCCAAAGTGATTGATTTTGTAGAGTGTGTAAACCAAGCATGCAACGGGGAAATCTCCCCAAATTGAAGTTTTAATTGGTGAATGATTTTTAGAGTTTCAGCCTTAAGTAGTATGGATTTTAAGATTTCTCTGAATTACCAATTCAGCCAATCTCCGGGTTTTGAGAGAATACAAGTTTTCTTCTAAGCCCAACAAACCCTTCTTCAATGTCAGTTGGTTAATGCATGCTAAAATGCAATGTGCTTCCCTAGATGAAGATTTCTATGTGTGGATGCACGAGTCAATTTTAGATTAATGTGAAAAGGAGCCAAAGCACTTCAATTTAAGTGCTTCCAATCACCAAAATGATTTCCACACACAAGGCTCAATCATAAGATAAAGAAAATCAAATTGTTGGGGTTGAAGTATTCGGGATCGAATCTTAGGCACGTGAAAGGTCATGGTGGGGTTGGAATCAACTCAATTCCAAGTCTCCCCACCAAAAAGGTGATCCCGAATTGCAGATAAATGAGACAAAAAGGGATGACAATCAATCTATTTATCTTTGCCTCAAAGAATACTTCACACGACGAAAGATTAAAGAATCAAGATTCTAGGATCTTCGCTATGCGAAGTTAGGTGGGAAATCTCAGGGTGGTGGGAGTGATGACAAACAATCAAACAAGTGATTTTTAATCCACTTGCCCCAAGAGATCCAAAGAAGTGTTTTTAGTTTTTTTTTTTAGTTATTTTTTTCTTTTTTTTTATATTATTAAGGTGACAAGTTGACCTAAGTTGCTAAGAAAGAAAGACCTACTTGTTCAGCAACATGTGCAAAGCTCCAGTGCTGTGCCGGCATCTTCACGCTCTTGTTCCCGCCTTGGATCTGCCCACGTCTCCGACTTCGTCTGCCTGCCTTCTCCTTGCAACTGGTTCACCTGCACACCAACAAACAGAAACACCCGTGAAGAGAAGGGTGTGAGAAGAGAAAAATTAAAGGAATGGAGTAGAAACTTACTTGAATACGCACTTCCCCGGCAACGGCGCCAGAAAGGATGTGGTCGGGCCCGGATAGGTTGTGTTAATATGGTGATTTAATCGTTGAAATGCGTATAGTGGTTAACCTAAATCGAGCCTAACCATCTTTTTACAAAATTTTTAACCTGGCCTACTTGATTTTATCTTGGTCACTTTTAGGCCAAGGGTCGAACTCAGGGAAGTGGGATTAGAGGTAAATAAGTTTCTACGCCTATCCTACAACGAATCTCTTCCGTTCGCTTATTATGTTTTTGGTGTTTTTCTATTTAAGATTTTTTTCTGAAAATTTTTGTCCTTGAGGTACACCCTCAAAATCAGTTTCTTGGCTTTGAGCCAAATTAGGGTTTCAAAACTAGTCTTGCTATTCGCAAGACTGAGTACCTGCAAGTCAAGGATTATCTTTTCTCTTTTATATATTTTTTTTATCTTTTTAATTGCAGAAAAGAGAAATAGAAATAAGATAAATATAGTATATATATATATTATATATGTATATAGGGGTGGGGGTGGAGGTGGAAATGGCATGTAGCATGGTGTCGAGTCGGTCGTCATCTAGGAAGATGCAACCAACAGGACGAAATGCCGCGTGGAGTGTAGGATGGATGGGTCGAAGATGTGTGCGCAGACGCTTTCTGTACGCGTGTATCGGGGAATATCAGCAACTGGTGCAGATATTCCCGCGATACAACGTATGGTAGGTGATATGAAAATATATATGTATGTATGTATATATGTAAATATATATCTATATGTATATATATATATATTTATAATTATATAGGTGTATATGTAGTTATGTATGTATATATATATAGATATGTAAATATATGTATTGATAGATGTATGTATGTGTGTGTGTGTGTGTCTATATATATATATATATATATTCATTTATTTATTTATAATTATATATATATATATGTATGTATATATAACTATAGAGATGTAGATGTATATATGTATATATATATATATATATATAGTAATACATGTATATAGTTATATATATGTATATATGTATGTATGTATTTATAGCTATAGATGTATATGTGTGTATATATATATATATATATATATATATATATATATATATATATATATATATATATATATATATATATATATATATATATATATATGTATATATACTTATACTTAGTTGTATGAGTAATAATATATGTATAGATATATATATATATTTATACGTATATAAATATATGTATATATGTAAATATATATGTGTATATATATATATATAAGTATATATATATATATATATATATAAATATATATAGGTATATATATATAAGTGTGTATATGGGCATGTACAAGTGAGAGTGTGTGTGTACGAGAGTGTGTGTGTGTGTATGTGTGAGGTGAGTGTCTGTGAGAGAGAGAGAGAGAGAGCGTCTGCTGAAGATGGCACGGGCGTTAAGTCGTTTGATGCAGAGGCCGATGTCTGATGGCCACGTGCAGGTGCAAGCGCGTAGGCCCGCGAAGACACCCACGCACACAGGAGGGAGTGGGCGTGGGAGGAAGCTGTAGCGCAGCGTGCTGTGGATAGCAGCGCACCGCGCTGCACGCTGAGATGAACGCGGGCGAAGCAGCGGGCCAAGACGCGGGCGCAGACGGGTGTGGGCGCTGGCGTACGCGGGAGCGGGCGTGCGAACGGGCTGACGATGGTTGCAATGCGGAGAGAGAGCGCACGGTGACCGGATAAGTGAGAAGCTTTCCGGTCACCGCACTGTAGTCACAGTGTCGTGCTCTCTAGCGTGAACAGTGGCTACAGTGCGCGCTCGGCTCGCGCGACCGCCTGCGCCCGGTTCAGCGTGCGCGGGCGTTGTGGAGCGGCTTGCGCGCGTGCGGAAGGGGCTGCGCCGGTTGCTGGCGTGCGCGGAGACCTGCGTGCGGGCAAGCTGTGGTCGGC
The DNA here is from genome assembly GCA_037157565.1 of Thalassia testudinum. Taxonomy (NCBI): domain Eukaryota; kingdom Viridiplantae; phylum Streptophyta; class Magnoliopsida; order Alismatales; family Hydrocharitaceae; genus Thalassia; species Thalassia testudinum. Next base: position 13,334,598 of record JAZHRO010000071.1, on the reverse strand, counting down.
GCCTTTCTGCAACTGCGGTTGAGCTTCAAAGCTTGACTCTGCGGCAATGGCGAAAATTGCTTGGAACGACGAAACAGAGCAGTGAACCACCACGCCCACCGGCTCTTTGATGAGCTGGGTGGTGGTGGGACTCAGTGGTCGTTGTGCACCACTGTGAGCTGCTCCTGCCCGCAACGTAGCTCCTTAGAAGGAGAGGCTGCGTATTGAGGGGAGAGGGGAGGAGATGGCCTGGAGAGGAAAGCTGCTGTGTGTTTTTTTCTCTGTTGGGCCAGGCTCCCTTCAAAGAAGATAGCCATGCCCTTTTTAAAGAGGAAGAAGGCAAGCACAGCCATGCCCTGGCTGTGTATTGCTGTGCATGCGGCTGGCAGTGCAAGCTAAGCAAGGCATGGCGTGCGGAAGAGGCTGCCATGCATTGCAACCGCGGAGAAGAAATTCAAAGCCAAATGAAAAATAAAAATAAAGATGGTGAATTTGCGAGGCAGCACTTGAGGAAAATGTTAATTTCAAGGTCATTTTATTCACTCTCCTCCCCTCTCAAATAAATGCATGCATGCGTTTATTTTTACAAATGCGACTATGGCTACCTAATATGCACTGGCAATGCTAGGAAATAGCACAAGATGGTATAATTGTAGGTGTATTTTTGCTGTGCAATCATATACCTCTAACTATAACCTTCGAGTGTACCTGACACGAATAACTTGATTTTTCAAAAGCAAAATTAATTAAATAACATATTATAATATTAAATGTTAATAACAAATGTATGAACATAAGATATATATTAATGAGGAGGACGAGCACGATGAGGATGAGGAGGAGGGGGGTAGGAGGTGGAGGATGAGGACGTGGCTGTAGAAACCTAGCATTTTCTTTTTTGTAAGCTAATATGAATACACTTGTACGTTTTCTCCTAGTGATAGTTATGGAAAAGAGCATCATTTTCCTTCTAATATAAACATGATGCTTATAGTTATGGTGATTAGCCCATATTTGTGGACTATTTAAGTATATGGATGCCTAGGCATTAAGATATCATTAAGATTTAGCTAGCATACATTAGGATGTAAATAAATTAATTCATATTTTTAGCTTTATTACATAATTCATGTGTTGCATTTATATCTAAATGTATTTAAAATTAACTTAGAATTGCATGCATTTGATTAGTTAACCAATTAGGTGCATTACATGCATTGTTTTAATTTAACGTAGAAGTTAAGGGTTTCTGCATAAATAATCCTAATATTTTATTATTTTATTATTATTCTTCTTCTTCCACGGGTAACGGCTCTGCTTCCTCCTCCTGCGCCCATTCACTCCTCACAACTGCCAACATTCATTCGACGGGAAGAGTGGATCTATTCCCGCCTCTTTGTAATTCAAATCCGTTAGCTACAGCTACAAGAGAGAAGAGGAGACGACCATGCTGGGGAGGCCTCCATCCCACTCCGCCATTGTGCAGAGCTTCAAGCTCATCCATCTCACCACCGCTGGCCTCGATTGTAGCAGTCCACTCCACTACCGTGGATGTGCGTCGTGACAGGATGCACCGCCAAATCCAAGGGGTTGCGCTACCGTGAGCACACACAGGTGTGCACTCCACCATGATCCATTGTCCACTGCACCAACGCCATCTCCTTCTTCATCTTCTTCACGTGCACCTCGCATCCATCCTCCCCATTCCATCCTCTCCGGTTAAGTCATCCGGGAAGGTTCCCGGACGTCTGAAGACCCAACAGTACCACCACCATCTTCACTTCTTTCTCTTTCCTTTTTCCCTTGTTTCACCTCCACCGAATTGAACACACCACCACCACCTCCTCACCGACCCTCAACGCATGCCACCGCACCCCCCACCTCCACACGCAACGCGCCATCATGCCTGTGCCTTCGTCTCGCATGCGCGACCAATAGCGCGCTCACATGCACCTCCAGTGCGCGTCCTCCTCTCCTCCACGTGCTGTTGCAACTAGCCATGCCACCAGCACAACGTGCATAGCAGCAGCAGCGTCTCACCTCGTCGAACCTCTTTAGTAGTCGTGATTGGAGCAGCTCCAACATCTCCAGCAGTCGCGCATGGAGCAGCTCCAACATCTCCAGCAGCTGCCGAAACCCACCTCCACCACAGCTCCATTCAGCTACCTCGGGCCGCCCCACACTTCGCCGCGATTGCCATCGCGGAGCCCTCGGTCTAGAGATCCTCCTCAGAGCTTCACACCTCCAGCCATTCCCTCCTCGCACATGAGCTCGGGGAACAAATCCCCTATTTCGGGTTGTATTTCTTTTTACATCTCTTGCCATTGCCACTTCAAATTTATCATTAAATCAATTAATTATTGTGGTGCAATTGTTAGTTACTCCCTCCTCTTTCATGTAAATTCTATTTCAGCAATATCTCACACTATTTCCTTAATCTAAAGGGGATTTTGGATTGATACTTGGGGGAAATCAATAGTGGACATCTGTTCTTAACTCGTGCAAGTTTTAATAGGACATTGCCTCCCTGTGGATATGACCTACTCGCTTTTGAGTGGTTAATTTTACTTTATGTTGATTGAGAGTTTTCCACCACGTAATATATAATGACATTATCATTTTATTGTGATCATCATGTTTAAGCGAAAACCTCTCTTTCAATAGGCTCCAATTAAAGTTGTTTGTATATGAAGTAAAGCAACAACAATTGCTTTCACTCCCATGCATACTGAGAATGACTAAAAAAACATTGAATTCTCTATCCTCTCACTCCCATGCATTCTCCAAACCACATCTCAATAATTTCAAATTCAACCTTCCACCAAAACTGATTTTTTTTTTCAAAAATTTTCTTTTTTTTAAGGGAAAAACTTTTCTCAATTTTTTCTCTCTTTTTTTCTAACTAACCTAGGATTCAAAAAGAAACCTAATCTAACAACCTAAAGAATTTTTTCTTTTTTTCAAAAATATGTAGATTTTTTTTCATTTTAGAAAGAAGATTCTAACGAGAAAAAAAATCAAATCTAACCTAAGATTCAAAAGGGAAATCTAAACTAAGAGAGGAGATATGCACCTGATTTTTTTAATCTACGCTCGTTGTGCACAAATCCCGTCCTCCTGATTTCCTACACATCCAAAAATAAGTAGAGGAAGATTTGTCACTGAAAGTTCTAAGATCAAAAATCACGAATCGCGTTGCCTCCCTGGCAACGGCGCCATTTGTTCAAATGTGGAAATCGCATATTTGAAAATAGTGTTGTAGCTTGTAGTATAGTTGTGAAATCCTCTCAACAAAAATATTTCTAGATTAATGAGACTATGAGTCCTGGTCGTTCGTCTCTAGGAGGCGTTTATGAAAATGTTAATCTTGATTTCAATCTTTTCCTCTCTACTCACTTAAAAATGCACGCCGGATTCTAACCTACGAATAAATGTGTTGCCAGTCGCATTATTGACCCTAATGACGTAAGCATGCATAAGATAGATGACAAAAGTGAATGTGTGAGTATCGGTGCGCACAATCCTAGTTATGCGATGGTTATTTACCAAAAAAAATTGATCGTTAGGTCGTTAATATCTTCATGCACCGACATGCTTGTTGTGAGAAAAATATAAGAAGTTATAGCAAGCAACTTATTAGCACACAAAAGATTTGGCAGGGAAACTCATGGTGATTTTTCACACATAGATATATATATAGAAAGAACTCAGAGATTTTTCATTGATTGCATGATGGCAGTTACAGAGCGAAGGATTACATGAAAGCTAGAGGAAAGCTTGTACATGAAAGCTTAAAATATTACTAACTATCAGAAAATGAGTACACGTGCGGATCTACGAGAGATTGCACATGCACCATGCAGAAGGGAGAGAGATAGCTATACTACTAAGCATAAAATAAGGTAGAAAAATTAGAGGAACTACTTATCTATCTAGCTAGCAGAAGGAAGGGCATTCGGGGGTGGTCTCCAATGGCCTTTGAGGTGGTTGGGAGAAGGAGGGGCGGCCAATGGTGCTTAGGCCAGCCCTTGGAGAGGTGGTGGAGGGTTGCTCTTGGACGTCCACTAGTGCATGGAGGTGGAAGGAGCTCATGGAGATGGAGGTGGAGTGAGAAGCCACTAATGGAGAGTCCAAGATGGGTGCATGGCCATCCAAGATGGTCTTTTTATAGACTCTTGGGCGGCTATGGGTGTGACTCTCTAGAGAATTATAGAATTCTCTAGAGAGTCTCTAAGGTGGCCGTCCAAATGGATGGGAGTGGGTCTTCTTAGATCCACAATTCATGGATCTAAGAGAAGACTCTCCCTTGGTTGCTATTTTTAGCACCCAATGGTGGCACCACCTATGGAGAGTTCTAGAGAACTCTGGATGTGTGAGTCTAGGTGAGGGTGTGTGTGTGACCTAGATGGCTAGGTGGTCTAGTGGTCTAGGTTAAGTCCTAAGGGTTTGAGTTAGGTTAGGTCATAGAATTAGGGTTAGAAACCCTAATTACTAAGGTAGATGCACAATTAAACTTGACACAAGTTTAATTGAATGAGTGCAAACCTAATTGAGAGTGATATTACTCAATTAGGTTAGGCTTAGGTCAATTGGACTCTCACTGAGTCCAATTGGACTTGTGTGGGTTTAGATCTGAGCTCAATTGGACTCTATGAGTCCAATTAACTAAGTGAAGTGTGATTGACTTGATCCAAGTCAATTGGGCTTAGTGAGAACCCAATTAGGTTCTTAGGAGGGTATAAGAGTAGTGTACTAGGCTTAGGGTACCTTAATTTAGGTTCCCAAGGTATTGGAATTAGGTTTAGGGACCTAGGAACTCAAGATCCAAGCTTAATTTCCAAAACAGGGTCTGAAGAGGGGTATCAGACGTCTAATTTAAGTGTCAAACGACTTATACTCAAAAATCATAAGTCCAAACCTCTTGTCTGGACGTCCAATTTGCGTCAGGGAAGAATGAGGGTTCTTTCTTGGGGATTCTGCAGAAATTGGATGTCTGACCAAGTGTCTAGACATCCAATAACACTGCAGACATGGGTTTAAGGTGTGCGGGTTGTGGCTAAGGGTCTTGGACGTCCTATAACTTATCTGGATGTCCAGGTAAGGGCTAGAACTAGGGTTTTGGGGTTTCCTAGGCTATGGTGACCTAATCTAAGGGTGGCTGAGGCTTAGGATGGTCTCTAGGGCTATCCTAGGGCTAGGAACAATCCTAAGTTCTTCATAATTTAACTCTACCTTACTTTTACTTAATAGAGTAACATACCTCAACCCTTACATTATTTCTCTACTACATTTTATTCTAATCTTCTACTCTAGCTCTGTTAAGACCCAGTGCTGTTAAGCCTTTTTAAGACATCCGGACTTTAGGTCAAATGTCTGGTAAGATGTCTGGACTGAGGGTCAGACGTCTTGTAAGACGTTTGGGCTCATTCCCAGATGTCTGAAAATCGAAAATTTTGAGTACGAACTCACGTCTGCGTACGTGCTGCACGCAGACAGTACCCCCTTCGTTTTTCTTCTTCTTCTCTCTCCTTCCACCCCCGACGAAACCCTAAACACACACCCTTATATAAAGACCCCTCCTCTCCCTCATTCCACCCCACTTCCCAGCCACCTTCCTCCATCCCTTCAGTCGGAGCAGCAAAGTGGTGAGAGCGCGGGAGTGGCGCGAGAAGGAGAGGAGGAGCAGCATGAGAGGGAGAGGAGTTAGCTTGCGAGCTCGTGTGGGAGCTCGCCAGTGAGATCACGGTCGGAGCAGCGCGTGCGCAAGGAGGAGTGCATCGGGGAGGTCCTCCCCGACACTGCTGCAACCTGAGCAACAGGCGCGAGGGAGCGGTGTGGCCACGCACGGCGCGAGAAGGTGGAAGCAAGTTCTGGTTCTGGATTTTTCCCAGAATCAGACGTCTAAAGCGACGTCCAAACGACATAGCCAACATCTGGAGGAGGTTACAAACGTCTGAGGAGTAGACTTCACGAAGGTACGTCTTCTTTGTAGATACACCATGCAGGCCGCTCCATCGAGGCATTGTTGCATGCCTTTTTGAGGAGATTTGGTGGATTCACACAGGTTTCGCTTCGAGAAGGCGCGGGACACGCCCTCCCATGCAATTTGGACGTCTAGGCGACCTACCAGATGACAGGAAGCGCTTCCAAACGTCCGGAGAGGTGGTCAGACGTCTGGAACTGGGTCCAGACGGTCCGACGGAGTTCCTGGATGTCTGAGGAGTGGCGCAGGACTTGAGGTATGGCACTGGATGCTTTTAAGACATCTGGAAGTTGTTCCATACGTCTGATTTGAGTTAGGAACACTATTTTTGACCCGTTTAGGGTCCATTTGAGGTTCGTTTTCCGCAAGTAAGATACCGATGTTTCCCATATGATTTCCTCTACTTGTTAGAAGGCTTTCTATACTGTTTTGAGTATTCTCTTGTGATCGATCCTTGTGATAGAACTTGTTTCCATTACGGGTTCGGGGCTTGCTGAGGTACGTGCGCCTGCCGTTCAAGTCCCCACTACTCCTGGGTTTATTGGTAGAGTGGCTTCCCCTTAATTTAATTAAAACCTAAATGCATGTGTGGAATGAATGATTAGAACCTAGGATGTGGCACGAATCCTAGGACTAGAAATACTTGAATATATGTATTGAATGGATTGCAGTCTTGAATTAGCAGATAGAATGATAACAATTGCTTGTAAATGAATAACAGTTGCCTGCAAAATATGTAGTACTTGTGCTAGTTAATTGTTGAATGTAACTTTCCTGTCGCATACGTGAAATGACATAATATGAGCTGCATGTATATAAATTGGAAATAGAAAGGTGAATGTAGGAAACACAAGCTACCTGTGAATAACCTGAATATGGACATGTGAACAATAGAATATACAATTTGCATGTGTATAACCTGAGAATGGAGATAGAAATGATGAAACCTGGTATGGCATGACATGAGAAATATGAGTATGAACCCTACGGAAAATTAGGAGTAGAGCTCCTGGAATCAGTGAAATGGAACTGGAAATGTGAGTGGGGAAGTGAGCTGTCCCTTGAGTACGGAGTACCAAGGAGAGTGACTATCCCCCTGTTTAGTGCAGAGCAGAGCTAGTAGCCCTTGGGTTGGGACCCGGGGTTAGGATTGGCCACTCTGTACCGACTTCTTGGCCCTCGTATACATAGTACTAGGGAGAGCTACTAGTGTAGGGAGAGAGCTAGCCACCCCACAGGGCCCGGGGTTCAGCTAGCCACCCTACATCTACTTGTTAGGCCCACTGGGCAAACCAGGGTAGTCAGGCGAGGGTGCGCAGACTATGGAGGGGCGGGACCCCTATTTGGTTCTTAGGGGCTAGACCCCTGTTACTGAGAGGGCTATGCCCTATACTGGTTCCGTGCTGTGCTTTGGGCGCACCCGCTAACGGAAACGACTGACCACGTGCCAATGCGGGATAGCTACCCGTGCCCTTATCGCGCGTGCCGTAGTCACCGTTATGTCTGTCCGTGACCTTGGGGTGGTTGACTGGGTGTAGAACCACCACAGGGGACTCTCCCGGCCAGGAGAGCACCACGTGTGACTTCTGCTCTTCGGAAAAGACTACAATTAAGATTGTTCCCACGAGGAACATTCGAGATCAAGAAAGAAACATGATAAATAAACCAAGTGGTGAAAGAAAGAATAATTAGTTAAAGAAAGAAATTGAAAAATAACAACTACCTGTCCACCTTTACTGCTTTAGTTAGTTGGTTGCCACTCTACTCAATGTTCGCTGACGTTTTATACTCATAACCCCTTTTTAAGTCTAGGTGTTGAGTAGCCAGAGCCTACGGCTGCAAAGGGTGCTGGGCCTAGTAGAGTCCAATAGTTGTAGCTTCTTGTTGTACTCCTTTTTAGTTGTAGTGAGTAGTTCTTGCACCTTTGTACTCTGACATTGTGTATTTTATATTCTTGTACCTATTTACTTTCCTACTGTTGTGGTGGTGTGTACTGTAGTAGTTTTATTTCTTTACTGCTGTACCTTTGTTACTGTTAGTTGCTTAGTATGGTGAATGTGGTTTATTTTCCTACTTTTTGATTACTTTTTCGTTGGATGACTGGGTCTTGGGATCAGTCGAGTCGGTTCGGTCTCGTGTCCTGTAAGGATTCGGGAACCGAGTCGTAACAAGCTTTGTTGCATCACTAGCTTTAGATCCAGCTTCAAATCTAGCTCATGAGCTTCTTATTACCTGCAATTTATATAATGCACTTATTAGTGCATTATATCATTATTTTATGCATAGCTAAGGGAAAGCAGTAAAGATGTAATTAATGCTCATGTATGCGTGGATTACACTAGCTTATAATAAGTTCTAGCCTAATTGAGGTCAATTAAGACCTATGATTGCTGCGCAATCACCTATGCAGCATCTGATCCACTTGAATATACTCTTAGAGGGGAGAGATCTAATATTGATGGGGTCTTGTGCCATTTTTCCTCCTTATGTGATTATGGATGTAACTAGCTAGCTTGTTTAATTAATGAACCCATGGGTTAACAACTCCCCTTTTCCTTTTTGATGAAGAAAAGAATTGTTGAATGCATGAATTTTTGAAATCTATTGACAAAAACTTTGATTCAAGAAGTATAACTCTTAGCAAAGAAAATCAACAAAATCATGTAGTGCCGAGTTTGGCTTAGGAGGAATCAGAAGGGGAAGTGTAGAGGAGGAGAAGGGAGGGATGGTTGTTGCATGTGGCAGAGGAGGTGGTGGATGAGGATGTCGGTGGTGAGGTAGGAAGAGGAGGTGGAGGGGGGGCGGAGGATCAGGAGGAGGAGGCGGATAGGGGTGGAGAGGGCAGGAGGAGGAGGGGGCAGGAAGAGGAGGTGGAGGGGAGGGGGGGCGGAGGATCAGGAGGGGGGAGGAGCCGGAGGGGGCGGAGGACCAAGAGGAGGAGGGGGTTAGGGAGGAGGAGGGTTGCGATAGGAGGAGGAGGAGTAGGGGGAGGAGGGGGGCGATAGGAGAAGGATGAGGGGGGTAGTAGGAGGGGGAGGAGGAGGATGAGGGTGTTGGGGAGGAGGAGGTGGGGGAGAACGGGGACAGCGAAGAGGAGGAGGAGGCCATTGGAGAAGGAAGAGGAGGAGGGTGTCGGGGAGGGGGAGGGGGACGATGAGCGAGGCCACCGGGGAAGAGGAGGAAGGGTAAGAGGCGAGGATGACCAACGAGGAGGAGCAGCGACATGCAAGGAGGAGGAGGACGATGAAGACGAGGAGGAGGAAGAGGAGGAGTTACCTGAGGAGGAGGGACAGCAACGAGGAGCTCCGACGGCACGTCGAGGGTTTTGGGAAAATGAATATGTGATGGGGGAGGAGAGGGCCTATGTGGGGTTGTAGATGATGGAGTTTTGTCATCGCTTGAATTAGAAAGCAACGGCAAACATTGAACCAATTTTTTGATTGCGCACCCAAATTAATTTGGGTTGGCAGTGATTTCGATTCCCTGTCGATTATTCTCAAAAATGATGGCTATTATCCATATTAACTTTTGCCAGGAGTGAGAACTGTTCTTCTCCTTGTCAAGGGTTGCGGCCAAATTTTGAAGGCATATTCACCGTCAGTTTATAAAAGAAACGACGACAAAAATAATATCACCATCGCTTTATAAATCGATGATGAATGCCATTTTTCTAATAGTGTACTAAGTTTCTTCAATGAACACCTTTGCCTCCAAATTGACAGCTGAAGTAGAGTACCCCTCCATCTTGTTAGACCCACCAAATGATTAACTATCAGCAAATAGATACACATTGCGTCCTTGGGCTCAAAAATAGACTCCCATGTCAGAACATGAATCTTTAGTAGAAACAAAATATGAATCATGTGGTTTCATGACATGAGTTGATGCTTCCAAATTGCCAATAAAAGGCGTGAGGACTGACATAGTGTTTGAAAAATTTATAATTTTTTCCCATTGCAAAAGAGGGCAAGATGGGGGCGTGCTCACCATGTGTGAAGTCTTGGCGGGGTCTTAATCCTCTCCGTCGGCCTTCAATTTCAGCAACAACGATAGTAGCAACAGCTACTGCAACGAGCAAGAGCAGCAGCTAGAGCCCTTGCACACGAGTGTGGCTTCAATAGTAGCAACAGGGCACGACAGCGATGGCAGCTGCGGGCGACAATGAGGAGGGGAGGGGAAAGGGTTGTCGGTGGTGGTGGTGCTCTCTTTCTCCCTCTCACACACGGTGAAGGTAAAGAGAAGAAATGACTTCTCATGCAAGCCACTTCATCATTAATAAGTGGAGGGAAAAGTTTCCCAAGGGGTCCCTCCTGCCAAAACTCTTTCTTATAGAGAGGTCCACCACCTAAACATCCTCACACAAGGCCCCTTACCAAGTTTTGTTAAGACCATTATGTGGGGTTCTAATTCAAAGGGGATTTCAATTCTTTCAACCATGGAAATGAGGATTGGATTTGCATGATGGTCAAAATAATTATAAAAATTTTTTAGGCCCTTACACGAACTTCCTATTTGAATGATTAAAAGGTGTAAATGCAGGTTTTTAAGTTTTGTTACTTATGCTTAGATAATATTTTAAATTGTGTCTACACCCTCTTAAGGAATTAAATTGCTATATAATGGTTATAAATTCAATGTTTTACGTCAATGAATCTATATATAATAGAGTCAACTTTTTTAAATTGTTGAAAGCTTTTATAAATATAATTAAGGAAATAAAATATACTTCACTACGAAATAATACTCGAGAAAATAAGCAAAAGAGTAAGTGCCCATTGGTGTAGTATAATGCATTGAGTAACCTAATGCATATGTATGCTTATGTTGCTAATATTGTTGAAGTTATAAAAGAAACTAATTATTCGTGGGAAAAAGGGAATCATTTAATTTGCTAACTAGTATGCAAGAATTTGAATTTTCTTTTATTTGCTCTTTATGTGTGATATGTTAGGAACAAGAATGAATTTTCATAAGTGCTACAAGGAAAAGTTTAAGATATTGTTAGTGCAATGAGCTTAGTAGCAATATCAAAGAAGTGACTTTAAGAAATGAAAGAAAATGGTTGAAAATCTTCGGCAAAAGAGATCTTCATTTTCTATAAAATGTGACATTTTCATTCTTGATTTAGAAAATATTTACAAACTTAGATGCTATTTGTACATGACAGTTTACAATATTTATATTGTTATTTCTTATAAAATTATAGATACACAACTTTATGAGTTAAATAATTCTTTTAGTGAAAAAAATTCAAACTTGTTGGTGTGTCTCATGCTTAAGCATTACAAACTCATTTTATGCCTTTAATAAGAGATTGTTTGAGCTTGTAAAATATTACTTCAATGACTTTTAAAATTAGATATTATCAAAGTTAGATAATTAGTTAGACACACATTTTTGTTTGAAACTTAGGCACATACATTATTGATGTGCAATAAATGCAAAATTTTCCTGTCTTATGTCAACAAAATTGGAAAGAAGATGGTAAAAAGTGAGTACAATTTATTTTCTTTGATTTATTTGCTCATTACATTATATTTAATCCTATTAATTGCCATAAAAAGTGCAGAAGAGGCTTTTTCTACCATGAATATTGTAAAACCCTATTTATGAAATCCAATTTAGGATTATTCGATGAATGATGCCTTAAACACATATATTGAAAATGATATATTTAGCATCGCTACCAATGAAGCACTTATGAATTGATTTCAAAATATGAGTTATGCTATGGTAATTTATGAGGTAATTCTGTGTGCTTATATGTGTCTATGTAGTATTATAATCTTTTAGGGATTTTTAGATAGATGCCATTGAAAATAATCAAAATTACTTTTTTGCCATTGGTTGCAAATATTGTTATTAATGCAATTGTAAAACTTACACTGTTAACGTAAATGCCACTCCGTTAGCTCTTAGTTAGTACACTAACCAAGGTTAAGGAAAAGTTAACTCGAGTTAAGTTAAAAGTGCTAATCTCGAAGGGAAATGGATGGTGGTGATTTAATCCATCTATGGGGTTGGATCAAATGGCTAGGATTTTGTAGGGATGTGAAGCTCCTCCTCCTTCCTCTTCCTCATTCCTCCTCCCTCCTCTCGGCCTCTCCATCACCAGCATTGGCTAGGTCCTCAACAATGAGGTCAAGCTCCTCCTCCTTGTCCATCACCTCCTCCTCCTTCTTTCTCTCTCTCTCTTTTTCTTTCTCTCTCTACCTTGCCCCAAGCCGCCCCAATATCGGATCTTGGTCACTAGGGTTCGCTCCACGCTTGTGACCTCCCCACTTCGCACGGCTATCCTGACCTCCTTCTTGATCTCCTCCATCCTTCGCTAGTCTACCTCGGCCCTTGCATGCATCTCACACTCGGTAGGGCCCTTGAGGTGCTCGAGGATGTTGTCCTCATCGTTGTAGTAGTCGTAGTAGGAGGCGTCAATGCACCTGTAGATGTCGTACATAGTGTGGCGCTTGCAGAGCTCAAGGGGCTTGTCGAAGAGCTTGCAAACCCCAGGGAGCCTCTTAGTAGTGCCAAAGTAGCAGTATTCGGGGCCACGACTACTGAGGTTGGGGATGTCGATGATGTTGTCATCAAGGTCGGTCATCTTAGCAGTGTTGCGGATGTAGTTAAGATTGTTGAGCTTGAGGATGCGGTGCTCCTAATAAAGGCACTTGTGGAGGAGCTTGTTGATCTTGTCGTTGAGGTTGTAGAGGCAATGCTTGCTAAGGCCCTCATTCTGGATCTCCGATACCTTCACAACAATCTTGTGAAGGATCTTAGTGCGAGGTCGCGGCACTCGAAGGCGAGGTAGGGCTGCCGCTCCTTTGACTTCCACTTTTCCTCCTACTTCATCACCATGAAACAGTTCAACATCGATTTCTCCTTGTTGCGCACCATCACCTCCTTCTAATTTTGCTTCGATTTTGTACCACAACCGAGAGAGAGAGTGGGGGGTTGGGTTGAAGGACGAGGATGTGGTTTAGCAAACCGTCGAAGTTGGGGAGGGGAGGGGGAAAGTTGTGGTTTTTTTCTTACTTATTATTGTCATGGCTGTTGCTGTTGTTGCTACGAATGTTGTCGTTGCTGCTATTGGTCTTGTTGTTGCTGTTTCTATTGCTACTTTGGTGTTGGTGATGGTCATGGTGCTGAGAGGAGGGTCAAGCAAGAGGATGAGGAGGAAAGAGGGAAAGGGGGACCCGACATCCGTTAACTCAAATTAGATGGATATTAACCCAAGTGGCATTTTCGTAAAAGGGTCATACTTTTTAGTGTCATTAATAGAAATGTTTGCAACCAAGTTGCAAAAAGATAATTTCGATGGTTTTCAGTGGCATCTGTGTAAAAATCCCTATCTTTTATGCTTAATGTGCTCATCTTAAAGAATTTTTATGTCTACCACCACTACTATTGGTAAATGCAAAAGTGATCCCTTATCAAATGACTCGGTGCATTTGTAAGTGTATGACACTTTTAAAGTTCACACCCTTTATTACTTTCTTGGGATTCTTATCTAGATGCCACTGTAATCTTTTGAAATTATTTTCTTGCCATTCACTACCTAATATTGCTATAAATGTCACCGAAAAAGAATGTCGTTTTCGTAATTGCCACTTTATTAGTTGGAGTTGTTAAATCTAACGGTTGTATACTTAAAAGTAATGAAAATTTATGCTTTTTTACCTAAAAAACTTCCTTTTCTCCTCTCTATCCTTTGCCCCCCTCCACGACACCTCCTTCCTTCTTCCTCCTCCCCATTCCTTCCACTACCATCGACGACACCAGCAAAAGCAACAACAACAGTAGCAACAAGCAATAACAACAATAGCCAGCAACAAGAAACAACAATAAGAGAAGCAGCAGCAACAGTAGCAAGAAGCAATAACAACAGCAATAGTGCTGGTAACAAGCAACAACAACAACAAGTAACAACAGTAGGAATAGTAAGCAATGGAGGGGTGGACTTGCATAGACTTGCAATCTCGACACTAGTAGGGAGGGAGAGGTGGCAGATAAGAGAGGATGGGGAGCAAGGTGGGGAGGGAGGGGCGGAGGCGGGGGAGGGGGAGGGTGAAGAGGGTGGTTGGTGGGGTCAACGCGGGGAGGAGGTGGCTATGTGGTGGTGGTACATGGGGTGGTTGAGGGTGGAGAGGATTAGGGGAAGGTGGGGAGGGAGGAGTAGAGGTGGTTTGGTGTTGAAGAGGGTGGTCGACGGCAAAGAGGATGGGGAGGAAGGTGGGGAGAGAGAAGTCGAGGTGGTGTGGTGATGTAGAGGATGGTCGATGGCAAAGAGGATGGGGAGGGACGGGTGGAGGCGGTGTGGTGGTGAGGAACGTGGGGATGGAGGGGTGGAGGCGACGTGGTGGTTGGCAGTAGAGAGGATGAGGAGGAAGGTAAGAAGGGAGGGGTGGAGGTGAGGGAGGGTGAAAAGGGTGGTTAATGGGGTCAGTGAGGGGAGAAGGTGACCATGTGGTAGTGGTATAGGTGATGGTTGAGAGCAGAGAGGATGGGGAGGAAGGCGGGCAGGGATGGGGAGGGGGGGTGGTCTGGTGGTGGTAGGTTGTGGATGGTCAAGGTGAAGGTAGGAAGAGGTGGCGGAGAGCGAAAGGGGGCGAGGCAAGGGGGAAAAGAACAAGAGAGAGAAAATTTTTTTAGGTAAAAAATAAATTTTTATTATTTGGGAATGATTTCAATTAATATAATGATAATTACATATCATTTTATTTTTGATGATATTTAAAGTAATATTAAGACGGTAATAAAACAATTTAAAAAAATTATAGTGATATCTAAATAAAAATCGCTACTTTCTTACCTTCTTGAATGAGAGAGAAAAAACCCTTGTATTCGTGAAAATAATGGTAGATCATGAAAATAAACATTTTATTCTCTCAGCTGACGAGTAGGGGTTCGCGGCCATCGAGTTCATTGGACTTTGCATCCCCCGACCGAAGCAGAAATCCCCACAGGCGGAGGCGGAGACAGAGGGGCTCCTGCGAAGTCCAAACAGACGCACATCTTAGCGCGCCTCTTCCTCTCGATTGATTCTTCATGCCATGCCATTTCTATGTAACATGACAAGAGCGGGAAAATGAGTGTGGCTGCTTCCTTCCTTTTGATCGAGAAGAGCCGCCCCGTTGAAGTGAAAGGAATTAGTTGCCCCCTCAGCTGAGGTTTAAGCCTCTGCCTCCGTCCTTTTCCTGCGAACTTCCTCCTCCGGCCGGCGATCGACGCTGTTGTGGCGAAGACGTCCGTCCTGTGGCATCGGGGATGTGGGACTATGGCGGCAACCACTGGAATGTCGGTGTGGCGGTGGGAGTCACCGCCTTAGCTGGGATCGCGTTGGTCGCCACCCTCGTCGTCTCCTCTCGCAGGTTAGCAACAACTAATCTTAACTACTACTTCTGGAATCTAACCTTCAAGTTAGCCCTTCTGGGAACCCTAACCCTAGTTCTCTTCTCTCACTTCCACTTCCTTCCTTTCTTTTTGGGTGTGGAAAAAGTGCGCCAATCCCTCGAGGTTCTTATTTTCAATCACTCATCAATTTAATAAATTTTGAGCTGTCAAATTGGTTTTTTTCCCCTTCCTCCCTTCGGCAAACATAAAAAATGGTCAGTAGCTAGTCCAGCTACTTTATTAATGTGCAAGTGCAACTCTTGGCTTTATTTGGCAACAAGGAGTCTCTATCGATACCGAAGAGGATATGAGAAGTGCGATTGATTTGCACCGCATTCTCCAAATAGGACCTTACCCTGTCAAAGACTCTTTTCCATACTGCTGCAACCAAGTAGTCCACAGAGCAGTGGTATAGGAGAGTGCTGCTGTATTTATCACATCCCAGAAACACCCTTTCAGAAGTTAGATGCTCCACTAAGCAATAGATGGATTCCATCAATCTTCCTCTTTTTGGTCTCATCTATCAAGGGAGAATACTTTTGATGTGATTGGAATATGAGGTGGCAGGGAACTCCTTGGTGTATGATTGGGTGCTGAAGCACATTGCCCAGTTTTGATCAGATCGTCCGTAATGATGCAATTGGTTGAAAATGACAGAAAACCTACGATAGAAATGACTTCCAGGATACCTGAAAAAACCAGGGCTTAATTAAAAAAACCAAGATCACTTCTGATACTTTCTTTCCAACATGTCTGTGCTCGTTCCCACCTTTCTTCTCGGGCTCAACATCTAAGTTCTCATACCTTTGGACTGGTGCATCAAAAGTCCTACTTGCCAAATATTCAAACCTTCTCTCTATGGGTGCCACACTAGCATTTTCTTTGAAAACCTTATTTAGGATCTGATCGAGGTTTGCAATGCTGATGTAGGTGCCATATCAACAAGTCAAAAAAGGGACATGTTGAGAATATATCATGAATCAGTTCAAAATGGTTCAAATGTCTCAAAATGTTTCAATTCCTCTTTTGAAAAGAAAGAAAGGATGGTCACATAGGGAGAGTGATCCTACTTCTATATGAGGAACCAAGGGGGTTATACAGAAAAGAATACATCAAAGAGTGTCTTAAAAATCCATAAGGAAACATCTTTGCAATAGACATTCTTCACAAATGGTTTTTCTCCCTTAAAAACTATGCATGGTTTCGCTGCAGCCACAATCTCAAAAGCATGGCAAATGGTCTAGCATGCTCCCTTTTTGCTCAAAATGTGCCACCATGAAAAGACTACCAAAAGTCCTCCCAAGAAGAGAAGGAAGGCCACATCCCCCCCAAATACACACACACACAAACCTTCCTACCAAATGAGTAGCCAAAGAACAAGTCATCGTAATCCTCTGTAGCATCCCCACACAGGACACATGTAGGGGGTCGGGGACTAGTGGGGGGCAATTTTCAAGTGGTAGACTTTAGTTAGCCCGCAGTTGTTGCTTAATTTTAATCTAGATATCCCTTGGTGGTAAAATAAATGTATGTACCGACTTCACTATAAACGGATCATCCTCGTGTCCAAGCATCTGAAACCTCATTTCTCAAGCTAAAGGCAACAATATCCAATTTTTTCTAACTCCAGGTTGCCAATTATGCCCTTTTATTGCAAACTCTCCTTAAGATTCGGCAAGGGGATGACCATACCCCTCTAGTGTGGCGGCTTAATGAGGGAGTTCATTTCCGTACATATTTTAAATTTGACAGATCTTGGCTGCTCGAGGGGTTTCGGGGGATGGTGGATGAGAGATGGAGGTCATTTGTGGTGGAAGGGTTAGCTATGTCCCGTCTAGCGAGGAAGTTGTCTTTTTTACGGGATCACCTCAGGAGGTACAGAAAGGAGATCAGAATAGCCAGGAAAGATAGAAAAGTAGAGGCTTTGCAAGTAATCACCAGGATAGACAGATAGGAAGATCATGCCCCTATCTCAGCCGAGGATAGAGAGACAAGGATGAAGATGTCATGTGTGGTACAGGAGGAAGACAAAAAAGCTGAGATAGAGTGGAAGATGAGATCGCGTCAGAAATGGCTCAGAGAAGGTGATTCAAACACTAGATTCTTCCACCAAGTGGCGTCTGCCAGGAGGAGGAGGAACTGGATGGAAAGACTGGTGATACATGGGGAGGGGTTTGCGGGCGGAGGAGGTGGGGAGGGCTGTGGCAGACTTCTTTAGGGACCTCACAGGCAGGTGCAACACCAGGTGGTTGGTGGCTTGCTGGTTCTATTCGTTTTGATATGAAATCAGGTCTTTCTGATCTGATTTCATGTTCTAAGCTGATCTAGAAGGTTTGTCCTCGTATCTTAGGGCTCTAGTTTGTGTAAAAGATGGCATCTTCAAATTCTTCATAGGTCACTTCAGAGGTGATGGAGATGGGGGTCTACAAGAACCCGTTTCTTGCTCTAATGATTAAGTTGGACGAGACCAAGTTCTCGCGGTGGTTTCAAACTTTTCTCGTGACTATGGAGGGTCATGATAAAGAGCATATCCTCATAGAACTAGAGCCCAATGAGAAGAGAGGCAAGTATGCCACGTGGAAGGACAACGTGATGGTGTATGCTTGGATAATGAATGGTGTTATTCCCTAGATTGGTGATGAAATAATGTATCAGAAGACAACCAAGGAAATGTTGGATAGCTTGCGAGATACATATTCTCATGAGAAGAACTTGAGCTGAGTCTTCCAAGATTATGAGATGATGGGTCTTTGACAAGAAGGGAAGACATAGTTACACTATCATTCCACACTTAAGGCATTATTTGAGAAATAAAATGCTTATCGTCTTATATGCACTTGCGAGATAGAGGGTACATAGGAAACTGTCCTTCAGTTTCTTGCAGGCTTAGGGCTTGATTATCCATTTGCATGAGCATAGATGTTGACGATGGCAGACTTATTGACTTTGGAAGAAGCCTACAATTGTATGAGTCATCTTATGGAACCCCTAATTGTTGAGGTGACTGATTCTTAGACCTTTGCATTAGCAGTGAATTATGGCAGAAGTTGGGGTGCCCCTTCCATGAGAGGATGTGCATGTGGTTGCATCTCATAAGGTAGAGACCACCCATCTTGCACATTCTATGGAAAAATTGGTCATAGTGAAGAATCTTACTGGACAAAGCATGGGAAGCCTTTTTTTGCTCATAGAGTTGTTGCAGTAGATTTTTATGCAGAGATTGTGACAATTACATGAGCTAAGTACGACGATCTTCTGTATTGGGTATCTCAAATGTGAGCCATTTCATTTGCTGCCTCACTGCTTGCAATGATGGGGTAGAGAAATGCACAACACATGAGCCAAAACTATCATGTTTAACCGAAGACCTACATTTAAACAAGTTCGAGTTGGAGTCACCAACTCTGGATTCGTTTTTGGATTCGGAGGCCACTTCTACAAGGTGATTTGAAATTTCCACATTTTCCTCAACTGAACATGCCAAATCAAGTGGTTGCCCTTGCGTAATAGCAGGTCCCATAATTGACGCAAAACAAATTCAAAATTTGCATCAACCTTGGCTTTCCAAAATTGGCCCTTTGCTGGTGGCATCATTGGAGAAGCATTTATAGTCACTACAGTAGCGTAGGACCTTTGTTGGGACACCTCCATGGGCAGCCCATGAAAGGTAACGACCCAGGATGAACTGCGTTGCCTTAGAATCACCTTCTTTGGCAGCTTGTGCCTAATCGGCAACTCCCCTTCAATTTGCACTGCAAAGATATCGCCTTCGCAAATGTGCAAGCCTCCACACCTTTGAACACGTGCAAAAGGTGCACACAACACTTGTACCATCTCCATCGTATGCAAGTGCAATGCATTCGCTAAACATGAATTCTTGTCATCAACCTCATTAGGGAGGAGGGGTCTTTGTGGACAAATGACCTTCATCTAATGGTAAACCCCTAACACCAGCCTCCAAGAATGTTAGATGATTGAGATCAAATTGATTAAGACTAAACGAGAGAAATATCTTTGGAGAGAGCAAAGTGATTCTCCAGTTAGGAGATCTAAGATTCATCAACTCCAGCATCGATGTCACCTCCTGTAAAGCAACCTCACCCAACAATGAGGAGCTTAGCAAGGAATCAATCAAACCCATCACTGGTGGCCAAGGTGCCTCCATCTCCATTGATGGAGCACCAGCTGGAGGAGGAGGAGGAGGAGCCCGAGTTGAAATCCTCCTAAGAGAACAATTTCTCATCCGATGGCGGCATCCTTTGCACAAAAGACACACCATTGGGTCCCTACAATCCTTCGCAACATGTCCATAAGATCAACACTTGTAGCAGAGCACTTCGTGGGAGCAATAGAAAGCTCACACTCCCCCATCACCCCCCTTCCTTTCTCTCATCGCCTCTTGTTCCTCTCTCTCACCATTGCCTCCCTATATGCAGTCTTTAGTATTTTATTTTTAAGCATCTCCCATGATTTTTATTTTTTTATTTTTGACCATCTTCCAAGATGATCATGTCATCCATATACACTAGTAAGAACTCTTGGTGGCTGCTTTAACCCCAATCTGTGATTGTGTCTTGTAATCTTTCAAACGTAACTCTTGGTGGCTGCTTTAACCTGCATGAAGACTACCTGAGTTTACAACATTTTTCTTTCTATTCGGATCCAGGTGACATATGCTTATAGATTTCATTCAGTAAAGATTTTTTACATTTGGTTGATGTAGTGCCTAAGCAAACTGAACAACCCAAGCAATAACAACTTGCATAGACTTCCTCTTCGCATAGGGGCAAAGGTCTTTGGATAATCTATATAATTCTTCTACTTAAATCTTTGGCTACCGCTACCATTCTTACCTTGTATTTGGTTGTCTTCCCATCAGCTTTGCATTTGATTCTATGCACCCACTTAGAGCCAACTATATGCTAACTCGGGGCATATCCACCACTTCTAAAGTTTGATTTTGTATCTTAGGGTGGAAAAATGGTTTAGTTCCTCGTGACCTGGTTGAGATAAACATTGGTTTGTAATTCTTCTTGAATCTTTGGCTACCACTACCATTCTTACCTTGTGTCTGGTTGTTTGCCAATCAGCTTTGTATTTGATGTTATGCACCCACTTAAAGCCAACTATATGGTATCTTGGGGTATTTCCACCACTTCGCAAGTTTGTTTTGTATATTAAGGTGGAAAAATGGTTTAGTTTCTCATGACTTGGTCGAAAGAAACATCGGTGTAAAAGATATATTGGGATTGCTGGAAAAGACTATGGAGGGTACTGTCGGGTGGGCTTTTGAGACTGTCCCGAGATAGTTGATGGCACCCTTGGACATGCGAAGGCTTGGTCAAGCCTTTCCCTTCTGCTTCGCTATGAGTCCTTGGGTGATGTTATAGGACATAGAGGACAAAGACTTGCTGTTACAACTCGCACCACGAAGCAGGCTTGCAGTTGTAATCGAATTTGAGTCAAATTTGGGCCAACACTAGATTTGCCTCGTTAGGGGGTTCTTTTCACTGTTCCCTCATGGTACTTGTATGCTATTGGTTATCAAGGAATAAGTTCGAGATAATAATTTATCTTATTCTCAAATGAAATCCTACACCTCTTTATATAGAGAGAGGTGTTGGGAAAATTACATCATAAGTCCAATAGGACAAGAACCATAACAAACAACTCCAAACAACACTAATAAGTGTTATACTAACACTCCCCCTCAAGTTGGAGCATATATATATATCAATGATGCTCAGCTTGGAACAACACTTATCAAAAGCAGATCTAGCAAGGGGTTTTGTGAATATGTCTGCAATATGATCTTCAGAAGATACAGATGAAGCGTAAATAATTCCATGCTATATCAAGTTTCTAGTGTAGTGACAATCAACCATAATGTGCTTTATCCGCTCATGGAACATTGGGTTGTTTGCAATATATGTAGCAGCGCGATTATCACATCTCATCTCCATTGATTCCTCTTCCTGAACATGGAGATCATGTAGCACAGATTTGACCCAGACCATCTTTGTAGTTGTCTGAGCCATAGCCCTGTATTCTGACTCTACACTGGACTTGGATACCACCTGTTGCTTCTTGCTTCTCCATGTCACTAAGTTGCCTGCCACATAAGTACAGAATCCAGTTGTTGACTTCTTGTTTATCATGCATCCTGCATAGTCGGCATCAGAATATTAGCTAACAACACTCATAGATGTGCCCTTCTGAAATAAAGCGCCTCTGTCAGGTGCTTTCTTCACACACCTAAGCACCTGTATAGCGGCATCCTAATGCTGCCTGGTCGGTTTGTCCATGAACCGGTTGAGCTTCCCTATTGCAAGGGAAAGGTCTGGACATGTAATAGTAAGATACAGCAATTTACCAGCAAACTGTCTATATGATTTGCTATCTACAAGTAGAAACTCAGTATCATAGAGGTGTCCTTTGGGATCCATAGGTATATTAGTAGGTTTGGACCCCATCATTCCTGTTTCCTACAAGATATCAAGGGCATATTTGCGCTGATTAAGAATAATGCCCTTCATGCTACGTGCCACTTCAATCCCAAGAAAGTATTTGAGCTTACCTAGATCCTTCATCACAAAGACATCAGCCAACTTCCTTTTCACCTCAGCTATCCCAACAAAATAATCTCCAGTGAGAATCAGGTCATCTACATAGACAAGGAGTACAACCACTCCCCTTTTACTCTTTCTGACAAACAGAGTGATCAATAGAGGACCTTGTAAGTCCCACTACCTGTACCTCCTTTGAAAGTTTTTGGAACCATACTTTCGGGCTTTGCTCCAAGCCATAAATGGCTTTCTTCAATCTGCATTTACACTCCTCCTGAGCCTTAAACCTAGGAGGTTGTTGCATATAGACCTCCTCCTGAAGATCTCCATACAAAAATATGTTCTTGATATCCAACTGATGAAAAGGCCAGTTATAGTGAGTTGTTACAAACATCAAAATCCGAACAATAGACAGTCAAGCGACAGGAGAGAAGGTATCAAAGAAATCTACCCCGTACGTTTGGGTAAATCCTTTTGCTACCAGTCTTGCCTTGTAATGAGATATCGTGTCGTCTAGGTTGTATTTGACCGCAAAGACCTAATGACACCCAATTGTTCTGGCATGAGGAGGCAAGGCGGTCAAGTCCCACGTCCCTCTAGACCGTAGAGCAGTTATCTCATCTTCCATAGCCTGATGTCATTTTGGATCCAGCTTGGCTTGCTGATGGGAGGTAGGAATGTGCGTCGTAGATAGAGCCGTTATGAAAGTAGTAAAAGAACTACTAAGATTGGCAGTAGATATTGCCTGTGCAGTATGATATTGGGCACAACTGCGTGGAGCCTTTTGAATAGCAAGTGGAAGATTAAGATCCTCCTCACTATGCTCAGTAGCAACTGGAGTATGAGACTTATCATATGAACCTGCACAAGTACCACTAGGACAACTCACGTCACTATCAACCCATACCTGACGAGGGGAGGAGATAGGTGGCTAGGGTGTAGTGGGGGTGTGTTCTTCTCGCTATCCATGCTGTCACAGGTAGCCTATAAACTTGAGTAATCTCAGCTTTCTACCTCATACAAGTCTCCGTGGTAGTTATATCCTCACAATGTGTAATGGGGATCTGTTCCAAGGGAACTGGTGGAACAGGCATGGCAGCCAAGCCTCTTTCAAATGTCACTTGATAACCATCTGTAGAGAAATAAGGAATAGGCTCATGAAATGTAACATCTACAGTCACATAATGCTCCTTACCACGAGGGTCATAGCATTTGTATCCTTTCTAGGTGCTACTGTATCCTAGAAAGACACACTTCACTGCTTTTGGAGCCAACTTGATTCTACCAGGTCCAAGAATGTGAACAAAGGTAACATAGCCAAACTCTTGAGGTGAAACAGTGAATAGATCTTTCTCAGGATAGTGGACCTACCAAGGAACTTGTTCTTGTATAGCTGAGTTGGGCAATCTATTGATCAAATAATATGCAGTTAATACTACATCTCCCCAATATACCTGTAGCACATTGTATTGTATCAAAAATGTTTTAGCCACATCAAGCACATAATGGTACTTTCTTTTCACTACACCATTTTGTTGCGACGTATGTCGACAGGATGTTTGGTGAATAATTCCAAGAGATCTGTAAAAGGTCGCCAACTTAGATGTATAAAACTCTAGAGCATTATCAGATCGCATAATTTTCACAATAGTAGAAAATTGAGTCTTTATTTATAAAATGAATGTTTCAATCACTAATACAACATCAGATTTATTTTTCAAAAGAAATAACTATGACATCCTGGAAAAATCATCCACAACAAGTAGATAAAATCTATGACCCAATCTATTCGGGACACGACTTGATCCCCATACATCCATGTGCAGTAAATCAAAGATAGTAGCAGAACTTTGAGATAAATTGAGGAAAACTGGTTCTCTGATGCTTTCCTAACTGGCATACATCACACAAAATCTTCGTAGTTGATGAAATATGAGGAATGACGCGTCGAAGCCTATCCAGTGATGGGTGCCCAAGATGACGATGCCACTGAAGAGCTGTACCAACATTAAATGCAACCTCGTCCTGACATATAGCAACAAATGGAGTCTGGATCACGCGATACACACCCCCTTCCTCATGTCTGCCACCGATCATCCTCCCTGTGAGTTTGTTTTGAAAAATACAGCCAAACTCATCAAATATTACATGACAGTGCAAATCTTTTGTAATTCTACTAACAGACAAAAGACTAATCAGAAATTCTGGAACATAAAGAACATTAGGCAGTGCCAAAGCATGAGTCACTGCTAAATCTCCTTTGCCATGAACCCTACATTGCCTACCATCTGCTACCTGCATAGATCTCCCCGAGGGAACATTATGAACTTGTTCAAAACATGTCTCATCCCCACTGAGATACCGAGATGCACCGGAATCCACCAACCACAAGGTACTGTTAGTGCTACCAGACCTGTAAGCAGAAGTCATACCTGAAGTAGCTAAGGCTGTAGCATTCGCAATAGTGGCATCGTTTTAAATGCCGTCGGCATGCCTTAGGCATGCCGTCGGCAAGGCCATTTTCGAGTAGGGGCCGTGCTGACATGGATAAAGTGTTGATTTATAAGGATATCGTCGGCATGCCCTCGGCATGGTCAGCATGTCGGTGAAATAGGTGCTCATGCCGAGGTTGCTGTTGATTTTTTTGACTTCTGTTATTTTTGTCGGTATGCATTGGCATGCCCTTGACATGCTCATCGGCATGCCCATCGAAAAATGTGCATTACCACGGCGTGCCCTCGGCATGCCTATGAAATGCACACTTAGAATTTCATCGGTAAGGCATCGAAATCGGCATTTCGAACCTTGAATGGTAGTAGTCTCCTAGGTCAACTGGGAGAGGCGTTGGACCACGGCATTATAGTTTGCACGTGACATCATGTTGCTCCCCTCTAAAGAGACAACCTGGTTGGCCATGGGAGGTTGACCATGCTTCGTCCAGTAAGAGGCTTCTGTATGACCAATCTTTCCACAATGTAAGCAAATGGTGCAAGGTTCACCACTCGTACCCCGACCACCACGCCCTCTCCCCTTAGTGGATGGAGCACCACGTCCTCCACGTGCGACAGCAACAAGCACAGGGGTTTGTCCACTCTCTGACATGGGTGGCCTAACAATCACCCTGCTTACACGGCTATAAGCCTCCTATAGAGATGGAAGCTCAGTTAGAGTAAGGATCTGGGACCTAGCAGCCTCATAGTCTGGTCAAAGTTCATCAAGAAACTGTAGGATAGCATACTTATTCCTATGTGCGCTCTGAGTGGCACAAGTGCAGACGGGTCGACAAGTATTGTACTTCTCAAGGAGTCCCTTTAGGATGGCATAGTACTGCGATAGTGATTGACCCTCCTATTTGAGACTACCAATAACATGGTGAATCTCAAACACTTTGCTAGAATTCTTCTCATGAGAATATGTGTCATGTAGAGAATCCCATATCTCTTTGGCGGTCTTGTAGTATATGATCCCATCACCAATCTGAGTCTCAGTAGAATTCATGATCCACGCACGAACCGTGGAATTATCTTTCTTCCACGTGGCATTCCTCCCTGTTTTATCTTGTGGCTCCATCTCCAACAATAGGTGTTTCTTATCATGTCCCTCAATGGTCATGAGGAACGTTTGAGACTATTTAGCATGATTGGCCTCGTTCAACTTGGCGATAGGAACAAAGAAAGGAGATTTGTAACCCCCGTTGTTCATAGCGGTAACTGACGATACTTTCGAAGAATCTGAGGAGGCCATTGTGCCTTAGGACTGTCACAAGATGCCACAGATGCAATATGAAATTAATATTCAGATCTGAAAATTTCACAATTAGAGAAAAGTGATCTCTTGAACATGAGATCTAAGATCGGAAGACCCTAGATAACATCCCAAGAATCACAGACACTCCTTTAAATCAGGGCTTAGCACATGTTAGGATGCCAGGAAGGACCTAACAACGCTTCTAAGAGGTGTAATGCTTCCTTTACGACAAGTTAGACCACCACCTTACTACCTGCTGCTCGCAGTAGGCAGGAGGAGTTGCAACCTTAGAGGCGGTGTTGCAGGACCCCGAGGGCCACCGCTGCGACTTGCAGGTGATGGGCGGCGATGCTCCGAGGTCAGGGGTGGCACTCCGAGGTCGGGCGGCGCTCCTTTGAAGTCAAGGGCGGTGTTGCTCCTGCAAACGACGAGGCAGTGCTACTCTAGCGCCAGAGGAGGTGTTGCAGTGCCTTGAGGAGCACTAGTCTCTGCCTATAGAGGGGTGGCAGTGCCCTATGGTACTCGGAGGCCTGCTAGGGCCAACAGCAGCCGGAAGTGAGTGCTAGCAGTAGGTGCGACCGCAGTGGTGGCCTGCTAAGGCCGACGACGGTAGGTGGCTCGTCTGTGGGGGCTCTCGTGGGTGTCTACCAAGAGAATTAGGGATTTTTGGTGGAGGGGTATAGAGGTTTGTTAGAGGTGGGATACCAGACCACTGATCTAAGATCGTCGCTCTGATACCAAGTCGGAGATAATTTTTTGAAAAAGGGGCGGTTATCCCATAGATAACCACCCAAATTCATTCCACCTCAGAACATGAATTACAAAATGGACCTCCAAAAACCAATTTGGGAGGAGATAGAGAATACAAAGTTCTCAACATAAGGCCTCTTCCCCCTAAACACCACCTCATTCCTCTTCAGCCGCACTCCCCACAAAATAGCCAAGACCTTTGCTCGATCATGCTTAGAGCAAAAGGTGAAGACTTCGCCACCTGCACTTCCCCTTCAAAAGGAAGACCAAAAGCTACTGGTGTCCTGGCAGGAGATCCAGCCAATCACCATCTCTTGCCAAACCTGTGCTACAAATGGGCACTGAAGTAGAAGATGTTGCACATCCTCAATAACCCCTCCACAAAGGGGGCACACTAGATCGTCTGTTTGACTCCATCTTGCTCTCCATTACTTCGTCATGATCCTTCCTCTTCTCACCAACCAGGCAAAGATCTTCACTTTCAACGGGCATTTCGTCGTCCATATTAGTCTGCAGTCCCGCATGAAGTCAATGTCCAAATCAGCCTCGCCAATCGGAGATAATAACTTATCTTTTTTTTGAAAAAGGAAAGGGTAGTTATCCAAAATGATAACTACCCAAATATATTAGAAGAGAAAGCTATCTAGCCAACACCATATCAAGGGGCAATCACAAAGACCCCTCACTCACAAGGACTCACTCCAAAGCTTAATCAAAATAAAAATAGACTCCACAAAATTCTCCACAGAAGGCCGCTGCCCTCTGAAGACATCATTCCTTCCTAACCAGACACTCCAGAGGACCGCTAGCGGTTTGGCCCTCTCCTTCTTCGTACGGAAGATATTCTGCCCAGCATTGCCCCCTCCGCCTCTATAATCATTCCAAAAATCATTAAAAGATCGACGGCTCCACCACCCCGCTCCCACACGGCTCCAAATCTGCACGACAAACGGGCAAGAGAAGAAAAGGTGGTTAACATCCTCATCTTCACCTCCACACAAAGGGCATACCTTACTCTCCTCAGGAGCTCATCTCGCCCTCCACACCTTAGTCATGAGCCTTCTCCTCCTAAGCAGCCAAAAAAAAATCTTGACCTTCAAAGGACAAGCAGCCTTCCAAACCTGTTTGTAATCTCTCACCAGATCCAAATCACCAGTGGAACCTTCGCCATACAATCTCTTGTACGCAACCCCCACTGAGAAATCTCCTTCATCCCAACCAAACATATCATTTCTGTATGCCGGCTGCAGGCCTTCTAACTCTTCAACTAATCTCTGGAAGTCGTGAATTCTCGCATCTGAACGATTCCCTGCAAAAGACGGATACCACCCACCTCCCCAAACTTTAGCCACATATGCCTCTTTGCTCGAGGACAAAGTGAAAAGTCTCGAAAATCTTCTAGAGAGTGCACCTTGCCCTGTCCAATCATCCTGCCAGAACCTGAAAATCTCTTTTGTCCCCACCACCGATACAAAACAGTTTTGCACCTTAGGAGCCACCGTTGACAAACCTTTCAAAAAGTGAGAAGCATCCCTCGACGGGGATAGAAGGAGGTCCCAACACAGAGGGCCACCATAAACTATCCTGAAAACCTTCCCTATCAAATCCCCCTATTCTCCAAGAGGCCCCCAACCCATTTCACCAGCAGGCTATCATTTGACCTCCCCAAATCCCTCACCCCAAGCCCTACCTCCTCCACCGGCTTGCAAACCTCCTCCCATGCCACCAACATGGCACTAGGCCCATTCGACCCCTGATTGGACTAGAAGAAATTCCTCATAAGCCCCAACATTCTCAAGACGACCTGTCGAGGCAGCTTCAGGACAGAGGTGAAATACGAAGGCATCGCCGCCAGAACCGCCTTGAGCAAAATCAGCCTTTTACTCCTCGACAGAAGCCTGGATGCCCATCCTGCCAACCTCCCCTCCAGCCTCCCCATCAGGGGAGCCCAATCCTGCATTAAGATCCTACCATCTATCAGCGGTAGACCCAAGTATCTGATCGGTAGCTTCACCTGCTCTGTGCCAAGACCCGTGCTGCACTCCCTCGCCTCTGCCTCTGTCAAATTAAAAGGGACTAAACCTGATTTGGACAGGTTAATCTGCAGACCTGAAGCCTTACCAAACAAAAGAAGCAAAATCTGCATTCTCCTAGCTTCCACCTCCCTGCCTTCAATAAAGAAAATCGTATCATCCGTATACTACAGCAACGGGATGCTTGTCCCATCTCCTAAGGAGAAAACCCTCACCAAGTTCCTCTCACAAGATTTCTTCGCCTCCCTCGCAAGTGCATCTGCCGCTATAACAAAAAGCATCGGAGCCAACAGGCACCCCTGTCTCACTTATCATCTCGGCTGGATCCAACCCCCTGCCGGGTTTCCATTGATAAGAACCAAGAAAGACGTTGTGGTAACACACCTTTTCATCCACTCGACCCACACGGGTGGAAATCCCCTCTTCACCAAAGAGGCTCAAAGGAAAGACCATTACACTGAGTTATACGCCTTGCTAAAATCAACCTTCCACATGAAAGCCTTCCTCCTACTCCTCTTCCAAAAAGACAGGATCTTCGAAGCCACCACATACCCCTCCAAAATGTTCCTGCCCAGGACAAAGGCCGTTTGTACCAGATCCACAATCCTCGCCAAGGTCTTCCTCAACCTATTCGCCAAGATCTTAGCCACAATCAGGTAAATAGCATTCGAAAGAGCTATCGGCCTGTACTCCTGAATCTCCTCCGCTCCCTCCCTCTTCGGCAATAAGAATAAGTAAAATTTGTTCAATCTGTTGAAGCCCAAATTTCCTTCTCTGAACTCCTGCAGTACCTGCACCACATCATCCTTCACCACCAGCCAAAACTCCTTATAAAAGGCGACTGGAAAACTATCCGGACCTGGACAACCATTAGCATTTAGCCCCCAGATCGCCTTATGAATCTCATCTTCCTCAAACGGCCCCGTCAAGTGCTCCGCTTCCGCATCCCTGATCCGTGGCACCTCGGATCCCAACCACCTCCATCTTCCCCCTTGCCTCCTCCCGGTGAACTCTTTGAAGTACCTCACAGCCGCCCCTCATACTGCCTTCCTACCCACAAACTCCTCCCCTTCCACCATCAGTCTATCGATCCAGTTCCTCCTCCTCGTCCCGGATGCCGGCATATGAAAATACCGAGTGTTAGAATTGCCCTCCCTGAGCCACCTCCGCCTGGATCTCACCTTCCACTCCACTTCCACCTTCGACTCCACTTCCATTTTCTGATCTTCCTCTTGCACCACCTGCAAGCACTTTGCTTTGTTCACCCTGTCCATTTCGGATAGGAAGCTAACATCCTCAGCCACGTCCAGCCTTGCAATCTCACTGAGAGCTTCATCTCTCCTCTTCCCACGCTCCTCTTTAATTTGCTTCTTATAGACCTTGAGGAAGGACCTCAACTCTCGCAGTGCTTTCAATTTAGCAGCTGCTGAGCCATCCACATAGGTAGATCTCCATTTCTCTTCCACCAGGCCCTTGAATCCCTCTTTAAGGAGCCAAGCTCTGTCAAACTTAAAATACGTTCCATGCCTTCAACCCTCATTCGTCACCCAAAGTAAGGGTGTGTGGTCTGAGAACGGCCGCTCCAGAGGTCTGACCTCCGCCACAGGGAAAGCCTCTGCCATCGCCGTCGAGACGAAGAATCTATCAATCTGAGACCGCTGCCCATCAGAGCTCCACTAGGTGAAGTGGCAGGAAGAGATAATAACTTATCTTATTATCAAATAAAATCCTACACCTCTTTATATAGAGAGAAGTGTTGGGAAACTTACATCATAAGTTCAATAGGATAAGAACCATAACAAATAACTCCAAATAACACTAATAAGTGGTCTACCAACAGAATATGCATCTCTCAAAAAAAGCCCTTTGTTTTTCTTTCATCGGAGGCACCCCATGTGAATCCAACTGTGCCTTACCTACATTTTTGGTTATCACAAAAGAAACAGATGGTGCTAGAAAACATTTTTAATTTGACTTAAGATGAGAGTCCTATCTATTTCTTTATGGGATATCATGTAAGTCTTTGGGTATTGTGCATGCAACATGTGCATGTGCACAAGAGCAAAGAAGCTTAGAGATCTAAGGGTTAGTGGGCCTTTAGGTTAATATACTGTCTTGCCTAATGACGAAAGATGTAGGTAGGATGGATTTAGGAATCCACTGAATAACCAGCCAATGGTAGTATGTCTTGTATGCCGGATAATCACATTAGGGATTTCAAAAGAAATATGTCAATTAAAAGGGGAAAACCCCTAAAATGGATGTCTAGTTTGCTTGCTAAGGGTTGTTGGTCATAATAATGGAGACTCCTGATATGATCCACAGATCTATGGATTGACCCTTGGTCAACTCTCCATGGGCATTCCTTGTAACTCCCTTACCACCCTCAATGCTAAGGACTTGAGGTAAAAGGGCCAGATTCAAGGCCTAAGATCAAGCTAGATTGAATACGACCTGATCTCTGAAATAAAAATTAGGTTAGAATGGTATTTTATTGAGAGCTTTTGAGATAATTCTTAAATATAAAGATGAGCACAGGATTGTAAATCATTGGACAACCCTTTTAACCCCTCAAGGCCATCAGTCTGAGAAATCAATAGATTAGGCCAGATCTGAGGTAAAAGTTGGCTAGATAGGGTACAACCAGATTTCTGAAGGTAAAATCAAGTTGCACTCTTGTCCAAGCTATCCAGCCTGATTTCTATGTTCTTTTATTTCTTTCTATTGCTGTTATTTGATTCCTGATAATATCACTGCACTTCCTATCGGCTTTGCCACATCGCGTATAAGGGGGCATACCACGTTAACCACCTCGAATGTGAGAAATCAACCTTGGATCACGGCCTTGACCGTTTGATCGCATTCAAATCAGTTGGTTAATAAATCAATGACCCTTTGGAGGCTGCACTTGTGTGCGTATAAAAGGAGATTGAGGATAGCTATGCAAGGGCGTCGAAGGTTAGATCATTTTCTTTTTCAAAAACAAAAAAATTTTTTTTAGATAATTTTCTCTTCTTTGCATCCTCGGAGAGTGAGAGCTTCGTTGTGTGATCACTTCTTAACATAGTGTGATTGAGGATTAGATCTCCTCCCAGGATATACATCTAATGGGGTGGACCTAGTAAAAAGTTTTCTGTGTCCTTGTGTGAGATTGCTTTCTCTGTCATTCTCTTTCACCTTAATCCACCTATAATTCACATGGTTGTGCTTGCCCAAGCTTTAAACCTTGAGATCCTAAGTCATGGAAAATGGGCCATAATCAATTGTCGCTATCTAAAGCTTTCCTTCTCGAATGGAAAATGGCCATCTAGGCACCATTTGACAAGCATTTATGATGTTTCTTCAGAAGGTGAGATTGAAGTGGGGCAGCAGTTGTACCCTCTCGTCAACCTTCAGTGCAAGTTGTCTGCATTAATGTATAGCCCCTACTTCTACACTAGCATAGAGAAGGGGTTGTTTTGCACCAATAAGGGGAAGGCTATAGCTGTTTCCCTCAACGCCTACATATTGATATCCTCCTCTGGAGGATTAAAGAACTTGAGGATTAAGTTGGTCAACTGAACATGCTAGTCTACTTTTTTTTTTGAAAAGTGAGAGGGTAGTTATCCAAATGATAACCACCCATGATCATTTCATTCCACCAGAAAGAATTACATCAAAAATTACATTTGAGATCTCCAGAACTTCACCTGGGACATAATGGAATAAGAAAAAATTTCAACATAGGGTCTTTCCCCCCTAAAAAGCATCCCATTTCTGTCCAGCCAAACACCCCATAACATAGCCAAAATCTTAGCTCGATCCTTCTTGGATCTAAAGGAGATATGCCTCTCTTGAGCATTCCCCCTGTGGAAAGATGACCCTACGAAAAGAACTTGAGGATTAAGTTGGTCAATTGAACAAGGTAGTCTACTTGAGGATTAACAATTGCCGTACTCCTTCCTAAGAAAAAAAATAGTTGCCCTTTTCACCTAATTAGAAGCAAGAGTGTGTCCTCAGTAGACAACCTTAAGGAAATAAGCGTTTCAGCTAGGAGCGTGGGGGTCATATAGACCCTCAAAACTCAACCAAGATCAACTATCGGCAATTCATGGACTCCAACGATCTCATGAATTATGGTGATTTGGCTTAACTCTAGAGGACCATCAATGAGGTAGTTGAAGCTCACATAAAGGTTATGGGGAACTGATTAAATATTGGAGGCATTACTCATTGAAATTCAAGATGCCCTGCATTCCTCTCTACGATGGGTCATTTAATACCATTGACTCTGTCACCTACTACCATCAGGTTATGATGGTCCAAGGCTTGCAGAATGTTATCCTCAATAGAATCCTCCCCTCCTTTCTCGTAGGAAAAGAGACAAATTGGATTAGTAGCCTCCTTTAGAACTCAATTTTCGATTTCCACAAGCAAAGAGAGATTCATATAGCATTTTACGAATGCTTGAAGGCCAAGGGAGAATCCCAACTTTGTTTCCATTGTTAAATAGGTTAAGGAGAATCTCTCCACCTCTAGGTAAAATGCTTCTTGGACCACAATGAGAAGTGTGAAGCTCGTCTGATAACGTAGCCATCATGGCGCTAATGGATGGACTTCATACCAAGCCTCTAGGATGATCTTCAAGATAATCCTCCCTTGAACATGGATGAATTATAGATGAGGGTCTGGCACTTTATTGAGAAATCTGAGTTTCACTTAGCTAAACACAAATGGAACTCTCTCAAGGCATCTTCAGCCAAAGGAACAACTTTGATCTGGCCCAATCTGCAAGGGAGAACAATAATGGCCAGAATGACCCAAGGAAGAATAAAGGCAGCAACAAGCAGCAGAGGCATCACCAAAATAATAATGGGGGGGGGGGGGGGGGGGGTTCAAGAAGTCCAATTTCAGGAGCATACTCCTTTATCTATGACATTGTTGACATCCTCTATACTGTACTGGCATCTGAGTAACCCAATCTCAAGATCCCCTTGAAATTGAAGAATCTACCCTCCTCCGGACCTTACCATAAATTCCATAAGGTGTATGACCACATCATTGACCCCTATTGAAATTTCATTGATAAAATTAGGAATCAATTTCAGCGTGGCAACCTATTAGAGCTTGTCAAGCATAATGCAAACACAAATAGATGAAAGGATACTTAAAAAGATCCCCAGGTCTTCTAGGGGTAGCAGATGGCCCAACTGAGGACCAGTGACATGATCCTCTACACAAAGAACCTATTTCCTTCCTTTGGCATGATTCATTGACTGAAAGAACATGAAGGAATTACGCTAGACCTCCCTTTGGCCCACTATCACAACTAAATTGAGCCATGACTTGCTATAGGGGGTTAAGGCTTGATTCTGTAGGTGGAAATCAAAATTATGTTTGGCATTATTGCCCAAGTTGCAAAGAGGTCATCTTTAGAGATTTTTGCTGAGGAGGCTTTGTAAAGTGTCTCTATCTAGAATCACTCATCTTGCGAAAGTATGGTGAGAAAGTTTATGGCAAGGGTGAATCAAATTGAGCATCGTTATGATCTCCTAATCATCACCCTAGTGGGAGAAAATGATGTGTCTTATTTTTCTAAAAAAACCCTACACCTCCTTCTATAGAGAAGATGTGTGGATAAATAACAATACTTGTCCAGACATAAACAGAAAATAATAAAAGGGGGACACTACAACACTCCCCCTCAAGCTGGAGTATAGATATCAATTATGCTTAGCTTCTCACAACAAACATAAAAAACATAACAAGATAAAAGTTTAGTAAAAATATTTGCCATTTGGTCTTTATAAGCAACTGAAGATGTGTAGATAAAGCTCCGTTGGATTAGATCTCGTGTGTAGTGATAATCCACCTTAATATTTTTTGTACGCTCATGTAACATTGGATTGTTAGCAATATAGATAGTTGCTTGATTGTCACCTTGCATCTCCATGGGAGCCTCAATCTGGACATGTAAATCTTGTAGAATTGACCTTACCCAGACCATCTCTGCAGTTCTCTGTGCTATAGCCCAATATTTAGACTCAACACTAGAAAGGGAAACAATGTCCTGCTTCTTGCTTCGCTAAGTAACAAGATTCCCAACAACATAAGTACAGAATCTAGTGGTAGACTTTTTATCAACCATGTATCTTGCATAATTAGCATCAGGATAACCAACCTCATGCATGGAAGTACCTTTGGAAAAGAGTAGACCACGACCATGTGCTTTCTTCAAATATCTAAGTACGTGCATAATCACCTCCCAATGCTGCTTTGTTGGTCTATTCATAAACTAGCTCAATTTTTCGACTGCTAGGGAAATATGTGGTATGGTAATAGTGAGATGAAGAAGCTTGCCTACAAGCTGCCTGTAAGACTTGCTATCATTTAAAGAGTACTCAGCATCATATAGGTGCCCTTTAGGATCCATAGGAATATTGGCAGGCTTAGCACCCAGTATTCCTGTCTCTTGTCTTTTAAAAAAAAAACTTTCCTGTCTCCTGAAGAACATAAAGAGCATACTTGTGCTGGGAAATAAGAATACTTTCCTTGCTTCGTGCCACCTTAATGCCCAAGAAATATCTCAGATACTCCTAAGTCAGTCATCACAAATTTTTTTGCCAAAGTCTTCTTCACCTCATTTATTCCTACCTCATCATCCCTGGTAGTAATGAGGTCATCAACATACATCAGGAGCACAATAACTCTTTTGAAACTCTTTCGCATAAACAAAGAATGGTTTGTTGAAGATCTTTGAAGACCAATGTCCTGCACCACTTCTGATAGTTTCTGGAACCGTGCACGAGGACTTTGCTTAAGGCCATAGATGGCCTTCCTGAGTCTGCATACATACTCCCACTATGTCTCGAAACCAGGAGGCTGCTGAATATAGACTTCTTCGTAGAGATCATTGTATAGAAATGCATTCTTCACATCTAGCTGAAATATAGGACAATCATAATGAGCAGCAATAGAGAGCAACATCTGCACTGTTGGAAGTTGAGCTACTGGAGAGAATGTGTCAAAAAAGTCTACCCTATAGGTCTGGGTGAATCCCTTTGTAATAAGACGAGCCTTATGCCATGAAATAGATTCATTTGGATAATATTTTAGAGCAGACCTAGCTGCAACCCACTAAATGTGCACCCGTTGCCAATGTAGTCAGCTCCCAAGTTCCTTTCGAATGTAGACCAATTTATCTTCCATGGCTTGATGCTATTTTGGATTAAGCATAGCTTGCTGGTGGGAGGACGAAATAGTAAAAGCTATCAATGTAGAGTTGAAGAGGCCAAAGGATCTCCCTAAATTGGCTCATGGGGTAATATCAGGAGTCCTGTACTGAGCACAAGAATGTGGAGCCTTTCGAATAGCAATTAGAAGATCCACATAGGATTAGAAGCCTTTGGGCCATAAACATCCTCCACTATAGGAGAGATCACTAGAATATGCAGGAACATCACTAGAAGGAGAATAATTAGTACCATTAACATGTACTTGATCTGGGGAGGATGGTGGTGTGGTGGGAGGGGGGGGGGGGGGGTGTCTTGAGGGATATGAGATAGGCAATCTATAAACTTTAATTGGCTCACTATATCAGACTCGTCTTGCTCTGACTCTAGCTTAGCCATGCTAGAATTGACAAGAATATGTTCGAGAGGAATAGGAGGAACTGGCATAGGTGCATACTGTGCATCAAAGGACAACTAATGCCCATGGTAGAAAAATGTGCATTGCCTCATGGGAAGTAGCATCTACACTGACATAGGGCTTCTTTGGCCAAGGGATCACAACACCGATAACCTTTTTGGGTATTACCATAACCCAAAATGACACATTTTGCAGCTCGTGGTGCCAGCTTATCACACCTTAGACCAAGTAAGTGTACAAAGGCTATACATCCAAAAACCTTTGGTGGCACATGAAATAGATTCCTCTTAGGATAAAGAACCTGCCAAGGTATCTGCTCTTGAATAGACGAGTTGGGCATCTTATTAATCAAGTAGTATGTTGTGAGAACTGCATCCCCCTAATACGAAGAAGGTACATTATGATGAATTAGTAATGTCTTAGCCACATCCAATAGATAATGATGTTTCCTTTCTGCTACCCAAATTTGTTGGGACGTATGGGGATAAAAGGTTTGGTGTACAAACACATGTAAGCAATAGAAGATAGCCAATTTAGCAGTACAAAACTCAAAAGCAATGTCAAAATGAATAATCTTAATTACTGAAGAAGATTGAGTCTTTATTTGCATAATAAATGTCTCAATCACATCATGAACTTTGGACTTATTCTTAAGAAAAAATAGTCTAGATAATATGGAAAAATCATCAATTATAACCAAATAATAATGGTGACCTAGCCTATTAGGAGTACGACTAGGATCCTATATGTCCATATGGACCAAATTAAAATAAGTAGAACTCAAGAAAGAATTGACAGAATATGTAGATCAGTGATGTTTTCCCATTTGACATGCATCACAAAGAAGCTCAGTAGCTGGAGAGATGTGCGGTATCACATGTTGTAGCCTATCAAGAGGAGGTCCTAGTTGTCGGTGCCATTGTAGTGTTGTACTAGTAGTAAAGGCAACCTCCCCTTGATAAGAAGCTGCAATAGGTGCCTAGAGTAGGCGATAGACACCCCCTCATGTTTGTTACTAATCGTCGTCGTGAGATTATCCTGTAAGGTACATCTCACATCATAAAAAATGGTACGACAATTGTGATCCTTGGTAATTCTATTGACAAACAATAGACTAATCGGAAAATCAGGTACAAATAAAACATTTGGTAATCTGAAAGTGGGGGTAACTACAACATCCCCCTGTCCATCTATCTTAAAATGACGGCTATCTGCGACCTGTACTATCCTATTTGGTGCAATAGGTTGTATAGTCTTGAAACAAGAATGGTCTCCACTTAGATATCTAGATACACCTGAGTCAACTAGCCACAATGTCATTTGCAGTATCTAAGCTTTTTTTTTTGTTTGAGAAAGAAAAAGGAAGATTATTGGAGGTTGGTAATCATCCAGAGTGCGGTATCTAAGGTAGGGATAGTCATGTGTCAACTGAGAAAGTCACTACACTACAACATCATACTTTGCACGAGAAACCATGTCGAACTGCTCCTTAAAAGAAGTGGTGGCCTGGTTGACCATTGGAGGTCTACCATGTTTGACCCAACAAGTAGCCTTCACATGACCAACCTTGCCACAAAAGGTGCAAGTATTCCGAAGCCTATTGGGCTGACCTTGTCCATGTCCTCTGCTATGAGTAGGAGCTCCACGATCTCCATGACCTCCAAAAGTTGCCAAAGCAGTTGTCTGCTCAAGAGTATCAGTAGTGGATGTCTTCACCATAATCTTGCAAAGTCTACCATAAGCATCCTCCAATGAGGGAAGCGCAGAAAGAGTCAAGATTTGAGAATGTGCCCCATCAAACTTTAGTCCAAGGCCATCTAAAAATTGAAGTACTACATACTCCCGACAATACTCCCTTTGACGAGCATAGGTACACATAGGCTAGGAAGCATTATACTTCTCAAGGAGTCTCTTGAGAGTGGTATAATATTGAGCAAGCGATTGTCCTTCCCGTTTAAGGCTTCCTAGATCATGGTGCATCTGGAACACCTTATTGAAGTTCTTTTCATGTGAATATGTGTCATGCAACGAATCTCACATTTCCTTAGTTGCCTTATAGTACATGATGCCATCTCCTATCCAAGGTTGAACAATATTCATGATCTAGGAACGCACTATTGCATTGTCTTTCTAGGTTGCATACTTTCCTGTCTTGTTAGTAGGTTCAAGTCCTAACAATATATGTTCTTTTCCATTACCCTCCACAGTCATGAGGAACATTTGAGACTACTCTATATAATTGGTTCCATCAAGCTTGGAGATGGGCATAAAGAAAATGATTTTTATATGTCCTTACCTTTGTAGTGGTATCTAATGACACTTCGGATGATTTTGATGATGCCATCGTGACTTGACAGGGAGGAAATGCCCAAAAATTAGATCTGAAACTATTTCAGATCATGGAGATCTTTGAAAAATGAAGGTTGAACATCTTGATCATGAAATCCAAGCATACATAGCCCAAAGATCAGACCAAGAGCATTAACGAAGCCCCTGGAGTCGAACAGGACTACACTAGGGTGCAGGTAATCACCCTAGCACAGCCAACTAGGGGGCAAGCCCCTCCTCGTCACCGCTGGAGATGAGGCCCCTCACTGGTTAGCTGATGGCCTGCTTGGCCAAGTGTATATAGAAAATAAATAGAAAATAACACAAGGAGAACACTACAACAACCCTCTTGATAGCTGCTTAGGAGAGACTTCCGGTAGATGATGGTAGTATCATTGACATCCTTTATTGTGCTACATTTAGGAGGTTGGGCTTTGAAGTCAAACCTTTCTTTGAGTCTCTTGCCAGTCCTAAGTTTCAGGAATCACAAAACCATGCTTGGGGGAGCACACCCTTCCCATGACAATTCAAGTTGGACAATACTGTTTGAGTTAGGTGGAAAACATTATTGTGGCCTATACTTTTGCGACATTTAACGGCATAGTTGAGGAACCAACCACCAATGAGTTTAGGAGGTGGCCTTCTCCTACTACAAGACCATCAGCTTCATTATCATCTAATGGCAGCAAGTTTTGAATGATTTCAGATTAAATATTTGCAGAGTTGAATGGATTGGGGGGGAGGGGGGCAAAGATGGGTTTACGGTTATGATAGCATATAAGCTTCTAAGAACAAGGAGATAGCAAAAATCAACAATTTTTGAGAGAATGTAGGTTAATCTTGAAGGCATGTGCACTTTTATAGGGTAAATTGTTTGTTTGGCTGTTGGGAAGAGAGAGGATTACGGCCAAAGTTTTTTTAATAAAATCTCTCCTCTCAAACATGGCTTGTTTCCTTTGCAATGAGGAACCTTAAGATTGTTGCCACCTATTTTTCTCTTGCAAATTTGCAAAGGATGCTTAGAGTTGCTTAAATTGATTGGATTGATTATTCTAATTGGGATTTTTTTGGGACTCCTTTGGTGGAGGAAGCTTTAGGTTGAGGTGCAAGTGTGCCTTTCCAGTTGCTACTCTCTGGTTGATATGGCTTCATAGAAATGCAGTCCTTTCTAGAGGGGAGAGATCTTACGTGGAAAATGTAACATATAAGGCTTTGGCTTTTAAAGGCCTTTGGTCGACTATGTAAAGGGGAGGATGCCCTCCTAAATTTCTTTAATTCTTTGGGAGTTTAATGAACTTGGAGGGTCATTGACTATGTAATCCTCCTTTATTGCTTTTTTAAAAATGATCTATTGAGACTAGGCCACTGGGTGGAACACTTCCTCATCTAACTAGAGCAGGGCTTGGAGAAGATCCCCTAAGCCTAAGATTGGGAGAAGAGGAAGCTAGAGGAAGGCCTAACTCCTCTAGAAAGTGAGTTCACTGCCTAGCTGCCTCCTTTATTATGGCTTGGTTCCACCACCATGAACGTGCAAATGAATAAGGATTTGATTCAAGCCTTTAGCTTAGCTTTGAGTTGAACCCCCAGGTTTCCTTGCTTTGGTCGAATTCAAATGTCTTTGCTTGGATTACTTGACTTAAAAGGTGAAGATCCATTAGCTAGTGGCAAAGGTCTTATATGAAAGTGATAGCCCATATAAAGTAATGGCAACTTGTATTAAGGCATTCCTCATCATTATTCATTCCAAAGATGCAATGCAAGATTTACTCTTGCTGATAGGTAACCTATGAAACTTGCCAAGCAAGTCGAGAAGAATAGAAACACCTTCTATTGAAGCAAACAAACCTTCCATAAGAAATGCTATATTATTTGCATATTATAGAACTAGAATAAGATCGAAGATTCACCACTTCTAAATAACTGCCAAAAGAAACACTAATAGAGCCAAGGACACCCCTACCTAATATCTCCCTGTGGTTGAATCCAACCTCCCACCCGATTTATCACACT
Organism: Thalassia testudinum; assembly: GCA_037157565.1. Classification (NCBI taxonomy): domain Eukaryota; kingdom Viridiplantae; phylum Streptophyta; class Magnoliopsida; order Alismatales; family Hydrocharitaceae; genus Thalassia; species Thalassia testudinum. The sequence continues at coordinate 13,294,186 of JAZHRO010000071.1, read as the reverse complement.
AAAACCAAGAAAGAGTTAATGGTGATACGTCTTTTTCTTGGATGTCTATTGATCTCTGGTAGAGATCCTTTTTCTTTTTCTTTTTAAAAAAACCTCCTTTTTCATGTAATTCACACCTTTAGAAAACCCTACCTGTGAAGCACGCTCTATGGAATAGAAAATAGAATTGTATGTCTTGGCAAATCCACCTTCTACAAGAAGGCATTTATCCTTCAGAAGCTAGTAATCTCTATCACCATCACCGTACTACCTGTCAATGCCACCTAGGAATAAAAGCTAGTTTAATTAGATCCTTAACTGAATTTCTAGTAAGAACCTTTGCCAATACCAAGGTTTAAAGTGCCGATATTGATGCCGTGCCGATAAATTTTCAAGTGTGTATATCGTTGGCACACTAAGGGGACACCTTGGAAATACTCATGTATCGACGTCGGATTATCAAGGTTATTGATAACTTGAAAATTATATATATCGAGAGCATGTCTTATAGTTCAACCTCTCCTAAATATTGTTTTGATAATTTTACAAAATACTTAAAAGAAAAGCAAAAACTGGTTATGCCACTCTTTTTATCTTTATAACCCTATTGCAGGTCTTTAGTTCACCTCAGCATCTTAAGAGAAGAACTAGAAATTGAAGACATTATAAGTCTAGGTCTTAGGTCTTATTGTATATTCTTTTATAGAGTTGTAATTTTTAATTTTATTGAGTCTAGAAAGAGTTATAATGAGCCCCCATCTAGATATAAAATCTCTAGACTTAGGCTCACAATAGTTAGGCAAGACTTAGAAACAAAATCCAACTCAAAAACAAAAATATACCTTAAGATTAGACATCTAAAAGGGTTCCTAGACGTCTGATATTAAAAGATAAGTTGTCTGATGTATGTATCAGACGACTAAATGCCATATACAATGCCTTTGGGTTTTGAACACTCAGACTTTAGACAACCAGACACTATACTAGACATCCACAGATCATCACAGATGTTTGAACACTCCCTCAGTTGTCTAATGACTTGACCGTTGAGCCCATCCTCCTTGAATAGAACAAAATATACGTAGACACAAGCAAGAATATTTTATTATTATCCTTAGATGTCTGGACATGCTTCTAGACGTACAAAATAGGAATGTTATACCTGAATTCACATAACGAAATTTGTCAGATGTAATCATGTTTTTGGATTCACAAGAAATCTAAAGCTCGAGGTCATTATGACCTTCAAACGTCTAGAACCCTTGCTAGACGTCCAATAAGACGTTTGACATCTATACCCTAGAATCCTGTTTGGATTTGCTTTAATCTAGGAACAAACCCGCAAGAAATTAGACATCCAAAAATATGATCAGATGTCTTAAAATAGCACTTAATACATCTGACCATTAGTAACAAGAATCCTGTTTCCATCCAATTGAATCTAGGAACATTGACCCCTTCGATCAGACGACCAGAACTCACATCCCAAATTAGATGTCTGATTCTGCCGTCGGAGTAATTATTAACCTGATTTGATTTAGATTGCGACTAAATGAATTGGGATTTGTCCCAAACGGCTAGGGGGAGTCTCCCAAGCCTTCTTGAAGATTCCTTTGAGGCCTATGTATATATCCCTTCTCGTAAGGTCAAACACACCAATTAGAGACATTCCATAAGCTAAACACTAGTTCTACTCACTCTATTGCCCTATTGTTGTGCAACTCAAATTTATTGGGCATATTCCTATACTTCTTTGTTGTGCTACGACCATTATCCTCAGGGAGTTTACTTTCACTGTTAGTTGCTAAATAACATTATATATATCTTTGGGGAGCTCTATAGGGTGTCTTTTACTTTCGCTTTTATACTTGTTGTACTTGGGTGTCCGGCCTGTGGGATCTCTGTCTCTTCCTTATGAAGGAAGAAACCTATGTTTTGGGATCGGATGTGAGAATTGTAATTGAGGTGCACTACCCTCGGTTTTAGTAGTGTGGTTAGTGGATTGATCACTTGATGATTGTAAATCCTAAGTCAAGGTTGACTTAGGTGGTGGTTTTCTCCTAATTTTGGTTTCCATCTAAAAATCATTGTCACTTGTGCAATTGATTTTTTATTTACTCATTATATTTCAATTTCACTATTCACCTCCCTCTAGTTCAATTTTAGTTGGTATCAGAGTAGGTTCCCGCATCTCAGGAGTAATTTCCTTGGGAGATCAATGGAGGGGAAGGTCATTTCCACAAGTAGGATGGAGGGGCAGTCCACCTGTCCACCACTCTTCGATGGGAGCAACTACTCATATTGGAAGCTTTGGATGAAGATGTGGCTTTAAGCCAACGACTTCGTTTGGGAGAAGTGCGAATCCCGCTACAAGATCCTCGACAAGTTGGAGACGGGATATACCATAGAGCAAATCCACCACCTTGGATTGAATGCCAAAGCGATGAACTTGTTTTATTGTGCACTTAGCTTAGAGGAATTCAACTGCATCTATCAATGCAAGACCACCTTCGAGATTTGGAGGACTTTAGAGGTAACTCACTAAGGTACATTTAAAGTCAAAACCTCTAAGATTAATCTTTTATCTCAAGAATTTGAAACTTTCACTATAAAAAAAATGTGAGACTTGTGGACATGTACACCCGATTCACATTGATTGTGAATAACCTTAAGTCTCTTGGAAAGACTTTCATCCAAGGAGAACTTTGAGCCAAGCTCCTTCGCTCCCTTGGATCGGAGTGTGAGCAAAAGGTCACAACAATAGAAGAAGCCAACCAAGTAGAGGATCTTGACATGGACGATCTACTTGGGAACCTAATGGCATACGAGACCAAGATGGACCAAAGATAGAAGTCTATCACACTTGAGTTAAAGAAGACCTTAGCCTTCAAAGCAACTTTGGATAATGAGGTAAGTATTGGAGACGAAGAATTTGTTTTATTGGCTAAAAAAATTTAAGAAGTTTCTCAGGAATAAGAGAGATATCAAGGGAAAGAAAAAGGAAGATGAGCCTCTTGTATGCTACAATTGCAAGAAGATACGTCACATGAGAAAGGAGTGTCCCTTCTTGAGAAGGGATGAAGAAAAGAAAAGGAAAAAGGTGGAGCACAAGAAAATTTCAAAACTAAAGCTATTTTAGAAAAAAGTATTCCAAGCAACTTGGGATGAGACAAGCTTCGAAAAAGAAGACTTAAATGAAGAAACCACATGCTTAGGTCTTATGAAGTAACCCAGTTTTGATTTTGAGGAAAACAAGGTATCCTCTTTCACCCTCGATAACTTTAGGATGCTTTTGATTCATTATATTTAGAATTCAAAGAACTTAAAAATAAAAATAAGTCATTAAAAGCTAAGGAAGTTACGAAAAATCTCAAAGAAAAGAACTTAGCTCTTACAAATGAAGTAACTAGTTTATCCATGCAAGTAGGAAACCTAATTATAGAAAAGGAGTCATTAACTAATGATTTATATAGAACTATGAGTGAACAAAAATTTCTAGATAGAGAGGAGCTACTTGACAAAATATTTGTTCTTGAGAAAACAAACTCCTTTTAAAGAGATGAAAATGGCTTATTAAAATTTGAGGTTAGAGGTTTAGAAGACAAAATAGATAAAATGAAAGTAGAAATAACTCACCTTAGAGAAAAATCAAATCCATTGGTTGAAGACTTAGCCAAATTTACTAAAGGCAAATTTGGACAAGCTCATTGCCCATCAAAAGCCTTTTTCTAGCAAGTTTGGATTAGGTTACTATGAGGCTAGTAGTAGCTAAAATGTGCCAAACAGGGATCCTCCCACAGAGGACTACTAACAAATCCGGATCCACATTAATGTGGATACTAAAAAGGCAACTCGAACTTTGTTTTATAGGTTTCAAGGGAGACTATAATGTCAAGAATTGGATCTATAGAATGAAGGAAGAACAATTCAAATTAGAACGACCTAAGAGTTCTCAAAGTTACCAAAGAAGATCTTTTGTAGGAATAAGAAGACCTACAAGGAGGACGACGAAGTGACCACCACCAAGGAGGCCGATGGGTGATGGATTCCATATATTTGAAGCATATAACGGGAGACAAGTACATATTTTTGAGCCTCCAACTTACAGATGGGGTAACGGTCACATTTAGCGACAACCGCAAGGGTTATATTATAAGTCTTGGTAAGATAGGTAACCTTTCATCCCCTATCTCAAATGTCTCTTTAGTCAAAGGATTAAAACATATCTTGTTAAGTGTTAGTTAAATTTGTGATAAGGGATATAAGGTAGTTTTTACTTCTAAATTGTTTGAAATCTTGCATGCCTCAACCATTGAAATCCTTCTTAAGGGAATCAGGTATTGTAGAATTTGATAAAAATGAAATTTATGAGTGTCTTGTTGCTAATGATGAAATAAATGTTTGGCATAAGAGACTAGGACATGTTCATATGAGGTTAGTCCACAAACTAGCCAAACATGAACTAGTTTGAGGTCTTCCTAAATTAGAATTTGTAGAAGATGTTGCCTGTGATTCATGTAAACTAAGAAAAATCATGAAATCTAATTTTAAAAACAAAGAAATTATATTCACATTTAAACCTTTAGAATTGCTTCACTTGGATTTGTTTGAATCGACAAAGTATGAGAATCTTAGTGGATGCAAATATTGCCTTGTTATTGTAGACGATTTTTCACCATTTTCATAGGTCTCCTTCTTGAGATCCAAAGATGGAGTGTTTCTCGTATTTTCCATTTTTTGTACCAAGGTTCAAACTGAAAAAGGCTATCATATCACTCAAATTCATAATGATCATGGGGATGAGTTTGAAAATTCCTTATTTGATGATTTTTGTCAAGAGCATGGTCTTGCTCATGAGTTCTCTTCCCCCTAGGCACCTCGACAAAATAGGGTAGTTAAGAGAAAGAACCGCACTCTTCAAGAGTGTACTTGGACATTACTCATAGACTTCGGGTTAGCGAAGTACTTTTGCGTCGAGGTGGTTAACACGGCCTTTTACATGTTAAATCGCATCTTAATTCGATTAAGTGAAAAACTTGTTTTGAATTATATTATGGGAAAGTACCCTAGATTTGTATTTTAAAGTTTTTGGATGCCAATGTTTTATCTTGAATACTCGCACTAATTTAGATAAATTTGACGTTAAAGGTAAAGAAGCCATCTTTATTGGTTCTCTTCACATTGTAAGGCATATGGGGTTTTTAACAAGATCACATTGGTTGTAGAGGAGACTCTTCATGTCTCTTTCAATGAATCACCCAACTCTTCTTCAATTGACCGTGTCATTGTTGAAGATGAGGATGATTCTTTCATTGATGTGTCTACCATTCAAGGCTCGAATAGCCATAATCTCTCAAAAGATTGGATATTTCAAAGGGATTATCTTGAAAGTCAAGTCATCGGAAGTATTTCCGAGGGCATTAAAACCCGATCTAGATTTAATTGCTCTTTTGGCCTTTTCGCCTTTGTATCTTAAGTTGAACAGAAAAGCGTTGAGGAAGCGTGTTCCGGTAAGCCTTGGTTGATGGCTATGCAGGAGGAACTCAACAAATTCCAAAGGAATGAAGTTTGGGATCTAGTACCTAAGCTTGAAGGGCAAATGGTAATAGGAACCAAATGGGTATTTCGGAATAAGTTAGATGAATTCGGTGTAGTTATTTGCAATACGGGAAGATTGGTAGGATAAGGTTATAACCAAGAAGAGGGGATTGACTTCGATGAGACCTACGACCTCGTAGCTTGACTTGAATCAATTCGCATGCTTTTTGCTTATGTAGCTTTCCTTGCTTTTAAGCTTTTTCAAATGGACGTTAAGAGTGCCTTTTTTAACGATTTCATTAAAGAGGAGTTTTTGTAAAACATCCGAGTTTTGAGTCTCATGATAAACTGGATTTTGTCTACAAATTAAATAAGGCTCTATATGGATTAAAACAAGCTCTTAAAGCTTGGTATAAGCGACTCAAAGACTACTTGTTGGATGCAAATTTTTTCGTAGGTGAAGCCGATTCTACATTATTTATTAAAAGAAAAGAAAAAGAATCTTATTAGTTCAAATTTATGTAGATGATATTTTGTTTGGTGCTACTAATGAATCCCTTTGTAGAGAATTCTGTTGGTTAATGCAGAATGAATTTGAGATAAGTTTGATGGGTGAACTCAAGTTTTTCTTGGGTTTACAAATCACTCAACTTGAATTTAGCACCTTTGTGTGTCAATCCAAGTACACAAAGGAGATGCTCAAAAAATTTGGAATGGAAAAGAGTAAAGGTAAAAACACTCCTGTGAGCTTCAACCTCTTTTGATATGAATGAAGTAGATCAAAAACTTTATCGTTATATGATTGGATCTCTATTGTATCTGACTAATAGTAGGCTAGATATTTTGTTTAGTACTTATTTATGTGTTAGATTTCAATCAAATCCCAAGCAATCACATTTAAATGTAGTTAAAAGAATATTTAGATACCTAGTTGACACTTCAGGTTATGATCTTTTCTACCCTATACGTAGTAATTTTAGCATAGTTACATATAGCGATGTGGATTACATAGGTAGCCACACCGATAAAAAGGGTACTAATGGACATGCCAATTTTTGGGCGAATTACTAGTTTCTTAGTTTTCAAAGAAACAATCTAGTGTAGCCATATCAACCACGAAGGTTGAATATATACCTGTCGCTCTAGCTTGTTCCCAAGTTTTATGGATGAAAAATACTTTAAAGGATTTTGACTTGAAATTTAGTAAGATAAAAATATTATGTGACAATACTAGTGCTATTAATCTCTCGAAGAACCCTGTACATCACTCCTGCATAAAGCATATTCCTGTTTGGCATCATTTTTTGAGGGACAATGTACTTGAAGGGAAAATTAAGGTTGAATTTATTTGTATTGAGTTGCAATTGATTGATATATTTACTTATCTTTGAATTTGAATTATGATTGATTTAATTTTATACTTAGAAAGTTGAGCATATGTAAGCTCATTGAGATTTGAAGGATTTACTAAACTAGTTGTGTTTGTAGTGAACATTAACGGAATGTTGACTTTATCAAGTAAGGATTCCTTCAAACAAGTTCAAAAATCAAAATACACAATTTGTGTAATATTAGACACCTTAAAGTTCAAAATTGGACGTATGACCTATTTTCTAGACATTAAATTGACTAATTGAGGTAAAAATAAAAAATAATTAAAAATTGCTTATCAGTCGTCTGAACCTATGTCAAGATGTCTGTCCCCATCGTCTGATTTGATTTGTTAGATGTCTAATTTGTCTTAGGGTTTGATCTCAATGCTCCCTACAAAGATCAGACGTCTGATCTGTCGTCTGATTGTCTGATAGAAAAATCAGATGACAACATGTAGCTTGTGTCCATTTCTAGGAATCCTTGCAATTAGAGATCAGGTAGACATCTAGTCTGATCGAAAAATTAGGTGACAACCTGGAAAAGGGTTTAATTCCCTAACTTTAATCTTAGACGTCTAAGGACTAATACAAATGTCTGATACTGGCAAAAATCAAACCCTATGCTTCTGATTTGGGCTGATTTTTGATGTAATTTCCCGCAACTTTGGGGGGAGTTTTGCTCGACCCCTTGGGGTATTTAACCCCCCCTCCTTTCCCCCCAAAACCCTCACGACTAAAAACCCCCAAATCCCCTAAACCCTCCAGTGAACCGACCTCCTCCCTTGCTACCCTTGTTGCCAGACGACCACTGGCACCACTCGTCGTCCGACCATCGACGTCATCTCCTTCCTTGCGTTAGGGGGAGCATTTCCCTTTAGGTATACACCCTTGCTCTCATTTTTTACGGATTCGGAGATTTGAGCTGGATTCTGAACAAAACCCTTGATGGGTTCTTGAGCATTCTTCAACATCAGTTTGTTCATGGTCGAATACACCCGATTGATGCATGTATCTCGACCTAAAACTATTTCTAGGCATACCCCTCTTAGACCCTTTTCGTAAGTCGAGTTTTTTGGGCATTGATACCCTTGATCCCCAAATCAGTTTGAATGGATCCTTGATGGCAGGGGTACTGCCTGGGCATGACCATGCCTTAACTCAATGGCTTGACCCATAGGCATATTGCCACATGATGTTAGATTGGCAGGTTGTATTGCCCGGATAGATTCAAGCCTTAATACAATGGCTTGAATCACCGACATGCTGCAACACAATATCTTGAATTTTTTGGCAAGGGTATGACCATATGGCCTCCTGATGATTGTATGTTTTGGTGTGAATGTATAATTATGTGAATGAATGAATGGAAGGTGTATTGCCTCATTAGGATAGATACATTTACACAATTTATTGAATGTGTTCTCATTTGATTTTACAAGTAGCCCATTAGCCCTACTTGTCCTAAAACTCCAAACGATCCACCCTACCCACTATGCCTCCTCGTAGGAAGCAAATTGAGGGTTCCTCCCAGTCCCAATATGCTTACCTGGCAGATCAACTCTGTAGCAATACCACTAGGTAGCGATTTCATAGATTCTTAAATGCTTAGGTCAAACCTCTCCGATATATCGTTTGGACCGACTTTGCGGAGCTCAACCTACGAGAGCACCTTGAGACTCTCCATCTTGTTCGATATTTCGATTGCCAATTTCAATCCGATTTTAGATGCCTTTGTTGGTGCTAGAACACCGCGATCGGTTGTTTTGTTGATAACAAAACACGTGTCATTTAACATTTGCACTTGAAGTATTAGATTTCAGGCAAATTACAAATGGAGACATGATTAGACGGAGTTCGAGCTTGCATCCAGGATGGATTGGAGGAGCTTGATGGAAAACAGAGGAGATTCGCAAGGAGCGATAGATTGAAGATGGAAGGAAAAGAAGAATATGATAGAATTCTATTTATTTCTTTCATGTACTTTTGTCTTTATTTCCTTGCTCTTTTTGTTCCTTAGAACATCATGTTAAAGAGCCTCAAAGTACCCTAATAGTAGTCCTAGGAACACCTGCACACCCCTAGGACACTTAGGTTTTCTGTGGAGAACTTAGAAAACCAATATAGGGTTCAAACAGCTTTTTCGGACGTCTAATTCCAAAATCAGACGTCCGATAATATATTTTAAGATGTCTGACTATTTATTCAGACGTCTGATAACATTTAGGCTGGATTTAGTTAGCTCTGTCTGATGAAATCAGACGTCTAGACCTTAGACCAGACGTCTTAAAAGACGTCTGATGACTTTTCCAGACGTCCAATTAGTAGACCGTTAGTTAGCTTAACAAACACTGGAGGATATGATCGTTAGAGCCTTATCAGACGTCCTTAAGACTTTCCAGACGTCTGATAAATGACCGTTTTGTCTCGGCTGACCCAAAATCTCTTCTCAGAGACTTTCTAGCCGTTGCAACTCTTGGAAATACATTCCCGCAGAAAAAGTAGGTTTCCAGACGTCCAGACATAGTGCCAGACGTCCTATATGTCGTCTGATGGACTTGCACTAGAATCCTGTTTAGATCTGATTCAAGTCAGGAAGAAACCCACTTAAAATCAGACGTCTGACTTTGTTCCCAGACGTCTTAAACTGATCTTCCAGACGTCTGATGCTAGGATCAGATGTCTGATAACCCTGTCAGTGCAATGATTGTTCCTGATTTCGGCCTGATTCTCTTGGGCTTTGCACCCAACGGCTATTGAAGCTTTCCTAAGCCTTCCAAAGCTTTCCTAAGACCTCGATATATAGAGAGGAATCTCTTGCACACAAACACACACCTAGACACACTAAGACATACCCAAGCAACATACTTTCTACTCTTTTGTGTCCTAGAAAAGCTCTTGCTCTCCAAGCTCAAGTTCTTCATCTTGAGAGCATCAAGCCTTTGCGCACCTGCTCTCCCGCCGTAGTTCACGAGAGCGACGCTGCACCGTCGTGTAACTCATGCACCCGCGTTATCGATTGGACGCACTCCTTGCAAAGGGAAGCATCTTAATTCCTATAGAAGCTTAGGTTAAAAATTACTTTGTTGGCTCTATAGGACTGTTGTTATTTTATCTTTGTTCTTTGGTTGGGTATTCGCTTTGCGAATTCCCGTCTCCTTCGTGGGACAAAATCCTTCTTGTGAAGAGAAGGGGTTTGAGGTACGCTACCCTCGTATAAAGTAGCGTGGTTGTAATTGAGGTTGAATCACCCTCGTTTAAGTGATTCGTTTAGTGGTTTTGATCAACTTGGTTGATCGGAAAATCCTAACTCGAGAGGATTAGGTGGTGGTTTTCACCCGGTTTGGGTTTTCACCTAAAAATAATTGTGTACATTGTGTGATTGAATTTTGTGAGATTGTTTTATATTATATTTCCGCAATTTATTACGTTACCCCCTCCTGGTAGGGAATCTACAGCCTTGGCATTTTTCCTGACTTGGTTTGTCTCTACCATGCCAACATGATTGAAGATTACTCCAATGACGAAACTTGAGTTGATTTCCACTGCGTTTGGCAAGCGTCTCACTGTCACTTATGACTACATCTCTGAACTTCTCAGCACTCCAAATGCCGGCAATGATTTTGACGATATCCTCCACAAGTATGACTTCGAGGAAATCATTCAAGAATTGGTTCTCCCTCACAAGTATGAACCAAATCTTGGTACCTTGCCTTGCAAGAATCTCAAGTCCCTGCCTCGCGTTCTGTTTCACATCTCTGGTTAGGACCTCCTCAATAAGTTAGGAGGGTTTGATTACATTTCCTGCCAACACAAGGCGCTCTTATTTGCGGTTGTTTGTCACATACCGTTAATTATTTCCATCTCATTGTCCGAGTAATGAATAAGGACCATTCGGCCTTATTCCCATTTGGCTCCCTCTCCAAGATCTTTCACAACAAAATACCCACCCATGACCAAGTCATAGATAAGGTGGAGCCCTACGGGCCATTGCCACAAAGATGAGGATCTTGGCTGAACAAATCAACCTCGAGGATGATGATGAAGAGGAAGAGCTCCCGCTTCAACCCGACCTCTACGCCCAACGACCTCTTCAGATCGAGGTGCCTCGCACAAGCTTTTGATGAGACGTGGGACCCCGCCACTGACTCCATCACAGACGGCATTTCGATTCTCATATAGCACATGAGTGACATCTATTCATACCTGGGTGTCATGCACTCATATATGAATGAGATGGGCATCGATATTCGCAGCCAGCAAATGGGTCAGAGTCCCATACGTCGCTGCGAGCGCCAGGATTGTCAGTAGTGCCTCAGGTCTTCACCATCTTTATGGTTTTCTTAGTTTAGTTTGGATGGCGTCTTGGATGTTTCTTTTCTTTTCCTATTGGCTTGTATTAAGGAGCTTCGACCCCTTAGATGGTAACATCTTTAGCATCTAATTAGGGTACATACATTTTCCTTAGATGTTCTCCTTTTCATCTTTATATATATTATCATGCTCCTTTCTGCATTTAGAAAACATACCATATATGCCATCTTTCCATGCTTATCTTATGTGCTAATTGGTTATTTGTGTCATCTTTCCGCAACTTGCTTACCTTTTATCTCTACATAATATTTGTTCATACTACCTGTTTAGTTCAACCAACACCCTTAGTTTTGATAATGTTCAAAAAGGGGGAGAAAATCTTAGGATCATCAAAATCTATGTAAGGGTGAATTTTGGCTTATAATTACGATTTGTGCAAGACAAACATGTCTCATAAAAAATTCTATTTGTCGTAAGCATTCAATTAATCCTATGAAGTTACAGAAATAGTGCATCTAGTATAATAATAACGGGGAGAAATTACATCTTAAGATTGGATTTTGAAAATCATCAAAAAGGAGATTGTTAGCTCAATCTCTCCTAAATAATGTTTTGATAATTTTACAAAATACCTAAAAGAAAAGCGAAAACTGGTTATGCTACCCTTTCTATCTTTATAACCCTATTGCAGGTCTTTAGTTCATCTCAACATCTCAAGAGAAAAATCGGAAGTTGAAGACATCATAAGTCTAGGTCTTAGGTCTTATTGTATACTCTTATATAGAGTTGTAATTTTCAATTTTATTCAGTCTAGAAAAAGTTGTACAGTGCCCCCATATAGATATAAAACCTCTAGACTTAGGCTCACAACACTTAGGCAAGACCTAGAAACAAAACCCAACTCAGAAACAAAAATATACCTTAAGATTAGACGTCTGAAAGGGTTCCCAAATGTATGATATTGAAAGATAAGTCGTCTAATGTATGTATTAGATGACTAAATGCCATATACAATGCCTTTAGGTTTTGAACACTTAGACTTTAGATGACCAGACACTATACTAGACGTCTACAGATCATCACAAACGTCTGAACACTCTCTCAGTCGTTTAATGACCTGACTGGTAAGCCCATCCTCCTTGAATAGAACAAAAAATATGCAGAAACAAGTAGGAATATTTTATTATTATCCTCAAACGTCTGAACATGCTTTCAGACGTACAAAATAGAAATGTTAGACCTGAATTCACTTAACGAAAATTTGTTAGATGTAATCATGTTTTTGGATTTACAAGAAATCTAAAGCTTGAGGTCATTATGACCTTCAGACATTCAGAACCCTTGCCTATGCCTTAAACCCTATTTGGATCTGGTTTAGTCTAGGAATAAACCTGCAAGAAATTGGACGTCAAAACATATGATCGGACGTCTTAAAATAGCAATTAAGATGTTTGACCATTAGTAACAAGAACCTTGTTTTTGTCCAATTGAATTTAGGAACACTAACCCAGATGACCAGGACTCACATCAGATGTCTGACAAACAAATTAGATGTCTGATTCTACTGTTAGAGTAATTATATCCTAATTTGATTTGGATTTCGACTAAATCAATTAGGATTTGCCCCCAACGGCTAGGGGGAGCCTCCAAAGCCTTCTTGAAGGTTCCTTTGAGGCGTATACATATCCTTAACCCTCTTAAGGCCAAACACACTAATTAGAGACATTCGACAAGCTAAAACACTATTTCTACTCACTATATTGCCCTATTGTTGTGCAACTCAAATTTATTGGGCATACTCCACTCCCTCTCTGTTGTGCTGCCACCATCATCCTCAGGGAGTTTACTTTCACCCTTAGCTGCTACATAACATTATATATATCTTTGGAGAGCTCTATAAGGTGTCTTTTACTTTTGTTTTTATATTTGTTGTACTTAGGTGTCCGGCTTGTGGGATTCTCGTATCTTCCTTGTAAAGGGAGAAATCTCCGTTTTGGGATTGGAGGTGTGAATTGTAATGGAGGTACACTACCCTCAGTTTAAGTAATGTGGTTAGTGGATTGATCATTCGGTTATCATAAATCATAAGTCAATGTTGACCTAGGTGGTGGTTTTCTTCCAATTTAGGTTTCCACTTAAAAATTATTCACTTGTGCGATTGATTTTTTATTTACTCATATTTCAATTTCACTATTCACCCCTTCTCTAGTTCAATTTCAACGTCGATGCATGCTAAAAAGTTCACTTAAATTATTAAAATTACAATTAAATCATAAATTACTAGCATAAAATCTTAAAATATTATACAAGAAGGGCATACATGTGAAAACATAAGTGTTGATATGAACTTAGTGTAACTAGTAAGTACTACTAAGTTACCGATCATAACTCCCAAGGACCTAAACTACTAATTTTATTTTTAATTTACATTACAAATTACATCTAAGTTACATTTAATTTCTTTTTTTATTTTTCATGTAGCAAATATAAATTAATTTTACGCTTAGTTGTGTTGTGTACGATTGATAGATATGTGTACTTTCATTTGTGGCTTGGGTGCGCGTGTGCACCCATGGCTTAGTTGTAGTTATTATTGCTTCATGTTGATGAAAAGTCCTCTTGAGGATAAGATAAAGTTGGGATGGGGCATTCAGAGGGGAAGAGTATGATGCTTAGTTCTTCCACTAGTTATTAGAGTTGTTGGCATCAATTAAGCATGAGTTGAAACTTTAGTAGAATCTTTTGAGTGAGGTGCCAAAAAAAGATAATTTCAATTTTCAATGGGAAAGTCCAATGGATCGATAATAGGAGGTTCAGAACATAGCACATATCGTGATATTTAATTCCTTAGGAGTAGCACGTAGCAACAGGCAAGGAGGAGGTTTTGGAATTGCAAGATCGAAATGGGGCATTGAATCTACACTGTGCCAACAAATATCGTTGAAATAGTGTAGGTTTTGCAAAGAGGTCCCTTGATTTTGGTCGTTAGTGTCGGTACATGGCAAAATATCATCGGCACATGGCAAAATATTGTTGGCACCCTGTGAATCGACACTATTTGTGTGTCAATATAACATTTTTCCCAGAACACTGTTATCAACTGCATGTTGGCAGCATGCCGTTGACACCTCAAAACTATTAAAAAAAAGACCTTTGCCAAAATAAGATAAAAGAATTTAGAAATTGTTGGGATTTGGAAAATATCCCATGTAGCACATGTCATGTGGCAATCATTAGGCCACGTGGCAGCCATTTGGAGACCCAACAGTCAGCGGTGCATGGTCCTTTGGACCAATTTTGGGTGCATCAAAAATAGTTGTTTCCTATTTTGATTATTTACTGTTCTTAGTTGGTTGTTTTCTATTTTTAGTTTCCTATTTTTAGCGAAACTAGTTGTGGGATTTGTTAAAGAGATTAAATCTTTCCAAATGAGAGAAGATTTCTAATAAGAATAGTATCTTTACTATTTTTAGTGTGTATGCTATCTCTATAAATAGAGCCTCCCCAACTATTTTGAATTGAGCAATAGAATAAATATTTCCAAAACATCGAAGCTCCTCTCCTCTTTCTACTTCTCTCTCTCTCTCTCTCTCTCTCTCTCTCTCTCTCTCTCTCTCGTGAATCACCAAGGCCAAATCAGGCCTCTAGCCGATCAACAAGGAGCCCTTGCTCCTTCATCTACCCGCTGCCTCTTCTCTAGACTCGCTGATCACCCATATCAGACATTTGGTGGATGTTCCAGACATCTTATACACACATTCTATACTGTTCGTGAGATTTTTGGATCTCTCCACGCATAGGAGCATCCACGCTCCATTTGCGTCCACCTAGAAATCTCTGTAGGGTCTACAATTTTTTCTTGAAAAGGAAACGGTCCTACAATTTTCAATTTTCTTGTCCAAGTCTTTCTTTGGAGCAAATAAAGGGAAGGAATTTGTTTAAATTGGAAAACCATCTGGTTGTTATGACCCTTGCATTAACCCCTGAAAGTGCCTGCTTCACCCCGGCCTTAGAAAAAGGCTGCACCTGTAACTGTACTTTTCAGAAAGCCTATTGTAACCCCTACCTATCCACCTGCGCTTCCCCCTTGGTCTTCTCCTTGTGAACTACCTTAAACTGTCTGTCAAGGAGAAGACAGTCTCTTGCCCGCCCACCATGAACTTGCACCACAATTTTATTTCAATGAGATTGCTCCAACTTCTATCATTACCCGTCACATGAAAGAAGCGGGTATTCTCATCTTCCTCCTTTAGGCATAATTGCCTTGACCTTTAATGCCACTCCATCTCTATCTTCTTGTCTTTCTCTAGAACAACTTGTTGCTGCCACCTACATCCCTCCATCTTCACTTTCAGCAATGGGCATGAATCTTCCAGTTTGTCATCTCTCAAACAACTTAATTGCATTATGCTTGTTCACTCTTCCCATGAAGATGCTCATTCTCTTGAGCTTAACCCTCGTCTTGAAGTCAGGAAGAATGCCCCTGAGGTCTTGCAGATTCTTAGCCACGGATATTGTGGCTGAGCTCGCCATAAGTGATGCCCTCCACTTGTCAACCATAAATTCTAAATCCAGGTTCCAAGAACCATGAGTTGTCTAATATGAATTTGGAATTTGGCTTCAGGTCTTTAGTCAAACTCCAGATCATCCTTTATTTGATTGTGGCTCCGGCTGTGTTATATTTATGTGGCAAGCAAGTTTAATAGATATTTATTGGTTATCTGATGTTTTATGATGTTAGCTATCCAAATTTAAGCAAATATTTTCCTGAAATATTAACTAGTAGAGAAATAGACATCAAAGACTTCTCAAATCCATACACCTTTTTGTTAAACCTAATGAAACATTTTCCAATCCTTTTGTTCTTTTTTTTTTTTTTTTTTTGTTTTGAGAGGGGAAAGGAGGATCACCTGGGACAATGATCCTTCAACTTCATTTCAAAATCATTTGGCTTATGACATCTTGAAGGGCATCCCCTTTGTTAGTGTTCCACAAATCCTTGAAGGATTGTGCCTCATAAATTACATTCGTGAGCATGCTCACCTCTACAACCAAATGGACCACAAAGCAGCCATCGGATAAACCCTTTCCTTCTTGGTTTTGAAAGTACCACTATCGAAGGTTCTCCAAAAATTTTGCACCAAGGAGATATCCACCTAGCTAATACCAACACAGTTCCACACCTTAGCCACAGAGTATACAAAGAAGAAATGCTAGCAATCCTCGACATCTCCATTACAAAGGGAACATATAGCATCAGAATTTGGTACAAATTTCCGTCTACACTCTTTAATTAGTAACCTCTCCCTCCTTAACAACCATGAAAAACTTGACATTCAAAGGGATCGCAGTCTTACAAATCAATCTACAATCTCTCGTGAATTCTGCATCATGATCAAACCCTCCTCTCCTAGGAGCCTATAAGCCTCTTTCATTGAATAGTCATCATCCTACCACTCCTAACCATCATCATGATCTTCCCTTGGATGGATATCTTACAACTCCTGTTGTAACATTATGAACACCCAATGGTTTGATAAGATCCCTGAAAAAAGTGGCATCCATGATTTCCCATCCCAAAAGCTTGTCATCAACACATGAGGTTTTGCCACCTAAGTAAAAATCCTGGAATATCTTTGCGAAAAGGATCCATTCTCCATCCAATCATCCAACTAGAACTTGGATCATTCACCATCCCCCAACTTAGCTTCAAAGAATTGCATAAAACTGAGGTATAACGTGCATCAAACTTGTCTAGAAGGTTGAAGCACCACAATGTGGGTACAATCTAGCCTCTATGCCATTTGTTCTCCATAACAACTGTAAAAAAAGGGAGAACATATCCCTCCTACCTCCCATTAGTTGAACCACCCACTTTGATACGAGTGCTAGTGTGAGGTTATGGGTATAAAAGGAAATTAACCTTCTAATGGAGATTGTTAGGAAATAAGTTAGAGATGATATTTAGTTGTCTTTTCTATTTATTAGGAAATAAATCAGAGATGATATTTAGTTATTTTTTCTATTTTTAGTCAGTTATTTTTAATAAAGTGTAATTGTGGTTTCCTTGTTTGCCCTTGCCCTCTATCTATAAAAAGATGGCCAATGATTCTTTTTTCATATCAACCAAGTTCTTTTTCTTTTTCCTTCCTTTAGAGGGATAATGATTGAAATTACATAGGATAGGAAATTCAAGGGCTAAGAGTCCTAATTAAAAGATTAATGAGCTTTGGGGGTGAAGGGTTAAGTTTCTACCTAAGCCTAATCCTTAGGGGAACTTGAATATCGAAAGCCCTCATGAATAGTGGCCTACATGCAAAAGAAATTGGTTTGGGAGAGATGAAGATTAATAGGGAAAGGGGAGGACCACCTAAAAAATTTCCTTCTTATCTATGTTAGATGATGATGATTATTTGTAGTGTTGTAGTAGTATTGTGTATTTCTTTTATTTCTTGTGGACCATGTTATTTTTCCTACACTTCTCTTAACAAAGAGGTGTAGGGCTCCTATAATGAATCTAACAGAATGGGATCGTAGAGTGGAAGCATAGGTACTTATTTCGTCTGTAAAGACTCAGGTGTTTGCTCAGTCTAGATCTCCAGTTGCTGGACAAATGAGCTCCTCCTCCCTGAATGACTTTAAGAGATTGCATGGGTCATTGTATACCTATCATAGGCATCACATGACATTTCAGAAGCTTCCTCCCTCATCAACAGCTGATGGTTCACAGGTAGTTGAGATTGTACCTGACACTGGTGACAGTTTGGTTCGTCCTGATCCTACTGATGGTGCTGATCATACCAGTGGTGAGATGTCTTCCACCGAGGAATAGACAGGAGTCCTGGATGATTTTGATCTTCCTTTTGCTATTAGGAAGGCACCCCATAGCTGTGCTCACTACTGTGTGCCTGATCAGGCTTTTGTGGCCAATCTGGGCCAATCCTTTGGCAGATTTGTTACGGCTTTGTTAGTGGTACATGTTCCTAGTACTTACCAGCAGGCCATTCTTGATCCAAAATGGCGCCAAGCCATGGAGGAAGAGATGACTGCCCTACGCTTCAGGCATACATGGGATGTTGTGCTGCCTCCCTCTTGTGCTCGGATAGTTGGGTGTCGTTGGGTGTTTTCTGTCAAGTACAACCCAGATGTCACTATCTCCAGATATAAGGCCAGACTTGTTGCAAAGGGGTTTACCCAGACATATGAAGTGGACTTTTTTGACACCTCTCCCGTGGCACGGCTGCCCACTGTCAGGATCTTTGTTTCTGTGGTAGTTCACTATGATTGGGGTTTACATCAACTGGACATGAAAAATGCTTTCTTGTACGGAGACCTGGAGGAGGAAGTGTATATGCACCAGCCACCTGGATTCAAGACTCAGGGGGAGAGTGTGTGCAGATTGAGGAAAGTGATCTGTGGACTGAAGCAGAGTCCAAGGGCCTAGTTCCAGAAGTCATCAGAGGTGCTCCAGCAGATTGGTTTGACACGTTCTACTTTAGATCACTCCTTATTTACCAGGAAGACTGACAGAGGGACTGTGGTGCTCTTAGTATATGTTGATGATCTTATCATTACTGGGGATGACATAGATGGGATGGATGAAGTCAAGAGGCACCTATCATAAAAGCTTGTCATAAAGGATCTTGGTCAGTTGAGGTATTTCTTGGGCATTGAGGTTGCATGTGGTAGGGTTGGAATGGTACTCTCGCAGAGGAAGTATGCTCTTGATCTTTTTCAGGAGACTAGCATGTTAGTAGCTAAGCCGGCAAATATTCTCATGGATCTTAAGGTCCATTTATATGATGAGGGATCTGAGGCGATTGATAGTAGGGCTTACAAGCAGTTGGTGGGTAAACTCCTTTACCTCACCATCACTTGCCCAGACTTGTCTTTGTCTATTGGGAGGTTTAGTCAATTTATGGATTAAGCTAACGAGACAGCATTGGGAGGTAGCAATGCAGGTGTTTAGGTACGTGAAGAAAGCACTAGGATGAGGATTATTGTTCCGTAAGGGAATGTCCATGGGAATTGTAGCATATGCTGATGCTGATTATGCTGGTTGTGCTGGGGATAGAAAATTTACTATAAGTTTTTGTACCTTTATTGTGGGCAATCTGGTTACATGGAGGAGCAAGAAGCAAGCAGTTGTACCTAGATTAGTGCAGTGTTAGAGTACAGGGCCATGGCCCAGATAGCCGCTGAGATGGTTTGGGTTAAGTTAGTTCTGTTAGATCTTCATGTCCCTCTGGATAGCTTTATGGAGATGTGGTGAGACAATAGAGCAGCAACCTACATTGCCAATAACCATATGTTTTCCAAGAGGACAAAGCACGTAGAGATTGACTGCCACTACACTCGGGACTTCATTTAGTGTGGGTTGTTACATACCACGAGTGCCACTTTTGAGGAGTAGGCTGCAGATGTCTTCACAAAGCCCTTAATGAGATCTGCCTTTGAGGCGTGCTGTTCCAAGCTGAGCATGATTGATATTCATGCTTTAACTTGAGAGGGAGTGTTAGATGATGATGATTATATATAGTGCTGTAGTAGCACTGTATATTTCTTTTATTTCTTGTGGATCATGTTATTTTTCCCACACCTCTCATCTTTATAAAGAGGTTTAAGGCTCCCATAATGAATCTAACAAATTTTATTCTCCTACTATCTACAACTTCCATGTACCCTCCTCAGTAACCCAATGTCTGACACTTCTCCCTTTTGTCATACACAGTTGGGGGGGGGGGGGGGGGGAGGTTGGGGGTGAAGAGGGGCAGATGGAGAGAGAGAAGAGATCCCATGACCTTCATTTTTGTTTGAAGGAGTTGGAGCACCTCCACAAGGATATGAGAACACAAGAAGGCTCTCCACTCCTTACAGGTTAATCGTAAAGGTAAGAACCAGATTTGATTTGGATGGAGGTTTAGGTTTGAATTCATGCATGTCATTCATGCAGAGAAGGAGAAGGCCTGGAACAAGTTATCCTAAATGGATTGTTCTGAATCTAATCGAGGTTGCATGCTTTTGGGTGACAAGTCTCGAGAAAAGGTTAGAGCAACCCATTTGAGGCTACTTGGGCTTTCACAGCAATAAGAGAAAACCGCAGTAAAAATTTCTCAAAACGTCTGAGGCAGGGCAGTATTCTCTTCTTGAGTTAATTAAAGAACCTTCAATGTTTGTAACTCGAATATATTAAAGGAGTGTACATGGTGGAACCTGTGTGCAACATGAAGATGTTGCTACATGCATGGTGTTTGAATGCTTGGGGGTGATCCCAAGCACTTATTGGGTTTTGTATGACTTGGGTCATGGTTAAGAAGAGTCTAGATGATGTTATTCCTCATTTCCTTAGTTCCTATGTGATTATGAATAAGGAGTCGAGAATAGTAAATGGTGTAAGAGGGAAGTCACAAAAATGCTTTAGGTGACGTCTGATGTTGGAATTAAACAATCAGGAGATGTTTGATAAGGGTGTCAGATGTCTGGTGGCCTATGTTTCGGTCGTCTAAGCGCTTGATTGGTTATTGGTTGGAGAGGGAGTCATCTTTTGGAGATATGGATGATAGTCTAGGCGACGTTTGATCTTTGGACTAGACGTTTGATAGTCAAAGAGAGGATGTCTGATGTTTGGCTGGGAGGCGGTGGCCCAGGACCATTTTCGGAGATGCTTGATCTTTGAGGTAGGACAGCCTATTAAGGTGGGTAGGATGTTTGATTGGTAGACCAGATGTCTGATGTGAGTCTTGGATGTCCAACAAGGTGGCCAAATGTCTAGAAACTAATGGATGAGAATAGGAGTTGTGGGTCACTCTAGGAAACTTTGACCCATTGGCCAGACGCCTTATTTGGTAGCCTAGTACGTCTAACTAGATTGCCTGATGTCTAATTATGAGGATAAGTCTTGGGTTTTGATATTGTACCTAAGGCTTGCCAAGCTAATTTAAGACTTGGAGAGGGTTATTATGGACTTGCTTAACTTATGGAGTCAACCACAAGGGGAATTTGTAATGGGAACTTGTATCGGTGGGTGACTAAGGGATTGCACCAGCGGTATGAGCCACACCTAAGGAAATACTAGGGGCTTGAGAAAGAGTGCCCATGAAGGTAGCCTGCTTGGAGATTCTTGATGATGTTTCTACAAGGAATCATTTAGATTAAGCTACGAGTGTCGTGAGTGACTATTTTGACCTTTCGGGGGGGGGGGGGGGGGCGCACTTTTGAGGCACCCAGGGGTTTAGAATAGACTAGATGACAGGTTGGTTGGGCCTCTGTTACTATGGGATACGATGATTGATGAGTTGTACAGGAAAGTTTGAGCCAAACCTACGGATACATGAGGTGACTTGATGGAGTGTTGGAAAGGCAGCCTACCTGGGGGCATTAAGTGATGTCTCTATGGGGAGTCACCTATATGATAGGATATGGCGTTTACCTGTTGGGTAAGGTACTTAATTGGCCATGTTATTCTTGAGCGATATGGAGTTTAGGGGATTGAGTTACCGAAGCCAATGTTAACCAACCTTGAACCTTGGCTAAGGGAGTGTGCAAGCGATATCTACCTCAATTATATGCGAGGGATGATTATGGCTTGACTTGACAATTGGGTCAATGCTGAGAGAGAGATCTATGGGTCATAATAGATCCAAAGTCGGGACAAAAGTAATCGAGAAATTAGTAGGAAGGAATTCTCAGGTTAAGTAAAACCAAAATCTATACTTATGTATATAACCCTACCTATATCAATAAGGGATTTTTACATACATGCTGCTATAAATGTTGGATATTACGTCTATACCCTTATAATATTGGTAATTACGTAAATGCCCCCTTAATCTTCCCTCTGTTAACAAAATTACCCTTCCATTATTCTGTCGTTTGGTTAAACTATAACAGCCATTATGTCAGGGGTATTTTTGTTAATGGAGGGAAGATTGATGGGGTATTTATGTAATTACAAAGCATATGGAAAATTTAATGTTTAAGGTCGGCGACAACCCATAGTTACCCCAAACCCAACACCTACAATACCCCCAAAACCTTAAATCATCCCCTCCACTACTCTCTGTTGCCTACAGTGTGAATGAGGTGGTAGAGGATCTCTTAATACCCCCTCAATCATCCCATTCCCATCACTAAGCTCACATTGCCCATCTTCCCTCCCTTATCCACCACCATCAGCACGTCATCCTCCAATTCGTAGGGGACCCCCACGGCCCTCCCGTACCTCCAGAGCCCCTCCAGCACCTCCCCATCGGCGCCCCCAACTATTCCCCAGCACACGGCGGATCGCTCCGCCATCTCGCCGAACTTCCTCTCGAGGACGTCCATGACGTTGGTGTTGTCGACGATGTTGAGGAATTGGCCGGTGGTCATGCAGGAGCCGACGACACGGGTAATCTCGGCGACAATGGCGAGGAGGGAGGAGTTCGGGATGAGGTGATGGGGCATCCATGCAAGGGAGGTCATTGTGGACAGGGGGGCGGAGTGGACCATCTCGAGGGTAGCGGCGATGGGGAGGGCATCGTCGAGCAGGGAGAGGTCGGAAGTGGCAGCCACGTAGAGGATTGAGGGGGCACGCTTGGCCCCGGAGGAGAGCACCGCGTGCCTCATCGATTGGTGGATGGTTTGCAGGTACTGGATGGGGAGAGCCATGGAGAGCTCCTTGTTGATGGAGCTTATGAGGGACAACCAGCATGATTGTAGGTTGGATGTCGTGGTGATAGTGGTGGTTGTTTCTGGGAAGAAGAGGTGATGGGGTGGAGGTGAGGGCTTTTAAGGTAGTGGATTTTGAAGGGGAGGTATGTGGTGGTGGTGAGCACCATATACTTTCTAGGAGAGAGAGCATGAGGGTAATGGTAGAGAGTGGTGGAGGAGACAATTTAGGGTTTGGGGGTACTGTCGGTGTTGGGTTTTGGGGTACTGTGGGTACTGTCGCTGATCTCAAACATTAAATTTTTCGTATGCTTTGTAATTACATAAATACCCCCTCAATCTTTCCTCCATTAACAAAAATACCCTTGACATAACGGCTGTTATAGTTTAACCAAATGGCAGACTAATGGAAGGGTAGTTTTGTGAACGGAGGGAAGATTAAGGGGATATTTATGTAATTGCCAAGATTATAGGGGTATAGAAGTAATATCCAAAGTTTATAGGGGCATGAATGTCAAAACCCCTATCAATAAAGTACTCGTTTAAAGCCATCATGAGCCATTTGGTTCACACCTACGTTGCATTTCCTTTTTCAGGACAGGATGGCAGGGGTGAGTGTTCTACATTGTCTCTGGATTCGAGCATTATAGTGTCACGCCCAACACTTGAGGGACTGATTGCTGGTGTCTAGGATTGATGTCGGTGCTTAAAGAGTTTGAGGCCTACTTCATGAAGTTGGAGTGGGAGGGGCTATACTGGATGTGTATCAAAGAATTGCTAGGCGTGCTACAGAACATTGTGGATCTTTTGGAAGTACATGGTGTTGCTTGATGGCGATGGGTAACCATCTTTTTTTTGTTTTAGTGAGTAGTTGACTTCACTCCCATACCTTTTCGCTTACAATTTGGTGGCATTGATTTAAATGCCGATGGCATGCCGTCGGTAAGGCCATTTCCGAGCAAGGGTCGTGCCGACATGAAGAAAACGTCGATTTACAGGGATTTCGTCGGCATGCCGTTGGCATTGTCGGCATGCCCTCGGCACGGTCGGCATGCTGTCGGCATGGTCGGCATGTTGGCGAAATTGGTGCCCATGTCGAGGTTGCTATTGGTTTTTTTAATTACTTTTGCTATTTTTATTGGTATGCATCGGCATGCCCTTGGCATGCTCATCGGCATGTCCATCGAAAAACACTTGGAATTTCATCGGCATGGCATCGAAATCGGCATTTCGAACCTTGTTTGGTGGATCACCTTTTGTTTCATATATACATGTGATCCCTCTATACTTTTATAATCACTAAACTCTTGGAACAACTGTGGCTTGTAAATATAACTGTGGTGGTAGAAGTTAATGTTGATAGTGATTATATGTGTATATATTCCATGCATGTCTTTTTCTCTCGCTTCCACAGTTGTTTGTTTGGATGTTGTCCATGCAAAATGGATAGGTATAGGTACTTGCTGATTACAGGTGATCTACAAGCTTGCATGCCCGATTGAAAATCTTGGTGCCACAACCACATTCATGGATCTTAGATGTAAGAATCCTAAACCGCCAGCAAGCTGGGTCTGCAAATTTATGTTTGCTTTAAGTGTTCTTAAGGGTGTAGGTAATGGGTAAGTGATTTATCATTGTTGTCGTGATGGTTAAGTGATTTATCATTGTTATTTGTACTTTCATGGGTCAAGACATTTTCTTCTTCCAAGCTGATGCCTTTCTTAAAAAAGTAAATTCATTGGAAGGCTTTTTTTTTTTTTTTTGAAATATATAGTCTCTAGAGTTTGTTCGATATTGTTATTAATTTACCCAAATCTCATCATTTTATAGAAATTACTTGTTTCTGTATTGAAAAATAGGTCTTGGTTTGGGATAACCTTCTACATAGTTGGAGTAATTCAGGTTTAATTTACTCAAGGGATTAAACCCTATAAATTGGGGTTACCCGCTACCACTATTTACTTGACTATAAAACTAGGCACGGAGAAAGTAGAAGATTTTAGGCTCATTGCCTTATCTAACACTATATTCTGATTGCGAAGATCCTGGGAAATCACTCACGTAACATTCTTTGTACCTTGATTTCTTCAGTGCAATTGGCTTTTATCAAGGGAAGATCATTGGAGGATTCCTTTGTCCAACTTGGAAAGGAAGAAAAATGAAGGCTTTCCTTTGGAAAGTGGATTTCTCCAAAGCGCATGACTCCACAGCTTGGTCATATCTTTGGGATATTTTGAGGATGAGAGGTTTCCCAAATCATTGGGTGGCGCTGATGAAGAGATGTGTGACTACTTTCTCATTTTTTGTCCTTGCCAATGGGCAATCAAATGGCAGTTGGATCCAACCTCAAAGGGGTGTGCGGCAGGGATGCCCTCTGGCACTAATGCTTTTTAATTTAGTGGTTGGCACGCTTGCAGGGATAGCTTTTAGGGCTTGTAACGGGAATCTGTTCTTAGGTTTTTCTATGAGTAACGATGGCAGATTACTTACCCTTATTTTGCAGTAGACACCACTTTATTGAAGAGGGTTGTAATGAAGCAAAACACGTCTCTTCTTTGGTGAGAATTTTTGCGGAATTATCAAGCTTGAAGATAAATAAAAGGAAGTCTCTAATTCCTTTTTCCGTGTTGAAGATCTCTATATCTGCTATTTTGGAAACCCCTGTAGTCCGGTTACCAATATTATATCTTGGTCTTCCCTTGAAAGGTAAAAAAATTGGTTGCGGCTGATTGGAAAATGCTGATTGAACGTTTTATTGCTAAACTCTCTTCTTGGAGTAGGAAATTGTTATCTAGAGGTGGAAGATTGGTTCTGCTCAAATAGGTGTTATCTTCCATTCCAATTTTCTCTCTTATTTTAAACCTCCTATTAAAATCATGAAGCACATTGATTTGATTAGGAAAAGATTTTTTTGGAAGGAGCCTTACCATACTGGTAGATTTGTTCAATTGGTGGCTTGGGAAGAAATTTGTAAGCCAAAGAAAGATGAGGGTTGATGTAAACACATTTACACTACTTAAAATGTCTATTTATGCATGTTCTTAAGCATAGGATTGCATTTCATGATATAAATATTGCATTACATGCATCATCTTGCATTTAGAGTAGTTTGAATAAAATGGAGGTTAATTGTCTCCTTTTATGTGCTTGGACAGGGCAAATATTTTATCGGGGCCTCGGATCAAAGATCCAACCGTATGGATATGATCAGGGTGACGATTGGAGTTCAACGACTCCAAGATCGCCCTAATCAGGCATCCGTAGCATCAGATAGAGACCGGGGAACCCTAGAAGATCAAGGGCCAGGATGGTGTAAATCCGCACTTCAGATGGCAAATCCGACCACACGGATGAATTCGGATCGACGATCGCAGCCCAACGACACAAAAATCGAGTCAATCTGACATCCGTGGCACCATCTACAACTTCCAGAAGATGGACGGCCAAGATGGCGCCACGTGGCGCCATCTCAGCCGCCCAATCGGCCGCATGCGTCTTGTGAAGACCGCGCACCGTCTCCTCTCCGCCGTTGGATCTCGATCCAACGGCTGCGGTCGCTCGCGCTTAAAAGCGTCCGCGCGGCCATTTCGTCCGCGTAGCGCAGCGGCGACGCAGCTGCGGGCGAAGCGGAGGTCGCGGGTTCGAGCCGCGGTGAGGGGGTGGAAGGCACGGGCGAGCGGGCGCGGACGAGCGTCAGATGAAGATCCAACGGCTGCGCGCGCTCAATCAGGACGACGCGCGATTGGACGCCGGGCGTAACGCGTGATCGCACGCGGGCGCGGACGCGATCTAAGCCGTCCGATCTCGCGATCGGATGGCTGAAAATCAAGCGACGTGCGTAGGCGTTACGCGCGGGCAGCCGAGCGGGCGCGCGTGGGCGCGGCGGCTATGCCCACGTTGAGGGCTTTAGCGACGGTTTTATCCGTCACTAAAGACCCCTTATTTATTATTTTGAAGATGTAATGTCCATTTTGCCCCCACTCCTTGCAACTATAAAAGGAGACCCCCTCCATACGAAATTTTGATCCCTTCCTTCTCTTCTCTACCTCTCCAAAGCTCAAGAGAAGCTTGTCCCACACCCGGGATGCTTCTCGCGAGATAAAGTCCAAATTTTCGTCCCCCTTCGGAAGTGGATCCCGCGACGACGACGGCGTGCTGCTCCGTTCCCGTTCTTCTGCTTCGTCCTCCTTCGTCCCGCTTCGTCCTCCTTCATCCAGGCGTCGTCCCGTCCGGCTCGTCCTCCAAGCGACCGTCGAGGAGGATTCTCTCTCCCTATTCTTTTTACTGCTTTCTAGTATAGATTTACTGCTTTCTAGAATAGTCTATTCGTCCTCCGAGCGATCGTCGAGGAGGACATTTCTCCCTCCATTCTTTTAATGTTTTCTAGAGTAATTGTTTTATGTTTTCTAGTTGTAACGAACGAACTCTTTTATGATAAATTCCTTGTCTATTCTACATCTCATTTTGATTTCCATGTATAGTATTCTTTCTCTCTCTTACTCCCTCTCTCTCTTTTATTTGTTGTAGATACTTAGATAGTTTAAATTGAATTTATTCGTGACAAAATAAAAAGAAATGCGAAGTTTTTAAATCAAACGTTCGCCTCCCTGTGTTCGACCCGGAATTTTAATTTCGGTATAAATTTTATTTGTTGAACACGAATCCTTTGCTTTCGAACTACAACGACAGGTTTTCCAAAACCGAACATGTTAGCGTAGCTTCGTAATCGTACAACAAGGGTCTTGGTGTAAGATGACTTATACCTTTTAATGAAGCCCTTTTACTTAAATGGGTGGTAAGATTACTATCCCAAGATTCTTCATTGGTGTCACCTATGTTGAGAGATTCTTATGGAGAATGTATGGACTTGAACAAAAGAGTGGATGTTTCCAAAAGAGGGGCTTCGGCTTTTTGGCATTCTGTTCTATCTATTTTGAGACAGTTTTCTTATCAGTTTTATCCAGTTTTGGGCAATGGAACATGTTTCTAATTTTGGCTTGATAACTGGACAGATCATGGGGTTTTTTTTGAGATATTCTGTAGAGTTTTTCAACTTCTTGTTGATAAAGAGGCACTGGTGAATGATATGTGGGATGCTGAGATTAAAACATGGGACTTCAATCTGCCACAGGGCCTTTCAGACACTACACTTGCTGAATTTCAGATATTGCTGCAGCAAATTGCAGAGTTTGCCCCATCCCCTGCTGGCCGTGATTCCCATCGGTGGAGAGAAGGTACTTTTATTGTTAAAAAAGCTTATAGATTTCTGATGTCTGCTGGAAATCAACTTGATGAGATGAATGATGATTTAAAGCTTATATGGAGGTGTAAGATACCACTCAAAGTCAAATTATTCTTGTGGTTCTTTAGAAGAAGCGTTTGGCAAGGTTTATAGAACTAAATAGGTGGCTGGGGAAGATACTACTTGTTCTTTCTGCCATCAAACTGATGAGGTCATACATCACTTATTTTTTGAGTGTCGGTTGTCCAAAGATATTAGGGACCAATTCCAACTACCTACAGTTGATAGAGCTGATTTTGCTCATTTCTGGACAGCCTTCAGAGATCATATATACCAAGATATGGCGGGCTGGTGCCAGGCATTTGCAGTGTTATGGAGCATTTGGATACAAAGGAATGGCACAGTTTTCAAGAATGATAGATGTTGGGTAGATAATATTGTAAGAGACGTAAATTTTCTTTCTGAGTTCTGATTTCTGATTTCAAAACCTGAAACTTTGTTCCTTTTTTACTATTAATATACTTCTGGATGATTACC
Organism: Thalassia testudinum; assembly: GCA_037157565.1. Lineage (NCBI taxonomy): Eukaryota > Viridiplantae > Streptophyta > Magnoliopsida > Alismatales > Hydrocharitaceae > Thalassia > Thalassia testudinum. The sequence goes on along the minus strand of JAZHRO010000071.1, from coordinate 13,265,557 downwards.
TTCCTTAGGTAATCTTCCTCTTTCTCTTCTAAAAAAAAAAAAAAAAAAACCTGCACTTACAACCCATGTCATGAAGAGAACACAGGTTCTGTAAAGCCAGGCTATATAATGGTTTTAATTTAATTCCAAAGTAGTCTTAACCCCTCTCCTCTATCTTTCTCCACTTTAACACCATAGGTTAACACTTGCTCAATGTAAATAGAGACAGGCATTAACTCTCGAGTTAGTACTCTTGAAAGAAAAACAAAAAAAAGGGAAATAACAGCACCTGCACATATGAAAACTTGGATTTTCTAACACCTCATGTTAACTAGACCTTTATGTTTTCTACTTACTGAACTAATAACTTCTTTATTCTGTTTTTTTTAACCTCATCTTGATGCTATCAACATTATCATCGTTATTATTATGGGATTTTTTAGATGGGTGCTCCTAGAATAATTTGCATAACAGACGGTTTGCTTATTGTTGGTATTTACATAGATACTGCAGGAAAAACTTGTATTGTTAACATTAATACCCTTTTGTCTAGCTATTTTGTTAAATTTCATAAAATTGGACTTAAAAGTAAAGGTTTTCTCCATTCAAAATCTTGTATCTCCAATTTTCACATGTTTTGGACCATCAAATGGCTCCAGTTGAGATGATAAACTCACAGAGCGATGTCATTGCTATGGAGGAATAAAGAAGAGATTGCTAGAGGAGGAGAAAGAGAAAGGTGGAAATGGAGGGAACGGTGAGAGAGGTATGAAACAAATTTATAGGAACTTAAATGTAAAAAAAACTCCATCAACTTTGCTTAGGTCTGTTTAGAAGGGTTCAGTGGTTGGAATTGTTGGCACTTGGGCCCTTCGTGTTGCTAGAAGCTTGTCTGAAGCACGAGTTGTTAGACTTGCAGAGTCTCTTCTCCTTGGTTGTGGAGTTGAGGCCTAATGATTTAGCTCTTGACTCCTTGGTTTGGGATAGGGGCCGTTTCATGGTGAAGAGGCCTTACAAGGCCCTTTTGGGTGATGTCAGAGAGGGCTCTATGGAGGTTGTCGAGGACTGTCGTTACTTCTAGAAGTTTAGAATTCCACTCAAAATTAAAAATTTCTTGCGCTTGTTATGATGTCGGCGTGTTGTCACATTGGTTAGGAGAATGACGTGGGCTTTGGAGGTGGATGTTACTTGTGTCTTGTGTGGAGCCAACGATGAAGATGATACCCACCTCTTTCTAATGCGGAGGTTCTCTATGGTGATTCGGGAACACTTTATTCCTGGAATCGGAGTCCAGACCTTTAAGGCCTTGTAGGTGGCTTTTTGTGGAGTCCAGATTGATTCCCTTCTGTGGATTAAGGCTTGAGCAATCCGTTGGTCTATTTGGCTACAATGGAATGTGATGTTCTTTCGAGGAGGGTTTGGCGGGAAAATTTAGTAAGGGATGTTTTAAATTTATTTTCCTTTTGGACTCGTCTTATGCAGCTTTGCTTCGTTTTGGAGTTTTTAATGAAGTGGATGGCTACTGACTTCCACTAGCTGCCCTTTTTCCTTTCCAAAAAAAATCTCCATCAATGGAGTGATATGGATATGAACAGGATATGTTTTTAGTGGTATATGCGTAAATAGTATGGAGTTAAATGTATGCATCTTATTGCAAATGATTCCAAGGGCACTCAAAAAATACCTATTGCTATTATTTCGTCTGTTTGTCAATGTTCATTCTACTGTTCTTTTAATTTTTGTCTCTGCACATTCTGTAGGGGTAGTCTTAAATCGCCATGGTCTTCTGGTAGAAGGAAACAGGCTCTTAACTGTGAACTGTGGGATAGTCTCTTCACTGATGATGGAAAACTTTGTGATGGAGAAAAGTTTCTCAAGAAAGTTCGCAGTGGAGTGAGCAGCTTCACTTTTCTGACAGGGCTATATCTTATAAAGAGCATTCTGATGATTGTTCAATCTGTATTTTAACTGTTTTTCTTCTTTTTTTTGTCACATACAGGGTATTGAACCAAATATTCGGCCCATTGTTTGGCCATTCCTCTTGGGAGTGTAAGAATCTTGAAACTATATTGTTAATTTGTCTTTTGGAATTTGGACTTTATTGGACTGATTAATTCTTCATATGTCTCGTTCCACTTTCAGCAGCTTTTTTCATTCCTCATCCGATATCTTAATATTTACCTTGGTGCCAAAAATTTGACCTTGTACTCCATTAAAAATTTTGACCTTGTAGCACTTTTTAAGTAAAGTCTACGAGCATGAGCTACTTTTCATGAATTATGGTGATGCCTTCCATGCATTCCTTAGAGTCTATAGTAATTGTTGTTATATTATATTTGCCAAATGGGCACATTGCCAATGTGAGTAATAATGCTATTTTTTGCATCAAATCTTTGAAGCTTTCGTAAACATTTTAAAGTTTAGAAAAAAAGCTGTTTGAAATTTGTAGTTTCAACAAAAAATACCATCAAAATTTTCTGGAAAAAAAATATGATTGTTAGTATACTAGTGTGGTGTTTTAAAGGTGAAACTTGAATCTTAAGTTGCTGCTACTGCTGCATAAATTCATGGAACAAGTGGTAAGGGGAGGCTATTCCATGTTTGGTGCCGGCGAAACTGGATTTTTTTTTAATCCCTGGATTGATTGAAATTCTCTGGTCCATTGGGGCGTGTGGGAGTAGAAATCCTGTGAAATTATTCTGTGGGACTGCTGGAAAGGGAATTGTGATTGAGAGAAATTGGCAGAGATATGGGGATATAGATTACTTGTAAACACTAAGCAGATGTGAAAGAGGGGATCTGGAGAGAGAATAACAGAGATAGTTGTTTTAATTATACAATATTCTGAGCCATGTGAATTCAATTGGTGTCTAGATAGGTAGGAGGAACATAATTGTTGGTCTATTTTTTGTGCCATTATGTATATTCTATGTTTTTTTTTCTCTTTATTTATCCATTGGCTAGGTAAGAGGATCATAAATGTTGGTCTATTTTTTGTCCCATTAATGCCTATTCTATGCTTTTTTTCTCTTTATTTATCCATTGGCCTTCTTCATTCAGCGAGGCCAAGGCTTCTTGAATAGAATAAGATGTTATTTTCTTCTACGTGATACCAAAGAAGTGGTCTTAGCCCTTCTTGATTCTCATCTCTCTCTCTTTCTTCCCTTTTTACCTCTATCGAATAAATAGAAAAAAGGGAATGAAACCCTAAACCTAGTACAAGATGGTTGAAGTAACCAACTACCATTGTCGTCGAACTCTAGTCTTGCTGACGACTGCTTCGGAGATTGGGGTCTAGCCATCACTTGTCACCAGGTCCTTAAGAGCTACATGCGGCCACCAGCCACCATTGTCGGGCCTTTAAAGGCCATGCATGGCTACTAGTCATCACTGTTGGGCCTTTGAAGGCCTTGTGTTGCCACCAACCATCCCTATTGAGCCTTTGAAGGCTATACAAGGTCACTAGCCACTGTTACTTGGCTACCTTTGGCCTTTTGTAGTTAGCAACAACCATGTATAGGCGATTCTAGGCCTTATGTTGCCAGGCACCTGACCAAACAACCAACTCCTTATTAGGCTCCATTGGCAGGTTGGCCAACTGCCAACACTTGGTTTGTTGTTGGGTGGGCTACGTTTGGGTTGTCTTAGACTGTATTAGCTTGTTCTTAGGTCGATCCCAGTGCCCAATCTAACCTCGAATTTGCAATTTGTGATTTTCTCACTGAATATTACTTAAGCGTTAATCTTTATTTCCCTAAGATGCATGTGATGCGAGTTGTTAGTTTGCTCGTTTAGTACTACTATGAACATCATGTGTTCCTATGCACCATAAGGGGTGTGCTTTCACTATCTTTGAGACATTAGCTCGTATTACATGCACCCTCCCTTTATGGCTACGTCTGACATCCTCTTCCTTTGAGGCTAAACCATTGGCCCTCTACTATTGCTATTGTTGTTTAAGGGACCTCTATTAGCTTAAGTGGAGTCCAAAATCTTACCCTATGGTTACAGGCATTTAAGATTTTTTAGAGGCATATGTTGAGAGTTGCTTATTTTTTCATGTTCCTTGATTTTGTTTTCCTTATTTTCTTATGTTATGAGGGTCCATCTGTAACTTTTCCCATCTATTTATTGAGGATTAGGGTCTTCCAATAAGATAACTTTGCTCATTTTTCTAGCTTGGTATTAGAGTAGTAGTTCTAGGTTGATGTTTGATACCCTCGATTTTCTCTTTTCTTTCTCCACAAAAAAAACCCTTGAGAAAACCTAAAAATAGAAGAAAGAAAAATAGAAAACTTGGGTTTGGAGCCACCAACCACTCCAAAGTCGCCATATTGGCTAGTTAAATCTTGCTGGCCATTGGTGGTCGGCCAAGCTGCTGGTTGAAGGGACTTTGGTTGGACGAATCTAGCCTTTAGGGGTGTTTTTCATTGGATTTGGGTCGTTTGACCATTGCTGGAGCAATTTTGGCCATCATTAACCATCTTTTGGATGCCTACGTAATTTATGGCTCTAAATGGTGTTTTTTTTGATGAGTTTGATTGTTTTTTTGTATGTCCATGTGACTCAGTTTGGTGTTGTTTAGATGTATTTGTTGAGGATTATTCTGTCATTTGTTTTTATTATTGGTCTCTTGTTATATTTTTCCCTCACCTCTCTTTATATAAAGAGGTGTAGGGTTGGCTTAGTAAAACAAAACCCTAACCCTACAACCAACCTCTCTCTCTCCCTCCTCACCGTCGTCAGCAGTCAGCGTCGCTGACTACCAATAGCGTTGCTAGTAGCCAGTGTCGTCGGCCACCAGCCTCTTGACCGCCGTCGTTTAGGAGTAGCCAGTGCTGCTGTCAGCTATCTCCTCTCCCTGTTGGGCGGCAGGGGGAAGGGTTGAATTGCTGCTCGGGTCTCTGGGAAGGTCTTTGACCATGGTATGATGTCTTGCTAAGGTCAAGGATCCTTTGGGAGATGTTTTGAAGTATCTATTGGATGGTATGATCAAATTAGATTTCTGAATTTGTTTAGTGTGTGTATTCCCCTTGTTGATGAGAATTTTTGGGTGTGTATTTCCCTTGATTTGTTAATGGAGTTTTGAAACAGGGTGTGAGCGGATATCGGGGTGTATATTCCCTAGTTTTATTCAAAATTAGATTTGTGTTTGAAGTTGTTTGAAGGTGTTTGTGTTGTGCTTGCACTATGGCCTTATCATCATCAGAGACTGACGTGACATCAAGACAGAGTGGAGATAATGTGATCTACAAGAACCCATTTTTTATACGATTGTGAAGCTGGATGAGACCAATTACCTCAGTTGGTCTCAGACCTTGTTACTGTGGAAGGGCATGAGAAGTAACATGTTCTTACTGAAGCACCACCAGAGCAGAAAATGGGGAAATATGCAACCTATAATAGAAATGATCCTATGGTAAGGGCTTGGATTTTGAATGGTGTGATTCCTTGTATTGGAGATGAGATCATGTACTACAAGTCAGCCAAACAGATTTGGGATGGTCTGAAAGTTGTTTATTCTTATGAGTTGAATTCAACTTAAGTTTTCCAGATACATTATGATTTATGTCACCTTAAGTAGGAGTCCGTGAGCTTGTCACAGTACTACTCTACTATGAAAGGCCTCTTGGAAAAATATAATGCTTGCAGACGCATGTGCACATCTACTATGTGCAGAGATCACAGGAAGGAATTTTCTAGCCACATGTTCCTTGCAGGTCTAAGTGATAATTATGCTGCCACTCGTTCTCAGATTATTACTTTATATAAACTTCGCCCTATTGAGGAGATTTATAGGAAGCTTAGCAGGTTACAGGTTCAGTCTACTCATGATGTAGTCTCCACTAATATCTCCTCTGCTCATGCAGCTGTTAGCACTCGTGGTGGATGGGGTGGATCTTTTCGTGGTAGAGGACATGGTGATGGTGCATGCAGTAAGCCTACATGCACCTACTGTGGGAGGATTGGTCATGTTGAGGTAAAGTGCTAGAATAAACTTGGAAGGTATACTATGGCCAACCAAGTTACTGTGACTTATGCCCTAACGACTTCTACTGAGCCAGTTACACTTGCGAAGACAGACTATAATGTAGTGGTATAACATCTAGCACAGTTAACACAGTTAACACAATCAACCCCAATCTTCAGACACAACAGATTATTCCTCAGCATAGGTATGAGTAGTATGTGGTTGATAGATTCTGTCACTTTAGATCATCTTTCTGGGAATCCCCAGTGTTTTGGAGGTATGCAGGATGTTCCACAGGGACATTCTGTCTAGTTCGTAGATGATAGGTATGCCTCCATTTGTGGTAAAGTGGGGATGCTTGTTACTCCTGCTTTATATTTTTTAGATGTTTATTATGTATCTGATATGCCTATGCAGTTGCTTTCTATTAGTATTATTACAAAGCAATTGAATTGTGGTGCTATTTTTGATGCTGTTGGATGTACCTTTCAAGACTGTATGACGAGAAGGATGATTGGTGGCGGACATGAGGAGGGAGGTGTGTACTGGCTAGTGTAGAGTCTAGTTGTTGCAGCTTGTCAGATGAGTCCTGCTGGGAGTGCCTTGCAATGGCACAGACAACTAGGCTATCCATCTTTGGACAAACTACGTTGGATCATTCCACATCTCTCTCTAGCTCCAAGACTTAGTGCGATGCTTGTCAGTTGAGGAAGCACCATAGAGCTAGTTTTCCAGTGTCTACATAGCCTAGTACATATTTTGATTTAGTTCATTGTGATGTTTAGGGTCCTAGTTGTGTGGCAGATAGATAGGGTTATTGTTATTATCTACTTCTAGTTGATGACTTTTCTCGCCTGTCATGGCTATTATCTATCGAGAATCTGCACTGGAAGTCTACCATGGAAGAGATGTTTGCTCTCCGTGACAAAGGCACCTGGGAGTTCACTCCGTTACCCGTTGGTACGCATCTTGTTGGTGCTAGGTGGGTCTTTGCCTTGAAATACAACCTCGATGGGTCTATTTCTCGATATAAGGCTCACCTTGTAGCCAAAGGAGTCACCTAAACTTATGGGGTGGATTTCTTTGACACTTTCTCCCCGGTTGCTCGTCTCTCCATTGTTCGTATCCTTATTTCTGTTGCAGCATACTATGGATGGTCTTTACACCAGCTAGATGTCAAAAATGCCTCTCTATATGCAGCAACCTCTTGATTTTGAAGTTTATGGGGAGTGTGTTTGTAGGCTACGAAAGGCCATCTATGGCCTGAAGCAGATCTCCGGAGCCTGGTTTTATTGTCTGTCAGAGGCGTTGGCAGTTGTTGGGTTGTAGATGTCCTCATCTGATCATTCCTTATTTGTAAGGAAAACCAATGGTGGTGTTGTAGCTCTACTTGTGTATGTTGATTTTATACTTACAGGAGATGACTTGGCTGGTATTTCTCAGGTGAACGAGTATTTAGCATGATAGTTTGTTTTGAAGGACCTTGGGAAGCTCAGGTATTTCCTTGCTATTGAGATTTCTACGAGTAAGCAAAGTATTGTTATGTCTCATAGGAAATGTGCTTTAGACATTCTCCAGGAGGTAGGCATACTTGGATCTAAGGGTGCTAATATCCATATGGATCCAAAGGTTCATTTGTTTAACGACTTAGCAAGATTGAAGGATAAGAAGGCTTATAGATAGCTGGTGGAAAGCTATTGTTTCTGACCATTACTTGGCCAGATATTAGTCTTGTATAGGTAAGCTGAGTCAGTTCTTGGACAAACCTACTTATGATCATTGGCAAGTAGTGATGTAGGTGTTGAGATACATCAAAGAGTGTCCAGGTCGAAGTTTTTTGTTCTAGAAAAAAGCTCTTGTTTGTTGTTGCTTATTTAGATGCAGATTATGCAAGTAATATTGGGGACAGAAGTTCTACCACAGATTTCTGTACCTTTGTAGCAGGGAATCTTGTGACTTGGAGGAGTAAGAAGCAAAGTGTGGTGTCACGCTCGAACGTTGAATCAAAGTATCGCTCCCTGGCACACACAACGAAGATGATATGGATACAGTCTTTGTTATGAGACCTTCATGCTATTCTTAAGGAGGCTATGGAGATGTATTGTGACAACAGGGCCACAACTTGTATTGCTAACAATCTCATCTTCCATGGAAGGACCAAACATGTGGAAGTGGATTGTCATTATACGAGGAGCCTAATTCAACAAGGTCTGCTCCGTACTACTTGCCTAGCCTTTTTAGAACAGACTGCAGATATGTTTACTAAGCCTTTATCTCGCCCTTTATTTGAGAAGTGTAGGAACAAGCTGAGCATGGTTAATATATATATGTTTCAGCTTAAGGGGGAGTTATGTTATGCTGTGGGTTATTCTGTCATTTGTTTTATTATTGTACTCTTGTTATATTTTTTTCTTACCTCTCTCTATATAAAAAGGTGTAGGGCTGGCTTAGTAAAATAAGAACTTTCATTTTCTTCAATTGCATTGGACACCTTATTTCGCTACTTCACGATTTTTGTGGCTTTCGGTGGAGTAAATGGTGTTCGGATGTGACATTGGTGCAAATGACAATGATGGGGTCTTATGAGAGTCGAATCTTTGATCCCTTGTTTAGGTTAGCCTTATCTAGAATATGTAGTGTATACTTCTGCTTAGATAGTGACAGGGTAGATCCTTGTCTAATTGCCTCTATCCCACGAAAGTAGCGCAATTCTCCAAGGTTGTTGGTTACAAATATGGTGTGTAAGAACTCCTTGGTCTATTAATGCCATCTTCATCATTACCTGTTAACACCATATTATCTACATATATTTCTAGCACAACTACCTTGGGATTCTCCATGTTGTTGCCTCTTCTAATGAAAATAGAATGGTTTGATGAAGATCCACCAAAGCCAATCTTAGTGATCTCCATATTCAGCCTCTTGAACCATGCCTAAGGACTTTGCTTGAGGCTATAAATGGCCTTCTTCAACCTGCAAACACACTCGCCTTGAGTAACATAGCTTGACAGTTGTCACATATATACTTCCTCCATCAAGTCGCCATATAGGAAAGCATTCTTGATATCAAGATGGTATAGAGGCCACTTGCGATTTACTGCCATTGAGATAATGATCCTGATAGAAGATACATGCGTTATAGGTGAAAACGTCTCCATATAGTCAATGAACACTATATGTCTATGCAAAACCTTTAGCAACTAGGCGAATCTTCAACCTATCAACTAAACCATTTGGTAGATACTTGATAGTATACACCCACCAATAGTCAACCAACATGGCATCATCTGGACAAGGAACCTGCTTCCAAGTGCCTTCAGATGTCAGTGCCTCTATCTCTTCATCCATAACATTGTGCCAATGAGGGTCCTAAGGCGCCTTAAGATAATCTCGGGGAAGTATAGTACTGGTAAGAATAAAGGCAAAATGCTGAGCATCCTCTTATAGGTGAGAGACCCCTGTATAGGTGGACATTGGATGCAGAGTGCATGAGCGGCTGGTCTTCCTCATTGCAATGGGACTATCATCACCGTCATTTGAATCTACAACAAGAGGGGCACGAAATGGCCTATTCGTAGGTGTGTTTGGAGTAGTGGGCAGTGGGGCATGGTGCTGATTGTAGACCAGAGTCTCTCGAGGTGCAAGGTCAACAGTGCCCTTTTCCCTAAAGTAAAAAAGGACCTCCTCAAAGAAAGTAACATTTGCAGTGATAATATTGTAATTCGTGATGGAGGGGGTGAGATCGAGTGTGCTATGAAATAATATGCGGAATATAAATCAACAATCATAAATAAGCAATCTTACAAGAACACAATGATTTTTAGGTGAAAACCCAAATCCAGGTAAAATCCACCACAAAAACCTCTCAGTTTAGGATTTCCTGATCGATCTAGTCGATCAAATCCACTATCTAAACTACTTAAATGAAGGAGTTCAACCTCTGACAACTACACTACTTATACGAGGGTAGCGTAACCTCAAACCCCTCCTCTTCACTAGTATTTTGTCTCGTGAAGGAGACGGGAATTTGTAAAGCGAATACCCAACCAAAAATAAAGGAAAATAAATAAACCTATAGAGCCACAGAGTAATTTAAACTATGCTACTATAAGTAAGAATTCTCCCCTTAATTGGAAGTATGTATGCGTGATCGTGGCAAAGTTTCGATGCTTTCGGATTTGTTGAATATAGCTTAGAGAGTAAGAACTCTTTTCTATGTCTTCTTTGACACAACTATGGTGGAAAGTATTCTATTAAGGTGTTTAGCTTAGGAAGGGTCCTCTCTTATTTATAGAGATCCTAAGAAGACTTTGGAAAGCTTAGGAAGCCTCTTGTAGCCGTTAGGAACAGGGCTCAAGAGAGTGGTCCAAAATCTCACCGAAATCAGGGTCATTAAAAAGTCGGATAAGGTTTTTGGACGTCTGGATTTATGGTTAGACGTCTGGGTTATCGTCTAATCTAAAGGTCGGACGTTTGCTCTAAAAAGGTTGATGATCATGGACTGGGTTGGATTTAGACGGACGTCTAACAGATCATTTTAAGACATCTGGGCAAGATATCAGATGTCTAATGCTAAGACAGGTGTGCTTCTGTTTTGTTTAGATCTAAACAGGGTTCTAGGTATTTTAGGTCAGACGACAGGTCGGACGTCTGGCAAAGTGTCTGGACGTTTGGAAAGAGAATTCTCTGCAGGAATGGATTTCCCGAGAGGCTAACGGCTATAATCATTTGACAAAAAGTGATTTGGCTCAAATCTAGCCTAACATCTATTTATCAGACGTCTGGAAGGCTCTATGGACGTCTGGAAAGTGAAATAAATATAATTAAAAGGTAATCCTCAAAGATTATGTTTTGACAGACCAACGATCTTATTATTGGACGTCTGTCAAGGTCATCAGACGTCTTCTAAGACGTCCGGATTATGGGCTGGTAGTCTGAAAGCAATTAACAGAGAACACTAAGTCCAACCTAAGTTAAAGATTAGACGTCTGAAGTCCAGATTGGACGTCTGGACAAAAGGTCAGATGTCTTAAAGTTAAAGATTAGACGTCTGAAGTCTAGATTGGACGTCTGATCAGGTTGTCTAAAGCCTATTTTGGTTTTCTAAGTTTTCTATGAAATGCCTAAGTGTTTGTCTAAGAGTCCTAGTGTATGAATAGAGTTCCTAAGACTAAGGTTTGTTATTCTTTGGACTCTTTAACAATGAATCTGAGAAAAGAGAGCAAATAAATAAAAAGTATAAAGATAATGCTAAAGGACATCTATCTTATTCTTGTTCTTCACTCTTTCGCTCCATGCGAAGCTCCGTCTCTTCTATACCTCCATCAAGTTCCTTCAATGTGTCATGGATGCGAGCTTGAGCTCCTTTACACTTGATTCCATTTCCATTATTACTGAAAACTTAAACTTAAATGCAAATGTTAGATACCAAGTGTTTTGTTATCATCAAAATTAATAATCATGGTACCCTTGTACCAATAATCTCCCCCTTTTTGATGATGACAGAATTACAAATAATAATAAAAAAATTCTCCCCCTTTTTGACATTATCAAAAAGGTTTAATTAATTTCAATTATTTATCCTATACTCTCCTTTATTACATGCTCTTCTAATTTGGGTTAATTCCCCTTTTTGACAAAATAGAGCATGAATAACATTCTCTCCCTTTTGTCATAATATGATAACTATTCATTTTATCCATTAACTCCTTTTTAATGGAAATGTAGTTATGTATATCTTTTAAAATCTCTTCCTTATTAAAAGAGTCCAAACATTTAGGAAATGTATATCTATCTCTCTCTTAATGATGGACAAATAGCGTATAAACTTTTACAACTCCTTTTTGACAGAAATATTGTTCAGTATATCTTTTAAGATCTCCCCCTTATTAAAAGAGTCCAAATATATAGGAAATGTATATCTATCTCCCCCTTAATGATGGACAAATAGCATATAAACTTTTAAAACTCTCCATATCTAAATGCTATAAAAAATTATAGAATAAAGGGTTTACCTCACTTAGCATGGTCAATAAAATGGCCCTTGAGGTGGATGCCAAAATTGATGGGGCTCCCATCCGAAACTTGGTGGTATGGGGATTGATGTCGGTCTCCAATCGAATGGTTGACACAAGGTGGTTCGAACACCTGCTGATCGTCTCATTAGTCTTCTTGTCTTCTTCTTTGGTCTACTCTTTGGTCTCTCTAATTTGAGTTGACCATTCTTCATCTTGTAGGTCCAATCTTTTAAATTGAAATATTCATTTAAACCTACAAAACAAGATTCAAGTTTTCTCTTTGATATCCAAGTCAATTTGGATTCGGATTTGTTAGTTGGTCTCCTTGAAGAAGAGCCTTTCTCAACCTTTTGTTTGGAACTACCTTTTTCATTAGAAAAATTATGTAGTCTACTCATCAATTTATTAGAGTTTTCCTAAGACATGCAAGCTTTTTTTTTCCATAACATGCATCTTGATCTTTAACCCAGAAATTTCTATTTTCAAGCTAGTATTCTCCTCGAGCAAATTACTATTTTCATTGATTATGTTACGATTTTCTAACAATAATTTTTCTTTTTTAGAAATGTTAGAACTAGAACTAATTTCTAGATCTTAATTTGAGTCTCTAACCTTTCATTTTCAGGTTTTAGAAAACTAAGATTCTTTTTTATATTTTTGTTTAATTTCATAAAGCTCTTTCGATGCTTCTTGTAATTCTAAATTGGTAAAAGAATTTACTTCGTCGTCGGAGTTGTCGTTGCTAAGATCCGCTAATGTCATGAAGTCCATGCAAGCGGTTTCGTTCTTTGTTTCTTTCTTGGATTCTTCTTCTGTGGTCCAATCATTCCAAGTGGCTTGGAATGCTTTTTAATGCTTTTTTCTTGTATTTCTTTTTCTTCTCTTTCTTTGGAGGAGGGCATTCAGGTCTAATATGCCATTTTTTGTTGCAATGATAGCAACGAGTTGGAATTGTCTTCGCTTTCTTCTCCTTCTTTGATTCCTTAAACTTAAGAAAGTTGACAAATTTGTTAGCTAAAAGTTCAAGTTCCTCGTCATTGGAACTTACCTCGCTATCTGAAGCAGCTTTGAAGGCGAGGCTCTTTCTTTTGGCTGCGGTGTCTCCTTTTGCTTCATCTTCGTCTCATAGGCCATGAGACTGCCTAAGAGGTCTTCCATGTTGAGGTCCTCTACTTGGTTGGCCTCCTCAATGGCGGTGATCTTTTGTTCTGACTTCGGTTTAAGGGAACGAAGAAGCTTTGGTTGAAGTTCCTTCTTAATAAAGGTCTTCCCTAAAGCCTTTAAGTTGGTCACTATAAGAGTGAGCCTTGTATATATCTCACTCAAAGATTTATTAGATGTCATAACAAAAGATTCAAAATTTTGAGATAAAATGGTGATTTTAGAAGTTTTTATCTTTGAGGTACCCTCGTGTGTTACCTTAAGCATGTGTCAGATCTCGTATGTGGGCTTAACACGCAGTACAACGCATTCATCGCTTTCGCGTTGAGAGAGCTCGCGAGTTTGCTGCTGAGTAGCCTCTTTGAGTTTCGTCGGGACTTCGTATGAGGTTTCGCATCGTCTCCATAATGCGAAGTCGGTGGCTTGAAGGCACATCCTCATACATTTCTAGTAGGTGTAGTTGCTCCCATCGAAGTAGGGTGGTCGGACGGTAGACTGCCCCTCCGTGTGTCTCGTCGCAGTGATGCTACCCTCTATGATTTGATCCTCGCCGAGTTGTTACGTTGATGTCGCGAAACCTGTTCTGATACCAATTGTAATTCCTGACGGAGAGGGTGAGATCGAGCGTGATACGAAATAATATGCGGAATATAAATCAACAATCACAAATAAGCAATCTCACAAGAACACAATGATTTTTAAGTGGAAACCCAAACATAGGTAAAAACCATCACCAAACCTCTTTGTTTAAGATTTCCCAATCGACCTATTCGATCAAATCTAGTATCCGAACTACTTAAACAGGGGTAGTTCAACCTCTTACAACCATGCTACTTGTATGAGGGTAGTGTAACCTCAAACCCCTCATCTTCACGAGTATTTTGTCTCACGAAGGAGACGAAAATTCGCAAAGTGAATGCTCAACAAAAAATAAAGGGAAATAAATAAACTTATAGAGCCACAAAGAGTAATTTAAACTATGCTACTATAGGCAAGAATTCTAAACGTTTGGACTATGGGCTGGTCATCTGAAAGCAATGAGTCCAATTTAAGTGTTTGGATGCCTGGACAAAAGGTCAGACGTCTTAAAGTCCAAGATCAGACGTCTGAAGTTCAGATTGGACGTCTGATTAGGCTGTCTGAAGCCTATTTTGGTTTTCTAAGTTTTCTATGAAATGCCTAAATGTTTGTCTAAGAGTCCTAGTGTATGAATAGAGTTCCTAGTACTAAGGTATGTTACTCTTTGGTCTCTTTAACAAGGAAAGTAAGAGAGTAAATAAATAAAGAGTACAAAGATAATGGTAAAAGGACATATATCCTATTCTTCTTGTTCTTCACGCTTTTGCTCCACGTGAAGCTCCGTCTCTTCTATACCTCCATCAAGCTCCTCCAATCCGTCATGGATGCGAACTTGAGCTCCTTTACACTTGATACTATTTGCATCATTCCTGAAAACTTAAACTCAAATGCAAATGTTAAATATCAAGCGTTTTGTTATTATCAAAATCAACGATCGTGGTGCCCTTGCACCAACAATTACACCATTTGTGCATTGGTCATAATGCCTATATCCTTTCTAGGTACTTGAGTAGCCCAAAAATACACACTTCACTTTTCTGGGTGAATTTATCTTGTGATCCAAACACATGGACAAAGCAAATGCATCCAAAAATGTGCAATGGCAAAACAAATGGCCTGTTAGAATCTTGATGCAGGACTTGATATGGGACACATCCTTGTAGCACAGAAAATGGGACCTGAGTGATTAGGTAGGGAGCAGTCAAGACAACTTCACCCTAGAACTATTTCGGAACCTTCATGTATGCCATCAAGGTTTTCTTGGTGTCTAGCAAATGACGTAGCTTGCGCTCAACCATGCCATTTTGCTAGGATGTGTGAGCACACGATGTTTAATAAATGGTCCCCCGCTAATGAAATACTCGTGCAACTCTCTCTGCATAAATTCTAATACATTGTTATTTCGGAAAATATGTATAGAGGTTGAGTATTGTGTTTGAACCCCAACAAAGAACCTCTATAGAAGGTCTGAACGTGTCTTCAAGAAAATCCAAGTAGACTAACTGTGATTATCAACAAAGACAATAAAGTAATGATGGCCGCTAATATTGGGGGCACGTGCAGCCCCCCAAATGTCACAATGAACTAGACCAAAAAGAAAGGCACTAACTCTGTCATTACGTCGTGAAAACGTACTCCTATGATACTTTTCTAGTTGGCGTGCCTTACACTCCAAGGAGAGATTACTAGGCACCTCTAGATTCATTTGGCACATCTTCTCAATGGATGGATGACCTAGTCGCCTGTGCTACAACCAAGCATCATCTAAGTTAGAAACAGTTCCCACAAAGTGTGTAGGAATGTCTAACAAATAGAGACCATCTGCCTTTATTCCTCCGCCATAGTCTCATTAATCTTCTAACAATGTTTGTTGTTTAATATCACGTGGCATTGAAGGTCTTTGCAAATGCTACTGATGCTACTGACAGATGGGAGGTTTATAGGAAACTGTGGGGTACAGTGCACATTTGAGAACTTTAATCCTGGAGATACCTGAACATCCCTAACAATAGTAATGTGGGAAATAGCTTCCTTGGCCACCTTTATTGATGTGATCTTTCTAGGTCTCTTTGAAGCCTTCAACAAATCCTGATATCCAGTCAGATGGATCGAGGCTCCTGAATCAATAATCCACTGACTAGGGGAACCTTTGAATCCCTTCTTTCTCTTGTGCACAGACAAAGCTAGACCGCACACATCTAGCATGTGCCCATGACATAGGCACACAATCTATAGTCCTACCAAAACACACATAGAGAGACATATGGACACGGATTGGGAAGCGATCCCAAGCACACAGAAAGATACCAACTACTTCTATTGTTGGCACTCCCACGATGATCTTATATCACAACCGACATTCGACAACCAAGTTGCAGCAACACATGGATCTATGAAGAAGCATCACACCCATAATCTGCGGCAGGTGATCAACATTGGATCTGCAGCAGATAATCAGTTTCATGAGATCCACACCAGATCTAGTCACACGATCTGTCTGGGCAGCAGATCTGAATCTGGTTTTGGGTGGCAGATCTGGATCTGATTCTTGCTACAGATTTGTCCCGGCAGATTCTTCAATCCATAATGGCCTGGTGCACGAAGAAGAAGAGAAAACTGAGACGAAGTAGAGTATTTGGTGGGATATTAGATCCCCGATTTAAGATCGTTGTTCTGATAGCATGTGATGAGAAAAGACGCAATCTATTCTCAAAAGAAACCCTAATCTCTTTTTTATATGAAAGAGACATGGGTAAATTACAAAGATACCCAGGAGAAAATAATAATGACAAAAATGCCCCCAGAACACACGTGTCTACACACGACATGTAAATGTGCCCCAATGGCTCAACTTTTTGATAAACTATCAGCCTCTAAATCTCTTCTCTAGAAAATATGTTGAACCTTATGTATGGTGTCCTTGACTGCCATGATTTCCTTAACCATTCATTAATCTCCCATCTTTTGGATCTTTTATTCTCAGAAAGATTGCATGCATTAAGCGAGTTTGCTTCCACCAAAGCTTGGTTAATGCTCTTCTCTTGGTACAAAGTCAATCATACAAAGAAAAGCAATCACACGTGCATAAACATCTATTTATGTGGAAAACCCTTCTTAATCAGAGCAAAAAACCGTTGGAGCACATAGCCCCTAGAGTTTTTTTGTTGAAAGGACACATGTCCCCTAACGCTCAGTGGTGACTAGCATTTTTTTCCATTCAAACAAAATGAAAGTGGTGGGGTGTTTATACATTATACAGGTTCTCAAAGGCCTTTATTGTTGAGAGATTAGGGAAGCACCTTTAGGGGTGGGTGTCTCATGTTCTCCTTAGAGATGGTTGGCTTGTCCTACTTTCCTCTGTACTCTCTGCCTTGTCATTGTATTATCTATCAGTTATCCACATTTTGGGTGCAATGCTAAACGAGTGGACTCTATTAGAAAGAAATTCATTTGGGCTACGAGAATGGATGCTCGGTCCCTTCCTCTTGTGGCTTGGGATGAAGTCCACAAGCTAAGAAGGTTGGAGGACTTGGTATCCTTGATCTTTTGTGATGAATGAAGCTGTACTGTTTAAATGGATCCTTCATCTTATGGGGCCACAAATGCCTTTATGGAAAATCAATCTTATGTGCTTCATGTGAGGACGCTATTGACTAGGGTGAGAGAAGGATTTTGCTGAGGAAAGCTTCCAAATTTTGGACGGGGTTGTAGCAGCCCATTGGGAGAATTAGACCTCATTGCATGAGCCATTAAGTTGATGGAACCATGTTTAGATTCTGGGGACATGAGTGATCACCGATAGGAGTCTTCGCATACTTGTTCTCGAAGTTGTCTGCCCTTGCTATTAATCCCATGGCATTTGTTGTTGATTCTTTTTCTGATGACTACTGGGCGCCTTCCCTGCCACATTTGCTTTCTAAGTACAGATGGGAGGATCTCACTCTCGTTGCAGACTCGGCATCAACTTTAGCCTAGGAATGGGAGGGATGTACGATGAGTACGCTACCAGGAAGGCCTACCCAAAATTCTCAGAGGGTCTTAATCCTATTGATTAAAGGTTGGTTGTGGGCTCGAATTCCTCCAAAGGTGAAAATCTTTAGTGGCTTTTGAGAAGAAAGCCGCTATTGTACATGGGATCTAGAGTAGATTTTGTAATATCTCCCTCCAATTGTTTGGATTATACTTGAATGATTGAAGAAAAGGAAGAAATTTATATTATATAAGATTGGAGTACAAGAAAGTTTTTGCAATCAAGGGTGGGTACAAGAGAAAGCAGGAAGAATGAGCAATGTAATATAATGATCCAATCACTGTTGCTGACCTCCTATTTATAGGCTTTGTCGGATGGTGTTTTGGTCACCACTTCATTAGTTTGTGGTCACCTTTCGACAAACCTAGATTTCCTTTCATCTTTATTCTTTTCAGCTGGTCAACGTGATGATCAACTTCTTATTTTCTTGGTCATCTGTTTACTCACTTGTTACAGTAATGGAACCAACTTTTCTTTGATCCTGTTAGATCATAAACATTTACACACTTCAGCTGCTTTCATAAAGATATCCATAATGTAATCATAAATAGACTATTGAATAATTCAACAATTGCTTGAGAAGGCCTATCTTAGTTTGTGAGGTTCGCGGTGAGAATTCCAAGCTTTGTCTCAAGCTTTTAAAGCTTCTATTTAACTCTTCCCTTGGCTGGAGTACTTGGGCATCCTGGGTGTCCTTGGACAATTCTTAGGATGACTTAATGTTACTCGGTAGAGTTTCCCTACGTTTAATGCATAGGTTCCTCGTTTTTCACTGACTGAAAGATATCTGAGAAATGCTTAGGCTTGAGATCACTTAGATGTCGAAAATATGCATCTATGTTTTCTTGGTGGTAGCTCAAGAGATATTTTCTGAGATATTTTTGTCAGTCTTGGCTTTTTTTTTGATCACTTCAGTGCTTTTCCAGGTTAGCTGTAGAGTGCTGTTCCCAAGTATTTATTCTGGCTAAGAAGCTAATTCTTTCTTCAAGTAAAATAATGCAGGCATATGTCCGAGAAATGAGATTTCTTTGATCATGTCAAGAAATTCTAGAGACATTTTCGAGAATTTAACCTATCTCCTTTAGATATCTTTACTCTGAGAATATAAATATTTTGTTGAGAAAAAGTATTTCTCCAAGAGATCAAGTATCAATCTTTTGAGGAAATGATAAACGATTTTCGAGATCTTTAGTGTGCATTTCTCAAAATTACTCCTTTCCTGCAAAATTTCTCAGATTTCTGTGCTTAAATAATCCAATTAGCAACAATTATCATCATGAAATGATGTAATTTCACCCCTCATCCATGAGCCATGACTTTGATGGAGACGGGCACTTGATGCTAATTGTACTTGTGTCCTTTGTGGCAATGGAGTGGAGGATATTAAGCATCTATTCTTCAACTACTCTTTTGCAAAGGTGTTAACAAATTCCTCAGATTGGTCTCTGCTTCACGCCTTGGAGTTTGAATCTTGGCCCATTGTCCATGGTGCGCTAGCTGAGACTAGTACTATAAAGGGAGCTTTCATAGTTATCTAGAGTATTTGACTTGAGCATGATGGCATGATCTTTAAAAGGGAAAGAATCGCTTTGGGCAAGGTTCATCTTTTTTACTCTCTTTGTAACTCATAGTGTAGCTAACTTTCTCTTTCAATGAATTTCAATTGGTTAACGTTAGAGTTGGTGGTGTTATTATTTTTAAGGGTGTGTTTGTTAAGTTTGAAAGTAACCTAGATTTATGATGTAATTTTCCCAAAGCCTCTGGCTTAGGGTTTTCATTATGAAATATGACATTTCATTCTCTTTCCCTTTAGCATGGTATCAGAGAGAGATGGGTCCTAGACTCTTCACACTCTGGTATCCTTCTCCACCAAATCAACCCTAGGAGAGAGAATCATCCCCTCTCTCTTTTTGACTTGCGCCGTCGGCCCCTCCTGGCCATCTAATTGGTGTCGTCACCCCTGTTGCCGATCAGTGTTGCCGCCTGCTGATCTACGTTGTCGTAGGTTGCTACCAGCACCTCCTGGCGATCTGAGTGCCACCACCAGCCTTTGATTGGTGGCACCCATCGCTAATTGCCGTTGCCAATTGCTTTTGCGCCCCTCCAATGCTGTGAAGGTGCTTCCTTGCGCCTGAGCACTGCCGCATAGGGCCATTGGTGGTTTGAGTGCTGCCCTAGCAGCGAGTTCGGCTACTGCAGTGCTTTCTTCCTTATGCTGCTGGGGACAATCATGACCTAGGTTGCTCCTGGTGGCAGCTCTTTGTAAATAGATGAACATAGGCTATGGTATGATCTATCCTGTAGCCCTTGGAGCGAGTTCTATCACTCTAATTGTACGATATATCAGTTTTTGGGTCAAGACTATGGCCTCCTCTAGTTTCGAGATCAAGCCGGTGACTACCTCAGCTTCCTTGACGGTTTAAGAGACCACTGTCAAGTTAAATGGTGCCTAGAATTATCTCTTATGGTCTTAGGCCTTCTATATTTTTTTGGACACAAAAGCTTGGAGATTCTCACCAAAGACCCTCCTAAAGAAGAAGATGGTTATGAAAGGTGGGAACAAGATAAATACCTAGTGATGAATTGGGTAATGGATAGTGTTGAGTCACAGATCGTTGCTAATCTATTATACAAGAAGACTGCAAAAGATATGTGGCAGAGCTTGGCGAAGAAATTCTCTCAGAAGTCTAATCATATTGGGCTATTTGGTATTTATCACCGCATTGGGTCCTCTACCCAGGGAGAGCGCATGTTGGTGGATTATTACTTAGAGATGGAAGGGCTCTTTGAGGAGCTTAATGTGTTCCAACCTACGTGTTGCGAGACGCAGACTTGATAGAGATAGACCTAACGGGTCTATTGGTTCCTGGATGGTCTTAATTCTAGATTCTCGTTTGCTAAAGAAAATATACTTGCTCTTGGACATTCTTGATATGGAGACTGTATATCCTTGCCTATAGAAGATTTCCTCTGATGCTGTGCATTCAGAGTTGTACATCTTCAGTCTCTGATGCCGCATGTTGAGCCATCTGCATTTGTTATATCTGGAGGTTGTGGTGCTTCAACTTGGAGAGGCTGTGGACTTGGCCGTGGTAAAGGATGAGGTTGTATCTATGATCCATGTGTGCACAACCACTACACAAAACATCCATCTGACAGATGCTGGTTGAAGTTTGGCTATACTAGGAACCGCTTTGTTACTACTGTTGCTGTTAAGGGGAGACTTACTCTGGTGGTCCTTTGTCTGAGCCAGTTCCTATCTCTATACTTATGTCCACCACTAGCACTTCATTTCCTTCGCTTATTGCTGATGATTATTCTTGGCTGATGATGCTACTACGTTAGCCTCTATCGATAGAGATCTCTGCTTCTATTGTAGCTATTAGTAGTTCTGTCAACTTGGTGACTATAGCGCCTTCTTCTCCTTAGTTGGTTGACTCTGGGGCTTCCAGTCATCTAACTGGTGAGGAGTGATAAGTCGATTTTCGCTTTCGTTGTTTCGCATAAAGAATGTCGTGTTGTAGTATGCAAGTGATGGAAAACCGCAAATCAAAACAATAGAAATTAAACCACTAAATGGGAGCAGGTTTATCCACAGGGAGACAATTGCCTAATTAAACTTGTTAATATAAAAAATGAATGTGCACTATTGATTTTGTCAAGAAATCAAGCCAAATCTGCCTTTAAATCAAGATAACAATGAGAAGTTATGTTGAAATTGCATTTGTGTGAAAGTGGAGGGGTATTCAAGCAAAACAACCATAATATAATATTAATTAAACAAAAATCCTTCTCTTGCAATGGCAAAGCAATGTAAATTTTAATTCATGGCAAAACGGAGGAATGTTTCTCTCACTTTGTTGCGCATGGGAAGGGGAACGGCAACTGGCGAGGCTCTGAGGGAAGGTCAGTCGGCGCGTTGGGAGTTCAATGACGGTGGCGGTGAGGTGGGAGATGGCTGGCGGCATGGCTGAAGTGCCTGGCGGCGGGCTGCTGGAGGTTTTGCTGTGGAGGCGTGCACATGCACCTGGGGAGTTGTGGCTACATGCGGTGGCTGCTGGTGCATTTGCAGGAGCAGACGTGTGTGAGGAGTGCGTGCGGTGTGCTGCCAGCTGCGCGCAGGAGGTGAAAGCGCGGAGGATAGCACCTACCCTGCTAAGTGCGCGCGCAAGGGGGGCAGGGGCACGCATGCACGATGGAGAGGAAGCTGCTGCACGCACGGTGGCTTCTGTTGGAAGAGGCTGCTGCACGCGCGGATTGCTAGTTGCGAGTGTGGTGGAGGCGTAGCGAGGGGGCGCAGCGAGGACGTCACGTTCCTATGCGCGGTGGAGTTGGAGGGTGGTCGCACGGGCTGTGCGTGGAAGGGAAGATGTGCTCGGGTAGGAGGTGGCTGCTGCTGCGCGTAGGGATGGCATGGCATTGGGTTTGTTTTTGAGGTGAAGACAGGAAGAAGAAGAAAGAAGATATGGGGTCGGGCTTCAGACGTCCGGGAAACTTCCTGGACGTCTTAACTGATGAGGGAGATGAGGATGCAGGGTGAGGAGTTGCGGCGGCTGCGGTGGTGGTTGCTGGTGATGGCGATAAGGGTATTGTACGCTGAAGTGCTCACAGTAAGGCAAACAAGCTCCAGATGGTGGTGTGGCTTATCACGCTACACACCCACGGTGGTGGAGGCTTGTCGCCACAGTTGAGGCCGGTGGTGGTGGAGCGAACGAGAGTGGTGCACTCTCTGCATAGTAAGGAAAGGGAATGAAGACCTCTCAAACACAGTCGCCTCCTCCCCCCTCTCGTAGCTGCAGCCAATACATTTGAAATCACAGGAGGCGGGAGCATATCCTCGTAAATGCTAGCAGCTGTGAGGAATGAATGGGCGTAGGAGGAGTGGTTACCTGCAGAAGAAGAATAATAAAAAAATAATTAGGGTTATTTATACATAACTCCTTAATTTCTATGTTAATTAAAACAATGTATGTAATGTACCTAATTGGTTAACTAATCAAATGCATGTAATTCTAAGTTAATTTTAAATGCATTTAGATATGAATACCACACATGAATTATGCAATTAAGTTAAAAATATGAATTAATTTATTTACATCTTAATGCATGCAGCTAAAATAATTAAGGTTATTTACATCTTAAGTTAAGCTAAAATTAACTTAATGTCTAGGCACTTAAATACTTAAATAGCCCACAAATATGGGCTAATCAAATACCCCCATACCTAGTTTTTGCCAGTCCCTAGTAAATCCAAGCAATAACCTAGTACTCCAAGTAGACAAGCCAATTCAATTAAAAGCATGTTAAGTTCAGACTTTAGACCTAAGGTTCCCAAGTAGTTGCTAAGTTACAGACTAGTTCAGCTAAAGACGAGTTGCAAGCACAAGTTGTTGGTGCTAAAGCACCACGATCATTTGTTTTGATGATAACAAAATACGTGTTATTTAACATTTGCAATTTGAGTCCTAGATTTCAAGTCAATTGCAAATGTGGACGTGTTTAGACGGAGTTCGAGCTCGCATCCAGGACGGATTGGAGGAGCTTGACGGAAAACAGAGGAGGTTCGCGTGGAGCGAAAGAATTGAAGATGGAAGGAAATGAAGAATAGGATAGATTTCTTTCTTTTGTACTTGTTGTATTTTTTTGTTTCTTTTGTTGCTCTTTATTTCCTTAGATATTTCATGTTAAAGAGCCTCAAAGAACCCTAACAGTAGTCCTAGGAACACCGGCACAACCCTAGGATACTTAGGTTTTCTGTAGAATACTTAGAAAACCAATATAGGGTTCAAACAGCACTTCCAGACGTCTAATTCCCAAATCAGACGTCTGATAAAGTATTGTAAGATGTCTGACTGTTGTTTCAGACGTCTGATAACTGTTAGGCTGGACATAGTTGGTTCTGTTTGATGAAATCAGACGTCCAGACCTTAGACCAGACGTCTTAGGAGACGTCTGATGACTTTGCCAGACGTCCAATTAGTGGACCGTTGGCTGGCTTAGCAAACAGTCAAGAATATGACCGTTAGAGCCTTATCAGACGTCCTTAGGCCTTTCCAGACGTCTGATAAATGACCGTTTTGCCTCGGCTGACCCAAAATCTCTTCTCAGAGATTTTCTAGCCGTTGCAACGTTTGGAAATCAATTCCCACAGTAAAAGTAGGTTTCCAGACGTCCAGACTTAGTGCCAGACGTCTTGTATGTCGTCTGATGGACTTGCACAAAAATCCTGTTTAGATCTGATTCAAGTCAGGAGGAAACTCGCATAGAATCAGACGTCTGATCTTGAAATCAGACGTCTTAAAGTGGCCTTCCAGACGTCTGATGCCATAATTAGACGTCTGATAACCCTGTCAAATGCAATCATTGTCCTGATTTCGGCCTGATTCTCTTGAGCTTTGCACCCAACGGCTATGGAAGCTTTTCCAAGCCTTCCAAAGCCTTCCTAAGGCCTCTATAAATAGAGGGGAACCTTTGTAACACAAACACACACTTGGATACACTTAGCTACACACTTTCACACTCTTGTGTCTAAGAAGCTCTTGCTCTCTAAGCTCAAGTTCTACATCTTGAGAGCATCAAACCGTTGCGCACCCGCTCTCCCGCCGTTGTCTATGAGAGTGAAGTTGCGCCGTCGCGTGGCTCACGCACCCGCGTCATCCTCGACGCACTCCTTGCAAAGGGGAGTTTCCTATTTCCTATAGAAGCTAGGTTTATAATTACTTTGTTGGCTCTATAGGATGTGTTTCTTTTATCTTTGTTATTTTGTTGGGTATTCGCTTTGCGAATTCCCGTCTCCTTCGAGGGACAAAATCCTTCTCGTGGAGAGAAGGGGTTGAGGAATGCTACCCTCGTACTTGTAGCGTGGTTGTACTGAGGTTGAATCACCCTCGTTTTAAAGTGATTCAGTTAGTGGATTTGATCAACTAGGTTGATCGGAAAATCCTAACTCGAGAGGGATAGGTGGTGATTTTCACTCGGTTTGGGTTTCCACCTAAAAATTACTTGTGTACTTGTGCGATTGTTTGTTTATTCTGTGATATTGTTCATTTCCGCATTTTATTACGTCACCCCTCCTCGTAGGGAAGAAACCTTCACAAGTTTCCCTGATTTCTAACTCTACCTTAGGGTTTATTTGTCCCGGAGATTAAAGCGTCAGTGCATGTGCATTGGTTTGAGTTATTTGAGGTTGGTATGATTGTCAACCTAGAAAGTGAGTATTATTATTATTATTTTTTGTAATATATATATATATATATATTTGTTTGATTCCTCTAAGTTAAACATTGGATCAGCCATCAACACGATCTGTGTCGGATTCATTGTTCCAATCACCGAACCTCGAAGGGTGCCTGGCTTTCGATGCTTCGAGATAGCACCGCCCATAACGATCCTAAGAACTCCTGACAATCGACACTTCGAGATAGTATCGCTCATGGATTTTTTAAGCGAATTCAGGCCTGTGTCAATCAGCACTTCGAGATAGGGTCGGCCATGGTACCTGAACCGCACAATGTGCTTACATGCCCCCAGTAGGATGGATATCCTAAGAGACAAGTACCAAAGAGATGATATGTTATCATCGCATCCTCAAGGTATGTACTCCACCTCTCCTGTGGCAGGAACTCTTTCAATCAAATTATATTTTCAAGCTTCTCCTAAGTCAAAACTAAGAGAACCAACTTTTCTTTAAGAAATGAATTAGGGTGATCACTATTTACACAAGACCAAGTGTGTGTGAAATGTGGATGCTTAGGTTACGAGGACCTGTAAACCAAAAGGTAGAAAAAGACACCAGATACTACCCAGCCTTTAACTCAATCCCTAGCTTTCCTTCCTCAACCTCTTGAGGAATGGTCCGCAACCTAACTCCTACTTAAGTTTTTAAGTCTACAAAGGACCCTAAAGGTCTAAAGCTAGTAGTTCACTTAGCTTCTAAAGTTCGACACCTAGAGTCAACTTAATCTAACCTAAAGTTCTGGTCTGCTTAAGAATGCAGGGCCAGCCAGTTAAGCTTAATAATACAAAATGTTTTTCTTTTTTCTTTTTTTTTTAATGTAATATGCATGAATGAATGCAAAATGTAGACATGCTATAAATAGATGCCTCAGGTCCTATCCCCCCATGCCTAGTTCAAACAATGTCCTCATTGGAAACAAAACAGTTAAAGGAAGATATTACCTGAGGCGAAGAATGGCAGGTGCTAAGGCTTCTCAAGAGTGACCTCGTCAACCAGATGTCCATCCAAAGTAATATATGGTTTTAATTGTTGGCTGTTGACAATAAAGGGAGTTGTCGAAGAGGAAGGGCTCTTGATCTTCACAGCTCCATGCGGAAACACTTTAGTGATTATGTAAGGCCCATCCCATCGAGATTTTAATTTCCCTAAAAACAGCTTAAGTCTGGAATTGAAAAGCCAGACTTGTTGGTTGGGCTGAAAGGTTTTTCTAAGGATATACTTATCATGCAAGACCTTAGTTCCCTCTTTATAAGCTTGAGAGGTGTCATAAGCTTCATTCCTCAGCTCCTCAAGCTGACTTAATTCCAGAAGTCGTGCCTTACCCGCCTTTTCTAAATCCATGTTGATACTTTGAATAGCCCAAAGTGCCCTATGTTCCAGCTCAATGGGTAAATGACATGCTTTCCCGTACACAATCCGAAAGGGAGATGTACCCAAAAGGGTCTTATAGGCCGTTCGATACGCCCACAAAGCATCATCGAGCTTTTGGGACCAATCCTTCATATCAGGTCTAACGGTCTTTTCTAGAATGTTCTTTATCTCCCTATTCGACACTTCAACCTGGCCATGTGTCTGAGGATGGTAAGGGGTAGTGACCTTGTGAGTCACTCCCAGACTCCTGAGTAGCTGATTGAAGTGGTGGTTCCGGAAATGAGGTCCACCATCATTTATAATGGTCTTGAGGCAGCCAAAACAAGATATGATATTGGCCTTCACAAATTTCAAGACCACAGAGTGGTCATTTGTGCGTGTAGGAATGACCTCTATCCATTTAGAGACAATCAACTGCCACCAAGATATCTTCATAACCATGGGACGAAGGGAAGGGGCTCATAAAGTCAATTCCCCAAACATCAAAAATTTCAACAGGTTGTATGGGGTGTTGAGGCATCTCATTCCTCTTCTCAATCGTTCCAGTCCGTTGACATCTAATGTAGGCCTTAACAAAATTATGAGAATCCTTAAATAACGAAGGCCACTAAAAATCGGATTGGAGAAACCTTAAAGGCAGTTTTCTTAGCACTAAAGTGTCCTTCACAATGAAGTTCATGGCAAAACTCAGCACACTTTGTTGCTACTCTTTAGGCATGCATCATCTTAATACTTGGTCTTGTTCAATTCTAAATAATTCAGGCTCTTCCCAATGAAAGTATCTAGCTTGGGAAATGAATCTCTTTCTTTTCTGCTCATCTTAAGAGCTAGGAGTTTCTCCAATGACCAAGTAATTGACAGTATCAGCATACCAAGGTGAAGTTGGTGTTACTGCCATAAGGGTTTCATCAGGAAATATCTCATGGATGTCTCCAGATGGATAGTCATCAAGTGAAAGGTGAGATAGGTGGTCAGCCACAACATTTTCTACTCTTTTCTTTTCATGTATCTCTAAGTCAAATTCTTGAAGGAGTAGGATTCACCTAATCAGACGTGGCTTAGAATCCATCTTGCAATGAGATGTTTCACTGCTGCATGATCAGTGAAAATAACCACCTTAGACCCAAGAAGATAAGACTTAAACTTTTCCAGAGCAAAAACTACAGCATGTAATTCCTTTTCAGTGACGGTGTAGTTTTGCTGTAGTTCGGTTAAAGTCTTGCTGGCATAGTGCAACACATGAGGTTTTCCCTCAACCCTTTATCCAAGGACTGCTCCTATTTGCATAATTCGAAGCATCACACATCAGCTCAAATGGGAGTGTCCAATCAGGAGCTCAGAGAATAGGCCCAGAGATCAAGGCCTCTTTCAGAGTTTGAAAGGCCTCGGCATGCTTTGAATCAAAATTGAAGGAAGATTCCTTTGCCAACAGGTCACAAAGTGGTCTAGAAATTTTACTGAAATTTTTAATAAAGCGTCTATAAAAGCTGGCATGGCCCAGAAAGGATCTAATCTGTTTGACATTCGTGGGCAATGAAAGTTTGGAAATAGAATCAACCTTAACTTTATTGACTTTCAAGCCTCGCTTAGACACATGTCCAAGTACAATTCCTTTATGTACCATGAAGTGGCTTTTTCTCCCAGCTGAGGACTAAACCAGTCTCCTTACATCGCTTCAGCACATTCTCTAGGTGCAGGAGACAGTGGTCGAAAGACGAGCTGTAAATGGAGAAGTCATCCATAAACACTTCAACACACTCGTCAATCATGATCGAGAAAATGGACATCATACACTGCTGAAAGGTTGTAGGTGCATTACATAGTCCAAATGGCATACGCCTGAATGCAAAGGTACCGTAAGGACTTGTGAACGTCGTCTTCTCCTAGTCATCAGGGAAGACTGCAACCTGGTTGTACCCAGGATATCCATCGAGAAAGCAATAGTACTTATTCCCTGTCAATTTTTTGAGAATTTGATCAATAAAAGGCAAGGGAAAGTGATCCTTGTGTGTAGCAGTGTTCAGCTTGCGGTAATCAATACAGACCATCCAGTTAAGGGTCTAGTCACAACTTGTTCACCTTGGTCATTAAATTCCACAGTAAAGCCTGTTTTCTTGGGCACCACATGAATATGACTTACCCATTTATTATTTGCAATGGGATATATGATCCCAGCGTCCAACCACTTCATGATTTCCTTTTTAACCACCTCCCTCATATTAGGGTTCAGACGTCTTTGCATGTCCCTAAATAGCTTGATGGATCATCAGTATAAATGCGGTGCATGCAGAGTGTAGAGTCTATACCCTTAATGTAAGCAATGCTCCAAGTAATAGCTTCCTTGTGCCTAGACAAGCATTCAATCAGGGCTCCCTCCTGTGCCTCAGATAGCACAGCCGAAATGATAACGGGGAGCATATCATTGGTACCCAGGAAGACATACTTGAGAGTGTCTGGGAGGGGTCTCAACTCAAGGTCGGGGGCTTGTATGGTTGAGGATTTCATAATAGATGTCCCTATCTTAGGTAGCAGATCTACCTTGGGCAGAGATGATGGGGAAAGAGACTCAGCAGAAACACCCAGCAAGTCCTCAAGTTCTAGTATATCCCCTTCACATTCCTCCAAGATATGGGAATGCTCATTTAGCATGACATGCTGAAGGGGGTCATCACATAACATTGCAGGGGTTGTCTCTTCAATCAAGTCATCCATCACCTCAACTTGTGAACAATCCTCAAGCCCAGCTTGTTTATAAGCATCAAACACATTAAGCCAGATTTTCCTGTTCCCAAAATCCATTTTTAATGCCCCAGTATTGCAATTGATTGAAACATGCGAAGTTACAAGGAAGGGGCGGCCCAAAATGGAGGGCTTGGTTGGCTTGTTGGTAGGGTCAGTGTCCAAAACTAAAAAGTCAACGGGGAAGAAGAAATCTTCTACTCTCACAAGGACATCTTCCAGAATTCCCTGCGGTGTCTTGAGTGATTGATCAGCAACTTGAAGGATTGCCGGGCTAGCCTTCAGATTGCTTCCCCCAAGTTCATACACGTAGCTCGGAAGGATGTTCACCCCCGCACCTAGATCAAGTAGAGCCTTATCAATCTGTAAGTCACCAATAACCACCAAGATGTACGGGGCTCCTGGGTCCTTAAGTTTTGGGGGTGTGCCATGTTGAACAATTGAGCAAACAGAATCAGGTAGGACAACTTTTGATTGGACCTGTTTCCTAGATTGTCGCTTTTTCGTTCACAGGTCCTTTAGGAAGCGCGCATAAGACGGAATATGCCTGATAGCCTCAAGCAAAGGCAGGTTAATCTGCACTTGCTTGAAAGTTTCCATGATCTCATCCGTCTTATCTTTGTCTCCAGATGAGGCAGCAGAAGTTTGCCCAGAGGTGGATAAGCGCTCTGGAAAGGGCACTCTCGGTTTCTGGGTGGAAGGGTTGTCATGTCAAGTAAGGGGTGGAACAGGGGCAACTTCTTCTGGTGAGGTGATTTCAAGCGGAGGAGATTTGGGCAATTCTTCTCCGGTGGGGGCGAAAGTCGGGGTGGATGGTTTTTCAGAGGGTGAGACTGTAGGAGCATCGGGTTTGGAAATTTCTTTCCCACTCAGAATAGTCACCGCCTGGGCATGCTCCCTAAAGACAATCCCTTTTCCTTTAGGATTCTCCTCAGCAGCACTGGGAAGCTTCCCAGTTTCCCTGTCTAACGGCCTCAATAAGGTGTCCTATTTGCGATTTCATTTCATGTATAGCCTTGTCATGAGATTGGATGATGGCACTTTGACTTTCTTGCATAGTTCTCAACATTGCCTTCAATTCATCCATCTCAAAGGTCTTTGGTTGAGCAAAGGTCTGAGGTTGGTTCATTTGTTGATTTTGAAAGGGTTGTGGTTTATAATTCCCTGAATTTGAAACATTCCCTTGTCTTCAGGAAAAGTTTGGGTGATTCCTCCATCCCTCATTATAAGTGTTGGAAAAATGGTCATTACAAGGTCTAGGACGAAACCCTTGAGCGGCATTCAGATCCGCTTGTACAAGCTAAGGGAATTAGGAGGCCAAATGGCAATCCACAGTGGCGTGCGTATTGCCTTGACAAATGGAGCATTCTGAAGCTTGAGATGTGGAGGTGCTAGATGTGAATTGGCCCGGGCTCGACATAAGCCTTTCCATATTTTGATTCAACAATTGAATCTGATAGGCTAAATTCTGGGTGTCCCTTGCCTCATTTGCCTCCAGCTTTCTTTGCATGAGAGTGAGTTTTCTATCCATGTAGGCATAATTCAAGTGAATAGAATTCTCACTCAAAGTATCAAAAAGGTTCCAAGCTTCATCCTCAGTCTTAGATAGAAAGGTTCCTGCACAGGCACCATCCACAGTCTGCATGTGCGAATCATTAAGTCTGGTGTAGAACCTTTCAACTAGTTGCCACTTGGGCACCCGGTGATGTGGGCAAAGTCTCAAAAGGTCATTAAAGTGCTCCCATGTATCATGGAAAGCTTTCCCATCCTTTTGAACAAAACTCATAATTTCCCTCCTAAAGTGATTTGTTTTGCTCATGGGAAGTACTTCAGAAACTCCTCCTTCAGGGCATCCCAAGTGTTAATATCATCAAGGGTATGATACCAATACTTGGCCTTGTCCTTGTCCTTGTCCTTGAGGGAGAAAGGAAAAAGGATCCGCATTTAGGCATTATCAATAACGTCCTGCAGCTTCACCGTGGAACAGACCTCGGTGAATTCCTCTATATGCCTGTAAGGGTCTTCCCTAGCAGTACCATAAAAGGAAGGCAGCAAGGATATGGTACTGCTTTTGATCTCATAAGGATTGTCCCCTCCAGGTCTACGTAGTGTAGGGCTATTTTGATTGGCCGGAATGAAATATTCTTTAAGGCTCCTTTGACCAACCATTTCTTCCCTTAGGTGGTCCCTTCTTAGGATTCTTTCAGGTTCAGGATCAAACACAAGGTGTCTCGTAAAAGATCGCCTACCAAGCATGCACTACAAACACAATTTAAAAGGACTTGTTAGGTCTTTACAAATTTATGTTGTTGACTTTAATTCAAATTGTAAGTGACAAAGCAAGTTGCCCAATCAATTACGTGCCTATTATCAACCTACGAAATGCCTAAAAAGATCTAGTTGGAGCTTAAGTACTCTTCCCTAAATCTCAAATGGTAGAGCAACTCCAAAGACGAAAGATTGAGGGATGCAAGTAGGCCTAAGCCTTCCATTGGAGTTGTGCTTTCGTGGTGCTTCTTAACTACTCCCAAAAATCTGTGACAAGGTATCCCCCTCTTTGGAGTTACAAAACCTTTGATCTCAAGTTCTGAACACTTCAGAATCCAACGGTAGGAGGGCTCTTGTCCTAGTAGTTCAAAGACCTAGGAATGTCTAAATGCGTGCCGTGGTGCAGAAATACAAGTGTGCATACATCGTAAAAATTGAGTTTTGAATTTTGAACCGCAGCACAATGTCTCAATTCAAGTCCTTGGTTTTTAGTGTTCCTCAACTTAAAATCCTTTTTTAAGAAAATATGTGACCACTTGTTAATTCTTTCAAAATAATTTAGGTGGTCATGTCTTTACATCTAGATGCAAATGTGTGAACAATATATGGATGCAAACTAAAAGAGAACGTACCTTGCCTCCCGCAATCTTCAATGAGATGCAAGCAAATGCAAGCAAAATAAATCTAGAGGCTGCTCATTCAATCCTAAATAATTTGACCTAGGGGTAGGCAACTTTTAGCAGGCAACTCGTATTTTTTTTCTTTTCTTTTATACTTATGCACAATCAATAAAATCAATCCACAAAAGAAAGTAAAAACCTAAGTTTAAATAAATGGGAATAGACTCCCGCAAAAATTACCCACGCAGGGGCCTAAAAGAAGGTCAGGAAACAAATCCCTAAAATGTACCCTAGAACAAGGGTCTTAAACCAAATGTGCAAGGAAAATTAAGTCTAAAGTCTAAATCCTACTCTAATCAACTCAAAGATTAAATGTGCGGAGATGATCAGTCCTTTCCCTCCTGGCAATCTGGTTCCTTACAAAATGACTTGAATAATTTCTCCTCTGGTGATGTCAAGAGTCACCTCTCACGATGGTTGGTGTGATGGCGAGTTGTAGAATGTGTCGCAGAACGTTGCACTCACACCAGAATAAAAAGATCCAGAGTTAAATATGATTGAAAATTTAAATCAATGTGAACGAATGAATGAATGCGATTTTATCGGCAACGACGCCATTTGATAAGTCGGTGTTCGCTTTCGTTGTTTTGCATAAAGAATGTCGTGTTGTAGTATGCAAGTGATGGAAAATTGCAAATCAAAACAATAGAAATTAAACCACTCAATGAGGAGCAGGTCGTATCCACAGGGAGACAATTGCCTAATTAAACTCGTTAATATCGAAAATGAATGTTCACTATTGATTTTGTCAAGAAATCAAGTCAAATCCACCTTTAAATCAAGATAACAATGAGAAGTTATGCTGAAATTACATTTGTGTGAAAGTGGAGGGGTATTCAAGCAAAACAATCACAATATAATATTAATTAAACAAAAATCCTTCTCTTGCAATGGCAAAGCAATGTAAATTTTAATTCATGGCAAAATAGAGGAATGTTTCCCTCACTTTGTCGTGCATGGGAAGGGGAACGGTGGCCGGCGAGGCTCTGAGGGAAGGTTGGTCGGTGCGTTGGGAGTTCAGTGATGGTGGCGGTGAGGTGGGAGATGGTTGGTGGCGGTCGGCGGCATGGCTGAAGTGGTCGACGGCGGGTCGCTGGAGGTTTTACTGTGGAGGCACGCGCACGCACGCGGGGAGTTGTGCTACATGCGGTGGATATTGGTGCGTCTATAGGAGCGAACGGGCACGAGTGCGTGCGGAGGTGTGCTGCCAGCTGCGCGTAGGAGGTGAAAGAGCGGAGGACAGCACTTGCCCTGCTAAGTGCGCGCGCAAGGGCGGTAGGGGCACGCACACGTGATGGAGAGGAAGCTGCTGCACGCATGGCTTCTGCTGGAAGAGGCCGCTACATGCGCGGACTACTGGCTACGAGTGTGGAGGAGGCGCAGTGAGGGGGTTCAACGAGGGCGTCGCGTACCTTCGCGCGGTGGAGCTGGAGGGCGGTTGCGCGGGCTGTGCGTGGAAGGGAAGATGTGCTCGGGCAATAGGAGGTGGCTGTTGCTGCGCGTAGGGATGGCGTGGCGTTGGGTTTGTTTTTGTGGTGAAGACAGAGGAAGAAGATATGTGGCTGGGCTGCAGATGTCCGGGAAACTTCCCGGATGTCTTAACTGACAGGGGAGATGAGGATGCAGGGCGTGGAGTTGTGGTGGCTGTGGTGGTGGTTGCTGGTGATGGCGGTGAGGGTATTGTACGCTGAGGTGCTCACGGTAATGAAAACAAGTTCCAGATGGCGGTGTGGCCTGTCATGCCACACGCCTACGATGGTGGAGGCTTGTCGCCACAGTTGAGGTTGGTGGTGGTGGAGCGGATGAGAGTGGTGCACTCTCTGCACAGTGAGGAAAGGGAATGAAGGCCTCCTGAACACAGTCGTCTCCTCCCCCTCTTGTAGCTGCAGCCAATACATTTGAAATCATAGGAGGCGGGAGCATATCCTCGTAAATGCTAGCAGTTGTGAGGAATGAATGGGTGCAGGAGGAGGAGGAGCGGTTACCTGCAGAATAATAATAATAATAATAAAATAATTAGAGTTATTTATACACAACTCAACTTCTATGTTAATTAAAACAATATATGTAATGCACCTAATTGGTTAACTAATCAAATGCATGTAATTTTAAATGCATTTAGATATGAATGTCACACATGACTTATGCAATTAAGCTAAAAATATGAATTAATTTATTTACATCCTAATGTATGCTATCTAAATGTTAAAAATAACTTAATGTCTAGGTACTTAATTACTTAAATAGCCCACAAATATGGGTTAATCAAGGAGGATGCTATTAAATCTATGCATAAGACACAAGATGTCACATTTGTCCGGCAGACAAATGGCTCTTACTCTCCAGTTACTGGTGTTAGTGAAGTTTGTTTTTCTGACAAACTTAGGCTTACTGATGTTTACTGCGCTCTAGAATTTCCCGAGTCTACTTTCAAGTGCTGGGTGATATTTGATAATCATTGTGTATTTTCAAGAAACTTGGACGAGGACGATGATTTGTGGGGGGATTGAGCGCAGTGGACTCTACTACATCGACACTCCTTATCGGTTTGTTGGTGTTGTTTCTTTGTCTCGGATCCCATTCTATGGAACCATCGTTTGGGTCATCCTTCTGCATCTAGATTGAAGAAAATGTTTTCAATAATTTTGATTGTGAAGCTTGTTACCTAGGAAAGTATCATTATGTTTCATTTCCATCTAGAAACAAAAAATGATGTGATTCTCCTTTTCATGTCATTCATTGTGATATTTGGGGGCCTTGCAAAGTTCACCAGGGTATTGATATTTTGTGGTGTTTGTTGATGATTTGTCGCCTATCTTAGACTTATCTTTTGCATCATAGGTCTGAAATTTCCTCGGTTATTCAGAAATTTTTTAATGAGATTTAGAATTTCTATTCTATGCACATCAAAATCTTTTAGTGGCAATGCTTTAGAATTTTTGCAAAGAGAAGTTAGTGATTTCCTGTCTTGAAATGGTACACTACATCAAACATCATGTGCCCATACTTCTCAACAAAATGACGTCGTTGAAAGAAAATTACGTCACCTTCTTGATGTTGCCCAAATCATGATGTTAGCCACAAATGTTCCTAAAAATCTCTGGGGAGACGTGGCCCTTATAGCTACATACTTGATAAATAGATTACCTTTTGCTATACTTGATGGAGCCACTCCACTCTCCTTACTACAAGCCTGATACCAATACCTTTGCATTGCCATTGGACATTTTTGGATGCACATGTTTTGTTCATTTGTTTAGTGTACCTAATAAGTTGTCCCCTTGACTAGTTAAATGTGGTTTTTTGGGTTATTCTAGAACTTAGAAAGGGTATAGGTGTTTTGATCTGGTGCGGAGACGATATTATATGTCTGCTCATGTCTTTTATTGAGAAGACTCCTTATTTCTCTATTGTGGGTGCTTTCTCTTGAGTGGTTTTCTCAGACATATGATTGTTGTCATAAGTCTTTTGTGTTTGTCCCTTTACTAACCATGCAGGTTGAGGAGCAGGTGGACATCCTTCAACCCCTAGCTTCATCAATATCGGGTGATCCTCAGAGCTAGATAGATAACCGACATCAACCTATTGCTTATAGAAAGGTGGTGAGATCCTGTACTTTACATCATATGGCTAATTATATGTCTACTGACCATTTTAGTCTAGCACTATAGAAATTTTCTATAGCTCTTTTAGCCTTAGTGGTACCTAAGAATCATACCGAGGCTATGCAAGATCGTGGTTGGAGACAAGCTATGTGGGTGGAGATGGATGCTCTTCTCTCCTGTGGTACGTAGGAGTTAAATTGTTCTTTCACTAGGGAAGAAGCTTGTGGATTGTAGATGGGTCTTCACTGTGAAATATCAACCTAATGGGTTAGTTGAAAGACTTAAAGGCATGTTGGTAGCGAAAGGATATACTTAAACCTATGGAGTGAATTATTTTGACACCTTTTCTCCTGTTGCTAGGTTGAACTCAATTTGAATAATTTTATTTATTAGTGATTACATGAGATGGCCATTATATCAATTGTATGTCAAAAATGCTTTCTTTTATGGAGACTTACGAGAAGAAGTTTATATGGTTCAACCACCTGGCTTTGTGGTTGAAAGGGGAAAGGTATGCAGATTGAAGAAGGCTATATACGAGCTCAAACAAAGTCCACCAGCATGGTTTGAATGACTGAGTACTGTTGGTCAGCAGATTGGGTTGAAATCGAAAATAAGTGGAAACAAATCAAAGCATAAAGACAATTAAAGAACACTTGGGTTTACGTAAAAATCCCACTCACGAAGAGTGGGGAAAAAATCACTGGAAGAGGCCTCGATAGGGCTTTGATGTTTCTATATTTCTTCTCAAAGGAACCTGGGAGTACACGCCTATTTATAGGCCATCGCTCACCACACAAAGTCCACATCTTCCAATGCAGCACTAAACCAACAACTCAATTCTCTCAACAATTTTTGTAGATTCACCTTGGACTACTATATTTTTATCCGAAGGACGGATTCTGGTCTGGTAATTCTGGTAGTATATGTTGATATGGTGCTTACACAAGGGGGATTCATGAGATGAAGAGCTTTCTCTAGGATATCTTTGTTACTAAGATCTTGGCAGATTACGCTGTGTTTTGGGCATAGAATGTGCTAGAAATTCTAGAGGAATGTCACTATCTCAGAGAAAATATGTACTTGAATTACTTACAGAAACATGGATGTTAGGTGCTAAGCCTTCTATAGTGCCTGCGGAACCTATTCAGAGGTTACGTGAAGAGGAAGTTCCTCTGTTTGAGAATAAAAAGAAATACAAAAGTGTAGCTGGTAAACTCCTTTA
Organism: Thalassia testudinum; assembly: GCA_037157565.1. Lineage (NCBI taxonomy): Eukaryota > Viridiplantae > Streptophyta > Magnoliopsida > Alismatales > Hydrocharitaceae > Thalassia > Thalassia testudinum. Next base: position 13,228,695 of record JAZHRO010000071.1, on the reverse strand, counting down.
TGTCATTGTTACTCGTTTGGACATCACCTTTGTAGTTAATAGGGCGAGTTAACATATAGAGAATCCTCGATATAGTCATTGGAATGCAGCGTGCATTATTCTTTGGTATTTGAAGGGAAGCCCAGGGAAAGGATTGTTTGTGAAAAACAATAGCCATCAAAATGCTCATGCGTACTTTGATGTTGATTATGCAGGTAGTTTGGAGGATAGGAAGTCTACAATGGGGTATGCTACTTTCTTGGGTGGTAATCTTGTCACATGGAAAAGTAAGAAATAGACCGTAGTATCCAGGTCTAGTGCAGAAGCTGAATATAGGGCGATGGCCCATATTAGTTGTAAGGTTATGTGGTTAGTGAATTTTATGAGAGATTTTAGTTTCACTACTTCCACTTCAGTGCCAATGTTCTGTGACAATCGCTCGCGGCATTTATTTCTTCGAATCCAGTTTTTCATGAGCGCACCAAGTATATAGAGGCGGACTTCCATTTTGTATGTGACATGGTCACTTTAGGATAGATTTGCACTCCTATGATAGCATCCGAACAATAGTTAGTTGATATTTTGATCGAGGCTTTACCCCGAAAGCGTCATGAGTTTCTATGTTCCAAATTGGGCATGCTAAATATGTGTTCCAGCGTAAGGGGGAATGTTAGAATTAATGTGTTATTATTTGTAAGGTTGTGCTTGTTAAGTTTGGAAGTAGCCTGGATTATGATGTAATTTTTTCAAAGTCTCTCTCTATAAAAGAGGCCTAGGATTTTCATTTTGAAATAAGACATTTCATTCTCTCTCCCTCCAACAGTTAACCACCTTTGTGAACCCCTTAAATTTTACATGTAAGATCCATTTACTTGAATACAATGTAGCTATGTACTTCCCCTTAAATTGGGTATAGATGTCAAACATGCCTAACTTGGTAGCTATTTCTTGTTTCTTTGAGTATGTATTTGAAATGTCCCTATGACCTCTCCTATGTATAACAAGCTACTTATTTCTCCCTACAGCTACTTCTTTTGTTTCCTTTTACTTCTTATCCATTTTCTAGCATTCATAGGCTAGGAAGGGTGCTTAATGTCTTCCTCGGTGTAATTCGGGCAAAACCTTGGATAGACATATTTGTCTGGTGATTTTTCCTTTATTTCACTTCTGGGCCATAGATGGTGACGTGCCTCGAATCCCCCAGCTGGACAAGCTAGTTGTGGTTGAACATGTTTCCAACACATTTCTAACACAACTGTTAAAATGAGAGAAGACAGGTACTAGAAGAAAAGAATCACTGTAATCTGATGGATTATTAGCTTATAGGGGTCTTTATACATATATATCCCTGTGAATTATTAGTATTGCATAGATGCCCCTCAAAAATTTGAATTTACATATTTACTCCCATGTAGTTAATATTTTTTTACTTAAATGCTCCTAGAATTTAGCTGTAACAAGAATTCATTTTTTTTTTATGGATTTGAGGAAAAGATAAGTACCTTCTCATCATAATTCATGCCTTTGACCACTGTGATTGTAGCTTATTGCAGCATCAAGATCTGGCAACATCTAGATCTCTATGACAAGTTTCTCTTTTTACTTGTTTTTTTTGCATAATTGGTAAGATCTCGACCTTTAAACAGACAATAAGGTTTTAGTTAACGTCAATATCAATATAAGTTAGATTGTATATAGTTAATTCTTAATTTTGTTCTAATGGAGGAGCATAAATATGAATTCAATCAATTTAATTAGGGCATCTGTCTAAATATGATAAAGCTAGGGACATTTTTGTAATATCAAAAGTTCACATGAGCATCTATGTAAATTTCTTTACTTATATTTTCCTAAGTCCCACACCCTCATAGACATCTTCAACTTGAGTGGTGTGAAACTAAAGATAACCTAAATACGAGAAGATTCTTGAGGAAGGTCCCAAATTTACTTACAATCTAGCACGACAGGCTGTCAAATGTTACTACTACCCCTGCAGATTTAGGCTTCTTGCTATTTATCTCCTTTCCGAAAATAAAAAAAAATAGTGATTGTACGTTACCTCGCATCTGTACTTTTCAAGGTTTTTTTTTTGAAAATTATGTACTTTTCAATATTAACAGAAAGAACAAGAAAAAAAAAAGAAGGCAAAAAAAAGTTTCTTTTTTTCAATTCCCTCGTGTGTGAAACCCAAGAATACTACAGAATGTTCCAAAAAAAAAAAAATTGCAGAATCCTCTAGTAACTAGGGCACCCTAGCACCATTTCCTTGGTAATCACTGCTTGAATTTATAAAGACCAACGCTGTCGAGTCGAGTGCCTTGGGCAAAGAGGCGATGAGGTGAGGCAATGCTGGAGCATGTCGCCTTAGAAGACCCCTAGGTGATGGCCTTTAACTGGGCAACACGCCTCATCACCTTAGGTGACACTCGAACGCCTCATCACTTGAAACCCCACCGTCTCGAGTTTCCACATAAACCCAATTAGAATTTTTTTTTTTCTCGACCTCCATCACCCAGCAGCTCTCTATCTTCACAGTTTTAGTTTTTTTTTTCTTGAACAGTCCACCGCCATCTTAGTTTTAGTTTTGGTTTATCTTGTTATTGTTGTGACTTTGTGAGTTATTATTTGTTAGTATTCTTACTGTTCAGTTTTAGTTTTTTTTTTTTCCTTGAATAGTCCCTTGCCATCTTAGTTTTAGTTTTAGTTTTTCTTGTCGGAGTTGTGACTTGTGAGTTATTATTTGTTAGTATTCTTACTGTTAGTATTAGTGTTCTTCCTGTCAGATATAAATTAAGGTATTGTTAGTATAAAATAAGATATTATTAATACAAATAATATAAAGAAGACTTATAAGTTAATGTTATATAATAATAACATAAAATAAGTTACTCTTATTGTATATTATAAATTAGTGTTATAGTCTATAACACTAATTTATAATGCACAATATCAATAACCTATAATTTATAATAGGTATAACAGTTGGTAATTTTATTGTTATCCTTTTACTTATCCTTTTCTTTTAGTTAAAATCTAAAATAGTATTTTCAGAAATATTTTAACAAAGTGCTATTATTGAGTTACTAAGACATATATATATATAAAATTAAAAAAAAGGTCACCTCAAGGCTGTTGCCTTTTTGTTATCTCTTGCTGTAGGCAATTATGGGCCTTGTCACCTTGGTGTCGCCTTTCACATTTTCAACATTGAGAAAGACTAATTTCTACTAGATTTTTTTTCTTCCTTTGTCGACAGGGTCTGTAATTTGGTTCTTGGTGCATATGCATTTTGCACTAATCTTGGATTTTCCTTTACCTTTGGAGAAGACTTCAATTGCTCATACAACCAGGACATCTCCTCATGGGCTATATTAAAAAATTTTACACCACTTTATAGAGAAGAGCATTCAAGTAATGATCTTATTTGGTGTTAAATTGGGAATAGAATGTGGCATGATTTGTGGTGATATATTTTGTTAAGAAAGACGTAAATGAATTTAACTCCTGTTGGAATGTATTTATTGCCCAGTACATTGCAGGGTGGGCTTCTATGAAGCCAAAATTATTTAGTATGAAAATTTGTTTGCATTGGTGCCAGTGGGTAATCTTAATAGATACGTAGGAATTACTAATCTTGTAAGTTCCTTTCAAGAAAAAGAAACAGATAATCTTGTAAGGTAACATGGTACATGGGGAGATAGGGAGCAATTGAGCCTTTCAGACTACTAAATTTAGTGGTTGTTCAATAGAATCCTTTGCATGAACTATATAATTATTTTAATTGGGAATATTGCTGCCAAAATAGGTCACATTTGGGTTGCTCCAAGGACACGTTAATAATTAGATTCTGTCCTCTCAGTCCAGAATTCTCTAAATTTGGCTTGAGCGATGCTTATTGGGAATGCTTTAATCTTGCAGTTATGATCTGAACAATTCAGAGGACGAGAGAGATGCTACTAGAGTTAGAAAGTGGTACGTAATCTGATTCTAATTTTTACCGAAGAACTCATGATAGGACCAGTATAGTCTTTTTTGTTTTTAACAGACTTCAATTGTGATATTCTTTATGAAAGCTATACAGCATGATCTGGTAAAAATTGGTGCTTTGTTTTATGTAGCAGTCTTCTGATGTAAGTTGCCTATCTAATCTCTATGAAAGAATCCATTTGTGAAACAATAGTCCCACGTAAAGATGTGGAAAATGAGAAGAGCTTGATAATAAAAGTGGAGCCTATCCACTGAGAGAGATGCTTTCTTACTCCACCCATTGATTTTGATTTTTGTGTTAGACTTGAGGGAGGTCCAATTGAGGGTGCCTGTTTAGGGTTAAGCATCAATGAAGGCTACCTCTGAGCGGATGCATCAATCCACATCTAAAAAATGTAAAAATGGAGTTATTAAATAATACAAGTGGAGTCTATCTACTCAAGCTAATTGACATTTACTTGGATGTTCTTGCATTCATATTTATTAATTTTACTGAGGTTGATCATATCTCTGACAAATGCCAATCTGGTTTTATTTTTTTGTTCTAGAACCTGATTTATAATTGTCCGCTTTATGTATATATCCAAGGTTTTCCTTTCCTAATTCCATAATAACATTAATCAGTTCAATTAATAAAGCTTTCCTTCTTGCATGGAAATTGTGGTCGAGGTTCTAAATGGCCTCTCCCTACTCCTATTCAACCATGCTTTTCAAGATTGAATGGTTGGTCATGTTTAGTGACCTTGATAATGTCAACTGGGATTTTGGTACTGAAAATCTAATTAAAAGACATTTTAGTCTGGGTTGATCAGCCAGCCCAAAGTTTCTCTTCAGCAATGTTAAAGTTGGTCAGTTTAGACTAGGAATCACACCTTTGTTTGTTGACACTCAAATATAGCATTTAAAAGGCTATTAAAGATTTGCTTGAGTCATGATCTTAATTTTCAATATGGTCTTAATTTTATATCTCTGTAATGTTGTCATCATATTTTGTGCAACATGTAGCAAAGCATACAAAATATTGAGGAAGAAATGCAAGTTACTTTCCGAAGCTTGTGTAAAGGATAAGGAAAAGGAGGAAAACAAAGTAGACCGAAATGACTACGACAAAACCGATGAAGTTAGTGCTGATGGACCCAAGTCCAATATGTCTGATGATGAGCCTAGTGCTAATCAATCATCTGGTGATGGGGTGAATAGTGATACCAGTAAATGTGGCCCATTAGTTGTCAATGCCATTGATTCTGGTTCATGTGCTGAAGCTGAAGAAAAGAGTAGTCTGATTGATGTTGATACATCCCTCCATGATCACGAGTTCTCTGATGGTGACTCATCTGTGGAAGACCTTGAGAGTATGCTGCTATACAACTTTGGAGAGGATGGAAGAAATCAAGAGAATGGTCAGCTTCTAGGAAAGGCTCCACCTAAAGAAAGCTCTTCTAAAAGTGACAGACCAGATGAGGACTTTGTCACATGGCAACGGATCATTCGGCTGGATGCTATCCGAGCCAATGACGAATGGATTCCTTATGCCTCACAGCAAGCAGCAGCAGTCTCACCAGAAATAGCCCATAGGTATGCAGAAGAGGTTGGTCTTAGTGATTATGGTCACTTGGAGACACGTCGGATATATCATGCTGCTCGCCTTGTGGCCATCTTAGAAGCCTATGCAGCATATGACCCAGATATTGGTTATTGCCAAGGAATGAGTGACCTGCTTTCTCCAATCCTAGCTGTGATGGAGAAAGATGATGGAGCCTTTTGGTGTTTTGTAGGATTTATGAGGAAAGCCCGTCATAATTTCAGACTCGATGAGGTTGGCATCAGGAGACAGCTAAACATGGTATCCAAGATAATCAAGTTCAAAGACAGACACTTATATAGGCACCTGGAGAAGCTCCAAGCGGAGGATTGTTTCTTTGTGTACCGGATGGTGGTGGTTATGTTTAGGAGGGAGCTTACCTTCGAGCAAACTCTATGTCTGTGGGAAGTGATGTGGGCAGACCAGGCTGCCATTCAAGCTGGCATTGGCAAATCTACTTGGGGTGGAATTATGCTGAATGTTCCTCCCACAGATGACTTGCTTTTATTTGCAATTGCTGCATCCGTATTGCAGAAGCGTAAACTTATTATTGAAAAGTACAATAGCATGGAGGAAATAATGAAAGAATGCCACAGCATGGCTGGGCATCTGGATGTCTGGAAGCTTCTTGATGATGCTCATGACCTAGTGATGACACTCCATGACAAACTATCATAGCTTCTGCTTTTCACGAAGAGCATTGGTCTCTGCGGATTGCGGCCATCTTTTGCTTCATTTTTAACAGATTTTCTCCCACGCCCCTGCCAACAATAGAATTTAATGAATCTGTTTAATACTAAATATGCTAATAGAGAAGAAAGAGTTTATAGGCAGCCTTGGTTCATTTAATGATGGTTGTAACGTTACATTTCTTGAAATATTACGTGTACTCAAATTTGTCGGGCATACTCTCACTGTGGACAATGACCATATTTCGTGAGCAGTAAAACATGAGGGCTCCGAGGGTACGATGGAGCCTCATTATGTGTACTCTGATACAAAGTTGTACTTCTCGGTTTTTTTTTTTTTTTTTCACCATAAATTTAAATTTAGATGCATGAACTGCCTCCCGAAAATCCTGGTTTGATAGGGGTGCTTGTAGCATGGTGTTTTTACGATTTTGGAAGAATGACCAATCCAGTCAATGATTCCATTTAGATTATTTCCTCTAGAAGTTATGCTATCTCTGGCATTCAGTTGTGGCCGTTGCCACACTCATAAATAAGCACTCCATTTTTCTCATTTTAAAATCTAACAAGCGTGACTCGACACTGAAGAAGTTTGGAAAATAAGTCTATCTCGCTCGTGCATGTTTCTTCCATCCACGCAGAGCGTTTAGTTGCCGAGCTTACATCGTATCACCAATGACCTCTTCCTAGTAGTTCCTAGTTTGGAATATTTGAGGATCTTCTTCCTTGATGCTTGGGCGTTACCTTCAATAATGTTTCACCTGAAGAGCCGTACGGTAGTGTTTGAGGACGTAATGTGTTAATTTGAATCAGTGTATTTTTATTTTCGATTGAAGTATTTTAATTTCAAGTAGTGTTTTAATTTTGAGTTGATTTGTTTAATTTTTAATTGGTAGATTTTTATTTTTAACTAGTGATTTTTATTTTTAATTAATATGTTTTGATTTTTTCTTTGAATAGAAATGTGAGTGAGGAAAATATGTTGTAACGTATATTTTTGTATTTCATAATCGTGTTGTAGAAATGAAAGCCTAAAATCATAGGGGAAGTTTGATGTAACTTATCGTGAAAAAAATGGATGTTGGACTTATCCCACGGGGTGTCAAAAGAGCCGTGAAGATAGCGGAAGTTCCATCTTGCAATGTAGGAATGTGATTGTCCGTTGACCTCAACGTGCGATTGCAGCCAAATAAAGGTTTGGCTTATATTGAGGCAATGTATCGGTAGAGGGCTATAGACTCTTACCCAAATTCTCGCCTTAACCCTCCAAATTTAAGCACTGCAGCCTTCAGTTATTGAGGGATCACCAATTACGATCCACTCAATCAAGCAGATCAAAACAAAAGATGCCATGTGAAAGAACAATTTGTGTTTGACAGCCATGGGCGTAGACTCTCCTTGAAGCTTCTTCATCCCTCGTTGATAAGCTATGAAAATCTTGGAAACTCTGGATCTAGGCCCAAGCTAAAATTGTTTCCACTACCCTCAATGATAGGATACGTTCATTTCTTGCTTTAGAAAGACTTCTTGATGAATTTTCAAGGGTGAATCTTGGCTGTTCAACGTTGGACTAATGGTCCTCTAGATGTGGATGAAATAAACATTGACATATCTATATCTATCAGCTTCGTATATATCCTTCTTCCTTTTCAATGGGCTAGAAATGAATATGAATTTTCTTTTCCAATTTTTAGCAGATATTCCCGTGGTTTATTTCACAATGGCTATAGATAGCTTTTTTGTTCCCATTACGAAAAATTCCCCTTTTTCTTTGAGAAAGATATAAAAATTGATGCCTTTTCTACTTTTTTGACCTTAGTTGTCGGGTGCTTTCAAGAAAGATTATATGTAGCCCTTTTCTGGTGTACACGATTTATTGGCCATCTTGATCGAAGTGGAGGAAAAATGTGGAGCATCTTAGATTTGATGTAATAACTGTGGATTTCAATACCAAAATTAGCAATATCAAGTTTAAGGAACTAATACTAAACTAGCAATAAAACTTCAACCAAAGTGAAAAATGATCACTAAGAAACTCCTAATAGTCGGCAAGGAACTCAACTAGACGATTAATCAAACATAAAAAAGAAATCAACTTTAACCAAAAGTTGATTAACTAATTAGTAGCTGACTAGTCAACTATTAAGGCCATTAAGGTCAAGTAGTACCTAACATTTTTTATCCTCTTGTGTTCAACATCATTAATGTCATTCTATGCCCTTTTCAAGATATGCATGTGATTTCCATGTTATTAAATTGCACTTGTATTTTTGGATGATGGATTCCAAGAAGGTCATCCAAGATCACATGGAATAAATGGACTTTCTAGAATATGTCCACGTGCCTACATGTGTTGACATTTTGGTGTACACTACACTATGCTGGAGAATGTGTCCATGAATATGAATTGAACCCTCAAATACACCCAATCTAGGAGCTAAGAATTACATTCCAAAAGACATGTGCGACCCATCCTTTTTGAGAAATGAGCAAACTTATTTCATTTGCATGTTATGCCAATGTGTAGCAAGTAGCATGATGTTGGTTGAGGCTACAAATCATCATTACAATAATTAATCCATTGATGCATTTTGTAAACAAGGGAAGCCATATTATTAAGATTTAACTAGACTTTGTTTTGAGAAAAAGTCCTTTTAGCCATATTAAATTTACTAATTCTCGACCTAATCTAGATTTGGATCACAACCTAATCTTGCTTTATCTATCATGTTTGAGATCTTATGCTCATGCATCCAAGTATATGTATACAATAATAAACATTTCACATAAATATATACATCACAAGTATACATCTTGTAGAATCCACAAATTAGATATGAGTACATATATGTTCTATAGTCACAAATATTATAAAGAAAAAGATAGTTTCATTACTTGCAAAATGAAAATGAGGAATGGAATCTAGAATACATTATAGGATTTCTTATGTCCTAATGCAACATGTCCTACTTACAATTGCTCCATATTACGTTGCATGGCAGCATGATCTGATCATCAGATTGTAGGTGAATGGAATTGTGGATTCTCCAATAACTATGTAACCATATGAGCATGGTTGCTTGTTAATTAATGAAATCCTAATTTTAGATTTACCTCAGAACATTCATGAGAACCTTAATATTTCGAAAACTTTTTAATTCGAGAAAAATAATCAATTACTATATTTGAAATTTACACATTTTTCAAAATATTTTCCATTTGTTTTTGATTTTCAAAAAGCACTATGAGCTTATTCTCTAAGGATTGATCGACTTCTAGGGCCCCATTGATTGTTCATCAAGCTTGTTAATCAATTGTACAAGAAGGGCCAAATAAAACTTTCCCTTTTTGCTCCTTAGAAGATTTATGTGTCCATGAATCAACTTTTGTTGCATTGTAGGTCAACCAAAGACCACCATTGGTCAATGCTTGGGTCCCTATTTTTTCTTTAATGTTGCTGAATTACCATTAGCTATCAGATGCCCTTATTAGATGATGCTTGGCTATGTTAGAAACGTTAGTGTTGGTGCATAAGCACTAAGGTATTTGATTTTGATGATAATAAAACATATAGTTTTTGTTATTTTTGGAAAACTAACATTTTAGGAACAAAGATTAAAATAGCAATAAAAAGAAAGAGGAGTGAATCTCAAAGAAACTTAAGTTGAAGGCCAAGACGGATAAGAAGCGAGAAGAAGATAAAAGAGCTAGAAGCTTAGTTCTTTAGTCTTTGTATTTTATTTGTTGTATTTTCTCTTTCTTGTTTTTAAACTTGATGTAAAAAAGCCCAAGTATGATAACCAAGTCTTAAACAACATTTGGATAAATTTAGGACACTTAGACAAACTCTAGACTTAGAAAGAAATCTGAAATAGTAGCCAACACACATCATACATCTAATTCCTTTGCAAATGTCTAAAACCTCATTATTCACCGACTGACCTATTTACTCTATATTGATCATTGGTAGCCTAACGTTTAGGTTATCAAATGACCAACCTTCTTATCAGATATCTTATAGGTCCATCAAACGTCCAATACACCTATCAGTCGACACATAGCAAACCATTGGATCTTGGAGACCTAAATCGAGAAAAATCTTGTGTCAGAAGTTTGAATCCTAATTTGATTTCAATATTAGATGTCCAACAACAGGATTATACATCCTATAAGATGACCAACATTTAGACTGAACATTTTAGCAAACTCCAGACCCAATTCAAGGAAAATTTGGTTACAGTAACAGATGACCATTCTTTTAGTTAGACGTTTGACATTCTCAAATAAGTCATCTGATCATTTAATCATATGTCTCTGAACAAGTGCCTGTTGACTACTTTTTGGAGCCCTTTTTATCAATGTTTGCCCTTTTCTTTAGATGTCTAACTAGACCCTAATTAGACGATCAATGAGTCAATCTAACGTCTGATAATGTAATAACTGTTGGGATTACTTTACAATCTATCCTAATTTTGAGAGATCTTTATCCTAATATCTTCCAATATCTATAAGGCCTCTCTTAACCTCTTTAGAGCTTTCCTAACACCTTTATAAGTACTCTAGTGGCTCTCCATTGTTAGATATATCATAGAATCAGTTCTTCCCACTATATTCACAAAGAGAGAAGATCATAGAGAGAAATCCACTTCTTAGCGCCTCCTACTAACATCTTAGATCTTTGATTCACTGCGTTGAAACTCCAGTCTACTTCCATCAAAGGGATGTTTTGTTTACACTAATCTTGTGGCTCTATAGACCTTTTGTTTTTCCGTTTGTTTTGTTATAAGGGTGTTTGTGTTGTGCATTTTCATCTCGCGAAGACAAACTTGTGTCAATTTGGTTCGGTGCATGTTGTACTTGAGGTTACATTATCCTCAGTTCAAAGTAGTGTGGTATAGTGGTTTTTGATCGCTTGGCGATCAGAAAAAATCCTAGACTGGCCTTGGTGTTGTCGTCAAGCCTATGACTAATAAGCACATCAGATTTAAATTTTGACATAACAAAATACGAAGTAAAGGGCAAGTTAGGTTGAGCCATAAAGAGGGTATGTTTTGGTATCAATCAAGAGAGCTTTGGAAATTCTAGGGATTTTTCTTAGGCCTCTACATGTCTATTTCAGATTTTGGAAATCGGATGGGTCAATTAGACTATTTTGACCCCCTATCACTTCTGCTCCTGGTCCCTAGCGCTAATCATGTTAGGAATTTTTGACAATTTTTGTTCTAGAAAATGATTTGATAAGGAAAATTTTAGCATAAATTTTGAGGCAAACTCAAGTGTGTGCAATTTTATAAAATTTTGACAAGGTTAGAATCTAGAGTTTGAAAATCAGTTCAACACACCTCCACTCAGAAAATTTTATGTGGTTAGATTTAATTTATTTTTCATCGAGGGTTTTTCACCACGCGAATTACAATAGCATATCATTTTATTCTTATCTTGTTAAAAGCAAAAGTTCTTTCGATCACTCAACTTAGCATAGATAATGACAATTATGTTTGCAATATAATCATGAAGTCTGGATTTAAGGTGTCCCTGGAGGTTGACAAGTTGATAATGCAACCCTAATCCAAAAAGTTGTACACGTTTTAGATCATGAATCAAGTAGGTGTGTATTTATCGGCTTTCAAATCGGAGGATATGGGGAGTGGTTCTAGGTTTAGGTTCATGCAACCTAAGTCTAAAATCTTGTACAGTTGAAAGATAAACATTGTAAAATGCTTGTGCCCAATGGAATTAAGGCTTAAGATGATGATCTTGTGTATGGGCATACTCAAGTTTCATGCAATCAAAATGACATGGATTATAAGGGTCATCATAAAATGTTGATAGTTTTACAAGCATATGAACTTTAAAATCCACAGGGTTGTCTTCCCTCAAATTCTCTTCCCAAGTCATAATCTCCCTATTTAAATCTGTAACCCCCTTCGTGAAATCCAAGTCTTTAGACCCAAGAAGATTTAATTCCAATTTGGCTACATCAATCTCACAATCAAATTCCAAAATAAATGATTCAACTTCTAGCTTGTAAAAATTTGATGTAAAGGTTAAGCTAGCCATTAAAGGATCATCAAGTTCGCTTTGTAATTCTTGTAACTCACCTACTTCAAAAAGGGGATTTTCATTAGATTTTTTACTTGTTGGGTGATTTTTACCAGATAAGGTTTTCCACCAAAAGTTATTGTTCCTTATGATGTGATTCTATCTGTGCATATTATTTCGATTTTATCATATTGCACTAATCACCCCCTCCTCTAATGCACCTTCAATCAATCAATGGACATGCCTTGATCACTCTAACTTCCTACCTTATAAGTTAGCTTTTGCATGAAAATTAATTTCACAATAGGAAAAACTTTCATGTGATCAAGGAAGCCACAATTTAAGATTTTTTGCTAATACAATCTTAGGGCATGATATGTCATAGCATCGCGAAAGTTTGAAAATCAATCATTTGAATGTTTGAACCAATTTGATTAATGCTTGAAAAGTCCAAACAGTCTAGGAAAAAAGTGATCCTATTGGGAATAATGAGTGAAGAATTATTTTCTTCCCATTTTGATCATCATAAGGGTAGAGGGACTATACCTTCGAGTACACAATGCAACACTCCACACGTCATGTCTCCTACTTTAGGTTCAAATGGAGAGACAACCCTTCTTTGAGGCAAGTGGATGAGACCCTTTGCATCTTGAATACCAAACAAGAAAGCAATCTGTAAACATCTTTGCAATCTCTATGTAGTGACGATCACTAAAACCTTAGAATGCCTTGGAATACAAGCCCAACCACCAAGAGTTGGCCTGGTGTCTACTACCAACCTTGGTAGTTGACGTCTTGGCCAGGTAGAGTAAGGGGGTTGGCGACTCGTCTTAGCTTTCTTTTTCTCCCATATTTTTGTATGGAGGTAAATACTCAAATTGATTGGTTAGGTTTCTTTTGAGCATTTAGGAGATATATATAGGGAATCCATTCATCCCTAATAAGATGGATGTTGTTGGATGACATCTAATAGTTATAATTGATTTCACTCAATAAACTTAGGCCCAGTTAATTAATGAGTCAATTTTGTTTTAATACCCAAAATGCATTTAGTTGTCATTTAGATCCTTTTGGATCAAAATTAAAATCGTTTAGTCTAAATATGATTTAACTCTCTGGGAAGCATTTGATTCTTGTGATGTGGAACATGATTAAAAACACTATTGGATTCATTCCACCGATAGTCACTATTGATTTAATCCTACCAATGGTAAAGCATTAAGGGATATGGATTTGTGACATTGTACCTCACATAGGTCTTTTGAATACCCATGAATCTTTCAAATGGAAGATAATATGGTCCAAAAAAATCCCATTAACCTATTACCATTCCTGTTAAGGGTCATATATATTGAGATTCTCTTTATATCATTGGGATAAGAACAAAGACTATCCTTCTCTAAAGGACTATTTTTTCTCTTTTTTTATGTGAATCTAATCAATACTTTAAAACTACATGTAGAAATTGTCGTTTCCAATATACTAAAAATGAACTCATTCTTTGATCCATTATACATAATTGCATAGTAAATCTATGTGGTCCCTTTTAAGAGATCATCTATCTCCTATCTCCTTATATACATACAAGCTTTCCAGTATTAATACCAAGATGGGTGCATGTATTATTGGTTTGCTAGATGTGCATATTCAAGAATAGAGACATATCTAATTTAAGTTAAAAGATACACCTTCTCCAAAATAACATTGTAGATAATCTTCACTTATCGCCTATTTCATGAAGTCAACTTTTTGACCTGTCTCAATGTGATAATTACGAATCACCATTTGAGAACATCAATTAGGTAATGGTCTCTTGAGAAGGTTTTCATCCCTCATTTAACTGGAAACGCATGATTGAATATCAAGATGATTTCTTGATGTACTACTAAATTCTCTAACCATTTAGATCTTTGAATTAGCGCATATTAGGTATATTTGATCTGACCAAGTATATTATCTTATTCATACTAAGATACTCATTTATGCACTTAGTAAAATTATTACTTTTTATTCAAACGACATGATTTCAATAAATGTAACTTATTACATCATTTGGATAGCTCATAAATATAACTTAGACAACCTTATTAGTGTTCCCCCAACCTAAAGTTGTTAGATCATTAAGGAATCTAATTCCTTGGATCCCTCATGATGTCATTGATTAGGCTAGACATGCAACTTATTCAGGTGGTGCTATTTTCTCATTGTCATTAACTACTTTTTCGTTATTAATGATAAATACTTTCTTCTAGTCATTTGATTCAGAATATTTATCATGTAAAAGACATTTTTCCTTTATTTAAGGTGTACAATACGTATAAATTTCAGAATAAATTCCATAAATGGAACACCAATAGAATGAGAAATTTACCTCCATAACCTCAACACCATGTAAATGTATAGAGCATTAAAGCATGCAACTTGGCATTTTACTCAAAAAAATTAACAAGGTCTACCCCTTTCCCCTCCTTGATATAAGTAGAGAAAAATGACTGTTGTCACCAACTATGTTTCTATTCCAGAAAAAAACAATTCAACTTCCTAGATAGCAGCTTATCCTCAATCAATAATCATAATGATGGCACAAATAGTAAACTATGGAGTGCAATAACTTACTATTAATAAGGTGAAGATATAATTCCGTGTGCTTGTATAAAATGGCTTAGGCTTCGGACGAAGGGTTTTAAATGTCACGATATATCATATATTGCCAAGTCAATGGATATTGATATGCTAGTGGTGTTGTTTGTCCATTATATCAGGCAATATGTCGTTTGTATTGAGGGGTGTCATCGACATATGAAGATTTTGGTGGCTCTTCTTCATAATTTTTCAATATTTGCAATATGGCGACATATCGGGATAAATGTCCCAATAGTGTCTCTCATTTACTCTTATTTGCAAGCTACCTCGGTTCTTTTCCTTTCCATTACATTTTGGGACTCCCCCCTTAGTAGCTGCTTTCCTCTTCTCTTGTGTGAGACTCTTTTCTTGGGTGATTTATAGTCCACAACACCTCCTTTCCTCTTCTCTTGTGTGAGACTTTTTTGTTGGGTGATTTATAGTCATCTTTCAACTCTCAACAAGGTAATCACCCTTAAGTCAAGTTGTTTTTTTTAATTTCTTTGCTTTCTTAGCTCCAGATCACCATGTTTAAGTGACATTACTGTTCATTCTAAACTTTAATATTTAGATCTACTCGATTATTTGTTAGATTATTGATCTCGACACATTACCTTACCACGTTCACAAATTGAACTCCAATTTAATCAGAATTTTGTGGCCTAAATGTCATCTTAAAGCCATGATTTCTATTCTTTCCAAACTTGAATCTTTAGATCTATTCAATTATTAGCTAGATTAATGTTCTTTATACATTACTTTACTAAGATCACGAATTAAACTCCAGTTTGGTCATGATTTCATGCCCTAAATTTCATCTTAAAGTAACATTTACTTTTTATTCGAAGTTATTTATGTTAACTTGTTAATAGATCTCTTGTTAGATTATAGTTAATGGTTTGAAATATTGATGGTGTTCAATTATGTTAGGAAAATGAAGAGAGTTAAGAGATGAGGATGTTAGAGAAGTTGGTTGGTATTATGGCACTCTCATTAATGGAGAGATAGAAAACCTATAATGCAACTTTTGCGGTAAAAAGATGATGGGAAGAAGTAACACAAGGTTGAAGTAGTACTTGGTAGTGCCTTAATGTTCTTAAGGAAGATAGGCTATTAGTGTTAGTAAATTTAGAAGGAAAGAAAATGAAAGATGTGAAGTCAATGAGAGAAACGATGTTCCATGAGAGAATGTGGGAAAAAAAGTATGCTGATATGAATGACTCTAATGACGATTACGAATTTAGTACCCCAGTGATGTCGAAACTCTTGCACAAATATGGGTATACAGAAATGTTATTGAAAAGTCTTTAAGGAGTGAATATGAGAGGTAGGAAGAAGAGAAATTTGCCTATGGAAGGTCATTCTATGATAGAGGAAGTAGAAGTGGTACCCATACCACCGTCATTGAGCATTCTGCAAAAAAACAAAGGGGGTAGAAGTAGTTATCTCTAAGCTATCAAAGTGGTGTAAGTAGTTATCTCTAAGATCGTGAAGGATGTCTAACAACAAACAAATTGTATAAATGAGGTGACAAATTATCTATATTTCAAACCTAATTTGTTACATATTTACTTTATTATTATAGAGGGGATAATATGATTTTAATTCATTGTTCTTTATAGATAAAATATTTTAGAGATGAGTTTCTATCTTTCGGGACAAACAAGACCATACATGCACAAAGTAAAACTCTTGTTAGTATGGTCGTAATCTAAATATGAAGGTATCTTGTGAATTTATTTCACAATTCACAAGTTACCTAAATTAATAAGTTTATAATCATTTTTCTATTGCACCTGAAAGGTGGCGGTTATATGACATCGATGCTCCTAACCTTCGTGTAGTTGTCATGAAAATCTTATCTCAAACAACATCCATAGGAGGGTGTGAAAGGAATTGATGCACCTTTAGCTTGATTCACTCCAGAGGAGAAATTGCATTAGTAGTGATAAGTTGATGGACTTGGTATTTGTCTATTACAACATTAGATTAAAACTAATACATATACGAGAAGGAGAATGGAAGGAGGAATACATGAACCCAACTGATGCCACATAGCTTTTTGGATGTAGAGATGAAAGAGATGTTTTACAAGCCTGGTTGAATAGTAATGGAGAACCATTGCTTGATAAAAATGGTGATCTCAATCTAGAGATAGCAGAAAAAATGGATGTAGATGTAGAAGAATTTGTGGATAGTAGGTTTGTCAAAAGAGTAATTCATGGCATTGAAGAGAGTTCAAGTGAAGAGGAAGATTCACCTTTAGGAACAAAAAATGATGATGGAGGAGATGCCGATGCTGATATACTGATGGTTGAACTTGAATTTCAACAGTAAGAAAGTAGTAAAGGAGGTGAGAGATATTGTCCTAGTAAGGATGAAGAGGGTGCTGGATGAGAATACCAAGAGAGACATAGAACTACACATGGAGATCTCTTACCAAGTCCTGCTTGTGAGCATGATGCAGGGTATGACTTAGTTTCTATGATATCCATTAATGATTTAAGTTCATTAGTAGGATCTCTTATAATCTAGGGGAATCAATCATTAGAGGTGGCCCTACATCATCGTCATCGTCATCTAGGGGAATCATCATCGTCATTGAGTTACACTAGCTCTCCTTAATACCAACCCCCCCACCAAGATGACTCACAAAGTTCATATGGTTTCTTCCATAGCTAGTACTCATTGGTGTCTCAACCAAGTTAACCTCTATCTTATTATAGTTCCTATAGTTATGGATATAAAGCAATTTTGCACCAAAAAAAAGTCTATTCTCGAAATATTTTGCACTCCAAAGTCCCCAACCATCTTCTTATTATCAGCCTTTTTAGTCTGTTGCATAATTTCCTCCTTTACCACCACGAACTTCATTGACAAGATAGCATGATCATCTTGAATCTTCAGGTTTTACATTGAGACGAGGTAGTTCTTCTACTAGGGATTCAAGAGGACCAATTAGACATGATGGACAAGATTATTATAGTCAAGAGCTAATCTAGAAGCAATTTTGACAGTCACAATTAATATTCACATCATGTAGATTCATGAATATAACACTAAATACAACTTTATGATGTGGGACAACTATTGTGACTATGCTAGAATATCACAGTTAGAGGAAAAAAATTGAAAGAGCAGTATTCAGCCAGGTTGAAACTCTATATGGTGATGAAGAAGTCTTTACTTCATGAATTATGATTTGGTGGTACTAGTATTATAATATTTCAATTTTGGCAAGCATTATTATGAACATCTTTAGCAATTATCATGTTATATGCTTTTTCTTTTCAATGTTGTGATTCACGATGATTATTGATATACCGGTAGCACATTTTAAAATTTATAATTTTGACCTAGACATTTCTCATATATGTGGCAATTTCATCAAATTTGTGGCATTTTCAACTTTTTTAGACCATTTAAAGCGATTTTCTTGAAATTCTCATATATCAACGATATATTGATGATATATCTATGATATATCCACTTTTTGACTTGATGATATGACGTTGAAATTAACATTTAAAACCTCATTTGGACAATCAATAACCTTTGCATTGCCTATCACGATACCAGAGTCGAGGAAGTCTTAACCTAACAATCAAAGAAGGGTGGGAGTAAAAGAAGCGAGGGTTTTACAAGGATAACAAAGTACCAACTCTAGGGAGAGTTTCATTGCACAAGATTGGTAATGCAAATGGAACTTCAACCCCTTCTATTTTGTTTCTTTTTCTTCTTCCTTCTTTTTTGGATACTCCACATTATTTTGATAGACCTTTTGAAGAATCCAAAGAGAGTATGAAAGAAAACATAGAGGCCCCATTTGGTAAGGGGAATAAGTTTGTGAAATAAGTTAAATGAGTGGAATAAATAGAAGAATAAGTTAATCCATTTGGATATTTTGATAGGTTAAAGTTGTTCCACAGAGAGAGTGGAATAACTTTACCTTGGATTAAGTCCACTTAACTCGACATAAATAAGAGGTGAATTAAGTAATAAGTTCAATACTTAACTCGCCAATCAAACACAGTCAAAAAGACTTAAATAGTCAAATGGAGGATAATTGTCCACATACATTAGTTGGGTTATAAATAATATTAATATTATGCCTACATCTTGATCTCTTATCGAATGACAAGATAAAAAACATGCCCAGGAAAAACTAAAATTGGCAAAGGTCGGAGAATCTAGTTTGCTAACTAGGGTGGAGTATTCGTTTGTGCCCGACCTAAACTTGATAAACCCATTTTATTTTTCAGGCTTTGGGTCAAGCCCAAGGGTCGAAACTTTAGCAAATCAAGGCCCAAGCCCAACTCAAGGCTCATGTTTATGGGCTTAGGGTTAGGTCAGGATGGGCCCAATTTTGTTAACTGGGCTGAGTTTTCGGGTCAAGCTCAGAAAAGTCAATTAAAGCACAAAAAACCTATTATGATATATTTTCGTGAATTTTTAAATAAGACCTACCTAAACCCACTAAAGTTAATTTTTTATTATTATCTAAGTAAGGCCTAATCAAACCCATTAAAGCCTAATTTAAAGTTGAAATTGGATAGATATAATCATAATAATTTTGAAATATAATAATACTTCTACGACAATCTTACAACTTTATAGATACTACTACAAATAAAATATATTACTTCAACGAAATATAACTCAACTAAGTCTTTTATCTTATAACTTTAGATAATATTCATTTAACAAATGAAACTTTGGAAGAGAAAATTTATCATATGAAGCAACTTTCTTTTTTTATCTTACGGTAATTTACATTAAACAAACTCAACAAAAATTAAAAAAAATAAACACATTAAATTTTCAACTAAAATTATACCTTATTTAGATAGTCACCCCATTTCAATTATTTGCAATTCCTATTTAAAAATTATGCTTTGAAATTTATACATATAGAATTACATGTCATAAAATAACATTACACAATTATATATAAACAGACCCAACGGGCCTATTCAGATTTTTCGGATTCGAGTCGGGCTAGGTCTAAATCCAATTTTTTAAAAAATTTAAGGCTCGGTTCCAATCCATATAATATTTGGGCTTGGGTTGGATCAAATTTTTTCGGGTCTTGTTCGAGCCGACATTGGGCCAATCCAACCAAATGCTCCACCTTATTGCTGACTACTCCTAAGTTATGTCGGTGATGATTATGGGGCTTGCAACCACAACAAAACGAAACTTCTCAATGTTTTAATTAGATTATAAATGGTAACAAAATTTTAGAAGAGCTAACAAACTCAAGAAATTAGTTGTACACATTATCATGGTTCTATGGTAACCAGGTAACCAACGTTCACCTCGTGGTGAAAATCTATATCATCCCACCGTTGATGCTTGAATAATCTATTGCACATAGATATTTTCCTCAAAGAGCAGCACCTAAGCTGAAAAGAATTTCATGCAGATAGGAGGATTGACCTTTAAAAGGGCAAGTATTGATGAGGGCAGAGTCCACAAGCCATCTCCACAGATCAAACCTGATGCAACTGCTGGAATAAGTTGAGTAGCCTTTTTACCATTAAGACGTTGCCAAGCAAAAACTATCAAGCTACCAACACACATATCAATTGCAAAGCTTGCACCAACCAAGAATGGTACTGCCATGACCATGGGCAAGGGAACCCACTTTCCATATTTAGCAGGACTGAAATCTTTCATGACATTAGCCACGACTGCAAATCCAAAAAAACCACAGCAAAGCTCTAGACAATGTCGAGGCAGAGCAGAGAAGCCTTCAACACCCAAAATTGCCATATTTCGGTATATCAAGGCATATGGAGCTTTGAAGTTCCCATCTGGATTCCCAACATCGAATGCCTTGTAGAATAGGAAAAAAGTGAGAGGAGCTACGACACATCCAATCGCTGTCCCCACTGCTTGGCTGACAAGCATTGATCTAGATGAGGTGAGGGTTAAGTAGCCAGTCCTGAAATCATGCATCAGATCGGCTGAGATTGCGACAACTGATTTTATTAGACCACACCCTACCATGCCAGCAACTATGCCATTTTTATGGCCTGCCAAAGCAGCTAAAATGAAGAGTGCAACCTTGCCATAATTATATGCCATGTTCATATCCGTCAGGCCGGCACCATAAGCATTGCAGAAGCTGAGAGATGGCGCGAGAATGTAGGCAACGACAACATAATACCACTTCACCTCAGGGAACATGATTGGGATGGTTATAACAGCTACGATGGTGAAGGCAGCATATCCAACAAAACCTAACCAAAGTGGAATGCTTTCCCTGATATATAATTCATTGCGTCTGCGATCATCAAGGTCTTCAGTAACTCGCCTTCTGGAAACTGAAAGCCAAGGAGGAATGTCAAATATTAGAGATCTAGATCTGAACAAGATGGCAAGAGGTTATTCCACCTGCTTTCAGATTCTTGCTTCTCATTTGCACAATCAAGCTTCTTGACATGAAGGCTATTATCTTTAAGAAATTGTAAAGACCATCACCCAGGATGAGAGCGATCGAGAGGAAAACCTGCAAACGAAACATGATTAGACAGTCAATTTCAGGAGGCGATTGCCAGCAAATTATAAGTTTAGTTCTAGAGGACATATGGACCTTGTAACCCTGCAGGCTTCTCATGCTGCTCTCAGGCAAGTTTTCAGGATACCATTGTCCTTTAAGATTCCTTAACAATGGCCACATTATTCCCCATGAAAGCACTGCTCCAATAAGAAGAGATACGTTCACAAGATGTGAACAGATCATCCCAGCACCAACATACGTCATACTAAAATCAAAGAAGAATCTGCAAGCAAGGAGCATATATATATATATTATTTGCAGGGAATACCACTTCAAACATGTACTAGACAAAAAGAGGCAAAGCCTAGGAAGAATAACGTTTGCTTCCATGCTTTCATCCCAAAAGTCGGGAATTGCGAGAACCCACAATCATCACCACCAGAGAAGAACCACTGGAAAAGGCTCCAGAGAAAGCTAGACATGAAATACTTGACAAACGCCCGCACTTGCTTCCTGAGCATTTTGTCAACACCAGAAAATTCCGTGAATCAGACATTTACTAATGAAATAGACAACTCTTTAGGAAATGAAGTGAAGTCTGCTACCTGGCAACTTTATTTCCATGAGGTGTATGGAAGCCATTTATGAGAACGGCTGTTGCAGTACCACTGGGATAAACCAGTTTGTAATCAATGATCATAATCTGAGGATGCCGCATACCTAATAGTTAGTGCAAAAACCAAAAGGCTATTCTTCCTGCTCACATTGATGCATGGACAAGTTATAAGACTTAAAAACTCATTGGTCGGTATAATTGTACCCATATAAGATGCATGCAATGTCAGTCAAGTAATGAGATCCATTCCAGCAACAGTTGAGACATTTGAAACTATTGGAGGGGAAATGAAAGAAACAAAGAAAAAGAAGCAAATGCGAACACAAACACACAAGGGAATCAAAGCTCAGGTTCTCAACCATTTGCTTCTTTGGTTTTTATTATTCTCCTTCCAAATGGAAGAAGGGGGGAATGAGAACAATCGCGGAAGCTCAATCTCATCGTGCCAAGGTTTAAATTTTCTTAACCAAATTAAGATTTTGGTCGTTTGCACGAGTTATCTCTTGAACAAGAAGAAGAAATCCCATTCTAAAACAGATTTTCCAAACACAACGAATAGTGAAAACAAGAGGGCACATTCTCAAGCGAATTCGAAAGAGGAGGAGGTCGAAATCAGGTAGGTAGGTACCTTCCTCAAGGGAACCAGAGCGAGGAGACCAACAAAACTGACAACAAACATGAAAGGAATCATCCAAGCAATCCCAGGCTCCTTGTAACTCCGTGGGCTATTCCCCTCCGTATCCACCCCTGCTAGCTCATATGTCCTCCTGTTCAACCCCAGCAAGTAGGACCCAAATCCACCTGCACTCCCAACACCAACAACACCACAACATCGATCGAATTCTCCGCCACCACAAATTGACCCCATCACTTCAAAAATTATTAAGGCATTATTATTATTATTATTATTTGTTAAATAAATGGTCAGGAGTAATGGAGAGACCTCCGAGAGAGATGCTGTAGCAGGCAACGGCGCACGTCTGGACGACGGTGTTCTCCTGGGGAGTGAAAGGAGTGGCGGAGACGACCACAACCTTGCGGGCGAGCTCCGTCCAGGTGCGGAGGAAGACGAAGGCGAGCAGCGCCGCGGAGACGTTGAGGGTGGGGACGAGCCCCGTGGTCAGGTTGAGCTTCATGGTGATGACGCTGTAGATAACCCCTATAGCGACGCTCGCCACGAGTCCTCGCCGCGTCAACTGCTTCGTCCACGGCGGGATAATCCTCTCCCCAGCCGCCGCCGCCACCACCTCGTCACCGCGCGACTCGATGTCATCTCCACGGCCAACAACCACCTCGTCGATTTCCTTCTCCCCCTTCTCCTCTTTAGATAAATCCGTGCTGCCGCTAAAGCTGCTCCCTCTGGCCTTCCTCTTGTTGCAGTCCTTCATCACAGCGAGTACCTGTGTCATATGGGAAGAAGAGGATGAATTTGTTTTTGTTTGAGTTGGGTGGGTTTTCATTCTTACTACCTCCATCTTGTAGTCGTAGCTATGGCTCCTTGGCAAAATCTGAGATGATGGGCCTCCTTCTCTTTCTTCAAACGTCTCGGTCTCGGGCACCACCACCATCTCCTATTTGTCGTTTGATTCCGGCTGGGATGATGGGCCTTCTTTCTTCCCTTGCTTCACTTCAGTTGGTCCTCTTCTCTTGGAGGCCCAATTGGTGAAGTGGAGAGAGAGAGAGAGCGGCAAGGTTTATTACACCTCACACATGTAGGAGGAAGAGGAGGGACACGGAGAGCGACAGCAACCAAACGATTCAAAAGTTACTTTTGAGAAAAGAGAAAAAGTGATCACCTGTTCAGTCGTCGTTGGATGAATTATATGCGAAAGTGTAACGTCGACCATTGTGGTTGTCCTCAGAAATAATGGAGATCCCTTTCGGGAAGGGTACTACGTGGTTAAAGTGGAGAGGGTACGATTGTACGACCCTCCGCACTAACATTCTTGGGAGTACAGCTTTTTGTCCACGTTGGTAAACAATCCGGGTACACACGGTTTGAGCTATCGATATGGAAGGGTGCCATGAAACTACCAAGGATATTTCCTAACGAATTTTTCTTTCCCTGGGTCAGATTTGTATTTAATGTAATACTAATTAATTGAGTCAAAGGGGACGGCGGTTGGAAAATGTAAATTATGATGTAAAAATTAACGTAGAATATCGTGTATGCGATCTTTATTTGATATATATATTTTTTTATGTAAAAAAAATATTCATACGTGATGAAATTTATCACTGTTAAAATCAACAACAAATTATTTTTATATAGTACAAATCACTTAAATCAATTTCAAAATCATTTTGCATCGGTGCAAAACTACTTTGCACTGGTGCAATCTTACTTTACACCGATGCAAAATCACTTTTCACTTTCGAAATATTTTTGCACCGCTGCAAAGTAAAATTGCAACAGTGTAATCTCACTTTGAACTACTTTGCACCAGCGAAATCTTACTTTGTATCGGTGCAAAGTAATTAAAAGTGATATTACACTGATGTAAAATTAAATTCAAGTATTTATTTATATATGATAAGTGATTTTACACTTGAAAACTGATTTTTCACCTTAAGTTTAGGGTTTACTCTTTACTATTTAAGGTTTAACGTTAAATCCTAAACCCTAAGTTGAAAAATCACATTTCAAGTGAAAAATCATTTTTCATACATGAAATCACATTCTATAAACCTAAACCCTAAATCCTAAATCTTAAACCCATAGGTCAAAATCACTTTGCACGGGTGAAATCACCTTTGAAATAATTTTGCACTGGTGCAAAATCACTCAGAATAATTCATCACCAGTGCAAAGTAGTTTATCACTTGTGCATTTTAGTTTAAAGTGGTGTGGTGATTTTTTTGAATGTGATGGGATCCATCATGTAACAAATTTTATGTTCTTTTACTTCTTTATATTAAATATCAATTATCAAGTAGACCCCACGTTTGCAACGTTGCATGAACCATGAGAACAGGACCTACAAAATCTCCACGTCACTTTTTACGTCACTATTTGTGTTCTACCCCTTGGCTTGAGTAAAATTACAAAGTTTCTTGGTATGCTCCCCACATTTAGGGAAAGCCAACATATCGTATTGTGGTCTATGTTTTATGGGATTTTTACATAGGAACTTTCAAAATTATTTATTTACTTGAATTTAAAAAAAAATTAATTTTCATGTCAATTTCCATCAATCAACATAAAATTTGGATAGTTCATCTATGCTCTCAAATCTGCATTGATACGCTGGATCCGTTGGTAGATCCATGGTCGCACCTGTGCCCCGCCATCCCCATGCGCGCATTCTACTCGTCCAACCACATGCCCAGCTTACACTAGAGCTCCAGTTGCCAGCGCGCGCCTTCTAAGCGTGGAGATCGGGCCTTGATCGTCGCCCACACATGCCCTGCACATGAAGAGCCTCTTTTGGCTGAATTTTCATCTTCTCCTCCACCTATAAATACCCTACACCACCACTATTGCAAATCCATCCCTTCCTACTCCAATTGTCTCCCCTGTAGAGCTTGGAAATCATTTCTAAGCTCTAATTGTTGCCTCCTAAGCCATTGGGAAGCTCCATTAGAAATAAAAATAATTTTCTCCCTCTTCCCACCTCCCTTCATGGAGCTCACTCTGGCCGTCTTCTCGCCCCTTCAAGGAAGTGGATCACCACGATGCTACCTTGCCTCGCCTCTTCCTCCTTCGACTTTGTCCCCCTTCCTCCATCCTCTCTCTCCGTCATTCGGGCGCTATCCAACCGCTCCTCTCCTAAGCAACCGACTCGAGAGATCCTCTCTCTCTCCTCTATTATTTTATTTCTACTTTTTAGTGTAGATTATTTTGAACATTTTTTTATAGTAATAATCATTTCTCTCTCTCTTCAGTGTAATTTGTAACACTTTATTTTTGCAATAGAATTTATTTCGTAATTAGTTTTCTGCCTGCCTTGCCATTTCATTTTTGTCATTATTTTTCTGTCACTTCTCCTACATCCATTATCACTCCCGCTTTTTTCACTCACATTCGTCCACTCATTTTATTTATCCCAAAACTTTACAAAAATTGCAAAATTGAAAAAGAAATCCCAAAAATACATAAATGAAACGCAGATTTCTAAATCAAAGGTAGACTCCTTGTGTTTAACTTGGACTCAACCTCTAGTAATTTTATTTGATCATGAATTTTTGTAAGCTACTATGATGCAATTTTTCCAAACTTGATTTCCTTAGCAAATATCCATGTATCATTTTGGTGCCGTTGTTCGAGAGGCAACAGACTTTGATTTTCCGCATTTTCTCTCATTTACTTATCTTTTGACCTATATTTTTTTGATCTATTATTTTGCAGGTACTTGATCAAGGTAAGCCAAAGGCAGTAGATCAGAGTAAAGTGCAGTTATAAAGATTTGTAGGTTCATTTTTTTCCACCCACCCATTAGATTTCATTCCATCCACCTAAATAATTTAGACCTGAATATACTTAGGACCTTGTATAAACTCTAAGGCTAGATTTGGCTGTCTTGTTTGTCACTTCCACCCATCTCATTCACTCAACAAAAAAAATAAAAAAAACTTCTCGCTGATTGTGGGTTTGAATTAAAATTTACACACTTAATCCCCCCACAAGTCCTACTTAAGGTGCACTAATTTTTTTGATTCTGTCATTTAATCGGGATTTTGACCTGAGGACCTGGTACACCTGAATTTAATACACATAAGTGACTAGAAACTAGAATAGGTTAAACATTTTCTGTGTGCCTTAATTCTATGGTGTGAAAGGCTAATTGATTGACTTGTTTGGGCCACACCACTTCATTTAAAATCAAAAAAAATCAAGTAGCTTCCTTATAGGATTCAATTTTAAGGTCTGAACTAGGCACTCCACATTTTTTTCTGAATTTAAAGGAAAATACATATACTCATGCTTTCACAACCTGGTGTGCCCACAAAACGTTGTTTGAAAATATCAAAAACTTGAATCCTAAAAGCTACTTAAGCAAGATTTGAACCCTAAAATTTATCTCACCTTTATAAAAATCTTTCTTGGAAACCCCTTGGTTGTGCACACACACACACACATCAATCAATCATTAAGGGGATAACCCATTAATAACCCATCACATTCCAAGGGCACATTCATACCCAAGTCTAATTAAAAAATGAGTAGATGTTGACTATCCAAACCAAGGGTGAAACAATAAGTCATTCACTCATCATGACTTTGACTTAATACTTCTAGCCTTTTCAGACTCCTTTTAGAAGTTCAAGAAAATCAATCTAGAATTAGGTAAATACTCAAAAATTAAGTTTAGAAAGACCTCAGGAGTCTAGGTGGAAAGACTTTGTTTCACATTTCCTAAAGTCAGTAAATTCTCAAAATCAAGAATTCTTGACTCTACCTAGCTTGAATCTTAAGAATTTCACTAAAACACATTTTCTTTTGAATGAATACTATATATAGGAATACTGACAGAATTAGTTGACATATAAAATAAAACATGCATGTCCACCCCCCCATGCTTATTCATTAAAATGTCCTCATTGTAATGTATGTAGAATAATTAAAAGCAATAAGAAGAGGGGATATCACCTGACTGAGATTGCTTTTCTAGGTTAGCTTAGAAAAACAAAAATCTCAATACCTATAGAGAGTATTGGGTTGCCTCTTAGCCAGCACTAAGTTTTACGTCACTAGCCAGACCGAAACCCCAAAAATAAAGGAATGATCAAATTAATAGGTTGAGTCAGGATTAATATGAAGATATGGTCATGCGGCCCAAGAGTTAGTGAGCCACAAATGCAGACTAGCTGATGGTGTAGCCTCACTCCGAAGAGTTTTTGTAGTTTGAAGTGTAGAATAGGGATAGATGGATGAGGATAACGGAAACGAGGTTTATGATGTAGATCCTACTCATTAATCCAATTCCATAGTTTAAGGAGAGATTGTGGAGGAGGTGGATTAAAATTATGATTAAAATCCAAGTCCGATCTAGAATTTGAATCATAAGGATCCTTGTAATGGTGATTGATATCAAAAATCATGATTTCTCCATTCTCCAGATCATACAAGGATAAAGGTAGAGCTTGTGAGATTAAAAATTCCATGTAGAATTCCTCAAAATCCTCATCAGAGATGATCTCTTCCTCATCAGAAATAATTTCATGATCATCAGAATGTCTCACTCTCAGAATCTAGCCACCCATTAGAATGACTAGGATTATAAGTTTGACCCCAATTGACTCTGTTTTGAACTACATTTTCTGAGGTAATGTCTTCCTTTTCCTCATCAATCAAATTAAGTTTCTCGAAATTTCATGATTCAAATGAGTTGATCACTTCCTTAGGAAAATCATCATAAGTCACTCCCAATAGTTCTGCAATCTGTTGAACATCTCTTTCATAGGGGGATTGCCTGTCTTATTCAATCTCAAGATGTTGGGTATTAGTGTTATGGGTAAGGAGTGTAGAATTAGGTTTTTCCTCAAGACCTTGGTGGATGGAAGAGAGGAGTGAGAATCAGATGATACAGCAGTGAAGCTAGATTCGACTCCTATAGAAAGATCTCAGAATGATTAGTATCGTAAGCTCAGAATTATTAGTATCGTAAGCTCCAAATAGCATAATCGAATCATCTAGGAAATTATGATCATCAGAACCCTCTATCAAAATCATATCACAACCATCCAAATGTGCCTGGCTGGGGGTGTCAAAGTCATCAATCTCATTGTTCCTTTTAGGGGTCTCTTTTGTTTGTTCATAATCCTTATTGTGCCCATCCTTTCCCTATTCAGATTCCCCCAAATTTCTTGAAATATCCAATTGTAAACCATCCTCGAGGTCCAACTGTGCTTCCTCGAGCATAAAGGACTCATACTTAGGCCCACCATAGATTGGTTCCTTAAAATAGAATGATTGCAATTCAGGGCCTAAATTAAGATCTAATTCCTCAAACAAATCTTCCTCCTCAATCATGATAGGGCTATTAGATAATGTAAATGTGATTCCATAAGGTATCTCCCAAGAGTCAACATCTTTGGATTGAGAATCAATCTTGGGGATGCTAACCTTTTCTTCATCATTTTTTGGGATGGGCCTCTCAAATTATCCTTGTCTGGATGTGTCACAATTAGTTTCAAGGACTCCATCAGATGTCCCTTCCATAGAGTTGTCATTCATTTCAGAATCAGTGTTTGGGACATCAAACTATCTATCATTTCAGATGTAGGCCTGGGTAAGATCTGCTTTGGATAATCAATTGGCCGATCGCTCGGGATTGGGTAAGATGTGTAATACTTGGGGTTAGTGCCTTAACCCTGAGTGGGTTACCACCAACTTGTGGCACACTTAGACCAGATTCAGGGGTCTTTAAGGTCCTATCTTGGCATTTATGTTGATCCTCCCAGATTTTATGAATCTCCTTCATCATGTAATCAATATTTCTTTTATTAGATTCTCTCATCTCCTAGAGCACTTGGAGCAATTAGGTAATCTGGGGATCATCGCAATGGTCGGGGGTTTTAGTGGGCTGAGAATACTAAATTCCAGAGTTTCTAACCACTCAAATTAGAATATCCATTATCAAGATTTGAATACCTATGGTAAGGATCATATCCTTGGTTGGGTGGTGTAGGGTTATCCTGAGAAGACGGTGGAGTGGGTTGGGTGAAATTGGGATAATCTGCAAAGTGATTTTGGGGATAGGATTGATATCCTAGTTATTAGGACTCTGAGGCATATCCCTGACCAAGGGAGAGGTGAGTTTGTTTGAACCGGTCAAGACAGTTGGTCATGCTTATCAATTCTCGGTCTTGTAGGGAGAGTGTCTCTTGAAATTGTAGAGATCCTTGATATCCATGGATTTATGTGGAATTCCATAAGGATGAGGTAGATCTAGCTATACTCGGGGAATATGTGGTGTGGGCAAGGGAATCAGGCCTCGGGTATTGAGGAGGGTTCTCCTATCCTGAAGAAGTTGAAGTAAGGGATGGGTTGGGATAGGGAGAAAAGGAGAAACAGTGGGATGAAAAAGAGTATGGGTCCAAGTTCTCTTCTTCAATCAGTTCTTCCTCATGGTGATTAGTCATTAGAGGAGGTTCAAAAATAGAAAAGTCAAGCCTTCTCTTAGGATTTCTCTCTAGAGATGGTACCAAAATAGGATTTTGAGATCTTCTACTGTTCATGCATGAGAAGAAAATTGATAGATGAGAGAATCCCCAAGCAATCAAACAAACTATGCCTTAAGGTGTAGCCCTAGATGACTTAAGCCTTTAAAGTATAACTTCACCCCAAGACAAATTCAGTGTTGTCTATAAACCATAAGAAAAATAAGTAGGCCGACGAAACAGGGGGAGTGTGTCCCGAGGGTCATTAATTATGCCAAATCCTAGCTTGGCTTAAGTCGTTTGACAATCAGGCCTCATACTTAAATACATCCAGAAAAAAGACTTCACCAATTAGCCCTATGGTGTGAGTTTATACCTTGAGACTAACTCAGTGAATCCTTAGGGGCCAACGTCTAACCAATTTTATGTTAGGCTTAGGATGTGAATGTGCTTAGGGAATGTGACGGGAATTGTTTAGTGGGTAATGCCCCTTAGAGATACATGTGAAATGTGTAGTGCTCAAACAAGGGGTTCACAATACAAGCTTAATTGATGTAGTTGCTTTTAAGGTCAAGTACTTGTATTAGTGAATTTCAGGGTTCACTTGGTTAAATATATTCAAACAATGGTTCTAATGAAGCACACAAAAGGTTTTGCAACTCTCAATTATTTGATAAATTTCCTTTAAGTATGGAGATGCAAGTGTGCTCTACCTTAATGTGAAACCCTAAAAGAAGATAGTGCTAAATGATGGAATTTAAGTCCAATAGGACAAATGTGGTGCGACCCAATCAAGGCAATCAATGGTACTAATGCACCAGTAATTAAGGTTCTCAGAAACAAAAATTTCATATTTTTCTAATGCATGCTTAATATTTTTTCAAATTTAATAGTACACTGGGGTCTTCAAGTCTACTTTGACACCCAGTCAGTGATTGAATTTTCCATACAATTAAACGTGCTCAAAACATTTTTTTCTACTTTTTTCAAGATTCTCAATGATCACAGGAATCCAACTCAACAAATTTTAGGTCAATCAGAGTAGTATAAAAATTCTTATGATTTTTTTAATATCGAAAATCATGAAACAAAAGTAGATCTGATAGTAGTGCAGTTTGCAATCTAAGTAGTATAAAAATTCTTATGATTTTTTGAATATCGAAAATCATGAAACAAAAGTAGATCTGATAGTAGTACAGTTTGCGAATTTTCAAGAATTCAATATAAGTTAGATACGTATAAAATTTGGACACAATCTTCCTCACTTCAATATTTACATCAAATAGAAATTTTAGAATTTTAGAATGTATACAAATTCAGAAAATAATTTTGAAAATCAAAATATGTTGCAGTTTGAATTTCAAGGAGGTGGTTTTGTTGATTTCTAAGAGATAATGCCCACCAAAAAGAGTTTTTTTTATATATATATAGAAAGCAAGCAAGCATAAGCAAATACTTCTAACCTAAGGATCATGCAAAGCACCTAATTTCTTTTTTAGATTTATTTTCTATCGAAAGAAACCTAAGATAGATACACTTACCTTAAGACGACTGAATCTGCTTCTCTTTCGTTTGCCGTGCTTCTTCTTTTGATTTTTGATACCTACACACAAGTTGAAAAATACGAAGAAAAGTGGATTAGTAGAAAAAAAATGCGAAATTGAAAGGCTATAAATAAATCCGTGCCTCCCCGACAATGACGCCAAATTGATGCTCGCTAAATCTATGCGATTAAATATATCGAATCATTGTAGTGAGTAAATAAAGTAATCAATTAATATAATATCGGACTACAAGGAGTCTAGGTCGAACACAGGAAGGTAGTTGCTATTTATTAAATAGTAGAATATAAATATCAAATAGAAGCACAAAAAATAGTGCTAGAGACAGATAAATGAATATTGCAATTTCTAATATCAGGAATGTCTCACAAATATGAATCTAATCAAAGATTATAATCAGAATAGAACTTTAAAAGAAGAGAGTAAGAAAGGATTGGAGTTGCTTGAGGGATGCTTGAGGAAGCTTCTGACGGAGCTTCAGATCTAGGGTGCCGAGAGGAAGAAGAGAGGTCCAGAGAATCTATGGAGGTAGAGGGATGGTGGACATACCCTATAGGGCTAGGTGTTAGTGCAAGGGCACCACGATCGGTAATTTTGATGATAACAAAACACTTGCATTTAACATTTGCATTTGAAGTCTAAGATTTTAGGTTATTTGAAAATGGATACAAGTTTGAAGGTGAGGTGTGAAGAGCTTGCGTCTATGGTAGATTGGAGGAGCTTTTTGGAGGAGAAGGAGCTTCGCTTGGAGTGAGATCTTGAAGATAGACCAGAAGAATAGGATATATGTCTTTTCTATCTTATACTTTGTATCTTTTGTTATTTGCTCTTTTATTTTCATGGAGTATTTGTTAAAGAGCCTCAAAGTAACAAAACTATAGTCCTAGGAACACCTACTCTACCCTAGGACACTTAGACTCTTCTTAGTTAACTTAGAAAACCAAAGTAGGTATTAGACAGCCTGATTAGACATCCAATCTGGACTTCAGACGTCTGATCTTGACTTTTAAGACGTTTGACTGTTTGATTAGACGTCCAAAACACTTAGGCTGGAGAACCACTTACTGTCTGCCAGATTTAGATGTCCAGCCCTTAGTCCAGATGTCTTAGTAGACATCTGATGACATTGCCAAACGTCTAATTAGTGGAACATTAGCTCAAAAATATAATCGTTAAGGATTGACCTTTAATCTTCTATTGGATGTCTGTAGAGGACCTCAGTCGTCTGATAAACAGACGTTAGCCCTCAATTAACCCAAAATCACCTCTCATCAGTAATCTAGCTGTTTGTGCCTCAGGAAATCCATTCCTGCAGTAATTTAGGTTTCCAGACGTCCAACAAGTCGTCTGATCGACTTACACAAGAACCCTGTTTAGGTATGAACCAAGTCAATAAGGAACCCCATCTAGGATTAGACGACTGATTTAGTTTCCAAACGTCTTAAAAGTAGTTTCTAGACATTTGATACTTTGCCCAGACATCTGATAACCCTGTCAGAATCATTAATGACCCTGATTTCAGTCTAATCTACCTTGGGTTTGTTCCCAACGGCTATGAAGCCTTCCAAAGCCTTCCTAAGCCATCTATAAATAGTGGCGGAGCCCTCCTTTGTTAGACACACCAAGAAATACCATTTCCACATCCATTTGTGTCATAGAGAAGCTATTCTTAAGAAGATAAGTGATCTTGGTCTCCAAAGCCCCATTCGTCAAATCTAAGAGCTTCGATACTCTACCGAGATCACGCCTACACACTTCCATCTAAGGGAAGTTCTTCTTTGCCTATAGAAGCTAGTTTTATTCACTTTACTTTGTGACTCTATAGGATATTTGTATTTGTTTTTGTTCGGGTATTTGCATTACAAATTCTCGTCTCTCTCGTGAGATAAAATACTCCTCGTGAAGAGGAGGGGGTTTGAGGTATGCTACCCTCGTTCAAAGTAGCGTGGTTGTATTGAGGTTGAATCATCCTTGTTTAAGTGACTTATTAGTGGATTTAATCGACTCGGTTGATTGGGAAATACTAAGTCTAAAGGCTAAGGTGGTGGTTTTTACCTGGGTTTGAGTTTCCACCTAAAAATCTGTTGTGCACTTGTGTTTGTTGCCTTTTGTGAGATTGTCTATTTAATTTCTGCACATTTTTCGTATCATGCATATCTCACCCACTCCCGTAGAGAATTACATTTGGTATCAGAGCAGGTCTTGTAGATTGGCGTAACACACCGGCAGGAGATCATGGAGGAAAGCATTTTCTCCACGAGACTCTCGAAAGGGCAATCTACCGTTCGACCGCCCTACTTCGACGGAAGCAACTATGGCTATTGGAAGCTAAGGATGAGGATGTGGCTTCAAGCCACCGACTTCGCATTATGAGGATGATATGAAACTGATGTGCATACATCTAAGTAGCCAAAAAAGTCTATTAATGCATGTTCTTAGTGTCATATTAGCATCATACATTGTAAATATTGCATAACATGCATAATCATGCATTTAGGTCAAGTTGTATAAATTGTATAGTAATTGTCCCCTTTTATGGTAAGAGACAGGGAGATTTTTAATCAGGGCCTTGGATCGAAGATCCAACCATACGGATCTGATTAGGGCTACGATTGGAGTTCAACAACTCCAAGATCGTCCTGATCAGACATCCGTAGCACCAGGTAGAGACTGAGGAAGCCTAAAGATCAAGGGCCAAGATGGAACCAATCCACACTTCAGACAACAAATCCAACCGTACGGATGGGTTTAGATTGAGGATCACAGCCTGACAACATGAAAATTGGTCTAATCCGACACTCGTGGCACTGTCTACAACACATAGAAGATGGACAGCCAAGATGACTCCACATGGCGCCATCTTAGCCGCCTGACCGACCCTAGGGACTCACCTCTGCTTTTCTTCTTCACCCGTTTGATGAATCTCCATCGTTGGCTGCCCATCTAATAGCTAAGAATCAGCCACGTCGCCGCTCAGCACCGCTCCCCATCTTCTGAAGGCCGTTGGATCTTGATCCAACGGCTGTGAGCGCGTGCCACTTAAAACCTCCGTGCGACATAGATGAAGACACAGTGCAATGGTCGCGAGGCGTTGCGTGAGCACAGGGTGTGGGTTTAACTCGCGATCCGCTGCGCGCACACGTTAAATCGAGACCACACGATCGGTTGCGGATGGCCCAGATCGCCTAATCGGGCGTACGTTGGATCAGATGCTCAACCTTACATTCGATCTGACACGCGAACTCGTGCAGTGAGAAGCTGAAGTGCGGCGCGGGCGAGGACGACTTTAAGCCGTCCGATCTTGAGACTATACGGCTGATATCGTCCAAACGTGGGCGTGCATTTTAGGCATGGAAGAGGAGTAGGCGTGCTTGCAGTGCACACACGTTGCCCACGACGGGCCTTTAGGACGTTTAATTCCATCACTAAAGGTCCCTTAATTAATATTTTGAAGTTAAAATATCCAAATTGCGCCCAATCCTTACAACTATAAAATGAGACCCCTACTCTACGAAATTCTCATCCCTTCTCCTCTCTTCCTCTCCAAAGCTTAAGAGAAGCTTGTCCCACACCCGGGATGCTCCTCAAGAGCTAAATCCAAGCTTTCGCCCCCGTTCCAGAAGTGGATCCTGCGACGACGATGACGTGTTGCCTCGTTCCCATTCTTCCGACTTCGTCCTCCTTCTTCCCGCCTCATCCTCCGTCTTCCAGGCGTCGCCTCCATCCGACTCGTCGTCCAATCATTCGTCGAGGAGGATAACATCTCTCTCCCTTCTTTTATCGCTTTCTAGTGTAATCATTTCCCGCTTTCTTAGTTGTGAAAACATTATTCAAATACCAAGTGATTATTCTCTCCCTCTCTCTCTCTAATTGTTTATATCGATTCCATTATGATTGTTTCTCTTTTTAAACAAGAAGAAAAAAGAGTACAAAAAATATAATTGTGGATTTTGAGATCGACGTAGCTTCCCTGTGTTCGACCCGGAACTTCTTTACGGATTTTCGGTATAAATTTTATCTGTTGAACGGATTTCTTCGCAACTCGAACTATGACGACAGATTTTCGAATCCAACTGTGAACGCGTAGTTTTCCTCATTCAACATTTTGGCATCGTTGATGGGGAGGCAACAATTTTTTTGATCTTCTTTCCGCATTTCGCGCACTTTACTATTTTCTAACTTGCTTTATCTCTTGTCTATTGTTTTGCAGATACCTTGATTAGGGAATCGTCAAGTGGTAGATCGGAGTAAAGTGCAGTTGAAGACGACTGTAAGTGCTCCCCATTTTACCCCCTCCATAGGTTTCATTTCATAACATTAATTCAAACTCCAATTAACCTAGGTGTTTGCATAAATCCTAGGATTAGTTTGGTTGCTTGGATTTTCACCCACATTCATTTCACCCTCGCATATAAAAAAAAATCAAAAAGATATTTCTTGTGGGGTAATTTAACATATACACTTCATACACCCACATTCAAGGCACTTAACTTAATTGATTTTCTTCTACTCAATTGAATTTTGATCTGTGGAACCGGTACACACAAATCAACATATAAAAGAGTAGAAATCAGTCTAGGTTAATCATTTTGTGTGCCTAACTCAGTGGTGCAATCTTGGCCAATTGTTTGAGTTGTTTGGGCCACACCACTTAACCTAAAATCAACTCACCAAGTAGCTTCCCTTTAGGGTTTTCAATTTAGGTTCATACCAGGCACTCCACTTTATTTTTGATTTCAAAAGGAAAGTGATCTTCACCTGTGCTTGAAAACCTTGTTTGCCTCAAACTTGATTGAGTTAAACCTAATTCTAAACCCTGAAAGCTACTTAACCAAGATTTGAACCCTAAAATCTACTCATCACAAATAATCTTGCTTGAAAACCCTGGTTGTGCATGCACTCACACATTCTTAATTGATCATTAAGGGCACAACCCATCTTAAGGGCCCACCACATTCCATAAGCACTACAATCTCAGGCCTAAATAAAATCAAGTAGACGTTGGCCTTAAGGACTGATTTGCTCTTCGGGGTCCAGTCTGAGATTGTTTACGATTAACCTACTTGTACTGATCAATCTGATGCCTAGCTAGGGGAGTAGCGTCAAACGATCGCGGCTAGGGGGTACACTAAAAATCAGAGGTGCAAGCCAAAGGAAAAACCTTCTCCTCAGTCCCTCCTAATTGGTTGGATTGAGCAGACGCAAGTAGAGTAAATCGTTTATAATCTTACGATGGATTCTGAGAGTCTATAGATCCTTAGGCTACCCCACTTAAGAACAGGCCTGTTTTGTTGTACTGCAGGGTTCTTATCCCTAGTCCTTCCGACGTTTTCCTAGTTTATGCTGGGAAGGAGGTCATTGAATCCCCGATTAGAAGGACCACTAGAGTATTCTAGGAGGCGTAGATTGGATTTTGGCCAAATTGATCCCATGGCCGATCAACAGCCTCCTCTCCCTCAGGATCCACAAGAGGTATTTCAAAGGCAACTGGAACAAATGCAGAGAATGCAAGAATGGTTCTAGAGAATGCAGGGCACTTAGCCCTTGAAGGATTTTTATGATCCTTCAAATTACAGGGAACATCCTGGCATCCAGATTCCTGTCGGAGATGTAGAAATAAATCTCCAGGTATTAAACTTGATCAAACATTTCCATGGGCTTGGCTCTGAAGACCTATTTCAGCACTTGGAGGACTTGACCACTTTGGTCCAGACCACTAAGGCACGAAATGTGAATGAGGAGCAGATGATCATGAGGCTCTTCTCCCACTCTCTTAGGGATAAAGCCGCTCATTGGTATAGGACTATAGGAAGGCCAATTGCAACTTGGAATGATTTAAAATCAGCCTTCCTGAAGAAATTTTTCCCTGTCGGATGTACCAATCCTTTGAGGCGTGAAATTACTACCTTCACCCAGCGGCCGGGGGAGTAGTTTCATGTTTCTTGGGAGCGATTCCAGGACTTATTGCGGAGGTGTCCACACCACGAGGTGCAGAAATGGCAACTCGTGCAGATCTTCTACCACGGGTTGACTGAGCAACTCAGAAATCACGTGGATGCTTCTTGCGGAGGTAATTTCCTCAGCAAAGATGCAGATAGCGCGCACGATTTGTTTGAGGAGATGAGCGAGAATTTGATCAATCATACCTCCATGGATACTTTTAATTAGTCCCAACAACCCAGATCAAATGTTAATGAAGTCCACGACTCTTATTCATTCGATATGGAATTGATTTGCAATACACTAGATAAGGTGGACTTGGTTACTAAAAGGATGGAGGAGTGGGTGGTTGGAAATTGAATGAATAATTCTCGATCCACTCAATCCCAGAATTCAGGATTCCATTCATCGCGAGCTCCTTCTGGATGGGAGTTCGTGAATCAACTTGATGTAGCTCAACCTATGAGTCAGCATTATTCGGAACCCTACGGGTTCCAAACTGGGGCCTTTGATCCCAGTTTCTCTAATCCCTCCCTTTCTTTCTCTCCATCCTCACCTTATGAGGATGTCTATGCTGTACAGGAGAATGTCAGGTCCAACCCTTATTCCAATGCTTATAATCCGGGTTGGAGAAACCACCCTAACTTCTCCTGGAAAAACCCAGGGTAGCAGACCCAATTCCGACCCAGCAACTATGCTCCGCAACGACCAATGGATCAGGGTCACGTTTACACTCAGCTGCCCCCAAATCAGGTTAATCAGCCAGCTTGGAATGCCCGTCAACCCGTAGGGTAGGTTGATTTAAACCAACAAATGGTAGAAATGCAAGGATCTATGCTCCATTTCATGCAAAAAATGAAAACCTCGCTGGACAACTTGCAAAATGGGTTCATTTCTAATTCTCATCAACCCAGATCTCTACCATCTCAACCCATACCCAACCCATGTAATATCCAGAATCCGGGCAATCAAGCCCATGGGTACGGGAATCAGAGGGATCCACATGCACATGCTTAGGTGGTTGAGCGGGGTCCTTCCTCTTCTTCTTCCTCAAATCAAAGGTTTTTGGCTAATGAAGCCCCTCCAATCTTTCCTAACTCTCCCCAAGAACCAAACCCGTATGCATCTGCTAATTTAGTTACTTTGAGTGGAAAATAAACTCAGGATCCACAACCACACTGTTCTGATTTACCGAATCCTGAAGAGCCTGAGGAGAGAAAGGAGAACTTTGGAGAAGAAATCAAGGCTCAGGAACTTGATTCCGAAGATCCGACTCATGTTCCTTTTCCTGAGGCCTTGACTAGATCAAGGAAGAAGAAGTCTGTTGATACTAATGAGGACCTTCTGAATATTTTCAAGAATGTCGAGATCAATATCTCGCTCCTTGACGCTATTAAACATATACCGGCTTACGCAAAATTTTTAAAAGATTTATGTACAGAGAAGCGTAAGTCGAGAGAATCTATTCTGAGGAAGGTGGTATTCTCCGAGCAGGCTAGTTCTATTATCCTGCACCACCTCCCTCAGAAAAAGAGAGGCCCAGGTGCTCCTTTGATTTCTTGTGTCATCGGAGATTACACCTTTGATAGAGCACTGCTGGATCTGGGTGCATCCATTAACTTAATTCCGACTTCTCTTTACGAGAAGTTCAGATTAGGTGAACTTCGACCGACTTCAGTAACGCTGCAGTTAGCGGACCGTTTGGTTACAAATTCTTGAAAATATTATTGTCAAGGTTAAGGATTTCTATTTTCTTGTAGATTTCCTTGTCCTTGATATGGATGTACCTGAGAATTTAAGGAACACGCCCATCATTCTGGGGCGTCCATTCCTTGCTACTGCCAAGGCCAACATTAACTGTGAGAGCGGTAGCATAGAAATTGCCTTTGGGGATCAAAGAATGAAATTGGATATTTTTAAGGAGATTAACAAATTCGAGGATTATGGATTTATTGACGAACTTGAGGACGATAACGTAAATATTGAAACTTGTATGGTGGTTTCTACATTTGAAAGTTCCTCCTCTGATGATGATTTGGACCTGCAACTCTCTATGACAAACCCGCCACCTTCTGAAGAGGTTATTGATTTTGGTCACTCTCAACCTCTTCCTCTTGATGAGTCTTCATCAGCATCTTCCTTACCTTCAATCATCAACCCACCCTAGCTTGAATTGAAACCATTGCCTAAGAATCTGAAATATCAATTTTTAGGATCACATAAGATGCTCCCTGTGATTATCAGTGCTAAATTAACAAAGGAGCAAGAGATTAAACTGATTAAGGTCCTAAAGGAACACAAGGAGGCAATTGGTTGGACCATTCATGACCTTAGGGGGATCGAGACATCTTACTACAATCATAGAATATTTTTAGAAGATGGATCCCGCCCTTCTCGTCAGATGCAAAGGAGATTAAACCCGAATATGCGAGAAGTGGTCAAGAAGGAGATTATCAAGTGGCTCGATGCTGGAATTATTTATCTGATCTCTGATAGTCCTTAGATAAGTCTCGTGCAAATTATTCCCAAGAAAGCCAGGATTACCGTTGTGACTAATGAGAAAGGAGAATCTGTTACAACTCGTTCAGCTTCCTCTTGAAGAGTTTGTATTGATTATAGGAAGCTGAACACAGCCATGAAAAAGGATCATTTCTCTTTGCCTTTTATCAATCAAATCCTTGAAAGACTAGCCAGGAAGAAGAGCTTCTATTTCCTCGACGGTTACTTTGGATACAATCAAGTCCCTATCCATTCCGAGGATCAGGAAGAAACAACTTTCACCTGTCCCTACAGAACCTTTGCTTTCCGTAGGATGCCATTCGGCTTATGCAATGCATCTGCGACTTTTCAAAGGTGTATGCTGGTCATATTCTCTGATATGGTGGGAGAGTTTATGGAAGTCTTCATGGATGATTTCTTTGTTTTTGGAGAATCACTTGATTCTTGTTTGGCTAATCTTGAAATGATTATTAAAAGATGCATCAAAACAAGACTAGTCCTTAGCTGGGAAAAGAGTCATTTCATGACACAAGAAGGCATTGTCTTGGGCCATGTAATCTCTGAACTGGGTATCGAAGTTGACAAAGCTAAGGTTGATGCTATCTCTAAACTTTCTCTTCCCACATCTATCAAACAAATTCGATCATTTCTTGGTCATGTGGGATTCTATAGGAGGTTCATTAAGGACTTTTCTAAGGTTGCTCGTCCTTTGAGCAACTTTTTTGCCAAAGATATGCCATTTGATTTCAACCAATCATGCTGTAAGGCATTTGATTTTCTTAAAATGGCAGTCACTTGTGCTCTGATGTTGCAACCACCGGTTTGGATAGCCCCATTTGAGATCATGACCGACACTTCTGATTACGCGGTCGGGGCTGTTTTGGGTCAGAAGATTGATAGGAAGCCCTCTGTCATCTACTATGCTAGTAAAACTATGGACGAGGCCCAGAGGAACTACACTATTACTGAGAAGGAATTACTAGTTGTAGTATTTGCTTTGGAGAAATTCAGGGCTTATCTCTTAGGGTCTCATGTCATAATTTATACCGACTACTCGGCCTTGATACATCTCTTGGCCAAAAAGGATGCCAAACCCCGACTTATTCGATGGATTGTTCTGCTTCAATAATTTGATCTTGAAATCAAGGATAAATCCGGGGCATAGAATGTGGTGGCGGATCATCTTTCGAGACTTTTGAGTGATTCTTCTCGTCCAAATATTCCGATTATTGATACTTTTCTAGATGAGACTATCCTTACAGTTTTAGGTGTCCAAACCCTGTGGTTTGCTGACATCGTTAATTATTTGGCCATTGGTCAAATCCCCCATGGATTGGACCAAGCAAAAATGGCATAGACTCAAATTTGAGTCCAAATATTACTTTTGGGAGGACCCTGAATTGTACCTCATCAGCTCTGATTAGATTATTCACCGATGCATTCCGGAGAACGAATTCAAGAGTATACTCGAGTTTTGCCATGCATCTGCGTGTGGTGGACACTTCTCCAGGAAAAAGACGGCTGTAAAAAGTTTGCAATCTGGATTCTATTGGCCGTCTTTATTCAAGGATGCCCAGGAATTCTTGAGGTCGTGTTCCCGATGCCAGGCACTTGGGAGCGTAACCAAGAGAGACATGATGCCCCTAAACCCGATTCTTCTTGTCGAAATTTTTGACGTTTGGGGCATCGATTTCATGGGACTCTTCCTCCCTTCATTTGGACATCATCACTGTTGATTATGTGTCTAAGTGGATAGAGGCCATTCCCACCTAAACCAATGACCACAAGGTGCTCATCAATTTTGTCAAGAAGAACATTTTCAGTCGGTCCGGGATTTCGAGGGCCATCATCAACGATGGTGGCACTCATTCCACTAATGCCCAATTCCGTAATTTGCTGGCAAAATACGGGGTTAATCACAGAATCTCCACACCTTACCATCCCCAGACGAATGGACAGGCCGAGATCTCCAATCGGGAGATCAAGAATATTCTACAGAAAATGGTTAGGCTTGATCGCAAAGACTGGACCCAAAAGCTTGAGGACGCTCTTTGGGCCTACCGTACAGTGTATGAAATGCCCATTGGCATGTCTTCGTTTCGTCTGGTTTATGGAAAGGCGTGCCATTTACTCGTAGAAATTGAACATAGGGTATTCTGGGCAATCAAGCAATGTAATCTAGATCTGAGTTTAGCTGGGAAGACCAGGAAACTCCAACTATCTGAGTTGGAGGAGCTTAGAAATGATGCGTATGAGAATGCCAAGATTTATAAGGCATGAACCAAAGCTCTTCATGACCAATTGATTTCCCGCAAGAGATTTGAGCCGAACCAGAAAGTCTGGCTCTTTGATTCTCTACTTAAGCTCTTTCCGGGTAAACTTAAGTCAAAATGGAATGGCCTACTCATCATCGATCAAATTTTTTCCAAAACGGGGTTGTTCAGATTTATGACCCAAAGACAGGTAATTCATTCAAAGTCAACGGTCAATGTCTGAAGCCTTTTATTGACCTTATTGTTCTAGAACCCGTTTTAGACACGGTTGCTCTCATCATGTTGTGATTTCTTTGGCTGGACTTCGCCTAGCTGATGGCATTAAACTCAACAGTTGTACAGTCTGACTCAGAGCTAACCCAAGCATCATATTCAGGTGATATCTTCTACATTCTACCTTCCTTTCATGTCTTTTATTCTCAATGCGGACATTGCATTAGCTAGGCATGAGGGGGTGGATTCATTTCTGAATCAATTTTTCAGCTCTATAGAATTCTTGTAAATTCTACTTGTTTTCTTATATATACATAAAAATAAATAAAAAAAAATTTGAATTAGGAAGGAATACTTGGACATTAGGACTTTTCAATCTTAGGAAATATTACAGTAGGATCTGAACACTAAGACCCTTCAGGTCTTTGGGCTTAATCAGCCTGGGTATCCACTAAAATGTGGATTTGTTTATTATGTCCTCACCATCTGGAATTCTATTTCAATCTAATTAAATAAGTTTGGGTGATAAGTACACGACTTATCAACCCACCCTCTGATTTGAGGGAACTGTAAGTCTAAGCTTCTACACACTATTCCCATTGACTCGTTGTTCGGCAGTCTTAACGGAAATTGGGTAGCTAATGAACTTTCTAGGGTGATATGGCTAGCAAGTTATCATGGGTAACAACCCATAGGTAGGTTGTCCAGAGCCCAGTCATAGGACCACTCTCTTCTTGTTGCCTTTAGGTAAATCTTAAACCATGGAAACCACCTACTTAAAAAAGAAAAAGAAAATTCAAAAAGAAAAGAAAAAGAAAAAGAAAAGGAGAAAATAAAGAAAAAAATAAAAAGAAATAAGCCACACTTCATCGCATGAGTATGGCTGGCAAGTTATCATGGGTAATAGCCTATTGGTAGGTTGTCCAGATCCCACCTTAAGAAATGCACGTAAAAATTCCTAAAACACTTAGGAAGAAGCGGAGAAGTAGAATAAGCCGGGGAGATATACATTGGATTCGCCTTTGTGTTGACCCCATAAAAATAAAAGTAGGGAGAAAGCTACCGGTCGTATAGATACACCTTTAGGCAAATTTTTTTTTAAGGTCACCTAGGGGAGTAGAAACCCAAAGTCCGTTCTGATTGCTGATCAACGAGTCTATCACTTTCACAAAAAGATGCTTAGAACTTAGGGGTCTCATCAAGTCTTGGGTGGGTTGAGTGGTCGTAGAAAGCTGCTCTGTAACCCTGAACTCAAAAATCAAAAAAAGAAAAAAAAAGAAAAGAAAAAGGAGACAAAGAGATCTTTCTTTGAATAAGACAAGGGCTTGAGGCGGTCTGCATTTTGGCAGATATCCGGGTCCTGTTGTGTCTTTGAAAGTTCAGGTCCTAAGTAAAATTTCTTAATGTTGAAAATGACTTGTGCTCAAGTAATCCAACCCTAATTCTTTTATAATAGAATGTAGTTTTGCTAGGGACTAGCAAAAGATAGGCATGGGGGTGTGATGTGCATACACCTAAATAGCCAAAAATGTCTATTAATGCATGTTAGTGTCATATTAGCATCATACATTGTAAATATTGCATAACATGCATAATCATGCATTTAGGTGAAGTTGTATAAATTGTATAGTAATTGTCTCCTTTTATGGTCACGGATGGGGCGATTTTTAATCAGGGCCTCAGATCGAAGATCCAACCATACGAATCTGATCAGTGCGACGATTGGAGTTCAACGACTCCAAGATCGCCCTGATCGGACATCCGTAGCACCAGATAGAGTCGAGGAAGCCTAAAGATCAAGGGCCAAGATAGTGCCAATCCGCACTTCAGACGACAAATCCGACCGCATGGAGGGGCTTGGATCGAGGATCGCAGCCTAACAGCGTGAAAATCGATCTAATCTGACACCTGTGGCACCATCTACAACACATAGAAGATGGAGAACCAAGATAGCGTCACGGGGCACCATCTCAGTCGTATGACCGGCCTTAGGGACCCACCTCTGCTATTCTTCTTCACCCTCTCGACGAATCTCCACCGTTGGATGCCCATCCAATGGCTGAGAATCAGCCACGTCACCGCTCAGCACCCCTCCCCCTCTTTTAAAGGTGCGGCAAGGCGTGATCTGGGCCGTTGGATCTTGATCCAACGGCTGTGAGCACGTGTCACTTAAAACCTCCGTGTGACATAAATGAAGACGCAGTGCAGTGGTCGTGAGGCGTTACGTGAGCGTGGGGCGCAGGTTCGACTCGGGATCTACTGCGTGCACGCATTAAA
The DNA here is from genome assembly GCA_037157565.1 of Thalassia testudinum. Classification (NCBI taxonomy): domain Eukaryota; kingdom Viridiplantae; phylum Streptophyta; class Magnoliopsida; order Alismatales; family Hydrocharitaceae; genus Thalassia; species Thalassia testudinum. Next base: position 13,183,806 of record JAZHRO010000071.1, on the reverse strand, counting down.
TCCGGATCGCGTGATCGGCTATGGATGACCCAGATTGCCCAATTGGGTGTACGTTGGATCAGACACTCGACCTCATGCCTGATTTGACACGCGGACTCGTGCGGTGCAAAGTTGAAGCATGGCACGGGCAAGGATGACTTTAAGCACGACAGGCCTTTAGCGACATTTAATTTCGTCACTGAAGGTCCCTTAATTAATATTTTGAAGTTAAAATGTCCAAATTGCCCCCAATCCTTGCAACTATAAAAGGAGACCCCTACTCTATGAAATTCTCATCCCTTCCTTCTCCTCTCTTCCTCTCCAAAGCTTAAGAGAAGCTTGTCTCACACCCGGGATGCTTCTCAAGAGCTAAATCCAAGCTTTCGCCCCCATTCCAGAAGTGGATCCCATGACGACGATGACGTGCTGCCTCATTCTCATTCTTCCAACTTCATCCTCCTTCCCACCTTGTCCTCCGTCTTCCAAGTGTCGCCTCCATCCAGCTTGTCCTCTAAGCATTCGTCAAGGAGGATAACATCTCTCTCCCCTCTTTTATCGCTTTCGAATAGAATTTCCCACTTTCTAGTTGTAACAGTTTCCTGCTTTCTAATGTAATCATTTCCTACTTTCTTAGTTGTAAAAACATTATTCAAATACCAAGTGATTATTCTCTCCCTCTCTCTCTTATTGTTTATATCAATTCCATTGTGATTATTTTGCCTTTTAAACAAAAAAAAAGAATACAAAAAAATATAATTATGGACTTTGAGATCGACGTAGCCTCCCTGTGTTCAACCCAGAACTTCTTTACGGATTTTCGGTATAAATTTTAGCTGTTGAATGGATTTCTTTGCGACTTGAACTACGATGACGGGTTTTTGAATCCAACTGCGAATGCGTAGTTTTCCTCATTCAACAGAAACCCTATTCGAAGTCCTGGAGAGACCCGCCATAGGCTACTCGCAGCAACAAACCCACCAGCTTTCCCTCAACACGAAAGTAATGAACGCGTTGTACTACATACTTAGCCTGGAGGAGTTCAATCGAATATCTCAATGCGCCACTGCAAATGAGGTATGGCACACTCTTGAGGTAACTCACGAAGGTACCTCCAAGGTAAGAGCTTCTAAAATTAATGTCTTATCTCAAGATTTTGAATCATTTTCTATGAGACCTAACGAAACTTTAAGTGAGATGAACATTAGGTTCACTCTTATAGTAAATAATCTTAAAGCTTTAGGAAAGGCCTTCGTAAAGGGAGAGCTTCAAGGAAAGCTTCTCCATTCTCTCAGACCAGAATGGGAGCAGAAGGTCACCACCATCGAGGAGGCAAATGAAGTCGAAGAGCTCAATATGAAGGATCTCCTAGGCAATCTCATGGCTTATGAGACCAAGATGATGAAGAAGAAGGACACACTAGAACCGAAGTTAAGAAAGACCCTCTCCTTCAAAGTAGCTTAGGACAGCGAGGTAAGTTTCGACGACGAGGAACTTTAATTTTTATTGAAAAAATTATCTAAGTTTTACAGGGATACAAAGGAAGAGAAGGAGAGGAAAGAGAACAAGTCTAAGACATTGCTATCATTGCAATGAAAAAGGACATCTACAATGCAAATGTCCTTTTCTTAAGAAGGAGAAGAAGAAGAGAAGGAGAATGAGAATAAGAAGAAAGCATTCCAAGCTATGACTCGACCTCAGAGGAAGAAGAAAACTCCAAAGAAGAAATCGCTTGCATGGGCTTTATGGTCATCACAAGCGATAGCTAAAGTGAAGATGACAACAAGGAAGTAAATTTTAATTTACAAAATGCCTTTGATGAGTTATATGAACTTAGTCACTTAAAATAGAAAACAAGAATATGAAAAAGAGTTTTAGTTTTCTAAAATATGAAAATGAAGGATTAGATATTCAACTTAAAAATGTAGAAATTAGTTCTAGTCCTCAAAATGATAATTTGTTGTTAGAGAATAATAATCTAATCAATGGAAACAATAAATTGACTGAGGAGAATACAAGTTTGAAAATGAAAATTTCTGATTTGAAAATTAAGATGCATGCTATAACAAAAGAACTTGCATGTCTTAGGGAAAATTCCAATAATTTGATCAACAAATTAAATAATTTCTCTAGTCCTAAGGTTGAGAAACGATATCCTTCAAGTAGACCCACTAACAAATCCGGATCCAAGCTAACTTGGATACTGAAAGATAAATTAGACTCTTGTTTGGTAGGTTTCAAGGGAGATTACAATTTGAAGGATTGGACATACAAGATCAAGGGTGGTCAACTCGAATTGGGAATACCAAGGAGTAGACCAAAGAGAAAATGGGAAGATTGACAAGAAGACCAACGAGTGATCAAACTACCACACATCGACCACTAGATTGGAGACCGGCGCTAATGCCTGGACCTCCAAGCTTCGGATGGGAGACCCAGCCAATTTGGCATCAACCTCCATTTGGGCCATGATATTGGCCTTGGTAAGTGAGGTACACTCTAAACCCTATTCTCTTTTAATATCATCTAGATAGGGGGAGTTGTTAAAATTGATAAGCTAATTGTCCATCATTAAGGGGGAGGACTTAAAAGTTAGTTATATTTCCTTTTGATAGGGGGAGTTAATTACATAGCTATCTTAATATTATAGAAAGGGTATGTAGATGCTTAGACTTTAAGTCCTCTCAAATCAGAGGGTAGGTTGATAAGTCATGTACTTGTCACCCCAACTTGTTTAACCAATTAAAATGAATTCTAAATTGGCAAGGACTCAAGAAACAGGTCCACATTTTAGTGTACACCTGGGTCAATCAAGCCCGTAGACTTGAAGAGTCTAAGCGTTCAAATCCTAGTGTATTATTTCCTAATATTGAAAACTTCTAATGTCTAAGTTTTCATTTCCTAATTCTATATTTTTTGTCTTTCTGGAACATTTAAAAAATAAATAAATAGAAAATAAATAGAAAGATTCCATGGAGTTGACAAAATAATTTAGAAATAACTATATCCATTCCCCCATGCCTAACTAATGCAATGTCTTCATTGTAAAATAAAGGTAGGAAAAGAAGTAGAATAATCAAGATAGCACCTGAATTTCATGATGATTTCGGTTAGCTCTGAGTAAAAATAGACTATTCAAAGTGTTGAGTTTAGTGCCTTCAACTAGGCACAATCCACAGATAGAAAGAAAAAATTAAGGACTCAGATAGGAGGGTTAATATCAAAAGATTGACCTTTGGACACACAAAAGTGTGTCCACAAATGTGGTCCAGATTGTGGTGCAGACCTATGCCCCAGGATTGGGTGGTTGTAAGGTTATTAATAGAGGTTACCGATAATTGAAGTGCTTTTTGCTTATGAGGCTGAGTTTGTGGTTTAGGAGCATGTAACCCAAGTCTATAATTTTGGACAAAAGTTAGGTCTAAAACAATAGAAGTGTTTGTCCATTTAGAATTCAGCTCAACATGATAATCCATTATTCTGCACTTGGTTTTCATGTCCTTAAAATTACAAGTGTTATAAGGGTCCTAGTAGAAAGTTGGTGATTTAAGGAATCTAGGAACCCTAAGATCCAAATTATTGTCTTACTTGGAATTATCTTCCCAAATTTTCATTTCAAGGGTCCTATCCACCATCCTTAAAGTTTCTATTTCCGGGACCTCCAGAGTGTTAAATATCCTGTCAGAGATGTCCAAGTCCAAAAATTGTGGTTGAATTGAGGTTGACCTAGATTCAATGATTTCAAAAATAGGATCTTCGTTCAGCTCTATGGTGTGTGGTTGAGGAGTGGGGCTACTGATTAAGTTATCTATAATTTCAAGAATTGGATCCTTCATTTTAGCCTCAATTGAATCACAATCCTCAATTAGAGGACCATCAAGTAATTCATCAAGTTCCTCAGGCCCATTCGTCATACTAAGATTCTCGTCAAACTCTAGTACTTCAAGTGAGACTTCACTTAAAGATCCTTCACCCTCAGCATCAAAGAATTCTTGATCCTCATAAATATATGTCGTGTGATCATATATTCTTCCTTGGTTTGCAGAGACATATTTTTCTTTGTTCCCTTATTCGGGGATATTGGGTGAAGAAACCAGTTCGTCCTCAATTGGTTGCTTTTTATCAACCTTGTCCTGTCTCATAAAACATGTCCCCCCTATAGGTGCTTGAAAGGGTTCAGTCATTAGTTCAAACAGAAAGGGTTCATCCTAAGTATCATCCTAAGATTGGACTAGAGTAATCACAAATTTCATCCTCAATATTGATAATGTCCCAAGTAACACCTCACTCGAGTCTTTATCCTCGACCCCTTAGAGCCAATCTAGTAAGGAACCAATAAGATCATCAATCATTTTTATTAGAGGCTCCAAAGTTTCATTACAGGGTGTTGGCTAAGCTTCTAAAGATTGTATGGTTGTCCTCAAGTTAGCCAGCACCCTATCTTGGACTTGAGTCATCTGGGCTAAATGGTTTAGCTCAGGGTTGGGTGGGTTTGGGCTCATTCCATGAGGGTTAAGATGTCGAGGTTCTTGGGATCCTCTTGAATAATAGGTTATTGTAGGTTGTTCATCAAGGGGTGGTGACCCATATACAATGTAGTCTTCGGGAGGGTAGGAATTGTAATCAGCATATCCTTCTTGATCATAGATTGTACTAGGTTTTTCATAGAGGGCAGAGATCTATATTTAGGGTAGTTGTAAGAAGGATAGTAATCAAAGTCTTGATGTTCAGGTTAGACCTTGGACATTGAGGTCTTGCATTATATCCCCATTCAGGATTATCCCAACTAGTGGATGGGTGAGTGCAGGTCAGGTCGGGATAGTGATCATATTGTGTTTGGAGATTAGGAATGGAACTGTGTGTGTGAAGCAGAAGAATACATGGAGATGCAGGAGGGAAAATAGGTAAGAGAAAGGTGCCCTATGACGTTGAAAAGCGCGTTAAAGATAAGTCATTCGTTGTAGCAGGCAATTACAACATCAATTTTAAAAAGAATTGGATGGTGAGTCCAAGTGTCGAACATAGGGAAGCAATAAGTCAAATCTTCATGTTGCTTACTTTTATTGCCACATGATTATTATGTCTCTTTGCTTGCATGAAAAGTAAAGAAAAGAGAGAGAGAGAGGGAGGGAGGGAGAGAGATAGGGCTAGAAATCTGAGGTAAAGCTACTAGCTACACATTAGCGAAGGTGGGCACAAAATATAGTGGTAAACACAAGCATAAGATGATCAAAGTAAAATCCTAGCTTAGAATGCATGAAGATAACATCAAACATAATAGCAGAGATTACTTTTATGAGTCATAAAAATCGTCTTACAAACATAAGCATTAAAATTAGAAGAAATTTTAAAAAAGAACAAGATAAACTATGAGAGAAAGAAGAACTATTGTTATGTGGAAGCTTATCGAGCCAGCCATGATGGTAGGGAGGGCTTTGTCAGCGGCTCGGTGGCTCCGGGGGCCCACTTTGAAGCTAAGGAAGGTGGGAGAATGGTTGCAATTGAGATATGTTGCAATGGGGCTCATAAGGGCCTTTTATAGGTGAAGAAGAGCATTGAATCAACCCCATTCTTCCTCAAACCGTGCTGGACTGGTCTGGCATACTGAATCAACACCCACGCACTGGCATGCACTCACTGACAGGAGGTGGTTCTCTTGCGTGTTTTGAAAATAGAGATCTCGTCGTAGTATAGTGCACGAAAATGCTCATCAAAAATAATTTATAAAATAACGAGACTTGAGTCCTGGTCATTCGTCTCTGAGAGGCGTTTAGAAAATGCAGATTTGAATTCGATCTAGCTCACTCTACTTATTCAGAAATGCATCCCCATTTACAATAATTCGTATTGATGCACGACATGCTTAGTTGCAAGAGAATACAAATTTTGCGCATGCAACTTTAATCATAAAGAAATATGGCAGTTAGCTCATGGTGATTTTCACACATAGACATAGAGATATATAACTGATGATTTCATTTATTGCATCATGGTGGCTACAGAGTGAAGCTCGCGGAAAGCTTGTACAGGAAAGCTTGAAAGCAATAAACTAGCTAACAGAAAACAACCGCATACATGAATATATGGGGGGATTATGCATGCATCATTGGGGGAGAATATGAAGTTACACTACTAAGCAGTAATAAAGCATTAATCTATGAAGAACTATGCTACTTATCTAGCTAACAGAATGAAGGGCATTCGGAGGTAGCTCCGATGGCCTTTGACTTGGTTGAGAGGAGGGGCGGCCAATGGTGCTTAAGTCAACTCTTGGAGAGAGGTTGGAGGTGATCTAGGCCTGGCGTGGAGGTGATGGGGATGCCATGGTGTGCTCGTGGAGATGGAGGTGGAATGAAGCTAAAACTAGATGGAAGGCTAGATGGGTGCAAATGGCCACCCAAAGGTCCTTTAAGTAGACCCAAGGGAGCCTCTCTAGAGAGGCCTATGGTGGGAGCTCGTGGGAGAGTGAGAGAGAGGACGGATGGGTGGTTTTTAGATCCACATTTGGTGGATCTAAAAATTGAATGCATCTTGGTTGCTATTTTTAGCAACCAAGGCAACAACACATGGTAGAAAGTTCTAGAGAACTCTAGGCTAGGTATTTTCGTGTAGATGGTGTGTGTGGGTGTGTGTGGGTCGAAACCTCGGTGGCTAGGTTGATTAGGTTAGGTTCTAGTGGGTTTAGGTCAAGGTAGGTCTCAAATTAGGGTTGTAAACCCTAATTCATTAAGGAAAAATGCAATTAAACTTGATACAAGTTTACTTGGATGTGTGAAACCATAATTGAGAGTAAAATAACTCAATTAAGGTAGGTCTAGGTCAATTGGACTCTCACTGAGTCCAATTGGACAGCGTGTGCTGAGATCAGGGCTTAATTGGACTCAATGAGTCTAATTGAATAGGCTGATGGAATTGACAAGATCCAAGTCAATTAGTTTTAGTGAGGACTTAATTAGGTCCTTAGGGAGGTCTAGAGGTGATGTACTAGGGTTAGGGTACCTTAATTTAGGTTCCTATGGGGTTGGAATTGGGTTTAGGGACTTAGGAATTCAAGATCCAAGCTTGAATTGAAAAACAGGAACTAGAGAGCAGTTTCAGACGTCTGATAATAGTGTCAGATGTATTAAAATGAAAAGTTAGATGCCTAGACATGTTTTCTGAATATCCAAACAGAGGCAGGGAAGAATTAAGGTTCTGTATGCAGAAATTGGACGTCCAGACCAAGTGTCTAGACGTCTTAAAATGCTGCAGAAGTTGGTTTTAGGTGCGCGGGTTGTGGCTAAGGGTTCTGGACATCCTGTAACTCATCTGGATGTCTAGATAGAGGCTAGAAATAGGGTTTTAGGACTTCCTAGGGTACAGTGACCTAACCTAAGGGTGGCTAAGGCTTGGGAAAGCTTCTAGGCTATCCTAGGGCTAGGATGGACCTAAGTTCTTTGTAGTTTACTGCTTTATTCCTACTTAATAGAATAGCATACCTCAACCCCTTACATTATTGTCTACTACATCTTATTCTTGATCTTCTTCTCCAGCTCTGCTGCAACTCTGGCTTCAGGTCCAGCTTCAGATCCAATCTCAGATTCAGCTCCTAAGCTCTTATTTCCTGCAATTTATATAATGCACCTAATTAGTATATTATAGCATTATTCTATGCATAGCTATAGGAGGAACAACAAAGATGAAAATAATGCTTATGCATGCATGAGCTACCCTAACTTATGCTAAGTCCTAGCCTAATTCTGGATAATTAAGACCTATGATTACTGCGCAATCACTCACGCACGCAGTGTCAATGTGGCCTTCATTTGACCGTTTGTTCTACATCCAATGACCCAGAAAACTCCTCAATTGTGCCTTTTCACGTGCACTGAATCGCACTCTCGTGATTGCGTGAATCCCAGCTGGCCAAGTGGCACCTTTTATGCCCACGGATCATGGGCGGTTGGCTGAGATACGCGTGGGGATGGATGGTCGATTTCACGCATTGTGCCCACGTGTGATGGATGACGATGCGGCATCACAAGATCCATTGGATGTTGATCGTGCGACAAAAATAGCTCACATTCACGAGTGAAGGGCGTGTGGATAGTGATTCAATCCTGCACTCCTTATTTATGAGGCACTGAATCGAACCGCTGCACTACACATGATGAAGTACGATCCTAGCCATCCATCTTTCACCGTGTAGATGGTGTGAGGAGAGGCGTGGCTCTTTGAGAGCCTTGCGATGGAGATCAAACAGTTGACATGGCTAGTGCCTACATGCTGAAGAGACAGGACACGTGCTGCTAGCTTGCGATGGGCGGCTGTGCGGTTGACACATGGCGCATTAAGGGTCGTTGATCATCAAACCAACGATAGAACTTCTTTGACTCATTGTAGGAGTTACGGAGGTTGTATTATTCCAATTTCGAAGCTGTTAGACTCTGATTTTCAGCCTGAATCCATCTGTGCAACTCAATTTCTCATTTGAGACCTGTTTCAACATGCACCTTCACAACTTGGTCTTCAAACATTAATTACAAGCAATCTTAATATAAAGAGTATACTACATGCATGCATTGCTCCCAAACCCACAAGATTGTTATAATTAAGTGCAAAGGCCCGTCTAAATTGACTCTAAATAATGTAATTAACACTACTAATTGTAGATAAGCCAAACCTATCCTTAAGTGAGTAGCCTAAATACCTACAAACTCTCAGAACCCAGCTTAAGTTTAAAAATGATTTGGTCTATTTCTATTTGGTCAACCCAACCAGTTAGAGGGAGGAATTGGGGAGAATGTTCTTCCTTTGGCTTGCGCCTCCATTTCCTTTGACACCCCCCAACTATTGTCATTTGACGGTCCCTTAGGTAGACATCAGATGGATTGGTAGAAGCAGATTAATCGAAGATAAGATCAATTTGGGCCCCAAAGAGTGAGTTAATTCTTAAGGTCAATGTCTACTCAATTTTAATTAGGATTGAGATTGAATGTGCTCTAGAATGTGATGGGACCTTTAGAAATGGGTTTTTCCCTTAGAAATCAGTTAATACGTGTGTGCGTGCACAACCAGGGTTTTCAAACAAGGTTATTTAGTGATGTGTCTTTTAGGGTTTAACCTTGTTTAGTAGCTTTTAGGGTTCAATTCTTAAGTTTATTCAATCAGGGTTCTATAAGGCACACCTTGTTTCAAAATCAAGGGTATGAGTATATTCCTTTAAAAATAAAAAATAATGTGGAGTGCCTGGTTAGTTCCTAAAATTGAGCCCTATAGAGCAAGCTACTTGATTTTTCAAATTTATATTTAGTGGTGCATCCCAAATAAATCAAACACATCTTATTGCACCACTGAATTAAATACGCAAAAAAATTCTTAGTCACTAATGTGTGTAGTTGGTTCAAGTGTACTAGGTCCACAGGTCAGAATCTTGGTTAGTGACGAAGCTAAGCAAAAGTGGTGCATATTAAGTTAAGAAATTGTGGGTGTTAATGTGTGTAAATTTCAATTCAAATCCCACAATCAGATTTTTTTTTGTATTTTTTTATAGAAATGGGTGGGTGAGGTGACAAATAAACACCACAATCTATCCTAGGGTTTATACTCTCCTAAGTTGATTCAGGTTTAAGTTATTTATGTGGGAAGCAAAATCTAGTGGGCGGGGAGGGGGGTAGACTAACAAAACCTCTACCAGCACTTTAATCTTACTACTTTGGCCCATTTTAGAGGAGTACATGCAATCATAGTAAAAATGGAGAGAAGTGAAGTAAAAGTTAAGTAAATGCAGGCGAACATGGAAAAATCAAATTTCGTTGCCTCCCTGGCAATGGTGCCAAAATGATAAGCAAATAATTCGGTGAAAAAAATGGGTTAGGGTTTTAAGAAAGAGAAACCCTCATTGTAGTACTCACAAAATATCGCTATCAAATAAAAATAACCGAGACTTGGTGAGTGACGGGTCGAACATGGGGAGGCTACGTTTGATTTTCAAACTACTTGAGTTTATTTATTTTTGGTGTTTTTCGAATATATATATATTTGTATTTATATAAATAGAATGAGGATGTGGACAAAACTAATCTAAGCACAAGATAGCAAGAGAGAAAGAAAGAGAGAGAGGAAGAGAGAGAGAGAAAAAACACTATTATATTAAGAATAGGGGTTTTTGTTATAATCTAAACAAAATATAATAAAGACAATGAAATAAAAGGGAGGGGGTGAGAAGATTCTCTCGATATGGTTGCCCGACAAGAGGACGATGCTTGGTAGCGATTCGATGAAGGTGGTGCAGAGTAGGAAGATGAGGATGGGATATAGGAGGAATATGGGTAGAGGAAAGCTTAGGCCAAGCTAGAGGGAATTTGGAATGTGGGATAGGAGTTCCTAACATAATGGAATGGGGATGGGGAGGTGGGGGTGATATTTTACCTGAATGGGGGTGAGAGGACAGCTCTAGGATTCACTACAAAGGTGGTGAGGTGTAAGACTAATATAGGTAGGGAGAGGGGTTTCTTTAGGCTAATAGGGGATCAGAGAGCTTGGGAGCGGAGCTTAGGAGCTTTGGGAGGCTTCTAGAGCTCTAGAGTAGGTAAGGGAAGCATAGGTAGAGATGAGCATCCAAGGGAAGGGGTGGTGGCCTTATATAGGTGAAAGGAAGGGTGTTTCTCAGCTACAAGGGGGACATGGCATTGAAAGCATGTGCGCAAGGCACGGCCTGTGCGTAGTGTGCATACGTAGCTGTGTTGTGCACTGGTGTAACGCAGGTGCAATGCTTGTGCACTGAGGGAGTTCCTTCGTTGTTGGATCAGCATCGAATGCTCACGATCGCGTGCACCTGTGCTCTCAAGATTTTACCTCATGCGCGTGTATCCACGCTCATCGGGTGCTCGCAAATCCACAAGTTATGTGATATATCTACCTCCACTCAATGACTATCGTGCGGCTATGATAGTGCCCTACTTGCAAGCCTTCAGTTGATGGAGATGATGTGGTAGCATCTCAGTCGTCCACTCGTCATCGAGGGATCCAATTTCACCCTCACGCGTGCTTAGGAGGGGTGCGTATTAGGATTCGAACTTATGCCCCCTCCGTGAGTGCAATGGGGGAACCACTATGCTATATGGGCTCTCATGTGATCATGGCCATTGGATCGTGGATCCAATAGCTGAGATCATTTGAGGGAGGCTCCTTTGAAGATATGAGGTGTGGGCGCAGGTGTTGTTACTTGATGTCGGCTGAGATTGCTTATTAGGACACTTTAGAAGTTGGATGGGTAGCCTTAGGCAGCTAGGATGACTTCACATGGCACCATCTAGGCTATCCATCTTCCTTTGTTTGTAGTGGATGCTATAGAGGTCCGATCGAGGTGATTTCTACGATGCTGGACTATGATCATCGCCCAGAATTCATCCGTACAGTTAGATTTGTCATTTAAAGCTCGAATGTACATTGCCCTATGCCTCGACCATCAAAAAAAGGATATTAATGTACAATTTACACATTGATCTAAATGCAAGATGATGGATGTAATGCAATATTTATAATGCTCGATGCATCTAAGTAGCCTAGGAACATGCATAAATAGGCATTCTATAATGAAATATTGTATATCTATCACATACCTCCCATACTTTCTTCCATTTTGTTGATTAATGGAATGCCTTGGTAGCTCGACGTTGTTAATGTAACCTGAATTAAATAAACCAGTGCCTTTTTCATGTTGTCACCTTTGGGACCTTAACCTTCATTAGGGGCCTGGGTTCTAGGGTGCGACAATAAAATCACCCAGAAGACGAGTCGGTGCACTATGCAAGTGAAGATGCTTGAAACTCAAAGACTATGCAAACCAAAGGGTGGGAAGATAAGTCATTCACTTATCACCCTTTTGACTTAATACTTCTAGCTTTCTCAGATCCTTTAAAAGACTCGAGAAAATAAATCCAAATTTAGGTAAATGCTTGAGAAAATTAAGTGCATAAGACCTGAAGAGTCTAGGTGAAAAGACTTTGTTTCGCATTTCCTAAGGTTGGTAAATCCTCAAAATCAAGAATTCTTGACTCCACCTAGTTTAAATCCCAAAAACAACCTTAAAAGCACTCTTTTTTTTTCAAAACTTTTTTGATTATATATATATATATAAACTGTATATATAATTTTCTTTCTTTCCTTTTTTCTTTCGAAACCATTTATTCAGAAGGAATACCATAGGAAAACATGCAAATGCAAATGCAATTTTACTGGAAATCCTAGGTGTTGGCAGAAGAATATTCAGTATATATATACTGCCCCCCTCCCCCCCCAATGGCTAAATTCTTGCCTGTTCTCATGCATGAATATAAACATAGTAAAAAAATAATAGAATGTATATCCATGAAGTGCATAAAGAAAAAGGGTAGAATTCACTTGGAATAGCTCCTGAATACTGTCATTCAACTCATTTCAACACCTATGAAATGAATCACAACAAATATGCTATGTTTATGAGAGTAAAACAAAAACTATATATATATACATATATATAGATGCCAAGTTAATGCCTCCAACTAGGTGAAAACTCAAAATGGATGTGTTAATGAGGTGTTGAGAGTGGCGATCAAATGATAAGTAATTTGATTTCAATCACCATCAGTGGGCCGCAAATGCAAACCAGCTACCCATGAATACCAAACCCAAAAGGTTGGAAAAATAAACTAATTGGGCTTGGAATTATTTGCAGCCAAGTGCAACAAAAGAAAGAAAAATAAGTGTGAGTGCTAGAGTGGAAGGTAGATAGTGGCAACCCTAAAGAGTGGTGCATAACTAAGGTAGATGAGGTGTATGAAGAGTGGTCAGTGGGGAATAAATAAAACGGGTCCTGAAAGTGGTGAGAAATGAAGGGAGGGACCCGAGTAGTGTAGTCTAAAGTGGTATAAGGAACCACTTAGGGAGTTGATTTGGGCGTGGATGAGTGAGGAGTAGGTGTGTCAAGTAAAATCCAGTGATCTGCCTTAATTGTATTTGATCCACCCAAATCATGTTGGATATCAAAATCATCAAGCTTTCCCCTGGGGTAATCCAAAATCTCATAAGAGTCGCTCAAATTCTATCCCAATTCATGATACAAATCCTCAAATGCAATGGGAAAAAATTCATTATCCCTTAAAATCATTTCCCCAGGTGGTGTAAGATTGGATCTAGATTCAACAAAGCCTCAAATTCTTTCATTTTTAATTTTGTGGCTTCCATGAAATCCTCAGTGTCAGAATCCAAGAGTGAAGAGGTGAAAGAATAAGTGATAGGTTCATCTGACCCCAAATCAAAAAATGCCTCAAGGTCTCTTAGATTTTCCTCAAAATCAGAAATGGGGTTTTCATCAAGACTAACGTCAGATTCTTCCTCAACCTTAATCAGATTCTTTGACAATTCAAATCTAACCCCATGAATGCATGGAATCTCATGAAAATTTTTGTCCTTAATGTAGTTGTCATTTAAACTTGTCATGGGGTTTTCAGGCAATTCCACTCCAGATTTTCCAAAGTCAAAATCATATGCCACATCGATTACCTTACATGAATCAAGAGAGTTCACCAAAGTCTCAGAATCAGAATATATCAAATCTGGGATGTCAAGATATGAACACTCTAGATAATCAAAGTTGGGAAGTGGTGAGAAGTGAAAAGTATCAGCAATTGTTGTCCCATCCAGATCTTCGACTACCTCCAAATCATTGAGCCCTAGAGAGGATGTGTAAGCAGTAGACTTACAAAAATAAAGCTCGATGTTCACACAATGTTTAGAGTCTTCATCATCTGATTCCTCCTTGATAAGATCACAATGTGGGTTCTTATTCACCTTGAAAATATCCAGTATAAGCTTCTCATTCCTAAGGGCAATCTCCATACACTTGGATGAACAATTGATGTTAGCTTGGGCGATCGCCAAAAACGGACGACCCAAAATAATAGGTGCATCACGGAGACTAGAAGGAACATCCATATCCAAGATGAAAAAGTCTACTAGGAAACAGAACCCATGGACTTTAACAATGATGTTCTCTGCCACACCTCAGGGAGCTTTAACTGATGTGTCAGCCAACTGGATTGTAATTGAGGTGCGCTTTAGTTCCCCAAATCAGAAGTGGTCAAAAATAGAAGTGGGGGCTAAATTAATGGATAAACCCAAATCAAGAAAGGCCCGGTCAAAAGGATCATTCTACAACTAACAGGAAATGAGTGGGGCTCCCGAATCTTTCTTCTTCTGTGGTAGGTCAAACAAAATGACCACACTAGCTTCTTTGGACAATGCCACCATGTTGGCCTTGTTGGCCTATCTCCTAGGTGTACAATAGTACTTAAAGAACTTTGCAACAGTAGGAATGTGATCAATTGAATCAAGGAGTGGAACCTTAGTGTGAACATCCTTGAATATTTCCTTTAGATCCTCATTGCTTTTAATTCCCTTGGTCTTTCCTTTAGATTCTCGAGTTAAGGCTCCAGAGAAGGGTAAAGGGATGTTGGTGATGTTAGTGATTGCTTCCTTTCCTTTGGAATTTGTCTCCTTAGCTTGCTCCTTATTAGAATGAGAATGGGAAGAGGAGCTAGCCTGAGGAGAGGGTCAAGAAGTGTCTTGATCCACCTGCCTATGTCGTAGGACCTTAGTAGTCATTCCACTCCTTAATGTGATAGCATTCGCATCTGCATACTGTCTGTGAGGTGGGGACTAGAAGGGGTAGAATGGGTTGATGTGGGCTGTAGTAGCACTTAGTGTGGTAAAATAACGAAGTTGTGTCTGAAAAACACGTCGCTGTAGCTTGTTTTGCATTTAACACTAGGACATTTGATTTTTATTATGGAACTCGGGTTGGATTAAGTTGAGTCCCGATTGATCCTACGGGGAGACTAAACAAAGTTGGGCCTTAATTGAGTTCCTTTATTCTATTTTTGCGATTTTTGCTTTTTCCATTTTTTTTTTCTTCTTTTCTTTGTGAAACATGAAACAACCCTAAGACTAACCATGTGCTTACCTTTTTTTGTGTTTTTGTTTAATGCCAAAGTGGGACACTAGCTAACTAATTTTTTTTATCTTTTCCCTTTTATATATATTTTTTTCTTTTGAGTTTGAGAAACAAAACAGGAAAGAGTATTTACAAACTCCAACTAAATAACGAAAGGAGTGTTTTTATAGTTTCCATTTTGCAATTTTTTTGGCTTTTTGATTAAGACCAAACTCATAAAAGTAAAGAAAACTAAACTATATTTTTATTCCAACAAAAGGAGAGAGATGCAACTTGGAATTAAAATAACTTTCATTACACTAATGGTGGCTTGAGCCACTTATACAAGACTTGAGAAAGAGATATTTACAAAGCACACACTTTCATTCATCAAAAAGATAGGTGGAAATGACAAGTGTAACATGGTGAGTGGTTTGGCGAGGTCACTCTTGAAGGAATGGAATCCAAAATGGTGATGGGACAAAGGTTGATGTGGTGGTGATAATAGGAGTGATGATAACTAGGTAGAGGGCCATTTAATGTAGGATGAAGTGCTCGAACTCCCTAATGTGGTTTAGGGTGAGAGTCTCAGTTATGTGGGCGAAAATGTGCTCTTTGGTCCTAAGGTTGGTAGTGATTACTATGGTGGAGGTTAGGGATATATAGATGAAGATTCGATATTTAGGAGTGACTAAGGTTTGTTCTAGTGTTCTATTTTCTATGGAGTCTATTTGGTGGGCTCTATGGTAGGGAGAAGGAGTGGCCATTACCTAGGATTCTAGGGATGATGGTGTGTAACGAATGTGTGCCCCAGACGTCTTTTAAGACGTCTGGGAGGTGGCTCAGACGTCGGACAAGACGTCTGGGATCACAAACAGACGTCTGATAAGATGTCTGGGATCGTTTCCAGACGTCTGGAAATCCGTTATTTTCGACACACGCGAGTCGCCTGCGCGCCTGAGCGCGCAGACCGCATATTCCCTCTTTTTTCTCTCTGCGGCTGCAGGCGGCCTGCCACCTCCTCTCTCCTCCTCGCGCGGCCTTAAAAGGGCCACGCCTCCCCTCCCGTCTCCACAGTCTCCTCCTTCTTCTCCTTCCTGTGCGCGAGAGCGAGCGGACGCGAGGGCGGCAGCGACGGCCGTAGTGAGCGCGGAGGTGCGGCGTGCGAGGGCGGAGCTCTGCCGTGAGGGCGAGCACGCCGGAGCGGCTTGGCCGGCTGGCGGAGGGCACAGGGGGCGCGGAGCGACGCGGAGAGGGACCTGTTGCGGTCTGAGCAGCAGGAGCGCGAGGTGCGACGCGGGCGGCGTCGCGAGCGGAGGCCGAGCAGGGTTCTGATTCTGGAAAAATTTCCAGAATCAGACGTCTGGGTTGATAGCCAGACGGCAAGGTCGATGTCTGTAAGATCATACAGACGTCTGAAAGGTGAGTTTCCGTTTTCTTCTTCCTTCTTGTCGACTGACCGTACTGAGGGAGGGGGGTTGGCTGTGCGCAGGTTCGCTGATTCGCCATCCTTTGCGAATCAGACGTCTGGAAGTTGTACCAGACGGCGGGAGTGACCTACAGACGTCCGTATGGACCATCGGACGTCTGGGGTATAGGACAGACGTCCCCGCATACTTCTGGACATCTGGGAAACCACGCTGAACAGGTAATTCTCTGATCCACCGTTTAAGACGTCTGGAAGGAGTTCCAGACGTCTGATTTTGCACAGTATCGTCTTTCTCGACCCGTTTAGGGCCCGTTTGGGCTCCGTTTTCCGCGATTCGAGTTGCGTTCGTTTCAGAATTAATTCCTCTACCCGTCTACAGTAGCTATACACTGTTTTGAGACACTCATTGTGTTTGATCCTTGTGATAGGACCTCGTTCGGTTGCAGTCTTGAGAGTCGCGGAGGCACGCGGGATTCCCGATCGCGCCCCCATTACTCCCATTGTACCTGGTAGAGTGGCTTTAAGTATTAATAAAATTTGTTAAAGTATGGAACCATAACTAAAACCTAGGACATTGCATGAATCCTAGGAATGAGAAATATATGGAATGATAGTTCCTAGGTGTTGCATGAATCCTAGGGCCGGAAAACTAGATTGTATGATAGACCCTAGGATATGGCATGAATCCTAGGATGGAAAAACTAGTGGAATATATAATAATGCAGTCTTGGAAAAATGGAAAGGAATATATGAAGCTGCCTGTAAATTGAGTTCACAGCTGCCTGTTATGAATAAAGAAACATGATTGGGATCATGGTTTGTAAGAACGTGAAACTGGAAAGTAAGACATAAGATGTTCTGGAACCCTACGGGGAAGTAGGAGTAGAACTCCTGGAAAGCGAATGGAATAGAATTGGGGAAGTGAGCTGGCCCTTGAGTACGGAGTACCAAGGAGAGCGACTGTCCCCCTGTTTAGTGCAGAGCTGAGCTAGCCACCCCAGGGACCCGGGGGTTAGGACTGGCCACTCTGTACCGACTTGTTGGCCCTCGTGTACGTAGTACCGAGGAGAGCTAGTAGTGTTAGGAGAGTACTAGCTACCCCACGGGCCCCGGGGTTCTGCTAGCCTCCTTCACCGACTTGTTAGGCCCACTAGGGCAAACCAGGGTAGTCAGGCGAGGGTGCGCGGACTGTGGAGGGGCAAGGCCCCGGTTTGGTTACTGTGGAGGGGTTGGACCCCTGTTACTGAGAGGGCGCTGCCCTGGTTCCATGCTGTGCTTTGGGCACACCCGTTAACGGAAACGACTGACCGCGTGCCAGTGCGGGCTAGCTACCTGTGCGTTTATCGCTCGTGCCGTAGTCACCGTTACGTCTGTCAGTGACCTTGGGGTGGTTGACTGAGGGTAGGATCACCACGGGGGACTCTCCCGGCCAGGAGAGCACCACGTGCTACTTCTACTTTTGGAAAAGACTGCAATCAAGATCGTTCCCACGAGGACATTCGAGATCAAGTAAAGGATCTGAGAAATAAATGAAATAGTGAGAAAAATTGAAAGATGTGAATAAAGGAAGTAATAGAACATAACAGCTACCGTACACCCTACTGTTGCCTTTAGTTAGTTTGCCACTCTACTCAACGTTTTGCTGACGTGTTACACTCGTTACCTTTTTCAGGACCAGGTGTTGAGCAGCCAGGGTCGGCGGCTGCAGAGGACGCTGGGCCGAGTAGGGTCCAGTAGAGTTACCACATCTTTTTGTACCTCTTTTGTTTCTGTTCTAGTGAGTAGTTTTTGTTTCCGCTGTACCTTCTTTACCTGCAGTTCTTGTTATATGATAAATGTTGTTTTACTGTTGTGGTGGTACCTACTGTAGTAGTTTCTTTCCTTACTGCTGTACTTTCTTACTGTTAGTTATATTCATGCTGAATGTGGTTTACTTTACTGTCTTTTGGTTACTTCCTCGTTGGACGACTAGGTCTTGGGATTAGTCGAGTCGGTCCGGTTCTCGTGTCTCGTAGGGACTCGGGAACCGGGTCGTTACATGGTGGTACTGCTAGGGATTGGGAAATGGTCCTAGTGGGTGGTTGTACTAATGTGTGCATGTAAGCTAGTGAGAGTGAGTAAACATGTGTGTGTCCTCAAGTGAGTGAGATGGTGCGTGTGTGGAAGGTGATGGCGTGGTTGTAGTGAAGTGGAGTGTGTGTAGTAGTGATGACAAAAATGAAAGTGAGAATGTGGGCATGTGAGAGTGTGTAGGAATGTGTGTGATAGTATTAACACTGGAAAGTAAGTAAACTAAGCTAAAAAGAAAGTAAAGACATTGCTTGAAAAGGAAACTACACTACTATGTGATGAGCGACGACTGTATTGCAATAAAAATCGTATTTTAAGTGTTGTTGTTGTAGTATATTTGTCACAATGCAAGTAGATGTCGTATCATTTTATTTAATTACACTTTTTACTGGTTAGTTTTCAAGTCGTTAACTGAGAGGTAGTTATTGATAAACATCTCTCTATGTTTTAAAAATATTTTTTTATTCTAAAAATGCCAATTTTATTTTCAACATGAATCAATGAATCAATTAATGAATTGAATTGAATTGGTTATTTAAATATATATTAAAATTAGTTAAAGTTTGAAAATTACGCACGTTAGTTTCGAGTTTAATTTCTTAATTAAAGTTTAAATTGATTAATTAATCATGAAATTGGCTTTATACAGAGTTAATTTATATAATAGACTATTTATTATACATTTTAAATTTATTTTAGAGTTTTTATTTTAATTTATTTACATTTAAGTTCATGTTTAATTTAGGTACATACATAATTTAGTTATAAATACTGTAATATAGTATAAATGCAGTATAAATAGGTCGAATATACTTAAAATAATACTATACAAGTATACATGATAAATTACTTCAGTATTAACTTAACTTACTAATTTATTTTATTTTAAGTTAATAATCTACTTAATTAACTTAATAACTTACTTACCTACTGTAATTACATAATTAAATTAATTTACAGGTATGGTACAGGTGATAATACTTAATTAAATATGTATGTACAGTTATATGTATATATCTAGTTTTTTATAATTACTTAGATTAATATACATTTAAGTTAATATAAATTAATATATAATAATATAATAAAGTTATATACATAATAAATCATTCTAAATATTTAATATAACATATGTAGAATACATTCATAAGTTATTTATATACATTTTTTATATATTTTACAATATATACATTTAGCTTAGTATTAAATTATATTTACAAGTATAAATATACTATACAAGGTATTTTTAGGTATTTTTGGACATTTTCTGATTTTAAGGTTTTTATGTATATATAGTAGAGGTAGGAAATGAGAGAGAACGGATGAGATGAGAAAAGAAGTTTCTTTTTGGTGTTTTTCAACTTGGTTTTCTTTATTAAGTTCCAAAGTATATTGAACCATCGGCTGGTATGTTCTACCAAGCCGGGGGTTCAGAATACTTTGAAATTTGGCATACACCTAGAAAAATAACTAATCATACTCAAGACACCTTTATTTTATTTTTTGTGATTTTTTAATGCATTTTATTTATATTATAATCTAACCCAATTTAGGCTTACAAGAGTGCTTAAAATGAAACCTAAGGCACTAGAAGGGGTTTGAAGGGCAGAACAACATGTTTAGGCATTCAAACATCTTTAGCACATACCAAAAAAGATGTAGAAACATTTAAACCTCATTTTCAATTCAATTTCCTTCAAATTTGTAGATATGACAGTTTGGCACATGCACATGCTGACAAAATAAGAATTACATGCTATATCATATGAGATTGAAGTTTAAACTTGTACATGAATGCTTATAAATGAAATTCTATCGTTACATTACAATGTCAGCTCATTTAACACATTAAACCTAGCTCAAACCCCATTTTAAAATCATCAAAACAGTTGTTGTTGCTGCTGTTGTAGTTCAGTAGCTGATCTGTTGGACAATAGGCCTGAATCAGACTTTCAATGCTTGATTTGAGGTCAAATGAAACTCTACCAGATCTGAAAAGCAAGATCTAAGTGCTGCACACCCAGAAAATCCATTTCACCCAAATGTTTATTGAAATTAGAGATGAAAACCATTGAAATGTCCAGATATTACAAAGAAAATAGAGCAACTGTTGCTACTCTCCAACTCCAATCAAGTCTGTTTCCAACACTGAAATCCAACATCAATCATATCAAGTATTCATCAGAAGGTCTGACACACATTACAAATCAAGTCTAAGGCCTACAAATATTGAAACCCTAATTAATTCCTTCCCTTATGTTATAGACAACATAAAGGAGATTAATTTTGGTGTTCAAATCATCTTGAAAACCCCTTCAGACATTCATTAAAACATCCCAAAATCCAATAAACTTCTATAGATCAAATTAGACTCATTTTTGATGAAATCAGAATGTCACCCAAGTAGGCGATTAATTTGAGATTGCCACAATGATTTGATCACTTAAGACACCTGCATGCTATTAATTAGTGTACAGGGGTTTATTGTGATCCTTTAAAAACTCTTAGGTCATCGTAAGGACCTCAAATCCATGCAGATTTTCCTTGGTCCTTACTACCCAGAAAATAGTATCTAGCATTCAAATTAGGTAAAAGCTCATCTGAGGAAGAAGATCGCATCAAAGCAACTCTGAATCATTGCAAGACACCCAGTTAAATAAAAACAAACTCAATTCACTTGATTAAAACACATTACAACCAAATTGAAACCTTAATTTCTCGATCAAGCATGAAAACCAATATTCATTAAATTAAGCAAATATGACCAATTCAAATCAGTGAGAGGGCCCTAGTGGGAAATTGAAATGTATGAGGGAACCCTCATTTGATATTAGCATGCCATTAGATTTGATAGTTAATGAACTTCAGATCAAATGCCTGCTATAATGGAGGTAGTGAAATGTGAATGCAAACCACAAGGGAAACAATCAGAAGTGAAGTGTGGAGTGTAGGGGGAGAGTAATGGATCAGATTGAAGGTGGAGAAATACCTCTCTAATCTGAATTGATCAGAGAGGGCGATATCGTTCCTAAACTACTCTACGCTAATATAAACTAATTCATCACAAAGTTGAGCTTCCAAACTACATCTATTGTTCTACACTACACTAACAGGACCTATAATTAATCTAGAAAGCATCAAAACCTAACTAAGTGGACGAATGGGACTTGGAAGAGGATCTGTAGTTGGTAGCTGCAGAGAAGAAGGGGGAAGGATCTCCAGTGGTCTGAAAGCTTGCTAGTGAAGCTTAATGTTGCCTTCAGGTGCTACGTGGTCCTTAATGGCAAGGAGAGGTCGTAGGAGGTGGAATTCCATCGCGTAGGAGGAGAAACAGGGGTAGTATGGGGAGTGGAATCTAGAGAGGATGAAATGCTCAGCTCGAGAAGGTAGGAGGGAGCTAATGCTCTCGTGCGAGCTCATGGGCAGTAGTGTTTAAGTAGGCTTGCGAGTGGATCAGAGCACCGCCATGGTGTGATTAATCAAAATTAGGTCTGACAGCGGGGATGAGAAGGATGATGCGCGGGAAGCTCAAAATCAAATGTCAGCCACTAGATGGGATCTGGAGGAGGCAAGGGTCCTTCGTGTGAAAGTGTGGGATTAGAGATGGAAGATAGGTTGTAGGATCATGGGATCAAAGAATCAACAATTGCTGAACGTTGTGCTCTTGTGTATGAACAGTGCACATGCAGTCATAGGTGTATTGGTGCATTTGCAAGGAAGCCTGACATGTGCTCGTGCGTGTGTGTTAAGAAGTGTCGTTATAGTCGCACTTGCAACGTCGGTTTTAAAATAAAGAAACAGAGGTGAGTCTGAGTGTCAGTCTCAGGGAGGCATGAAAATCGGATTTTTCTTATCACTTGTTGTCATGGAAATTGCAGAGTTTTGCTTGCGAAAGGTGCGGTTGAAAAGCGAGAGAGGGATAGAGAGAGAGAGAGGGAGAGATTAGGGTTAGAGTTGTTTCTTGCTTGATCATGCAACTTAAACAGGAAATAAAGTAAACACTGAACGGAAAGTAACTTCATTAATCATGTAGCTTTAGTTCACAGCTTACAACATTAAATACATGCTTAAACATAAGTAAGGGAAAGCTTAAAAGAGAGGAAGAGAGAGAGAGGGGGAGAGCAGCGAGGCAACCACGGCAGTGGAGAAGGCTCCGTCGGTGGCTCGTCGTATCCAGCGATTACAAGAGGGCCTAAAGCTAGCTAAGAGGGGGGTAGAGTAGTTGCAAGGGAAGTGAATGCCTTGAATGAGTGGTTGGAGGGGGTTTAAATAGGGAGAAGGGCTTTCTAAAAGAAGAAGGGGTTTCAGCGACATCCGGGACATCGCTAAAACCCTTCCAAAAGCGTTGGTGAAGCCCCTCAGCCCACCGATCACATGCCCGCGCCGTTCTTCTTCGCCCCCGATCCGTGGCCGCTGCATGAGAGCCGTCCGATCAAAGATCGGACGGCTGAGATCCTCCCTTGGGCGCGCTTGGATCGCGCCTCGGGCGCACGTGCGCACGAGCGTCGTCGCCTAGCGTGCATGCGCGCGTGGGCGCTCGCTGTCTGAGGGCGCGCCACGTGGCGCTATCTTGGTTTCCCGCTGCTGATCGGGCGGCTCAATTTTGCTGCGCGCCTCTTCATCTTCAATTTCTCGCATCGTGCGGCTCGAACCCGCGTCGCGTGCGCGCGGGCATGCGCGCAAACTGCTGCGCCACGCCCGCTACTTTATCGCTGCGATAGCGGCGGATGCACTGTTCTCGGTCGTCCAATCGAAGATCGACGGCTGAGATTTGATCCCAGCTGAAGGAGGAAGCAGCGAGCGACGAGTGGGGGGCGACGTGGCGCAACGAGGGTCGTTGATCATCAGATCAATGGTCAGAACTTCTTGGGCCCATTGTAGGAGCTCCAGATGTCGGATTTGGCTGATCTTGATTTTGTTGGACTTCGTTCGTCATTCTAAATCCATCTGTGCGGTCCGATTGCTCATATGAGGTTTGCTTTGACTAGTGCTTACACAAATGGCCATTAATATAGTTTTATGAGCAATCTTGGTATATGATGCATGCAATGCTCCTATTCTACTTATGTTGTGCCTTTTATTCTTAAGATGGGCCCTATTTAACAGAATTATCACCCCCATATGCAGTGTTATCATACCCCCATGCTTACTCCTTGCTAGTCCCTAGCAAGGTTTATTCTAGCCTTTATTTTCTTTCAGAATTTAAGAAGTAATTGCTTAGACACTTCGTCACTTGTCAATAGGAGGAAATATACTAAGATCTTAATCTACAAAGACTAAGCAGCGCCCGGGTGTCTGCCAAAATACGAATCGCCCGAATCCTTGCTTTAATGTATATGTATATATATATTCTTTAGAATTTTTTCGGAATTCAGCGTGGGTTGGTAACTTTTTACGGCTACCAAACCCACCCAAAACTCGGTCAAAACCCTAAGTGCTAAGCATCTTGGTGTTAAGATTGTGATAGACTCACTCAACGGTAATTTGGACAGACTTCGGGTTTCTACACCCTTAGGTGACCGGAAGAGGAAATATATTTGCCTGAAGGTGTATTTGTTCGATTGGTAGCTTTCTCCCTACGTTTGTTTTAATTGGGGTCAACACAAGGATTTTTCCAGTGTATATCTCCCCGGCTTGTACTACTTCCCCGCTTCTTCCTTAAGTATTTTGGTTCTTTTCGTGTAATTATTGAGCTGGGCTCTGGACAACCGACCAATGGGCTGTTACTCACGATCACTTGCCAGCCATACTTGTGCGGTGAAGTGTGTCTTATTTGTTTTCTTTTCTTCTCTCTCTCTCTTTTTTTTTGTAGGTGGCTTCCTTGATCTCAAATGTACCTAGAAGAAATGGTCCTATAGCTAGGCTCTAGACAACCTACCAATGGGCTGTTACCCACGACAACTTGCCAGCCATACCACCCTAAAGAGTTCATTAGCTACCCAATTTCTATCAAAATCTCCGAGGAGTGAGTCTGTGCAGAAAATGTGTGCAGATGCTTAGACTCAAAGTTTTTCTGAGTTAGAGGGTGAGTTGATAAGTCGTATACTTATCACCTTATTTAGTTGGTGGATTAGAATAGCTTAAGGTTGCAAGGATTCGAGGCTAAATCCATATTTTAATGGACACCAGGGCTGATTAAGCCTGAAGGCCTGAAAAGTCTAAGTATTTAAGTTCTTTTTGCATTATTTCTCACTATTGACAAGTTTCTAATGCCTAAGTTTCTTCCTAAATTCAAAATTTTTTTTAAATTTATTTTATTCAGACTGATTACATGAGCTCAGGATCATGCAATTTACCACACCCCGATGCTTAAGTTGGACAATGTCCTCATTGGCAAATACATGGATGCATAGGGGTTCAAAAAGATAGTACCTGAGTGACGTAAAATACCATATCAGTCTGAATCTGGGTTGCCTCCCAGGAAGCGCTAAGTTTAACGCCTTCAGCTGGGTGGTGCTTCGTGTCATCCCTCAACGAGGGTGACACTCTCCTTTGGGGGAACCTGGGTCAGGAAGTGCTTCAATCTTTGACCATTAACTGTAAAAGTGTGCCCAGTGTTAGGATCAACGATTTCAATCGCCCCATTAGAGTAAGGCTTAACCACCCAAAATGGTCATGTCCATTTGGACCTGAGTTTCCCCGGGAAGAATTTTAGGCAGGCATCAAACAACCAGACTTGCTGGTTAGGCTCAAAGGTTTTTCTATGAATGAGTTGATCGTGGACGGCCTTCATTTTCTCCTTATACAGTTGACTATTTTCAAAGGCGTCCCGACGAATTTCTTCGAGCTCAGATAATTTGAGCATCCTCTGCGCATCGGCTAACTGGGAATCCATGTTACATTGCTTGACAGCCCAGTAAGCCCAGTATTCCAATTCGACAGGAAGATGGTAAGCTTTGCCAAAGACCAGGCGATAAGGCGACATGCCTATCGGGGTCTTGAAAGCGATACTGTATGCCCACAGGGCATCATCTAGTCGTGTGGACCAGTATTTCCTGTCAGGTCTCACTGTCTTCTGTAAAATGTTCTTGATTTGTCTATTTGAGACCTCGGTCTGCCCATTTGTTTGTGGATGATACAGGGTAGCAATGTGGTGGTTTACCCCATATTTTCTAAGTAGGGCACGGAATTGGGAATGGATAAAATGGCTTCCACCATCACCGATCATGGCCTTGGGTATTCCAAACCGGGAAAAGATGTTTTGCTTAACAAAGTCCATGACAGTCCTATGATCGCATCGGTGGGTGGCGACGGCTTCAATCCATTTGGAAACATAGTCTACTGAGATTAGGATGTACTTGAAGCCGTTGGATTGTGGAAAGGGGCCCATAAAATCAATACCTCAAACGTCAAAGATTTCGACAATCAAAATGGGATGGAGGGGCATCATATCTTTCTTGATCATGGTCCCCAGCGTTTGGTAGTGTGAGCAAGTCTTGGCAAAGTTGTGTGCATCCTTAAATAGGGATGGCCAGTAAAATCCAGACTGCAGAACCTTTGTAGCCGTTTTCTTTCCAGAGAAGTGGCCACCACAAGCCTGGTCATGATAGAAGGAAAGCACACTCTGAACTTCATTCTCAGGGATGCACCTCCTGATGATCTGGTCAGTACAGAGGTGAAATAGCATGGGATCATCCCAGAAATAGTGCTTGGCCTCAGCCAAGAACCCGTCCCGTTGCTGTTTGGACCAGCTGTGCGGGGTTTGTCCTACAACTAGGTAGTTGACGTAGTCAGCACACCATGGCAGTCTCTTGTCTTGCACAGCCAGAATGTGTTCATCAGGGAAGGAATCAGATAGAGGTAGGGAGGGTCCAATGTGGTCTGGATGAAGTCTAGACAAGTGGTCAGCCACTACATTCTTCGATCTGACCTTGTCGCGGATTTCTAGGTCAAATTCCTGCAAAAGCAGGATCAATCTGATGAGCCTGGGCTTTGCGTCCTTCTTGGCCAACAGGTGCCGGATGGCTGAATGGTCAGTGTAAATAGTCACGTAGGATCCCAGCAAGTACGATCGGAACTTTTCAAGTCCAAAGACTACAGCGAGCAACTCTTTCTCTGTAACCGTATAATCTCTGTAAATAGTCACCATGGGCTTCTTGTCTTGCCTTTGTCCCAGGACAGCGCCTATGGCAAAATCTGATGCATCACACATAATCTCAAAGTCCTGAGACCAGTCCAGGGGCTGAAGTACAGGTGCTGTGGAGACTAAGTCCCGGAGGGTGTCATAAGCCTGGATGCAATCAGAAGACATGTGGAATATGGCATCGTTGGCTAGAAGGTCGGTCAAGGGTTTGGAAAGCTTGGAAAAGTCTTTAATGAACCTTCGGTAAAAGCTAACATGTCCCAGAAATGAGCGAATCTGTCGGATCGAGCCAGGTGGAGGGAGTTTAGAAATCAAATCAACCTTAGCCTGATCTACCTCGATGCCCCTATGCGATACGATGTGACCGAGGATAATTCCTTCTTGAACCATAAAATGGCTCTTTTCCCAACTTAACACCAGATTAACCTCTATACATCGTTTCAGGATTTTCTCCAAGTTTCTCAGACAATGGTCGAATGAATTCCCGAATACAGAGAAATCATCCATAAAGACCTCTAAGTATTCACCCACCATTTCTGAAAAATGGCTAGCATGCAACGCTGGAAGGTCGCAGATGCGTTGCATAACCCGAACGACATTCGACAGAATGCAAACGTGCCGTACGGGCAAGTGAATGTGGTCTTTTCTTGATCCTCTGGAGCAATTGCGACTTGGTTATATCTTGAATATCCATCCAGGAAGCAAAAATACTTCTGCCTCGCCAATCTTTCAAGGATTTGGTCAATGAATGGCAAGGGGAAATGATCCTTCTCAGTGGCTTCATTGAGCTTCCTATAATCAATACACACCCACCATGCGGTGGTGGTCCGGGTGGGGATGGATTCGCCATGATCATTGGTGACAACGGTGAGCCCAGCTTTCTTTGGAACCACTTGAGTGGGGCTCACCCAGGGGCTATCGGAGATAGGATAGATGATGTCAGCGTCAAGACATTTGATAATTTCTTTCTTAATGACCTCCCGCATGTTTGGGATTAAACGTCTCTGCATCTGGCGAGAGGGTCGTGCCCCATCTTCCAGGTAAATCTTATGGGTGCAATAGGTGGGGCTAATTCCTCTTAAGTCAGAAATGGTCCAACCAATGGCGGCCCGATGTTCTGAAAGGGTCGCGGTCAACCTAAGTTCCTGATCCTTGGTTAGATGAGAATTAATAATCTCCGGGAAGGTCTTGTCAGGTCCCAGGAAGACATATTTGAGATTCTCGGGCAATGGTTTAAGTTCAGGTGCGGGTGGAACCACAGTTGATGGAAAGGGGAAGGGCGGGAGTTGATCAACATCGATCTCCTCAAATGGTGTTGTGTGATGGTACTCAGCCTTACAGAGGTCCACGGGTAGTGATGGTGATGGGTCAGAACAGTCATTACGGGTTTGGTGTTTTGATACAAAACTAAGGGTGAGGCATTCCTCGATCAGAGTTTCCATGGGATCATGTTCCTCAACGCAATCGCAATCAAAAGACTTTGTTGCCCGGAAGATATCCAATTGCATTTTCCTGTCTTCGAAGGTGATTTCCATACATCCCGTGTCATAATCAATGTTTGCCTTAGCCGTTGCTAAGAAAGGTCTGCCTAAGATTATGGGTGCATTCTGTAATTTTTCAGGGACTTCCATGTCGAGCACCAAAAAGTCGACCTGGAAATAGAAGTCCTTGACCCGTACAATCACGTCCTCGACAACCCCCTTCGAGGTTTTCACTGATCTATTAGCCAGCTGGATGGTGATAGGGGTTGGTGTCAACTCTCCGAAACCAAATTGGTGGTACAGGGTTGTTGGAATCAGATTGATAGAAGCACCTAAGTCCAGGAGCGCTCTATCAAATGTCATGTCCTCGATATTGCAGGAAATCAGGGGCGCTCCTGGGTCAGTTCACTTAAGCAGAAGGTTGCTTGATATTACGGAACTTGCTTGTTCGGAGAGCACAACCTTCCTAGGTACTTGAGGTCTTGGCTTACGTTTTGGTGTACAGGCATCCTTTAATAACTTGGCGTAAGCCGGGATGTGCTTGACAGCTTTGAGGAGCGGAATATTAATCTGTACTTGCTTAAAGATCTCCAAAAGCTCCTCAGTTTCCACAACATTCTTCTTTTTCTTGATTGTTTCCAAGGCCTCAGGGTAGGGTGTTTGAATGTGGATCGGGTCTATTTCTAGGTCCTTGGTCGGTGCCTCTTCTGAGTCGAGTATTTCAGCGGGTGAAGTCTTGGGGAGAGTTGGCCATTTGGGATCCTGGGTTTTGGTGCCGCTTCTCAAGGTTACCGCATTCTCTGAGGCATTGGGGCCATGGGTTGATCCTTGAGAAGACGAGGATGAAGAAGCACCAAACCTAGGGGGTGTTTGCGGGGCTGGCTGGACCATGTGAGCCTGCCTGGGATTGCCTTGGAACCCTTGCGAATTGGGGCCTCTGTTAATTATGTTTCGCAGGTTTGGTTGTGGCTGGGAAGGTAGGGATCCTTGTTGTTTACAGTCCAAGAGTTGGCTTAACTGTCCCTTTACCAAGGCCATTTCCTCCTAATGTTTTTGGTTCATGTCAGCCATCATCTTTATTAGGGTGTCCATTTGGTTTTGTGGGGGAGGGGCCGCCCTATTATGATTATATTGGGGTCTAACTGGTGGTCCTTGCTGATAGGGGGCAAGTGTGGCTGCTGGTTTGGCCAGGGCTGGTTTTGGAATTGCGATGGTTTCTTGTTTGTCCAACCAAAGTTGGGGTGATTATGCCAGCCAGTGTTGTAAGTGTTGGAGAAAGGGTTAGGTTTCGCATAACCTTGGACAGCTTGCACATCTTCAAGGATAGCCGATGTCGATGGAGAGGGAAGAGAGTAATCAAGGGTTGAGGGAGCAAAGGTCCCTCCCTGGAACGTGGTCAGGGGTTGTTCCAGGTTCAGTTGGGTTAAGGGCTAGACCAGGTCAACTTTATGTGCTCCCTTTGCTAGGGAGAAGGTCTGTAAGGGGTTCCTGGTCTGGTTCAGTAGCTCATCAATCTTTTTGTCCACCAATTCCACCCGATCTAGTTTCTTGGCAATGATGTCCATGTCAACCATTCTAGAATTTGCTTGTACCTCATAAATCCCACCACGGGGTTGACTTGATCTGTTGAACTGGGTCATGGAGGCATTATTGAGCGAATTCTCGCTCATAGACTCAAAGAGCTCAAACGCGCTCTCCTCGTCCTTGTTCAGGAAGTTCCCTCCGCATGAGGCATTGACGAAGTTCCGTAGGTTGTTGTCCAGACCGTGGTAGAAAATCTGGGCCAATTACCACCTTGGTACTTCGTGGTGTGGGCATTTCCTTAAGAGTTCATTAAATCTTTCCCATGCCTCATAGAACTGTTCCCTACCCTGGAGTGTAAAGGTAGTAATAGCTCTTCTGAGGGCATTAGTCTTTCCTATGGGGAAGAATTTCTTTAAAAATGCATGCCTCAGTTCTTCCCAGGTGGTGATGGGTCTACCTACGGTTCTAAGCCAATGAGAAGCCTTGTCTCTTAACGAGAAGGGAAACATCTTGATTAGAACAATGTCAAGGTTAATGTTCCTAGGTTTCACAGTTCGTGCTATGCGGTTGAGATCCTCTAGATGCTAGAAGGGGTCCTCATTTGAGCTTCCATGAAAGTGGCTCTGGATCAGACTTAAGACATTCAGTTTCAGCTCAAAATCATCTCCCCCTTCAGGGATCCTAAGGTGTGTCTCGACTCTAATAGCGGAGGGGTTATAAAAATCGTGGAGGGGCCTCAGTTGATCCTGAAATGGTTGTACATCGAGTGGTGGTTGCCCTTGTGTGCCTTGGAAAGGTGGTGGTGGTTGTTCTTGTGGGTTCTGTAACTGGTGTATGGTTTGCATGATGGTGTGGATTTGTTGTTGCTGAAGCCGATGGTTTGCATTAATTTGGGCTTGGATGATGGCCATTGTGTCTGGTGGGGGTTGATCCTCAGCCTCATCTACCCTAGGTTCAGCCATGTTTCTAATAGAATCACGTCGACTCCTGTCCCAAAACAGACAACTCGGGATGCAGTGAGCGTCTCCCGTGCATACACTAGAGAAGAACAGGAGGGGATGCGGAGAGCGACAGATGTGAGAATTGTGTTCAATCAAGCAAACAAGCTTAGTCCTTATGGTGTATTCCTTAGGAAACCTAGAAATCTCAAAAAGGGTGATTAAGTCCGTAAGCATTGGACTCCCCTTCCCAAGGCTAATCTGGCCAGGTTGATTACGAGGGGATTGCAGGGAAGGTTCTTCCTTTGGCTTGCGCCTTCGGTTCTGTAGACCCCACAACAGCAGTCATTTGACACTGCCCCGCAGCCTAGTCACCAAATTCTACCAAGGGAATGAAAGCCAAGTGCTCAGCGAACAAAACCTCACCTTTCAAGACTTAACTCAGTCCTGCCTAGGGCACGTCTACTCAATTTTAAAAGGGCTAGGATAGTGCTTGTTCTAGGGTTATGTGATGAGGCGTTGATTGGGGTGGTGCCTCTTAATTTTTCACTTTTAATGTGTGTGCTTCTATCAAAACATGGTTTTCAAGCAAAGATTAAGATGTGGTATCTTTTAGTGTTTCATCCTTACTTTAGTGTCTTTTAGGGTTGACGTGTCTTAATGTTTTCAGACAAGTTTCAGTGGGCACATCAAGTTCTGCACATAATTCGGTGAAAGTAGGTTTCCTTTTATTCTATAGAGGCTCTAAAACCCTAATGTACTCATCCTAATGATCATGCAGCTTCTATTAGATGAGTCGATTTTAGGGTTGAGTGGTGCGGCCCAAGTCAATCAACGGTGGCTTTGCAAACACCACTCAAAAAGAGAAAAGAACACTCCAAGAATTTATTCAGATTGTTAGAGTGTGCATTTTTTTGTGGGGTGACGTGTTAAGGATGTGGTCCAAGCAATCATACACCACGCCAATGTTTTTCAATTTTTACAATTTTTTTTAGTTTTTCACGCAAGCAAACAATCATGAGTGAAGAATTACTCACATCGATCCTTGTTGCACCTACTCCCTTGTTACCGTCGTGGGATGCGTCGCTTCGCCGTCCAAGCGTCGAATTCCTGCAACCATCAAGTAAAAAGGAAAACAGGGCATTAGACGATGTGAGAATGGATGTGGAATGGAAGTGACAAAACAAATCCGTTGCCTCCTCGGCAACGGCGCCAAAAACTGACGTGCGCTCATGCGTGTGTGTTAAGAAGTGTCGTTATAGTCTCACCTGCAACGCCGATTTTAAAATAAAGAAACGGAGGTGAGTCCGAGTGTCGGTCTCAGGGAGGCATGAAAATCGGATTTTTCTTATCACTTGTCACGAAAATTATGGAGTTTTGCTTGCGAAAGGTGCGGTTGAAAAGTGAGAGAGGGATAGAGAGGGAGAGATTAGGGTTAGAGTTGTTTCTTGCTTGATCAGGCAACTTAAATAGGAAATAAAGTAAACACTGAACGGAAAGTAATTTCATTAATCATGTAGCTTTAATTCACAGCTTACAACATTAAATACATGCTTAAACATAAGTAAGGGAAAGCTTAAAAGAGAGGAAGAGAGAGAGCGGGGGAGAGCGACGAGGCAGCCACGGTGGTGGAGAAGGCTCCATCGGCGGCTCGTCGTCTCCGATGATTACAAGAGGGCCTAAAGCTAGCTAAGAGGGGGTAGAGTAGTTGCAAGGGAAGTGAATGCCTTGAATGAGTGGTTGGAGGGGGTTTAAATAGGGAGAAGGGCTTTCTAAAAGAAGAAGGGGTTTCAGCGATGTTCGGGACGTCGCTAAAACCCTTCCAAAAGCATCGGTGAAGCCCCCAGCTCACCAGTCACATGCCCGCACCATTCTTCTTTTAACTCGATCCGTGGCCGCTGCGTGAGAGCAGTCCAATCTTCGATCGGACGGCTGAGATCCTCCCTTGGGCGCGCTTGGATCGCGCCTTTGGCATGCATGTGCGCGGGCGTTGTCTCCCGACGTGCACGCACGTGTGGGCGCTCGCTGTCTGAGGGCGCACCGCGTGGCACTATCTCGGTCGTCCGCTACTGATCAGGCGGCCCAATTTTGCCACGCACCTCTTCGTCTTCAATTTCTTGCACCGCACGGCTCGAACCCGCGTCGCGTGAGTGTGGGCGTGCACGCAAACCGCTGTGCCACGCCCGCTACTTTGTCGCTGCGATAGCTGTGGGCACGCGGTTCTTGGCCGTCCAATCGAAGATCAACGGCCGAGATTTGATCCCAGCTGAAGAAGGAAGCGGCGCGCTGCGAGTGGGGGGGCGACGTGGCGCAACGAGGGTCATTGATCATCAGATCAACGGTTAGAACTTCTTGGGCCCATTGTAGGAGCTCTGAATGTCGGATTTGGCCGATCTTGAGTCCGTTGGACTCCGTTTGTCGTTTTGAATCCATCCGTGCTGTCCAATTGCTCATCTGAGGCCTACTTTGACAAGTGCTTACACAAATGGCCATTAATACTATTTTATAAGTAATCTTGGTATATGATGCATGCAATGCTCCTATTCTACTTATGTTGTGCCTTTTATTCTTAAGATGGGCCCTATTTAACAAAATTATCACCCCCATATGCAGTGTTATCAAAGCCCACTATGGGCGAAACGATGCACAAATTGTATAGAAGCCCATAAGTGAATAAAATAAGTTTAGAGCAATCCTCCAAGCCTAGCAAATAGGTCCCTATGATTTGTAGAAAGTCCCTTGCGTGTTTTTAGGTGAATAAAATGTGAAGGAATAAGGACCTAAGTGTAAAAACCATTACACGGTTCTAATGATGTTCAAATGTAACCAGGTTTTTATTGTTGCTTAATTGAACATTTAAGAATATGATTTTACTTTTAATTTGAACTTTTGAACTCTAATATGGGTTCAATTTCCAATTGGATCATCAAATTACACTTGTGAATAGAATATCTCATTCATTGACCTAATTATGCATTTTTAACATCAATTTGTTGTTTTAGGTCATTTCTATTAATTTTCATACTTAACCCTTTTATCGTGTTAATTGGTAGTGTTTAACCTAGTTTTTAGCTTAACTTGGGCATTTTAGCTATGATGAGCCACACCTCATCACTAAGAAAGTTAAAGGGAATGGGACTAATCAATTATTAAATCTAATCTACCAAATAAATAAAAGAAGAGAGGTAGAGAAATAGGTATCCTCACCAATGTGGGCATGGCCCTATTGGGAGGGGAGGTGAATCCTAGGTGTGGAGCCTATCTCCTCTTTAGCTAGAATCCATGACCAAGTAGGCACTAGGGTAGCTGTTGGCCATGGACAAGGAGCTCATAAGGAAGAAGCTCATGAAAAAGAAGGTGGAGGTGGCTAGCTTGGAGGAGAATGGAGAGAGTGGAGGGGGCGGGGGGGGGGGGGGGGGGGCGCCTATGGGGTGTGTCTCTTTTATAGAGGTGCCTCCTAGATGTGGTGTTCCTTAGGTTTAGGTTAAGGTTGGTTACTTTAGGGTATATCCTAAAGGTATACGGTTCTGGTGTGGGGTATAGGCTAAGGTAAGGGCATAGGTCAAGCCTTGGTCAAGGGTATGGATAAGGGAGGGGTGGCCTTGGGATAGGGCTCATTAGGAGGTGGCTTTAGGTGGGTTTAGGGTGGTGGCTTAAGGTGGCATGGGGGTTAAGTGTTGTTGGGTTAAGGTGTGGGTGTTTAAGATGGTGTTTGGGCTTGTGTAGGTGGGCTAGTGTGGTCAATATGTGTGGGCCTAAGTAGGAATAGAAAATAATATCATATAATAGATACTACTAGGTCTACATAGGCTTAAATAAAATAAGTGAAAAATATATGTAGCTATTAAAAAGGTGCACAAATATATACATGTGTATAGTTGTATAGTAAATGATGCACATGCAATTGTATTTCATGTGTGTGCACAAGTGTGGGTGTGTGTATGGTGTATGGGTGGATTAATTGGACGTGAGTAATGGCTTACATGGGTCTGCATGGAGTTGTCTTGGAAGATTATGGCTTGTCCTGAATCTGCATGTGTTTGTCCCTTGCTCTCTTGCTGGCTTCCTTCCTTGTCTTTAGATTGCAAAGACATTTTCTCCTCATCATTTGATTTCCACTGTTGCTCCTAGATTATGGTCCTGCATGGATAAATTGGCAATATCACTCAATAGAACATAAAATGACAGAATTAGGGTTAAGAATGTAAAAATGCAATTATGCATGCAATGCATGTAATGTATGCACTATTTATAGAATGTATGCTAGGTTGTTAGCTTAATTTGGTCAAATTAGTTCCCATGATTGCTATTCAATCATGGACAATAGAGGAGCAACTTGAGGCTGAGCATATCTAGGAGGTACTTGGCATACAACATGTGCTTATCCTAGTAGTACATGGAGCCTAGGTGGGGCACTTGGGTTTTGCACATGTCTCGGGTTGGGAGGGAAAGGCTCCTTATAATTTAGTCTCTTGTAATAGCTGGTTCTATGAATTTTGGAGGTTTTGCATTTGGCTTGCCACAGTCTCCATGAAAATTAAATTATGCTTTTCCAACTGCTTGAATTCTTTCCTCAATTCTGCCACCAGGTCGGCTCGTGGTGGAGGGTCAAGGGTAGCATTATGCATAGGTTGATAAACGGGTTGAGAATGTTGTCGTTGAGACGAGAATGGTTGTTGCCTAGGGTATGTGGTTGCCACCTTCCTATACTGTCTAGGTTGGCATTGTGGACCATGAGTGGATCTCTGTGAATTCCCAGTCTAGGAGAAATTTGGTTGCTGGTGCCACCTAGGGTTATACATCTCAAAGTACTGGTTGTTATGCTCGTATCCTTCGATGGTGTTGACATCTTCATAAGCCAAAGATGTCTGAGACGTATAGTCGTCAAGGGAATAAGACTGTAATCATCATGGTATGCATAACCTTGGTTAATCGGTGCTAGATTTAGGTTGTTCATGGGTTCCTGATATGTGGGAGACCATAAAGAAGCAGAAGAAGTAGGGGGAACAGGGGCATTTCGAGTGAGCAAATGAGGTCTAAAAGAAGGAGCTCAGATGACGAGGAAGAATAGATAGATGCAACACCTAATCCTGCTAGACAAGAATGACTGAACTCATCGAACTTCTTGTTCAACAGATCCACACCATCCAGTTTCTTCATGATAATGTCCATGTCAACTTGGGCTAACTCTACTTGGGCTTCGTGGACAGATACCTTTTGTTGGGTGGGGCGTGTAAACTGGCTCATGGAGGCTGCGTTCAATGAGTTCTCTGCCAAGGATTTGAATAAATCAAATGCACTTGCCTCATCCTTGGCAAGGAAATTCCCACCATTAGACGCATTGGATAAACACCTTTGTGTCTCATCTAGCCCATGATAAAAGATCTGGGAAAGGTGCCATTGAGGCACCCCATGGTGAGAACACTTCCTGAGAAGGTCATGAAAACTCCTAGGCCTTGTGCAACTTTTCACCTTGCTGTTGAGTAAAAGTTGTGATGCTCGCCTCATTGCATTTGTCCAACCAATCGGGAAGACCTTTTGAAGGAATTCTCTACGTAATTCCTCCCAGGTAAATACAGTCCTCTCAATGGTCTTGAACCAGTAGGAAGCTTTATCCCTTAGCGAGAATGGGAAAAACTTCATGAGAACAATCCTAATGTCAACATTCCTAGGTCGAACAGTTTCCGCAATCCGACCTAAGTCTTCCAAGTGCTCGTATGGATCTTCATTCGAGTTCCCATGAAAATATGTCTAAATCAGACTTATTACATTTTTTTTTCAACTTGAATGCGTCTCCACCCACGGGCATCCGGCCTTAAGGTAGCACATTACGTGTGGCCGGATCGTAAAAATCTCGTAGTTTGCCACGTGGTGGGTGCTGCATTTTGTCCAATGTGTTGAGGATGGTATCAAAACGCTTGCGATTCTGCCAATCTGAAGTAGCCATTCTACCCTCAACCATTGCGATTATACCATCTCCGTTCCCCTCAGGGGGAGGAAAAGGAGGATCTTGCTCATCCATTGGAGTTGAGGAAGAAGAGGGAAGAGGGAAAGAAGAACGAAGGGAGGAAGAAGTAGGCGAAAAGAGTCACCTACGAATGGTAGATAGTTGCCTTGGGGCAAGTTCCCAAGGACCAACTAATTCAGGTCTAAGTGACCTACCATGCATGCACTAGCTACAAGTGCTGGTGAGAGAGAAGACAAGGCAAAGGCCTTGTAATCAAAGGGTGGTCCTTTAATTTAGGTTGACCTGATTTTAAAAGTTTTAGTCCTTGGATTAATGTGTTTCAGGAGTTTTGCTTATTATTTATTAGGAAATTGATATCAACAAGCATAAATTTTTGTTAATTCTTTAAAATTAACCCTAAACTCCTAAGTGAAGTGGACCTAATGTAGTTGCCTAGGTTGAAAGGTGAATCGATTTTAGCTTAGGTAGGTGAGGGGGTCAAACAAGCAAACATTCCCACCAAATAGGCAACTGTAATTAAGTCAAGTCACTTTAATTGAGATGGGACTCTAAATACAATATAAAACCCTAAGGTGTGATCCTAGGGTTTATGCCTCTAATTAGATTAGCAGACCCTAATCAGAGTTCAAATGATTCTTTAGAATAGAAGAAATCTTAGATTAGGATGAAAATTGACAAGAAACTTTATTTTTCAAATATCTTTCCAGAGAATATTTTTTGAAGATTTTTACTAATCTATATAATTTTTTAGGACTTTTTAAGTGATAAGGGGGTCAATCAAGTGAAACATACCCCTATGACTATTTCATATTAAAATAGTATCTATGTCCTTCCAAAAATTCTTGAAAAATTGTTGCATAATATAGATTTCAGTGGCTTTCAAACCCCGCAAGTTGTAGTTAATGTGAATTCCTACAGAGCAGATTAGATTCAATTCTGGGCAGTATTGACCCCCGTGCACTATATGAATTTTTCAAATTTGTACTGTGCGACTTTTTCCAAATAAAAGGATGCGTTTGAAAGATAAATTGATTACCTATGTTCAGACTATATTTCAGAATTTTTGGATGTCTGGATTAACAGTCATGGATTTTTAAAATTTGGAAATTCTTTTAGGTCGAATTTCAGAAATCAATAAGGGTGTGTTTAAGATAAGTTTCAAGTCAAATGTCACCCTTTTGGATCAAAACTTCAAAAATATATTTAAATTACCCAAATTCGAAAATTTGAATATATATATATATATATCAAAACAAATTTCAAAACAAATTTTGAAACTAACTCAAACCAACCTAACTAATCCTAAAGGATAAGATCCTAACTAATTTTTTTTTCAAATAAATCTAAAGCCTAAGATTCAAAAGAAACCAAAATTTCGAAAATAGAAAATTTGTGCGGCTTGGATTTTTTACCACAACATGACGTGTGTGTAGATTGCACCCATTGGTCCTACACCTATAATCACAAGAAAAACTAACCAAAGATCAAATCAAAGATCACCTTGCCTCCCCAGCAATGACACCATTTGTTAGATTCAGAATTGCATGAAATTGTGTTTTCGTCGTAATATAGGTGCGAAATTGATCCTAAACAAAACTAATAATAATGAAACTCCAGATGAGTTGTGATCAAACTCTGGGAGGCAGAAAGCGTTTTGATTTGATTCGGATTTTCAATATGCGTGTTGTGATTTTACTAACCTAACTAAAAATCTAACCTACCTGCAAAATCTGATTTCCAACTTGCGTATGTAAGTCTCACTAGTTCTTTTGTTCTTGTGGATAATAAGGGCACTTGTTAACGAGATATAGAACGTAAAAATGTGCATCTCAGTTTCCACGATTTTTGTTATGTTAATACTGTTGAGCGAGTTCAAGAAAACATGTGAATCATTAACTTGGATTGGTTCATCCATACTAACTAACCTAATTGAAATGAAATCCGATGATCATGATTTGAAATGTAACTTGGCGAGTAGGTTGAAGTAGAAGGTGAGCAAGATGCGGAAACAGATTTGGAGTTGGTCGAGTGATTGTGATTACCAAGGTTATGATAAAGATTAGTACGATCACTATTTTATGCAAAAGTTGATTCTTCTTTTTAAAATTAGAGCACACGTTACTCTAGTATTTTGCACTTGAGGTACGACAAAGATTTAAGTCAAACACATGTGCATAATATATATAGAAATCAAAATAGATATATCATTGCATTCATCATGAGAGAAGGAGAGTCAATTGCAAGTAGAGGAAAGCTTAGCAACATGAATAGAAATTTGTGCTCCTAGACTAATTAGATCTACTTGCTACTAGAACTAGAATAATGCAAAAAAATTATGAGAAAAACTTTCTGCTAGAGGGAAGGGCACCAAAGGTGCTTCCTAATGGAAGCTTTTGGTGTCCTTTGGAAGGCCAAGGGAAGAAGGTGGTGGCTGGCCACCAATGGAGGTGGTGGATGGCCTTAGAAGGTGGAGGGAGAGACTATGGAGGGTGGTGACTAAGGTGGAAGAAGGAGGAGGGAGGGGGGATCAAGGGTGACTTAGGGGAGGGTGGTGGGCCGTATGATGGCATTTTTAAAGAGGAGGGGAGAGGATAAGTGGTCGGCCACTGTGGTAGGGATATGATAAGTTCTTCTCAAGTGGTGGCATGTAGAAAGATTAAAAGATATGATCTTTCTAAGGTGGTGGTTAGGAGGGGACAAAAGTGGTTTTGGTAGCCACTTTTGGTGGAGTTTGGTAGGGGGTTGCGTGGACCATGTAGGTGGGTTTTGGGAATAGGTTTTGTAGATGTTGGTTGTAGCAATAGGTTTCTAATTAGGCTAGGTTAATCCTAAGGTCTAATAGGTTGGGTACAATTAGGTTGGTCCTAATCTAATTGTGTATGTGCCTAATTAGGTTAAGGCCAAATCTAATTAGGTCATAGGTGAGTCTAACTAGGTTCCAATGAACCTAATTAAACTTATGTGGGTTGAGATGTAATCAATTAGGCTCTAGGTGAATCTGATTGACTTTATATGCACCTAATTAAATAGGTGTGCACCTAATTAGGTTCTGGTTAAGTCTAATTAGACTTAGAGAGTCTAATCAGACATGGTTTGGTTGGTCTGATTCAATTAGGTTCCAATTGAACCCAATTAGAGTTGGATGCACCCAATCAGGTAGTGATGTGCCTGATTGGATATGGCTAGGTCTATTGGTTTTAGGTTGGGTCTGATTAGGTTCAGTTGTGCCTAATTAACTTTAGGTTAGTCTAATTAGGTCCAATGGACCTAATTGACTTACACTAAGTCAATTAGGTGTGCTATGGACCTAGATAGGGTTCTAGGTTAGGGATTGGGTATCGGATAAGTGAGTTAGGGTTGTGGATAAAAGGATAGCACTATGGATAAGGTGGATAAGTACATGAATAATGTTATCCATGTTTTTGGCTTTTGAGCTTAGATATCTTAATAGGGAGGTGGTTCAGGGATGGGTGCTAGGATAGGGTTATCCTAAGGTTTTAGGGATAGGATGGGGTTATCCTAATTCTTCTCTTTCTTTTTTAGAGTTATTCTAGGCAAGAAATCTTTTTTGTTATTTCTCTCTCTTCTTGTGTCTTCACTCCATTATTCAAGCTTTATTCCTCAATCTAGCTCCAGTGTTTGTTGCAGCTTTTACTCCTATCCAACTTTATTCTTCTCAGAACATCTTTTGAGTTCCTTATTACCTGGAAACAAGAATACTCCTCAATTAGTGCAGTAAAATGTCATTATTATATGTATAGCTAAATAAAAGAATGCAATGCATGATATGAAGTTTATGAATGCACTAATTACAAGTTAAGGTAGGTTTTAACATAGTTTAGGTTAATTAAGTCCTATGATTGCTGCGCAATCAGTCATGCTATGGAGGGTTCCCCAACTCAGTCATCTACGGGAGGGACCCCTACTCCTAACTATCCTTTGGAGTTAGGGAAGGTGGAGGGCCATCGCCACGACCATCACTACCACCATTGCCCTACTCAACTGAAGTCTCCTCCTCTTCCATTAGTATCAACTGTTGCTAAGGAAGGTGCTGCTGGGTGAAAGTTAGGAGCATATGGGCAAGCTTTTAGGCCTGGGGGTCAGCGCGACCCTCCCCACCACTGGAAGTGCCCCTACAATAGCATCTACGACCACGTCCCCTGCCAACACCACAGCCTACACATTGAGATATCTTTGACATACCGAAATCACAATAGTAGATCATGTCATCGTTGCAGCATGAAATCAGGATCATTTTAAATTCATATGTCGAACTCGAGTAATTTTTCAATGAAAAGTCAGGAGTTCAAGTCATTTGTAGGGAGGTAAAATCAAAGTCACTATTGTAATCAAAACCCTCAAGGAAGTATTTTTAGTATTTTTTTTATTTTGCAATTTTTTTGGTATTTTTGTTATAAGGAAAGCAAGTATGAAATACAACTATGAAACTATGACTACGAATGTAGAAATGGAAGAGAACATAATTGAAATACTAAACCTAACTAAGAAAGCAAATACTAATACAAATAAAATAGAGGAACTAGTAATAAGAAAGAGGCACAAGATAATGAACTAGAAAATAAAGACTTTATTGCTAATAAAGAGTTGATTACAAATAGATGAATTCTTATAAAACTAACTAGAACCAAAATAGAAATAAGAATAGAACTAGAATAATTATTATAAATTAAAACTACAACTAGAAAGAAACTATAAAGTAGAAAAGGGTAGGTGCAGAAGCACTGAGAAGGTAGTGGAGAGGCCCTTCTATCACGGCGGATCAGTGCGATGCGGAGATTGTAAAGAAGTAGAGGAGTATCTGTGTTCTAAGTGCAAACATGATCACAAAAAATACGCTTCTATTGTAGCAAGTGCACATGCAAACTCTTAAAATATATTTCAAATCAAACTTGAGAATGAGGAAATCGCAATTTCAAAATTGGAGTCTGAGTCGTTCGCAGGGAGGCAGTATGACTAGTTCGCTTTCTTAATTCCTATGAACTAAGCGAATAGAATAGCAGGTAGAAAGTGTACTACTAGAACCAAGACTAAGGTAAAATCTACTAGAATTAATAGCATGCAATTACTAAATCTTGAAACTAAAATCATAGGCAGACAAATAACTCGAAGATGAGTTGAAGAAAAACTACTAGAACTTTTATTGCAAAAATAAGAGTTTGACACAAGTAGAACTAAAGATTACACTAGAAGAATGCTTGAAAATCAATCTAAGTACAACTAGAACTAAAGTAAATGCACTAAGGACTAATGGCTTCGAAGGCGAAGTTCGGAGTGATGGCATAGTAATGAATGGGAAGGCACATCCAAGAACTCCAAGGGGGGGTAGAAGGAGAAGTGGAAGAACTAGTTCTAGGTGGTGGTCCTACTTGGAAGTAGGAAAGGAATGAACCTAAGGGGGGCATGCAAAGGCTTTTTATAGAGGGTTTGATGGCTTTCTATTGGTTGGCTTCTAGAGCCTAGGACTAGTGAGGTGTAGAGATAGGATTAAATCTAAGGGGACTAACCATAAGTAGGTGGATGATGGCCTTAGGATTTTGAATAGAGGGTAGGATTTTTGGTCTTTTAATGGTTGGCCACAGGGGGTTTGTTGGAACGGATGGGGCTAGGTTTTCCTAGGTGTTTAGGGCCATAGGATAAGGTTTGGATGGTGGTGATTAAACCATTAAGTGGTCAGCCCCAATGAAGAGGATAAGGAGTAGGAGGGGGCGGCTAAATAAGGTTGTTGTAGGGATAAGATCCCAAGGCTTTCTAGGTTTGTTATGGCTAATAGGATTAACTTAGGTGATAGGGATCAGGGCTTCCTTTGGCAAGCCATTAAAGGATAAGAAGAGGCATGTTTGGTCGGTAGTTAGATGATAGGATAAGGGTAAGGGTGGCGGCTAACTAAGGTTGTAGTAGGATTAGGTTAGGTCTAGGTCTAGGTTTTTTTTTTAATTAGGTCAACTCCTAACTTG
Source organism: Thalassia testudinum (assembly GCA_037157565.1). Lineage (NCBI taxonomy): Eukaryota > Viridiplantae > Streptophyta > Magnoliopsida > Alismatales > Hydrocharitaceae > Thalassia > Thalassia testudinum. The sequence goes on along the minus strand of JAZHRO010000071.1, from coordinate 13,141,409 downwards.
GCTGGCCACTTAGATCTAAAAATCAAGGCTCATGGTTGGCCAATTAGGTTGGCTAATTGGGCTAAATTAAAAGGTGTAGGTCTAGGAAAATTAGGGTCCTAAATAGGCTAGGGTTCTAAGGTTAATTTGGTTGCCAAGTAGGTTGCACCAACTAGACCTAGCCTTCTTCTAAGTGAGCTCAGAACCAGAACTCCCTTCAGGCAAGGTCCAATCAGTCTGCAATCTAACACTTGCATACATGAAAACAGACACATCAAGGTACTAGATATAGCTAAGGGAAAAATTGCATAGAAATCCAAAATTATGCATTATTTACATATTACCTTAAAATGACTAATCTAACCTATATAGATACAATCTAACCCAAATTACCCTTTGATTAACATTAGTTAGGCATTAATAAGTGTAAATAAATATGAAATTATCAATGCATCCAACACATGGACTAAGGAAGAGAATAATGATGAGGGGGGCATCAAAAGGCCTTTATATAGAGGTTAGGAGGGTTGTGATGGAGGGCTAGGATTTCATCTCAAGAATGAAAAGCTAGGATCAAAGATAGGTGGATAAATAAGGCTAGGTTTTATTGGAATTAATCAAGGGCCAAGATGTGATCATAAAGTGGATGGAGGGCCATGATTTAAACACCAAGTAGATGATCACCTAAGGTGGTTTTAAAGCTATATCACTGGCTGATAAGCACATATAAATTTATCATAAAATGCTTATTTATAATAGTTCCTAGGCATAGCATTGCATATCATGATATAAATATTGCATAAACATCCATTGCATTGCATCTAGGATAGTTGTATATTATGTACATTAATTCCATCATTTTATATGGCTAGGAGGAAATGCAACGTCCTTATGGACTTTGGATGAAAAATCCGACCATACGGATGGATTCGGAGCGACGATCGCAGTTCAACAACATAGAAATTACCTCAATTGGAGCACCATGGCATCCTCTGCAAGCAATAAAGGGTGAACGATCCAGATGCTGCCACGTGGCACCATCTGGAGCACCTAAAGTCTCCCGCACATCACCAATGGCCACCCCATCAAGTGATCTCAGCCGTTGGATGAAGATCCAACGGTTGAGCGGCCGCCCTTATAGCGTGGGCACAACTCTTCTTCGCATCACATCCGCTGGCGTGGCGCAGTAGTGAGAGGAAGTGTTCTCAAATAGAAAGTGTGAGATCGAGCTGCGATTCGTCGTGCCCCGCTATAGTGTCAAACACAATAGCGTTGCCCAATCACAATTGAGCGGTCGAGGTTCCCTACGCCTGATCCAACGCTGCCTGCCAACGCGAAGGCGCACGCCAGATCACACATGCCATTTGAGGCATGCAATTAAGTCACTCGCGTGCAGCGCCAACCGTCCGATCTCCTCAATCACACGAGGCGCAAGATTCAAATCAACGCACGTGCGATCTATGGGCGCATCTCGACCGTGTGATGCAGCATCCAATAGCGGCTAGCGCACGCGCCAACGATTCAAAATTCAAACGCTGGCAGGCCCGCGCTCTCCTCTCGCAATCACAGCCATCTGCGCCAACGGTTGAAGATTGCCGCTCCTTTAACAGCTACGAGTGTGAGCATTGGGCGCGGGCTTTACAATGATAGAAGGGCGAGCCTTTAGTGACGCTTATAGCTGTCACTAAATGGCCTGTGCAGTGAGTGCGCCAGCCCAAGCAATGAAGAGGTGCAGATCTTCAGCGACAGCTCGAGCGTCCTTTAGTGACGTTTATAGCTTTCACTGAATGCCTGTGGACGGGACTCTCCTTCCTTCCACTATATAAACACCCTTACACCCCCCATTCCTCTTCATCTCTACCTACTCTACTCCCACCTACTCCCAAGCTCTAGCAAGCGTACCAATGCTCCATTAGAGATTGTTCTCAAGCTCCCAAGGCTCCTATTAGTGTAGCAAACCTCTGCCTTACCAAATATTCATCCCTCTTCCCATCCCCATTCGTAGGTCGCCTTGGAGCTGTCCTCACACCTCCATTCTAGTAGCAGATCATCTCCGTCTTCTCACCTCCTTTTCATAGCCATGCCGAAGCGTTCCTCTACCCGACGTCCTCCTGCATCTCACCTCCATCATTCTGCTCCTCACCTCCTTTGTTCGAGCTTCCGCCAGGCTTCGTTGTCTCGTCGAACAGCCGATCTAGGAGATTTCCTCTCACCCCCCTCTCTTTTTATGCTTTCAGAGTTGATTGTAATTGACATTGAAGTGATATCTATACCATATTTGTTCCATCTCGATCTTGTGATTCATTTGCTTGTTTTCTTCTTACAAAAATACAAAAAAAAAGAAAACCCTAAAATACCAAAAAGAAACAAATCAAAGCGCAGTTTTCAGTTAAAGTAAATGTTGCCTCCCTGTGTTCGACTCGGGACTCCCTTGAAGTTTTGGTATAAATTTTATTTGACCACACATTTTACAACTACAACGACAAGTTACTCGTAAGCCCGATTTCTAACTCGCGAAACATGTGCGATCATTTTGGTGCCGTTGCTGGGGAGGCAACGGAATTTACTTTATTGTTTTCTGCACTTCTTTACATTTACATAACACTAACCCCACTTGTCTTTGATCTACTGTCTTACATGTACCCTAGCATGGAGATCCAAGTGTGGTAGACTAGAGTAAAGTGTGGGTAGAGTGTTTTGTAACTGTTCCCCACATTCCCCCCCACTAGTTCATTTTGCCACAATCATAACCAAGACCTAATCTACTTAGGTGTTTGCATAAACCCTATGATAGAGTTTGTTTGTCTTGTTTGCCACCTTCACCCATCTCACCCACATCTTATAAAAAAAAAAAACAAAAAGATATTTTCTGTGGGATAAAATAATTTACACACTTTATACACCCACATCAAAGGCACATAACCTGACTTGATTTTCATCTACTCAATCGGAATTCCGACCTATGGACCCGGTACATGAATTCAACAGATAAAAGAGTAGAAATCATATTAGGTTAATAACTTTTTCTGTGTGCCTTAATCGGTGGTGCATTTGGACCGATTGATTGAATTGTTTGGGTTTAACCACCTAATCTAAAAGAGATTCAATTTGTAGTTGCCCCATAGGATTCAATACTTAGGTCAAGCTAGCCACTCCATATTTTCTTGATTTACAAAGGAAAAATACTTGAACTCGTGCTTTCAAAACTTGGATTGCCTCACAAAACTTGGTTGAAAACACCTAATATTTGAATCCTAAAAGCTATTAAGCAAGATTCGAATCCTAAAACTCACCTCATCATTAATAATCTTGCTTGAAAACCTCTTGGTTGTGCACATTCACACATTCTCAAACAAATCATTAAGGGTACAACCCATTAAGGGCCCATCACATTTCAGAGTACCAATTTCCCAAGACTAACTAAAATCCATTAGACGTTGACCCTAAGGATTCATTTGCTCGTTGGGATCTACATTGAGATTATTCACGATTAACCTACTTATACTAGTCAATCTGATGTCTAGCTAGGGGAGTAGAGTCAAACGATTGTGGCTGGGGGGTACACTAGGAACCAGAGGCGCAAGCCAAAGGAAGAACCTTCTCCCTAGTCCCTCCTTCTAACTGGTCGGATTGCCTGGACATAAGTAGAGTAAATCATCCATGATCTTAGGATGGATTCTGAGAGTCAATAGACCTTAGGCTACCCCATCTAAGGACAAGCTTGTATTCTTGTGCTGCAAGGTTCCCACTTTTTCCCATCCTTCGAACTTCCTTCCAGTGTATGCTTGGGCGGAGGTCATTGAACCCTAGATTGGAAGAACCTTTAGACCATTCTAGGAGGCGGAGGTTGAGCTATAGCCAAGCAGATCCCATGGGTGATCAACAACCACCTCCCCTGCCCCTGAACCAGCAAGAGCTGATTCAAAGGTAGTTGGAAGAATTGCAGCAGATGCAGCAATGTTTCCAACGTATGCATGGTCAGGGCGCTTGACCTTTAAAGGATTTCTACGATCCTTCAAACTATGGGGAACGTCCCGGCATCATGATTTTCGCTGGAGACATAGAAATCAAGTCCTAAGTCTTAAGTTTGATTAAACATTTCCATGGGCTTCGCTCGGAGGACCCATTCTAGCACCTGGAGGATCTGACCACTTTGGTTCAGGCCACCAGAGCAAGGAATGCGAATGAAGAGCAAATGATCATGAGGCTTTTCCCCCACTCTCGCAGGGATAAGGCCGCACATTGCTACCGAACTATGGAAAGGCCGATTGAAACTTGGGCTGCTCTTAAGTCGGCTTTCTTGAAGAAATTCTTCCCTATCGAAAGGACCAATGCCTTGCGATGAACGATTACCACTTTCGCCCAGCGGCCGAGGGAATCGTTTCATGGTGCCTGGGAGCGATTCTAAGAACTTTTGAGGAAGTGTCCACACCATGAAATGGCAACTCGTGCAGATTTTCTATCATGGGTTGGTTGAGCAACTCCGTAATCACGTGGATGCCTCTTGCCGAGGCAATTTTCTCAATAGGGATGTAGATAGCGCATACGACCTGTTTGAGGAAATGAGTGAGAACTCAATTAATCACGCCTCCATGGATGCATTCAATCGGTCCCAACAACCTAGGTCAAGTGCTAATGAGATCTAGGATTCTCATTCATTTGACATGGAATTAATTTGTAATAAATTGGATAAAATGGACTTGGTTGCTAAGAAAATGGAAGAATAGATGTCTGGGAATTCAGGAAACACTTCTATACCCACTCAATCCCAGAATTTGGGATTCCATTCCTCACGAGCTCCCACGGGGCGGGAATTCGTGAACCAACTTGATTTGGCTCAACCTGTGAGCTAGGATTTCTTAGAACCTTATGGGTTCCAGACTGAGGCCTTTGATCCCAGTTTCTCTGATCCTTCCTTCTCTCCATTCTCATCTTATGAGGATGCATATGCAATGCAGGAGAATGTTAGGCCAAACCCATATTCCAACACTTATAACTCGGGATGGAGGAACCACCCTAACTTCTCTTGGAAAAATCAGGGGCAACAGACCCAATCTCGACCCAACAACCATGCATCTCAAAAACCTATGGGTCAGGGTCAAGTATACACCCAGTTGTCCCCGAGACTGGTTACTCAACCATCTTGGAATGCCCAACAATCTGCAAGGCAGGCTAATTTAAACCGACATATGGTGGAAATGCAAGGGTCCATGCTTTAGCTTATGCAACAAATGAAGACATCATTGGATAAATTGCAATCCGGGTTAATTACTAACACCCGACAACCCGGATCTCTACCATCCCAACCTATACCCAACCCGTGCAATGTACAAAATCAGAGCAATGGTGCCCAAGGGTACAAGAATCAAAGGGACTCACATGCACATGCTCAGGCGGTTGAGTAGGGTCCCTCATCTTCTTCTGGTTACATGACTAACTAAGGACCTCCAATCTTCACTAGCCTACCTTAAGATCCAAACCCGTATGCCTCTACAAACTCTGTCACCTTGAGAAGTGGAAAGCAAACATAGGACCCTAAATTGCCTTCTAGATGCCAAAATTTTGGGGAGCTTGAGAGAGAAGAGGAGGAGATTGAAGAAGACAATAAGGCCCAGGGATCGAAAATTGAAAATCCCACCCATATCACGTTCCCTGAAGCCCTATTGAAAACTAAGAAGAAGAAAACCTTAGATAGCAATGAGGAGCTTCTGGATTTATTCAAGAGCATAGAGATCAATATTCTACTCCTCGATGCTATTAAGCACATCCCGGCTTACACTAAATTTTTGAAAGAACTATGTACCCAAAAGCGTAAACCGAGAGAACCCACTCTGAGGAAGGTGATTCTCTCTGAGTAGGCAAGTTTTGTGATCCTGCATCACCTTCCTCAAAAGAAGAAAGATCCAGGTGCCCCCTTGATCTCATGCATTATTGGGGAATACACTTTTGATATTGCACTATTGGATCTAGATGCATCCATCAACCTAATCCCTACTTCTCTTTATGAGAGGCTTGGGTTAGGTGAACTAAGGCCAACCTCAGTAACACTACAATTAGCGGATTGATCGGTCACCACACCAAGAGGCATTATTGAGGATGTAATTGTCAAGGTCAAGGATTTCTATTTTCCTGTAGATTTCCTCATCCTTGACATGGATGTACCTAATGATTTGAGGAACACGCCCATCATTCTGGGCCGTTCGTTCCTAGCTACCGCCAAGGCCAACATAAACTATGAAAGCGGTAGCATGGAGATCACCTTTGGGGATAAGAAATTAACTCTGGATATTTTTAAGGCGATAAGAGGATTTGAGGATTGTGGATTCATTGAGGAACTCGAGGATTAGGATCTTGAGACTTGTATGACAATCAGTGCACTCGAGGACTCCACCAGCTTTAGCGAACCCAACCCACAACCCTATGTGGTAGACCTGCCACATGCTGAAGAGGCTGTTGATTTTGTTCATTCCAGCCTCTTCCACTAGATTGTCCTGATGAATCTTCATCAGCATCCTCCCTACCTCTATTCTAAACCCACCCCAGCTGGAATTAAAACCATTGCCCAAAAATTTGAAATATGAGTTCTTAGGACCTGAAAACATGCTCCCTGTGATTATTAGTGCTGATTTGAACAAGGAGCAAGAATCGAGGTTAATTAAGGTCCTTAAGAACAACAAGGAGGCAATTTGTTAGATCATCCACGACCTTAGGGGGATTGAGCCATCTTATTGTAATCATCGTATTTTCATGGAAGATGGATCTCGCCCTTCTCACAAAATGCAAAGGTGACTAAACCCGAATATGTGAGAAGTGGTCAAGAAGGATATAATCAAGTGGCTCAATGCTAGGATTGTTTACCTAATCTCGAATAGTCTGTGGGTTAGCCCTGTTCAGATTGTACCCAAGAAGGCGGGGATAACTGTTACGACTAATGAAAAAGGGGAAACCTTCACCACTCGTTCAGCTTCTGCTTGGAGAGTCTGTATTGACTATAGAAAGCTGAACATAGTCACTAAAAAGGATCACTTTCCCTTGCCATTCATTGATCAAATCCTCGAAAGGTTAGCTGGGCAAAAATATTTTGCTTCTTGGATGGTTATTCAGGATATAACCAAGTCCCTATCCATCTCGAAGATCAGGAAAAGACAACTTTCACATGTCCCTATGGAACCTTTGCATTCCGTAGAATGCTGTTCGAGCTTTGCAATGCGCCTGCGACTTTTCAAAGGTGCATGCTGGCCATCTTTTCTAACATGGTGGGAGATTGTCTTGAGGTGTTCATGGATGATTTCTCCATTTTCGGAGATTCTTTTTAGTCTTTCCTAGCTAACCTAGAATTGATCCTCCAGAGATGCATCAAAACATGGCTGGTCCTTAGCTAGGAAAAGAGCCACTTGATGACTCAGGAAGGCATTGTCCTGGGTCATGTGGTCTCTAGTCGGGGTATTGAAGTTGATAGAGCTAAGGTGGATGCTATCTCTAGACTTCCTCCACCCACATCCGTAAAATAAATCTGCTCTTTCCTTAGGCATGTGGGTTTTTACAGAAGATTCATTAAGGATTTCTCGATGGTTGCTCGGCCCTTGAGTAACCTTCTGGCCAAAGACATGCCATTCGAGTTTGATGAATCATGTCGTAAGGCATTTGATTTATTGAAAACAACAGTCACCTGGGCCTCGGTGTTGCAACCACCGGTCTGGACAGCCCCATTTGAGATTATGGCTGACGCATCTGATTATGCTATCGGGGCTGTCTTGGGTCAAAAGATTGAGAAAAACCCTCTATGATTTACTACGCTAGCAAGACTCTGGACAAGGCCCAGAGGAATTACACCATTATTCAAAAAGAATTTCTAGCCATAGTTTTCACTTTAGAAAAATTCAGGGCTTATCTGTTAGGTTCCTCGTGTTATCATCTATACCCACCACTCGGCCTTGAAACATCTCTTGGCCAAAAAGGATGCCAAACCCTGGCGTATTTGCTGCATTCTGCTGCTTCAAGAATTCGATCTTAAAATCAGGGATAAAGCCGAGGCACAAAATGTAGTGGCAGATCACCTCTCGAGAATCCTAGGTGATTCTCCTCATCTGGATGTCCCGATCTCTGATACTTTTCCAGATGAGACTATCCTCACGTCTCAGGTATCCAAACCCCCTGGTTTGTGGATATTGTCAGTTATTTGGCCATCGGTCAAATCCCCCAGGATTGGACCAAACAACAACGGGATAGACTTGTATCTGAGGCCAAATATTATTTTTGGGACAATCCCGAACTGTACTGCATCGGCGTAGACCAGATTATTCGTTGATGCGTCTCGGAATTTGAGTTCCATAGCATACTTGAGTTTTGCCACACATCTGCTTGTGGTGGATACTTTTTCGAAAAAAGATGGCCGTAAAAATGTTGCAATCCGGATTCTATTGGCCGTCATTATTTAAGGATGCCTAGGAATTCTCAAGGTCATGCACCCGATGCCAGGCACTCGGGAACATGGCTAAGAGAGATATGATGCCCCTGAACCCAATTCTTTCCATTGAAATTTTTGACATTTAGGGCATCGACTTTATGGGACCCTTCCCTCCATTTGGACATCGGTATATTTTGGTCACTGTTGATTATGTATCCAAGTGGATTGAGGTAATTCCCACGAGGACCAATGACCACAAGGTGGTCATCGATTTTGTGAAGAGAAATATCTTCAGTCGGTTCGGGGTTCTTAGGGCAATTATCAGTGATGGTGGCACATATTTCACTCATGCCCAGTTTCAGAATTTACTGGGAAAATACAGTGTGAATCATCGAATTTCCACCTTACCACCCTCAGACGAACAGACAGGCCGAGGTCTCGAATCGGGAGATCAAGAACATTTTGCAAAAAACTTTTAGGCCTGATAGGAAGGATTGGACCCAAAAGCTAGATGATGCTCTTTGGGCCTACCGTGCGGCATACAAAACGCCTATCGGTATGTCTCCGTTCTATCTGGTGTTTGGTAAGACGTGTCACTTACTCATAGAACTTGAACACTGGGCATTTTGGGCCATCAAGAAATGTATTGTGGACCTTGAGTTGGCCGAGAAAACTAGGAAACTCCAACTATCTAAGTTGGAGGAGCTTCGAAATGATGCTTATGAAAATGCCAGAATCTATAAGGCAAGGACCAAAGCTCTCCATGACCAGATGATTTCACATAAGAGCTTTGAGCCAAACCAGAAGGTCTGGCTTTTCGATTCTCGATTGAAGCTTCTCCCCGGAAAACTTAGGTCTAAGTGGGACGACCCATTCGTTATTGGGCGGATTTTCCCTAATGGGGCCTTCAAAATCTCTGACCCAAAGACGGGTAATATTTTCAAGGTCAACGGATAGTGTTTCAAACCCTTTGTTGACCATGTGCTCCCTGAACCCGTCTCGAACAAGGTTGCTCTTACCTTGCCTTAACCACCGTGGGTCGATCATCGCCCAGCTGAAGGCACTAAACTCAGCACATGTAAAGACTGTTCCAAGCTGACCAGAGTCTCATGGAAACCAAGTGTTATTCTTCCACTTCTACTCTCTTGCATGCTTTCATTTTGAACAATGAGGACATTAAAATAGATAAGCAGGGGGGGGTGGAAATATCTTATAATCATTTTGTCAGCTGTAACAGTAATTTCTTGCTTTCTTTTATTCTATTAAAAAAAATTAGAATTAGGAGACGAGAACTTAGGCATTAGGAGTTGCAAACTTTAGGAATTGATACTTTGAGACCTGAACACTTAGACTCTTCAGGTCTTTAGGCTTAATTAGCCTGGGTGTCCACTCAAATGTGGACTTAGTCTTGAGTCCTTGCCAATTCAAATTCATTTTTAATTTGGCTAATAAATTGGGATGATAAGTATGCGACTTATTAATCCATCCTATGATTTGGGGGGACTTTAAGCCTAAGCATCTACACACATTTTTTTTGCACTGACTCACTTTTCGGCAGTTTCTTCAGAAATTGGGTAGCTAATGAACTATCTAGGGTGGTATGACTGGCAAGTTGTCGGTGGTAACAGCTTATCAGCCGGCTGTCCAGAGTCCAGTCACAAGACCATTTTCATTGTACTGCCCTTAGGTAAATCTTAGATTAGGGAAGCCACCTACTTAAAAAAAAAAACAACAATAAAAAGAAAAAAAAAGAAAAAGGAGAAAAAAAAATCACACTTCACCGCACAAGTATGGCTGACAAGTTGTCGGTGGTAACAGCTCATCGGTCGGTTGTCCAGAACCCAGCTCACAAAAAAATGCACAATAATTCCCAAAACACTTAGGGAAGAAGTAGGGAAGTAGAATAAATTGGGGAGATATACACTGGATTCGCCCTTGTGTTGACCCCATAAAGAAAAGTAGGGAGAAAGCTACTGATCGAAAAGATAAACCACTAGGCAAGGTCACCTAGGGTCGTAGAAACTCGAAGTTTGTTTTAACGACCGTCTAGTGAGTCTTTCACTATTTTCACAAGATGCTTAGCACTAAGAATCCTTTTTGAGTCTTGGGCGGGTCGGGTAACCGTAAAAAGTTATCCTGGAACTCTCATACTCCAAAAGTAAAAAAAATTAGAAAAGAAGAAAAACAAGAAAATTTTTTTTGTATCTTCTCTTCTCAAATAAGGCGAGGGCTTGGACGGTCTGCATTTTGACAGGCATGCAGACACTGTTGAGTTTTTGTAATTAGGTCTTGGGGTTGAGATTTTCTAAAGCAATCAATGAATTTTGCCGCAATACTTGAATCCTGATTCTACTTTTATACATAGCATTTAGGTTCATTTTTGCTAGGGACTAGCAAAAAGTAAGCATGGGGGTATGATAAGCACATATAAATTCATCATAAAATGCTTATTTATAATAGTTCCTAAGCATACCATTACATATCATGATATAATTACTGCATAAACATCCATTGCAATGCATCTAGGATAGTTGTATATTATGTACATTAATTCCATCATGTTATATGGCCAGGAGGCAATGCGACATCCTTACGGACTTTGAATGAAAAATTCGACCGTACGGATGGATCTGGAGCGACAATCGCAGTCCGACAACATAGAAATCACCTCGATTCGAGCACCGTGGCATCCTCTGCAAGAAATCAAGGGTGGACAGTCTAGATGCTGCCATGTGGCACCATCTGGAGCACCTAAAGTTGCCCGCACATCTCTAAAGGCCACCCCATCGAGTGATCTCAGTCGTTGGATGAAGATCCAACGGCTGAGCGGTCGCCCTCACCGCGCGGGCACAACTCTTCTTCGCATCACATCCGCAGGCGTGGTGCAGTGGTGAGGGGAAGCGTTCTCGAAGAGCGGGCGCGAGATCGAGCCATGATTTGTCACGCCCCGCTACAGTGTCAAACACAATAGCGCCACCTTATCGCAATCGAGCGATCGAGGTTCCCCATGCGTGATCCAACGTCGCCCGCCTATGCGAAGGCGCATGCCAGATCACACACATGCCATCTGAGGCATGCATTTAAGTTGCCCGCGTGCAGCGCCAGCCATCCGGTCTCCTCAATCGCGTGAGGCGCGCGATTCAAATCAATGCTTGTGCGATCTGCGGGTGCATCTCGACCGTGCGATGCAGCATCCAACAGCAGCCAGTGCACTCGCCAGCGATTCAAAATTCAAACGCTGGCAGGCGTGCATTGTCCTCTTGCAATCACAGCCATTCACGCCTGATCCAACGGTTGAAGATTGCTGGGCCTTTAACAGCTGTGAGCGTAAGCGTTGGGCGCGGGCTTTACAACGACAAAAGGACAAGCCTTTAGTGACGCTTATAGTTGTCACTAAATGGCCTATGCAGTGCGTGTGCCAGCCCAAGCAACGAAGAGGTGTGGATCTTCAGCAACAACTCGAGTGGCCTTTAGTGACGTTTATAGCAGTCACTGAATGCCCGTGCACGAGACTCTCTCCTTCCTTCCATTGTATAAACATCCTTACACCCCTGATTCCTCTTCATCTCTACCTACTGTACTCTCACCTACTCCCAAGCTCTAGCAAGCCTACCAATGCTCCATTAGAGCTTGTTCTCAAGCTCACAAGGCTCCTATTAGTGTAGTGAACCTCTGCCTCACCAAATATTCATCCCTCTTCCCATCCCCATTCGTAGGTCACCTTGGAGCCATCCTTGCACCTCCATTCCGGTAGTAGATAATCTTTGTCTTCTCACCTCCATTCCGGAGCCACGCCGAAGCTTTCTCTACCCAATGTCCTCCTACATCTCACCTCCGTCGTCCCGTTCCTCACCTCCCTCATCTGAGCTTCCGCCAGTCACCGTCATCTCACCGAACAGCCGATTCGAGAAATTTCCTCTCACCCCCCTCTCTTTTTATGCTTTCATAATTGATTGTAATTGACATTGAAGTGATATCTATACAATATTTGTTCCATCTTTATCTTGTGATTCATTTTCTTGTTTTCTTCTTACAAAAATACAAAAAAATAAGAAAACCCTAAAATACCAAAAAGAAACAAATTGAAGCGTAGTTTTCAGTTAAAGTAAACATTGCCTCCCTGTGTTCGATCCAGGACTCCATTGGAGTTTCGGTATAAATTTTATTTGACCACGCGTTTTGTAACTACGACGACGAGTTACTCGTAACCTCGATTTCTAACTCGCGAAACACGTGCAATCACTGGCCATTAAGAGGAGGGATGGAGGCCATTACATGAAGATCTAAAGGCTGGAATTGGTTCGTATGATGTGGCCAACTAAATATGGGTTAGGTAAGGATTAGGATAGAATTTTTGGGATTCTAATTATGGCCATCAGATCTAAAATTAATGGTGTGGATTTTGCCTCCAAAGTGACTGTCCAAGGAGCTTTAGAAGAGGCTAAAGGTGAAGCCACTTGTAGGGTTGTTGTATGGATTTAAGATTAAGTTTAGATAGGTAAATATGGGCCCTAGGATCTAGGTTTAAGGGTTAGGATTTAGGGTGCTTCTTAGCTATCCATAGAGGGTCTAGAAAGGAAATCAAGTGGTGGCTAACAAGGTGTAGAGGAGAGGAATAAAGGCGGCTTAGGTTAGGTTTGTAAAGAGGGATTTAAGATAAGGTTGGTAGGGGATTTGATATTCTCAATAGATCAAGTGGTTGGATGACCAATTAAGGTTAAGAATGAAGGTGCATGGCTAGCCAATTAAGGTTAAAATTAGGCTAGGGTGGCTAGGATCTAGGTTAGGAAAATTGGGTTCCTAATTGGGCTAGGTCTAAGAGTCAAATTAGGTTAGGGTTTAGGAATAGGTTTAGCCCTAATCAGAATATTTGAGCTCAATTTGATTTCTCAATCTTATGGACCTCCAATCAGTTCCATACCTGGCACCTACAAACATATAAACAAATTCATCAAGGCATCATATATAAGTAACAACAATATTGCAATTTAACCCCTAAAAATGCAATATTTACAAAATGCTGTAAAATGACTAATCTAACCTAATGCAATGCAATAACACCCAAATTACCCTCAAACTAGCAATAATTAGGCAGGAATTAAGTAATTAAATCTGAATATATCATCCTGAGGGAGGTACAAGAACATAAGTTCCTTGCTAAGAAATAGGACATACTTAAATCATGATGTAAAGAACAAAAGATAAGATTTGATGGCTATGTTTACTGTGATTGCATGTGTGCTAACTCTTCTGAATTCGCCGCAGTCTATTACTCTAGACAACATTGCTCTAATACCATCTTGTTATGACCTGACCGAAATCCATATAGGGAAATGAGCCAGATCGACGATCTCTTACTCATGAATCTAGTTGTCCTACGATTAATATACACAAGACACAACACATATACAATCCACAATCTCAACTGTAGTAAAGTAGATATACACTTAAGGAAAGCAGTAAAGAGCATGCACTACCGGAATGTATGCAGTGCATAGACATCAAATGAAACAAAGTGTGGAAATTAAAAGAGTTTCACTTCTATTACAACCAGAAAGAGAAACTACAAAAGGAAATAGAATTGGCTAGCAAGGTAACTTCGACTACTAAGTTGTGTGGCTAGGTCCCGCACCTCATCTCCTGCAGTCATAGAGTAGGCCTACCCACTAGCCTGACTTGAGTACACAACCAGAGTAGAAATCAGCAAAAGCTAAGTAGAGTAGCTCAAAAGAGGTGTAGTAAAACAAAACACGGTAGTAAGGACATAGTGAAAGTCGATAGTGGTTGTTGTATTAACAATATTCACTTTGATATTTAAGCCAGTTCCATTTTAATTTGACTTATCTCTTTTTGTTTTCCCATGTATCTCGCTAGGTACTAGTCAAATGCTTTCCCAACTAAAATGTCTCCTACATAGATGAGACACTCTCTTGACCACAGGACACTCTCTTAACCAGGAGAATGCCCCACACTTGCCCTATTGATAATTCCACTTCACTGGACTAATTCTAGGCTTAAGTGTGTTAATCCCTTCATTCTAGGTGCGTTAGTCTTTGCATTTAGTTGTAGAATAGTGCATGCATTAGGATTTATGTTGCATGAATTTTCTTCCATATGCATCTTATTATATCAATAATTATGTGTGTTTATTTTATTTTCAGGTACCTAGGTTGTGGCCTGTTGAAGCATCAAGCGTCATTGTTTAGAAAAATGCGTTGTAATATAGCAATGAAAACTGAATTGACATTTAAATTTATAATGCTCGAAAAACGTGAGTTCTGAAGTTGATCGCAAGGAGCAAACAAGTGCAAGTCAATCCACTAATCAAGTGTATAAGAAATGAGCAAACTGAACAATATTCAATATTCAAAACTCAATATATTCGATGACTAATCTAATTGTATATCAGAGACAAAATATATAGAGAGAGTAAAAAGAATGGCAGTTGAAACCACCAAATTAACACTTCAGCTTAATCGAAATTATCGGCCCTTTCTCTTCTCTTCTCTATTTCTCAGCACTTAGCCAAATCAGGAGTTCAACTCTCTACTCTTTCTCAACTCAAAGCCTCAGATTCAACAATATCAGACGTCGGTAATAATCATCATACGACTTAAATGTCCAAATTAGACCTAAGTATAGCCGTTTGGTTGCAACGCAGAGTGAAACCCCCCTTTTCTGTCAACAAAGTCTCCTCTCTCTCTCCTCAAACCTAGACCAGACAAGGCCGGCTCAGACCCAGTTCAGTGCATAATGGGGGGCCTGATTCAGCTGGAATGTGTGGGTCAACTGAACTGGAGTGCATATGCTTGTGAGGAGGGACCTGACCCCTCGTGGCTAGGGTGATAAGCCAATGAGCACAATTCAATAAGTATCAAAATCTTTTTAAAAGTCCCTGATGTGGGACTATGCCTTGGTCCTTCGTGTGCGCGTAGCTGAGAAGCTCCGTCTAATTCGAACTGCTGTTGTTGTTGTGCTGCTCAATTGAGAGTCGTAGAAGCTTTGTGTGGTTGATTCGCAGCTACTGAGTGTTGCGATGAGGTCGGTTGTCAACAGTGAATGGCAGTCATGGTCAGAGAAGAAAAGCACGGTGGAAAACCCCTACAAGTAGGAAAATGGGTCGAAAGCCACAATTAAAGGGTTCAGAAACTTAGTCAAAGTGCGGTGAGTGTGGTGGTGGTGGTCTTGTGGTGTTTGGAGGTGTGTGGAGGCGTAGCGATGTTGGAGGTGACAGAGTTTTGGTGTGTTGGTCAAGGATGTGAATGAGTGGTCAATGCACCTAATTAGATTAGGGCTTTTGGTCGGTGAAGGGCGAGGAAAGCAGTGGTGGTTTTGTGATTAGTGCCGTGTGACGACCAGACAAAGCTCATGGGAGCTTTGTTGGAAGAGAAGAAGAAAGGGAGCGAATGGGGAAAAGAATGCGATTAATCTAAGCCTAAGAACCTAAGAGGATTCTAGGAGGGAAGAGGAAGAAGATGGGAAGCTTATTTGGGAGAGAGAGAGAGACACCACATCCAACATTGACCAACCGACATGGGGTAGATGAGATCGACGACGAGGCAACTGCGAGGAAGAAGGGGATAAGGGAACACCTATTGTGGCTAGCGAGAAGCAGAAGGACTTGAGGAAGATGTTAGGCCGCTCAATTTGTCTGTTGAGTGGCCAGAGGAAGGGGATTGAAGGGACTCACTGGGTTGCGTGATAGGTTGGTCGAAGGTGAGGGAGAAGAGGATTTCTAGGCCAATTCACGACTTGAATTGATAGTGGAACCTCGAGGAGTTTATATAGAGCTCATCAAGCCTTCAAATGCCAAGAATTCATGATTTTTCTTTGCGAACTTGGAAGGTTCAATTATGGAAATTCACGAACTCCCCTGACCTCTCATGTTTGCATTAGGACTCGAGATCTGGTTTATTGGATTCTCCATGGTCTAAACACCAATCCCTCCAATTTTAGAGGGATTTGATGATCTGATGGAGATCTTTCCCTTTGAAATCGCCCTGCTTTGGGCTTTAAGTTTCTGATTAGGAAACCTATTAGAATCAAGCAGTAGGGACTTGATCGTGAAGAAGATGAGAAAGTTAGGGGCGTGTATGTAATAAAATGTGAAACCTAGGGGTTTATATGCGAAAAATATAGATTTTAAGGGTAGAAATGCAAATTAAGTCAAGATGGACTTTGATTGGGCCTAAATTTTGGTATTAACCTAATTTGGACCAAAGGAATCTAATGGAGAACTTAGATTTATGTTTTGACCACGTTTGACTGGGGAAATTGCATAGAAGCCCAAATCAAGGTAAATTCTCGTTTGAATCTCAATTTTTGGTCAACATGGGTTCATATGGTCAAAGTGTGCTAAGCCTCTTAGAATATTTTTCAATGATTTTTAGGAGGTTTAGATTGAATTTATCTCTACCAGAACCCTTTTTCTTTGAGTGTGCCTGGCAATAAGGGTCTTTAGTGATATTTTCAACCTCGAAATGTGTGAAACCCTGATTTAGTTAGTGTAAGCCCACTTCTTCATCTTTTATGCCCAATTGACAATTAATTGACCCTTGAGTGGTCCCGTGATTAATCTACATTTGTGATGTGATGTTAAAATAATAGAATTAACCATATTTTCTTATTTTCTCCTTAAAAGAGATCAGAGTGGAATTACGACCCTCGGACTATCATTTAGGAGCATTTATCTCTTGATTCCAACGAATTGAAGTTAGTTATGATGAATGATGGGGCTACCATCATACCCCTGTGCCTAACTCTTGCTAGTCCCTATCAAAATCTTATGGAAAGAACTAGATCTCTAAACCATGTTTTTGACGATCAAATGCTTGTTTGTGCCTCTTTTCTAGAAATTAGATTAGAATACCAACAATGGGCCTAGTGGTATTCAAGCACTAGTCATGATCCAAACTTGACCAACCTCAGCCTTGGGTCTGCTGTGAAGGTTTCTAAGGCCCACAAAAACTGCCTAGAGGTTCGTTGACCCCGGTGGTTAAAGCACCTGTGTGTAGATGTATCAAATCTAGGTTCAGTTTACCAGTGCATTTTTGGTAAGAGAGAAAGAGAGGGATTTTTATTTTGAGAGTTTTCTCTCTGTTCTTTTATATTCCCCTAAATCCAACATCAGATTGGCCTTAAACATGGTCTGTGTTGGATTCCTTGTTCCCACCATCAATCCTTGAAAGGTCCTTAGCTTTTGATGCTTTGTGATAGCATTGCCCATGGTAACCCCCAGAGCCCTGGCTTTTCAAACTTCGGGATAGTGCCGCCCTTGCCATTTTGTAGCTAAATTCAGGCCCTAGCAATCGACATTTCGGGATAATCTCGCCCATGGCACCTAAACCAGCACAAGGTACTTACATGCTCCCTATAGGAAATTTAGATATCCTAGGAGACAAGCACCGAGGAGACGATATGTTATTATGCATCTTCGAGGGGAGTATTTTTCATTCCACCTCTCCGCGCTGGGAACTCGTCCAATCAACTTATATCTTTGAGTCGCTCCTAATCTATACCTTCGGAAAAACCCTTTTCAGAATAGAATACTTTTGAGATTATTTCTTCGTTAAGCGCACTGAACCAGACCAATGTGTGATTTTTGGATGCTTAGGTTACCAAGTCTTACAAACCAAAGGGCAGGCAATGAGGCTGAATAATCCTTAAGCCTTAGACTTAATACATCAGCTTCTCACTTTCCTCAACCTTTTAAGGGCTAATTCGGATCTTAACAAAACGTGAGTGTTTAAGCCCTGGGAATAGGCCTAAGAGGCCTAAGGTTGTCACTCTTTACTTATGTCCTTGTCTCTAGCACTTCAGAACTTAATCCTTGTTTTGATTTGGTCTAGAACTTAAGTAGGTCCCATAATCAATTGCTAGGATTATCAATTTTTTCTTGATTTTGCTCCTTTGTCTTTTTTTATTTCCTCCTCTTTTCCTCCTCAAGAAAGATTTTTCATTTTTCAAAATTTTCCTCCCCTTTCTCCACTCTTTTTTGTGCAATATATATATATAATTTTTTTTTGTGAGAACCTCTCAGAGAATTGAATTTCCCATTTGTTTTGCACTTTAATACCCCCTCATGCCTAGGTTTTGCAATGTCCTCATTGTAAACTAGGTAGGTACAAATTCACCTTAGTTTAAGGTTTAGAACAGGGTCAAAGGGTGGGTGAATGGGTCGGAATGACTGTTGCGGATGATTTCAAGCTTTGATACAAGTATCAAAGGTGGAGTCTGTTGTTCTAAAGAATGAACCCTAAAGTGCAATATGAATTTAGCTCAAAGATAGGTCAAAAGGGTCTCAGGTTTTTGGAATGACAGGTTACCTCTAGTTAAGTGCTAAATTCAATGCCTTCAGCTGAGCAAAAGGTTGTCTAGGAGAAGGGGTGGTCAAATTGGAGGAATTTTGTAAGACAAGCACCTTGATGATTAGCCTGGTTGGTCCAATCAGGTGCTTGTTCAAATCAATCAGCTGATGATGTAGACCAAACCCAATCAGTTTGGTGGGTTGATGGATGTGAATCAATAAGTGTGGAGCCCACCAGTTTCTTTGTGGCTTGAATAGATGTGGAAATATGAATCTAGGGTTTGGATGAATTGACTCAACCTGATCAGAGTAGGGGTCCTCAAATGATAATGGATCTGTGGAAAATGTAGGAACCCTACTGGTAGGATCAGAGAAGTATAAGATGTGGTTGTCAGTTTGATTAGTGTCTGATTCCCTATCAAAAGATGGAGATGAATCATATGCAGTCTGATCAGAGAGGGATGAGTCAGAATAGAAATTGATTCCAGTGGTAGGTCGGGGTTGGGATTGGTTTCTAAATAGCTCTATAGGACGTATGGCTGCTTCGAGCTCCAAATCCTTGGCCTAGAATCAAAATCAAAGAATGGATCATGGATACTGAGGTTGTAAACTGATTCATTATTATATGGAAACAATGGTTCTCCGAAATCAAAGTATGATTTGAAATCATTGGAGAATTTACGACAATCAGCTTCTGAACCTGATTCAAAATCGGGATTTCCACCAGAGAATTAATCAAGATGCATGGAGTTATCAACCTGATTTTGGTCTAACCTAGTCTCAATTTCCGAGCTTATAGGGATATCCTTATTAGGCATAGGCTTGGGTTTTGGACACTTAGTGTAGATCCAATCAAATCTCAACTCTTCCAACTCCTCTGATTCTGTATCGTAAATCGATTTAACATCCAAAAAATCAAATCATTCTTCTAAGGAGTCTGGAGAGGTATAATCATAAAATACAGGCCCAATATTATAATTTAGATCTAAAATCTGGTTCTCATCATACTGAGCCTTGTGATCATCCCAAATAGGTTCAGATCTAGATTCTAGGTCAAGGGTAGGAATTGGGTCACTAGAATCTGGACTTGGTTCTATTATGAAGTTAGAATTACTCTTAAGGATTAGCTTAACAAGATAAGGTGTGGGAGTTATATCCTCGAGAAGTTATGAGTCTAAATCAAAATAGGTGTTTGGGAAATCTAGTCATGATGGACCAGCCAGCCTCTATGGCTGGCTCATAATCGAGAACTCCTGTAATTGGATCCACCCAACCCATATTTTAATCAGGCATGTCGTTCTGCACAAAATCACAATTTGGTTCCATTCGGCTTGGGGGTCCATAACAACCTTCATTTTTGTACTCGAGCTCTGGGAAATTATATTGATCCTCAAAATTTCTCCAAGATGTCTCATCAATATCTGAGTGGTGATATGGCTATTTCTGATCAATGGCTTGTTGCAACATATTTAGCACATTCGCACATTTTTCAATGACATCCTAGTGTATTTCCTAAAGTGGTGGATTTGTCAAATATTATAATCCTTCTGTGCTATGCAATCTCCATAATTCACTGTACTTCGATATGAGAGCATCCCTGGTCGAACCATGTATCATTTGTGTTAACATTGTCTCGGCACAATTCATAAGGAGGGCTGTTGTTTCTGTCACATTAACCTGAATGTTCCTAAAGGGATCTGAGGTCCTGTCAAATTCTTCTTTATGTCTAAGGGTAGCCTTAGTCATTTTCTCTTTGATGCTCATTCGGGATTCAGGTTTCTTGAACATTTTTCCTATGTTGTTAGGTTGCATTTCCAAATCAGGTGGTGGACCAGGATGGAGAAGCAAATTCAGGTCCAAATTGATTTGCTCAGATTAGATCATATTTTCCCTACAAGATCAACTCTAATGGAGGCCTCTAGGTCAGACCTAGGGACCTCTCCTATGTGCACTACACAATAGATGAGACTAGATGTGTATTGGACCCAATCAAGGCACCCAAAAACTTTGGATGACTAGGGCTGTTTGAGGCAAATGGACCTCTTGATCAAAAATCCACACACCTGAGAATTACTTGGGCAGCTCGGAAGGGAGAGTCCCGTAATGACTCTTATACGGTAGAGCGTCCCCATGAGTTACAAGGTTTCCCCCACCTGACCTTCCTTGTACTGAGATTTCAAGTAGACCAGGATGTATGAATTGAGACCTAAGTCTACCAATTTTAGCCCTAATTTGTGTCTTGAATTTCACTTTATTTAGAAATTTCAAATTGTGCCCTAATTTGTATGTTGGTTGATTCACAAAGTGTACCAACTTCACCTGACATGCCCTAAGGTTGAGAATGAAATTTGGGTCAAGGCCCAACTTACCTTAAAGTGGTTCTTAGGTTATTCGATCTCAACTTTATGATTCAAGTGAATTTAGAGCCATGATTTTAGGATTCACTTGGTTAAATCAATTCAGACAATGTCTTGGGTAGAACACATCTGTGGGAAGATCAATTTCCATAATTGCAGGCAAATGTGTACTGACACTTCAAAACCATAATGTGGAAACCCTAGATTGGCTCTACTTCAAGTCCAATTTGATTTCAAATATAACACCTTGGACTTAAATAAGAAAGTGGGTAGTCCAAGATGTTGAGAAATTTTAGCTAAAATCCCTAATAGGTACAAGAGATCAGGATGGGGAATCTCTAATCAAATCGTCGCAACTTCAATCAGACATTAATTTCACGAATAAGGAAATTCTTTGCCTTTAAATGATAATTACTAGAAAAATAAGGCAAGTGGGTCCTAATTGATTTTGTTTCCTTTTTGTCTTCCCAAGATTAAGAGATGATTAGGGAAGAAGAGAAATTTTACTTGCCCCTGGAGAGGTTGATTGCACGGAAGATCTCTTCATGATGTACCTCGGAAAACACAGCAAAGTAGATAGGGCAAGTTAGTAGTTAGCTCAGAAAAAATATGACTAGTGGTGAATTGCGTGTTGATTCTCAGCAATGGTGCCAAACTGTTAACATGCTTTCGTCAAGTTTGAAATTTGCGTTGTAGTATAGTTAGCAAAAGAGAATTGACATTTAAAATTTGTAATCTTGAAAAACAAATGTGTCTGAGGTCGTTTACAGGGAGCAAGTAAAAAATCAGTTCATTAATCATAATATTCAGTAAAAAGTAATGCAAGTGAATTAATCAAGCAAAATGATATTCAATAATGAAGCAATAATGTATCTCAAATGTCAGGGATAAAAATTGAAAAAGAAAGCTCAAAATGGTGGTTGAAACCACTAATTTAACCCTAGAATTAAGCACAAATCACAGTAGTATTCAGAATCAAATAACCCAACAGTGCTCAAAACCACCAATCCACGTCAGACAAGTATCAAATATGTCCACAATACCCAAAACCAAAGTCAAGCATAAGGGCCAGACGTCAAGCACAAGGAACACACTGCTGAATTGACTAAGTGTTGAGCATGGGGGGCACGAATCTTAATGCTCCATAGTGAAAAACCCCCTCCCTCAGATCTCTCTCTCTCTCTTAATTTAAAACCTGGGTGAATAGTACCAGTTAATCGGGTCATGTACAGGGGCCAGACCCATCGGTGAGGTGTACCGGGTGAGGAGTGCACTTGTGCTGTGAGAGGGACCTCACCATGTGCACTGAGGCAATGAGCCCTCTTCATAATTTCATTTTATACGCTGTCTGGGATTTGTCACGAACGAGGTGGGACTAGTTCCCACCATTTTCCTTATGTACGCTACAGTGAAGAAGGTTGCTCCAATTGAGATGCTACCGTGGTGCTTTTTCTCAATTGTTGGTGCGGAGAGCTTTGTCAAGATGAACTGCAGCTCTTGAGTGAGACTGCAGGTCAGATGATGGTCGTAGAGAGGCGATCATCGTTGAGGAAGATGAAGGCTACGACGGAACTCCGGTCGAACCTGAAACACATGAATACGGCCTCGTGGTCTAGTCAAATTGGCTCAAGAGCTTCGTTGGTGTACGGTGAACATGACAATGGTGAGAATTTGGTGTTTGGCATAGTAGGTCGGTTGTCCGATGTCGGAGAAGGAGGTGCGGCAGTGGGTTGTTCGACAGGGAGATGGAGAGTATAAAGCCTTAAATTTCTTTAGGGCTTTTACTTAGTGAGGTGTGGTGAAGGTGTAGGTGGTGGTGGTGGTGTGTTTGATGGTCTATGGCAATGGCGCTAGCTTGCCAGAGCTCATGTCAGACTTGGGGAAGATGGAGAAGTGAGGGTGGTTCGGTGGTCAAAAGTCGAATCTAAGGAGGTAGAGTTGATCTAGAGAAGAGAGAGGGTTTAGGGGAGCTTAGGAGGTAAAACGGAGGAGGGGGCGTTCGACGTTTGTCGGCTAGATGCAGAGAAGATGAAGTCGATGATGAGATGACGGTGAGGGAAGAGGGGTTGAGTGCGGTCGAGCTTTGGCTGGTCTTAGTCGTAAGGAAGGGAGGAGGAAGATGAGCCGATCAATTTGATCGTTGGTCGGCTCGATGTAGTCAGAGGAGGTTGCTGAAGCTCAAGAAGTGGTGGTTGAAGAAGGAGAGAGAGGTTTCTTGGCCGATTCTTGGCTCTAACTGATCATGGAGGTTCGAGCAACTTATATAGACCATGATTTAGACCTCAAATGTGTGTAATTTGCACATTTTCTTCTCAAATTTGGCAAGCTCAAATTAAGGATTTCCAAGCTTTATTGACGAGTGAACCGGCCTTGCTGGGTCTCAAAAAGGCACCCAATCGATAGGGAATCATTTAATCACCAATCCCGTCAAATTTGGAGAGATATGATGGTTAAATGAGAGAGAAATCCTATTTTGAAGGTCAATGGGTAGTTAGGGAAGATGTTCTCATTTCCATGGCGGAAAGGACCTATTTGAAAAGTCTACAAGAAAGTTAGGGACCTTTTTGAAATAATCTTGAAACATAGGGGCTTGAGTCTAAGAAATAGAGTTTTTAGGGACTAAATTGCGAACTAGGTCAGGATGAACTCTGATTGGGTCTAAATTTTGGTGTTAACCTAAATTGGATCCAAGGAATCTAATGGTGAACTTAAATTTAATTTTTAACCACGTTTGATTGGGTACATTGCACAAAACCCAAATTAGGGTAAATTCCTGTCTAAAACTTTGTTCTAGGCTAAAATAGGTTTAGATGGTTAAACAAAAGGTATCAAACATCTTAGAATATTTTTTTATGAATTTTAGGAGGTTTAGATTAATTTATCCTGACCATAACCTTTCCAATTTAAATGGGGTTGATAATTAGGGTTTTTAGTCTTATTTTTTGTTATCGAAATGTGTGAAACCCTGATTCAGTTAGTGTAAGCCCACTTCTTCATCTTTTATGCCCAATTGACAATTAATTGACCCTTGAGTGGTCCCGTGATTAATCTACATTTGTGATGTGATGTTAAAATAATAGAATTAACCATATTTTCTTATTTTCTCCTCAAAAGAGATCAAAGTGGAATTATGATCCTCATACTATCATTTAGAAGCATTTATCTCTTGATTTCAACTAATTCAAGTTATTTATGATGAATTATGGCATTACCATCAGGCACGTGAAACCATTGAAGCAGAAGCACTTGCGATGTTTAACGATCATGCGATCGGACGGCTGAGATTGCTCGAGACGCAGGCGTGCGTGAACTGTTGAAGGAGAAGCGGGCCTGATGTGGCCACACGAGGATGCTTGGATCAGTGACTAATGGCCGAGGTTGCATGTGTGCCTTCAATGACGTGCTACTATAGTGACTTTCATAAACATACTAATGACCCTGATATTAATGTTTAAGCTTTGAAATGACCTTTTTACCCCCATCACCTCACCTATATAAAGGACCCTACGCCCCACATATCTCACCATCCCTTCCTTCATCTCTTAACCTCCCAAAGAGCTAAGAACAAGTTCTTGAGCTCGCTCTAGTGCTCCTATGCTACGAGAAGCTTCACTAGAGTTAAACAAACAAAATTTTCCACTTCTTACCTCCTTTGTGGAGCTCGCACCAGCCGTCCACTTGCCCCTATTTCGAAAGTCGATCCTGCGACGTCGATGCCTTGCCTCATCCATGGTTCTTCTAGATTTGCCCTCTGTCCTCTGTCTTTGCTCTCCTTCGTCCAGGCGTTGTCCGTCCGGCTCATCCTCCAAGCATTCGTCGAGGAGGATAATCTCTCATCCCCTATCTTTTTATCACTTCCTAGTATAGATTTTCAGCTTTGTAGTTGTAGAAATTAGTTGTAATTGACATTATCTTAGATATAAAAGTTGTTCTCTCTCTTTCTCTTATTTATATTGTAAGTAGTTTAGATGTTTATAGCCATTGTGAATGTTTCCTTTATAAAGAAAATAAAAAAATATATAGTTGCGGATATAATCGACGTAGCCTCCCTGTGTTCGACTCGGGACTCACACGAGTTTCAGTTATAAATATTATTTGGTAGCAGATTTTCTTGCGAACTTGCAACGACTCGTGTTTTCCAAACTCAAAAATTTTCGCAAGGATTTTCTCACTCATCAGAATGCTTCTTTAGTGATATAGGATCACTTAGAGTTGATTCAAACACTTCTTTTGAAAATTCAAATGAGCTCCAATGAAGGTCGTCAGTGATCATCAGGGATCAGATCACTATGAAACACATCAGGAAAAAGTTCGCAAGCTTCTCAATTTAGTCAGGGAAGGCTTAAGAAAATGTTGTGAATTCTATTTAGCATGAAAGATATATTGAGTTCATCAAAACTCAAGATACATCAAATCATTTAATTCAGTGAGGAGCAATGATCATTGAAGTGCACGAAGGTTTTGATGTGGTCAATCAAAGTGGAGGAACTCCTTCGACCTCCGCCACAGACAGCGGAGCTGAAGGTTGAAGGAAATTGGGTGTTACGTGGTTATGTACTAATCAGAGTAAAGAAGTGAAAGGTGATCATGAGGAGGAGGGAAAGGTGAAGGAGAGTTTGATTTGCTGGATCGAAGGCCTAGTAAGGCCAGATTTGGCCTTGCCAGCGTCGGTGAAGAAAGTGAGGTAGACAGAAGCTAAACTAACTAATCTACCTAATTAACTAGATAAAATTGAACTAATGAACTAAGGCTAAATCTACTTTTACCTGGATGAAAGGATGAGAGGGGCATCGGCGATAGCTCGCCAGAGTAGAGAGTGAAATCAATTGAGGGAGACAGAACTTCGGTTGATTGAATGGAATAAGAGAGAGGTGAGTACAACTCCACTATCAGAGAAGGTAGAGTGGAGGAAGAGGAGGTGAGAGAGGCGATCAACTCCATGGGAGCTGATCTGAGAAGGGAATGGGATGCCACTAGAGATAAGGAGTGAGTAGCCTAGGAGCAACTACAGTTAATGAGGAGGGAGGGGAGTCGCTAGGTAGAATTAGAGGGTATAGGGTTGTATTTATATATAGGTGTGGTGGAGCCCAAGGAGCTTGAGTTTGGATTGGAAAAGGATTAGGTTCATCGGAACCTCCATCTTTGTCACCGACGAAGGTGAGCTTGTACCCGTTAATTGTGTTTGTTAACAGAAAATCTACATCATTAGGTATGAAGAGTTAGTTACTAGGTAGCTTCGTAGCCATGAAAAAAGTGGTCTATCGTCAGATCTCCGGTGATTAGAGGAAGAAGCAATTGGTTGTCGTTAGCCATCGATGAAAAAGAAATGAAGAAGTGTACAAAGGACCTAAGTGAAAATGAGAAAGGACCTAGATGTGATAAAAGGACTTAATTGCAATAGCTTCCAAGGATTGAAATGTAAATCATTAATTTAAATATGTAAATTAATTTATTTCTTTTTCTACTTTTCATTATAAATTATATATATGTTAAACAATATATTTATGACCTGAAATTACACGTTTACCCCTTTTGCATTATTTAATTTAATGATTAATATTAAGGTTAATAATATTAACTTAAGCCATATAATACATATAAGCTTAAATAACTTAATTATAAATAACTAAATGCTTAGATTTAAGTCCTTATTATTAATTAAAAATATAGGAAAGCTTATTATACATTAATTAAGCTATTTTAACATATAGTTAAGGTCCTTATACAATATTGACTTATTTATTAATTAACCTTATTTTAATGATATTACTAATTAATTAACTAGGTGAACTAGCTTATTTACTTGAATTAGGAGACATGATGAAACCCTCATTAGAGGACGAGTAGAGGAAGGGGAGGATACTGGGGGTAGCATGGAGGAGAGCAGCATAGTGACAAGGTGGAGAAGGCGTGGAGGAGGGGGGATTAGTGGCAACGGTGATTGATGAAGGAGGGTGAAGAGGAATGAAGGTGGAGAAGATACCAGGATTGTGGTGACATCACACCGATGAGGCGAGGGGAGGTCAAGAAGAAGTGAAGTGAGGAAGGCACGATGAGGGCAGCAATAGAGTGAGGTGATCATGAAGGAGAGGATGCAATCGAGAAGAGGGAGAGGAAGAGCTATCAGTTGAAACAATGCCTTAATAGTCCACTTTTGGTGATGGTTTTGTAATAACTGTCATCAACAAAATTAAAATAATATTTTTGATGCATGCCTTCCCAAAAATATCTGACGATTTTTGTGACGGTACATTGCAAACCATTTCTAAATCTATTCTGTAATAATTATGAAACTGTTGCCAATTGTAAGAAGTTTCCCCCTCTTGATTTGTGTGGTGCCTCCTCATTTGGATTCAGCAATGATTTAATCAATAACGATTGCTGAATCTACCAAAAATTTTGCTTCATGCGCTTTCTTGGGGAGCAATTCATGTCTGTCATCTGTAACTGTCACTAAATAGTTAACGTAATGGTTATTAAACAATCGCTAATTATCTACGCTTCACCATGCATAGATTTGGTGGAGGGGGAACTCAATTTCACATTTAGGGATGGTTTTAACCAAAATCGCCACCTAAGGTTACATTTGAAGACAGCTAAAAACTCGTCACCAAAAAAGCATTACAAAACTCGCCTTTCCTAGTAGTGATTCTCCACCCTCACCTCACCATCCACACTCCCATCATCATCACCACTATTACCACCACCTTCTCCTCAATCTCTATCTCCATTCGCTTCTTCTTTTGTTATTTTGTATAATAAATGTAGGGGTCTCTCTCAGAATGTGGAATTCGCTTCCACATTCGAGAGCTCGCCATTTAGATCCTTTGTATTTTTGTTGTTGTCTTTTTTGATTCAATAAATATATGTCATTCCCCTTGTGTTCTATGTTGTTCTAATTATGTTTTTGATGTAATAAATATTGTGTTGATTAGTGATTGTGTGTTCCGTGTGTGTGGGTTTTGTTTATTACACATGCCATGTATTTGTGTTGTCTCTTCTTATTCAAAAGACAAAAAATGACAGATAAAAATGATGAAAAATTATAATAAATTTGAGAGATTGACTTAAGCGAGAGAGTGTACCATTAATCTCGTCTCCCTATGGAAAGAACACGACTGAGACTCAACTCACAACTTACCCTAAGTTAATATCAATTAGAGACCCATACAAACTTGTGTTGACACATGACCACTATACTTAAAAAGATGAATTAAGCAACCAATCCCACGTATCAACATAAAGTTTTTGGCATTGTTGCCATGGAGGAACATGCCACTCTCATAACTTAGGTCATTTTCTCACATTTGTGCTTTCTTAAGGGTTTACAAAATTGACTTGGTTTGTTTGATTGTGTGTAGGTCCCTTCAACTTGAGGATCTGTGCATACGTCGACCTGTGGTGAAGACCCAAGGTAAGAATTCCTTTCCCCTCCTCTAAAGAAAAAAATCTAAAAATATAAAGAGAAAAGAGAAAAAAATAGAATAAAAAAAAACTACAAGAAAATCTTGATTAAAATTGGTGTGGTGTGTTATTTTGCTTGACCCACATTCTAAACACCACATTTAGCTATTTTTAGGGTCAAATAGAATTGAACTTCTAACTTCATAAATTTTCTGTAGTTGCATCTGACCTCAGAAATTATGAAAATGCTACTGGAGATAGCCTTTTAAGTTATATTTTTTCTGCCACAAGTTTCAAGAAAGACTCCATTTGTACTATTTTTAAAAATTCACCGAGTGATCAAGGTTTAGTCCTAAAATAGAGCTGCAAATTTCAACTTTGCAATTTTTCTACGACCTATACACTTGTCCAATTTTTGTGAGATTTGGTCCAGATGATTCCTTATCTTGTCTGGTACCTTCATTAATTTTTACAAAATTTTTGGAGAAGAGTGTTACTACTATTTGGTGTGTTGATAATATTTGATTATAAAATCTAGATAAAATCATAAATACCACCAAGAATCATGCAAAATTTGTTCTTGTGCTCCTAATTGAGTGAGGAAACAATACCCATAAATGGGAGTTCATTTATTACTTTCATGTGATTACCAGTAGCAGTGCATGTAGTAGGATGAACACCTTAGGATCAATTGCATATAGCCACCCTATCCACTTGTTTGAAGACCTTGGTTGTTGCATTTACTGGTGAGTGGAGTTTGTGAAGCCACCCATGCTTTGATTACTTTAATTGGGTTGCTTTCTTCACATTTAATTAAAATCAACTTTAGATATCTTCCACCTTCTCTACAACTCTCTGTCCCTCTGCAACTCTGCTTCGACCTTCATCCCGACGCTTTGGATTTGAGGTGCTGCCACAACTTGCACAAGCATCTTACAAGCGACATCGTCTCTCTGCCGCCTTCTATCTCTCTGTTTCTCTCTCTATCTCTCTCTATCTATCTATTTATTTATTTCTAGAAGCATTCTCTATTGTGAAAACTCTATTTTAATTGCAATAAAATTTCGATCTTCTGAATGCATATATTTGATTCCTATACATATATCCATATATAAATATCTATTTAGAATAAGTTCTATTGAAACGCTTCTGCATAAATTGTGATTGTCTCCCTACAAACGAACCGGTACTCACCGATTTTATAAATTTATTTGTCGACGTGTTTTCGCGCTATAGTACAGCTGAATTTACTTTTAAAATGCGAATTACGTGCCGAACAGGGACCTAACCCCTGGTGTTCTGGGCGATAAGCAGAGAACACGAATTCCTCTTATACGTCTGTGCGAGCTTCTCATCCACCAATGTGGGACTATCTTTGTCCCTCTTTTCTGCATGTAGCAGCTAGGTCACTTCTCCTCGCAATTGGTTGTTGGTGCTACTGCTATGTCTTAATTGGCGCTCTAGATGGTCTCATGATTTACTTCCATAGCACTTGGGCGTGATAACAGGGTTGGAGTAGGTCATAGTAAGGCAGATGTGGTCGGGGAAGACGATGACGACGGCGGTGAACGGCAAAACCTGAAATCCAATAATACAGGCCTTAAGCCCCAATTAGTAAGTCCATGAGCATCGCCGGTGGACGGGGAGTGAGGTGGTGGTGTCTGTGTGACAAGCGAGTGCGTGTGGAGGGTGTGCGAAGTCAGAGAAGGTGTTTGGAGGTGGGTGTATTTGGTGGGGTGATTTAGTGGGTGTGTGGTGGATTTAAGTGAGGGGTTTTGATGTGGAGATGAGGCGGAGCTTATGGAGTTGGAAGTGGGTTGTTTGGTGGTCTGTGGTGGTGTGGAGGCCTCCTCGGAGTTCAACCGGAGAGAAGGAAGATGGAGGGCGAACAGTGGCGTCAGTGGTCGAAATAGAAATGGAAAGAGTTGGGGGGATTCAGGAGAAGGAGATAGGACCTAAGTTACTGGATGAAAGGGGAAGGAAGGCACTGTCTGTGATTGACTGGCACCAGGGAAGATGAATTCTTCGGTGGTGGAACGGTGAGGAAGAAGGGGTTCTGGATGCTCCTGATTTGGCTGTCGAGGAGCGGAAGGAGATGAAGACGATCCCTCTGCCTATCGTTTGTGGTAGAGAGCGACGAAGGAGGTTGGAGGAGACTATCTAAAGCTACGACGGAGGCAGTTGGAGAGAGAATTATGTGAAGAGTTGTGGCTTGAACCAAGCTAAAGAGTTAGGCTTTGGAATGAGGTGCTTTTATAGAGTTTGGGCAGGCTCTTAAGCTTGGAAACAAGCTTGAAGAGATTGAAAAAGTAGGGAAGAAGATCCCAAAAATCCTAAGGGTTCTCATGGGCTTTTTGGTCCAAATCTGAGTCCAAGGTGTGATTCAGGCAATTGGGGACTTCCTCAAGATCATCGCTTCCAATTTTGGAAGGGATTGGTCGAGAAATCAGGGACTTTTCCTTGATTGAAGGTCGGATCTTTTAGGTTCACACCTGCCATGGCGGTAGGGACCCTTTTTTCAGAAGACAACAAAGTAGGGGGCTATTTACAATTAATTCATAAGTTAGGGGCTCAAATGTGAAGAATAGAGTATTAAGGGACTAGAATGTAAACTAGGTCAAGATGAACTTTGATTAGGCCCAAATTTTGGTACAAACATAATTTGGACCTAAGGAATATAATGGTGAAGTTGGATTTCAGTTTTGACCAAGTTTGATTGGAAAATTTACATGGAAACCCAAATTAAGGTAGAAATCTGTCTATGACTCTGTTTAAGGTCAAAATTGGTTCCAAAGGTCAAATCAAGGATACAAAACCTCATGGAATATTTTTATATGAATTTTAGAAGGTTTAGATGAATTTTATTCTGACCAAAACCTCTGTAATTCAAGGGGGTCTGAAATTAGGGTTTTAGGTTATGAATTGATTCTCGGAATGCACGAAACCCCATTTCTGTTTGCATGAACCTCTTATTAGACTATAATGCTCATTAGACTTTAGATTAACCCTTGGCAAACCCTGTGGTTATTCTGCATTCATGATATGAGGTTAAAATTGCAGAATTAACCCTAATTTAATGTTCTTCTCAGAAAGGATGTGCAAGGAATTATGACACTTAGATAACTATGTAGGAGCTTTTGTCACTTGATTCTGATTGATTAGAGCTAGTTATGGCTCATGATGATGTTATCATCAATAGGCCTGCATTTATGGACCTATATTATTGTCACTTCATAAGCTCATAGGGACATCGCTAGCCACTATTCCTACTGTCTTGATTAAACCCTTAGAATGAACTTACGCCTGGCTGAAGGCATAAAACTTAGCACTTGTTGGGAGGCAACCCAAAGGAAAATAATAAAATCCCCTTTCCTTTTTCTTTACAAGGTTAAATATGGTCGAGCTTTAATGACCAATTCAGATGAATTCAGGTGATACCTTCGTGTTTCTTGTGTTTATTTCATGCATGAGGATATGCAAGAAAATAAGCACAGGGGGGAGGGTAGCTATCTAAATTGGCTACTTAAACTAGTCTTTAACCTTAGAAAAGAACCCCTTTAAATAGCATGATTCATGTGTCCTATGTCGATTAGATTGAGAGAAATAGGTTTCGTAGAAATCGTGAACTTAGGGGACTTGGTAGTAAGATCTGGCCTCTAGACTCTACAGGTCATCTTGACTTATTTTGCTCGTGCCTTTCCTGAGTTAAAGACCCATTTTTGAGTTATTGATGGCACCTTGAGGCGTAGGTATTAAGTTGATGGTACGGGAAGCAAATGGCTTAATTATTCACCTATTGGGCAAGAGTGATTGTTAGGACCAAAAATGCCTGCATGAATTGACCACACTATTTGATTAGATGGGGATCTCAATAACATAATCTTTGAAGTTCTAGGTGGCTAACCTAATAAAATTTTCTATTGCTGCAATAAGGAAGAGTCCCATAATAAAAGAATACTCGAGGTGCCTTTGACGGTGTTACCCCAAAATGTCGAAGAGAGCACCTAGCGGATGGGTGCCTCTGACGGTGTTATCTTGAAGAATCAACTTGAAGGACCTTGTATGCGGGTATTCCAATAAGTGGATGTTACCTCCATTTTCTTTCTATCATATTTGTATATATATGCTTCTTAAATAAATTCTAAGGTCAGGCACCCGGGATAGAAAAAGGCTATTTTTTAGGAAATCCCCGATAGTCAAGACAGTCCAACACACATGAGGTGTTTAGGTCCTGTAGATCCACTCAAACCTTTGAGCTGGATTTTTAGAGTCATGGAAAATCGTACTTAAGACCCTAGGCTAAGGCCGATTGGAATATGATGAGACAAGGTAGTTTGTATCTAGTGCAAGACGTAGGAACTATTGAGTTTGTGTAGTTGGATTTGAGTCCATATCTCTGAACGCGTGTGACTAAGTGTAGCTATTAACTCAAACTTCAACTAAGGTGCATTGCATTCATTTTTTTCTAAGGACTAGCAAAATCTAGGCATAGGGGTATAATTGTGCAACAATCATAAGTCATAATATGCCTAGTTTATGCTAGTGTTCTACACGCGAAGATGATTACAAAAAATACACTTTTGTCATAGTATAAGCATGTAGAAACTCTTAAATTTATTTCAAATCGAACTCATGAATATAGAAATCATAGTTTTCAAAACAGAGTTCGAGTCATTCGTAAGGAGGCAGTCAAAATAGTTCTCTTTCCTAGATGTTAAGAGGTAGATAAATAGATTCAAATGCAAGATTACTACTACTAGAATGCAAATAGAACTTAACTAGAACTAATAGCATGCATATTAACTAGAACTAAAGTAAGTACTGGAAGAAAGAAAGCAACTTGAAGACAAGTTGAAAAAGAACTACTATAACTTCTATTGAAATAATAAGGGTTTTACACAAGTAGAAATAGTATTACAACTGAGAAGAATGATTCTAACTACAACTAGAAGTAGAGTGACAATAAAAGAAAGTAGAGGC
Source organism: Thalassia testudinum (assembly GCA_037157565.1). Classification (NCBI taxonomy): domain Eukaryota; kingdom Viridiplantae; phylum Streptophyta; class Magnoliopsida; order Alismatales; family Hydrocharitaceae; genus Thalassia; species Thalassia testudinum. Next base: position 13,107,976 of record JAZHRO010000071.1, on the reverse strand, counting down.
CTTAAAGGCGAAGTCTGGAGCGACAACATAGTAGCAGATGTGAAGGCACACCCAAGCTCTCGAAGGGGCGGAAGTAGTAGGAAGACTAGTTCTAGTTGGTGGAACTTATTTGGAAGTAGGAAAACTAAGTAGGAAAATTGATGACTAAGCAGGGCATGCCTAGGCCTTATTATAGATGGGGTGGAGGCTTCCTATTGGTTGGTTTAGGGAGCCTTGGATCAATGAGGTGTAGAGCTAGGATTTTATCAAGTGGGGACGTCTAGAATAGGTTTAAAGGAGGGCCTTTGGATGGGATATGAAGGGCGAAGATGGAGGCTAAGGTAGTTGGGTTTTTTTCTATACAAGGTGGCTGACCATAGGGAGGGGATAAGGGTGCTCCTATGTGGTGGCTAGGGTTTAGGTTTAGAGGGGGGTGACTACATAGGTTCTTAGGAAGGGATAGGATATAGGCTTTCTAAGGATAAGGGATAGTTTCTTTTAGGAAATGATATGATCTAGTTTTGTTGACCAAATAGATTAGGATTTGAGGTCTATGGTAGACCCTAGGGTGTGGGAAATTGGGTCCATAGGTTAGGTCCTAGGTTGGGAAATTTGGATTTCTAATTAGGCTAGGGTTAGGTTTAATTGGGTTTCCAAATAGGTCCACCAACTTGATTTAGCCTTCTTCCAAATAAGCTCAGTTCCAGAACTCCCTTCAGCCATGCTCCAATTAGTTTGAAATTTGGTACCTACACATATACAAACAGACACATCAAGGTACCAAATATAGCTAACAAAAAAATTGCATAAAAACCCAAAATTATGCATTATTTACAAAATGCTCTAAAATGACTAATCAAACCTATATGGATGCAATCTAACCCAAATTACTCTCAAACTAACATTAGTTAAGCATTAATTAACATAAATAAATTTGAGATAACCAGTTAGTTACTTAGCTTGCATAACATACATACACACACACACACAGATATATATACACATACATACATACATACATTTCATACATTTTACGCATCATGCATCTCATCCATGCATTGCATAATAAAGGATTTTATGGGCCTGTTATATTATCATGTCTCTTATCTTTGACTGCAGGTCCATAGCAGGATGGAATGGGAGTTCAACTACAATGCAAGGTTGATTGCGAGCAATCATAGGTCCCAAATGACCTAAATTAAGTTAGAACTTAGCTTAACTTAGTGTAATCCATGAATTCATAAGCATACTTTGCATCTTTACTGCTTTATTTTAGCTATGAATAGAATAATGCTATAATGTGCTGATTAAGTGCATTATATGTAAGAAGCTCAGGAGATGGCCTGAAGCTAGATCTGAAGCTGGATCTGAAGAATAAAGAGAAGCTAATGCTGCAGCAAAGTTGGAGTAGAAGACTTAGGAATAAAGTAGAAAAATAATGTAGGGTTGAGGTATGCTACTCTACATAGTAGAATTTAATGTAGAGTTTAAATTATGAAGAACTTAGGACCAATCCTAGCCCTAGGATAGCCCTAGAGACCATCCTAAGCCTTAGCCACCCTTAGATTAGGTTACTTTAGCCTAGGATACCTCAAAACCCTAGTTCCAGCCCTTATTTGGATGTCCGGATAAGTTATTGGATGTCCAAAACCCTTAGGCACAACCTGCAGACCTATAACCTAAGTCTGCAGTGTTATTGGACGTCTAGATAAGTTGTCAGACGTCCAATTTCTCTAGAATTCCAAGATAGAACCTTGAATCCACCTTAACCTCTGATTAGTCATCCAGACAAGAAGTCTGGGCTTCTGATTTTTGAGTATAAGTCGTCTGACACTTAAATTAGACGTCTGATACTCCTCTCCAGACCCTGTTTTCAAAATCAAGTTTGGATCTTGATTTCCTAGGTCCCTAAACCCAGTTCCAAACCCTAGGGAACCTAAATTAAGTTACCCTAAGCCTAGTACACTACCCATAGACCCTCCTAAGAACCTAATTAAGTTCTCACTAAGCCTAATTGACTTGGATCATAGTAAATTACAATTTCCTATTCAATTGGACTCATAGAGTCCAATTGAGCTCTGATCTCAACCCACACAAGTCCAATTGGACTCAGTGAGAGTCCAATTGACCTAAGCCTAAATTAATTGAGTATTCTCACTCTCAATTAGGTTTACACTCACTCAATTAAACTTATGACAAGTTTAATTACACATTCACTTTAATAATTAAGGTTTGCAACCCTAATTCTAAGACCTACCCTAACCTAAACTTATAGGACTCAACCTAGACCACCCAGCCACACACACACGCATGTTCATGCACACACAACACACCCACACACCCATTGGCCGCCACCTCTAGAGTTCTCTAGAACTCTCTTCAAGTGGTGCCACCTTGAAAGACTATTTTTAGTCTTTTAAGGAGTCCACCAACCAACCCTTGAAATGTGGATCTATGAAGACCCATTTGAAATGGGTTGGGCGGCCATAAGAAAGGACTCTTTAAAGAATTCCACACTTCTCTAGAGGGTCTCTCCCTCATTCTATTTAAGGCCACCATTGGACGGCCATGCACCCCCATCTAGCCATTAGCCATAGCTCCATTCCATGTGCACATTCATCCATGAGGTCGATCACCATCACCACTCCCACCTCCATGCCCAAGGCTAGAGAAAGCTCTCCACCACCTCTCCATGGGCCAGCCTACCCACCATTTGCCGCCCCTCTTTCTCCTTCCTACCACCTCAAGCTCCACAGGCCTTTGGAGACCACCTCCATTGCCCTGATTTCTCATAGATAAGTAGTTCTTCATATTTTAATTCTCTGCATTATCTTCTGCTTAGTAGTGTAGTCATCTTCCTCTTGCCTGATACATGCGCAATCTTTCGTAGATCCGTGCATGCACTCAATTTCTGTTAGCTAGTTTCTGCTTTAATCATTCCTGTACAAGCTTTCATTTAGATCCACTTTGTAATAACTCCCTCGGATGAAATGAAAATCACTTGAGCTTTTTATATGTATATATTTCTATTGTGGAATCACCATGAGCTTCCTTGCAAAATCTTTCTTGTGATAATAAGTTGCTTGCTATAACTTCTTACATATTTGCAACAAGCATGTCGGTGCATGGTGATGTTAACGAACTAACGATAGATGCTTTTTCGGTAAATAGACATCGCATAACTAGGATCATGTTCACTGATACTCACGCATTCACTTTGTCATCTATCTGATGCACACACACATCATCAGGGTTAATAACGCGACTGGCAACACATTTATTTGTAGGTTGGAAATCGACGTGCATTTCGAAGCAAGTAGTGAAAGGATCAAAAATCAATCTCGCTTTTCTAAACGCCTCCTCGAGATCAACTGGGACTCACCGTCTCGTTAACTAAAATGTTTTGTTGAGTTGTATTTCGCGCTATACTACAATGCTATTTTAAATCAAATACGCGACTTGCGACCACAACAAAGGCTCACAGGAGGAGAAGAGTGGAGCTAAGTAGAATGTAGATGTGAGAAGACTGACATTAACTAAGAAGCAAACATCTAGAGTGCTTCTTGCAATAGAGAATGCAAGAAATGGAGCTAACTACAAGAAGCCCAACACCAACCCATGAACCCATTAGTTAAACCACTCAACACTAAACCCACACCTCACTTAACCCTATCTAATTAACTTAAGGTTTCACCTAATGACATAAGCAAATGCACCTTTAGACCTAATGAGAAATTCCCTACACATTTCACACACAATGGGTGCCACCTCACCACACCTATCCTATGTGGTGCCACCTAGGTACCTAATCACCCATCCACCTAAGTACACGTTCTAGAATATACCTTATCCTACACCCCCACCTTATCCTTAAGTTGTACCCTCCTTAATATAGTCCTAAACCACACCGTAGGGAGCACCACCCCACCACCACATCTATAAAAAACCCCCTCCTTAGCAACATGGGGGTCCTCTTCTTCTTTTGGCTCCTCTCCACTCTCCACCTTCACCTCTCCTCCTCCCCCTCCTCCAAGGAACCATGGTGGATGGCCACATCAATGGCCCTCCTCCACCATTGGTGTCCTCTCCAAGGTAACAAGGTGGCCAAGCTAATGGCCCTTCCCATCCTCTACCTTGCTCTATGGATGACCACATAGGCCCTCCTCCTTGGATGCACTTCCTCTCTCCTTCTTCTTTTTCTTCTTCTTTTTCTCTAATGTTGTTTTTATTTCTATATTAACTTTTGTTTCTCTTTTGTAGTGTAGAACACTAACACTTCTCCACCCACACTTCGCCATCCACATGCCTATCATCATCACCACCATTACCACCACCTTCTCCTCCATCTCCATCTCCACTCACTTGTTATTTTTTGTAATAAACATGGGAGTTTTTCTTGGAATGTGGAATACACTTCCACATTTGAGAGCCTAACATTTAGTTCCTTTGTATTTTTGTTGTTGTCATTTATGATTCAATAAATATGTCATTCCTCTTGTGTTCTACGTTGTTCTACTTTTGTTGTTGATGCAATAAATATTGTGTTGATTAGTGATTGTGTGTATGGGTTGCATTTGTTACACATGGCATGTATTTGTATTGTGTATCTTCTTATTGAAAAGACAAAAAAATGGCAAAGACGAAATCGACAAAAAATATAATAAAGTTGAGAGATTGACTTAAGCGAGAGAGTGTACCATTAATCTTGCCTCATCGTGGAAAGAACACAATCGGGACTCAACTCACAACTTACCCAAAGTTAATACCAATTGGAGACCCATATTAAACTTGTGTTGAAACGTGACTACTATACTTAAAATGGCAAATTAAGCAACCCATCTCGCGTATCAACAGGACCCGATTATCTACATGCCACCAAACCCAATTTCACCTTAACCCATACATTGGATCTCATGAGACACCCCTAACAATTCTCTAAAACCTTGCCCAAAAACATTTGACACATCGCCTGCCTACATGACACCACCTCAACACCCTCTTCCTATGTGGTGCCAGCTAGCCTACACATCACCAACCACCTAGGCACCCATTTTAGAAAATTCTATAGGGATTCCTTTCAAAGGAACCACTGAAATATGATCTTCTCCCACATGTCCTTGTTGATACCCTTTTTTTGATGTAAAAAAATTATGTTTTATTGTGAACTAATTATTTCAAGTTGCTAAAAGGCAATTTATCAAGAAATTATCATATCCAAAGTTGCTCGACCTCAAGAAAAGTTTCTTAAGACTCTTTAGTTGTCTCTTTTTACTTTTATTGAGTCTAGAATGTTGTAAGGAACCTCAAGAAAAAATCAACTGATTTGCTTTTGAACTTCGTTAGATTACAAACCTAGGCTAAACCCTTAAGCTTTTAGTGTTGTTGATCGACTAGCCTTTTATCCTTGATCAACCAAACCCATTTTGATTGAGCAAACCTTTTTGATTAATCGATCAAAGGTCTCTAAGGGTCAAATCCTAATTTTGCACTACAAGTAGATCAATTTCCTAATTTAATTGATCAACATAAAATCAATCAAAAGTTTATTTTAATCAACCAAAGTTTATTTTGATTGACCAATGCTTAATTTTGATCGACCAAAGCTATCATTACGGAAGTTCTAAATCAAGTCAAAAAATACCTATAAATAGGACCCTCGACCCCCCATCTCAAAACACACCTCAAGAGCTTTCAAAAGCAAAACTCTCTCATTCTTTCTAGTGCTTTCACGCCTCTGTGCCTATGATTATTGAGTTCTAAATCATGCTCCTCTATAATCTCGGAAAGGTTGATTTATTTATTTTAAGGTTTCATAGGATTCATTGTTATATATTATTCAGATTTTTTATTTGGGTCCCAAGTTGTTTTGGGAGTCCTGTTATTCTCCTCTTGGTCAGGTATAAAAGAGAAGAGGTTCTGTAAAGAGGTTATGCCACCCTCATTCAAGTGGTGCGATAGTAGATTTGGCTAGTGTCGACTAGTCGAGACAATCCTAAGTTGGGAGCCTAAGTTGGGAGGCTTAAGCAGTGTTTTTTACCCAGAAGGGTTTCCACTCTAAAATACAGGTGTGAACTTCTTGATTGTTGTGATTGATTTACAATTACTTTTGATCTATGGTGAATATTCCTTTAAATTCCACATTTTTCAATATGCACACTATTCACCCCCTCTAGTGTATACATTAGATCCTATAGATTCCACTTGTACTCACATCTGGTATCAGAGTGAGGTAGTTCACAGTAAGGATGTCAAAGTCCTATGCAGTATATGCTGAGAAGCAATCAACAGTTAGACCACCTCTTTTCGATGGCACTAACTATGGATATTGGAAGACCAAAATGTAAATATTTCTTAAATCTATGAACTATGAAGTCTAGGATGTGATAGCCTCTAAGTACACACGGCCAGAGAAGAAAGAAGGCATCGTTATCACCTTAGACCAAAAGAAGATGGTCACCCATAATGCCAAAGCTATGAATGTCATCTTTTGTAGATTGTCTAAAGATGAGTTCAACCGAGTCTCTACTTGCAAAACAACCTATGAAATCTGGAACACCCTTGAAGTCACTCATGAAGGTTCATCAAAGGTAAAAGGAACTTGAATCAACCTCTTAATGCAAAAATATGAGCACTTCTGCATGAATAAAGGAGAAACCATCAAGAAGATGTACATAAGATTCATCGACATCATAAACTCTTTGAGAAATATGGATCGAGATTGCCAATGAAGACCTCGTGTGAAAGATTCTTTGATCTCTCACTAGTGACTGGGAGACAATGACAACATCAATCCAAGAATCCAAGGATCTTTCCGTGCTACAATTGGATGCTCTCATAGGTAGTCTAATGGCCTATGAAGTTCAGCTAGAGCATATGAAAGAGCACGAAAGTAAAGGGAAGAAAAGAGGGACATCGCTCTACTTTCAAAAAAGTTCAGAAAATTTCTTAAAAACAAGAGCTGGATGAAGAAGAAAGAAGAACCTCAAGATAATCAAGTTATCTGTTACAACTGCAAGAAGAAAGGACACATGAGAAAAGAATGCCCTCTACTAAAGAAGGAAGCTAAAAAGAAGGTTAGGAAACAACCCAGTCAAGAAGGAAAGAAGAAAGCCCTCCAAGTCACCTACGATGATAGCGATTCGAGCTCATCAGAAGAAGAAGACACATCGAGTGAGGAAGCTCTTTGCAGACTCATGGCAATTGAAAATGAGGTATCTTCATTTTCCTTTGATGAACGTTTAGAAGCTTTCTATGAGTTACATGATTTAGCTAAACCACTAAAAGTAGACAAGAAAAAGTTAACTAAGGACCTAGATGAAGAAACAGAGTTGAAACACAAATTTCCCTCACAAAATCATCAACTCTCCCAGGATATCACTTCATTAAAAACACAAGTAGAGTACCTACCTAAACCCTTAATACCCTATCCTACACTTTAGCTACCTTAATTAGAAGCCTCCTACCACTTTAATCCAAAACCCAAACCACCTATACCTAGCCTAATCCTACTTAGACTCCACACAGCCCTTAAACCGCTCACTAAAACCACTTAACCCTCTACTAATCCAAGCCTATCCCCACGCCATCCCCATCTTATCCATTTCCTTGACCAACCTTGACTTGTACCCTCACCACTAAGTTGCACATTAGGCTAGAACCTTCTAATCCTTAGGTTGTGCCCCTAAAGCTAGGACTTAACCTACTCCTCACTACCACCACACCTACGTGGACACTCTATAAAAGAGCACCACACCATAGGCACCCCCTCCATTTTCTCTCCACCTTCTCCACCTCCAAGAGCTCCTTCTCAAGTGCTCTCAAGCAAGGCCAACGGCTAACCTTGTGCCTCCTTGGCTATTTCTTCTCTAGTTGAAAAGAGGGTAGGCTATATGCCCATGATCCTTCTTCCCTCCCAATAGGCCAAGTGTCCACATTGGAGAGGACACCTAGTCTTCTTTCATCTTCTCATTTTATTTTGTTGGTAGATTAGATTCTTTCCTTGCTTAGTACTTTATTTATTTATTTCCTTAGTTGAGTAGCACGTTCTGTTTAGCATTTCCTTACTTATTCTCCATTTTTTCTTATTTTCTCTCTAGTTGTAATCTCACACACTCACACACTCACATACCACCCACATGCCACTCCATTTTCACCACCAACACCACCATCTTGACATATCTACCATCATCACTACTCACACCTACATGCCACCATCACCATTACTTGTGCACATGCTCATCTCACACTCCACCTTCACCTACATCACATGCACACCACTACCACATCTCACTTCACCACTCTTTCCTCATTACACTAGCACACTCCTTATTAGCGCACACACACACATTAGGTTGGACCAACCATTAGAACCCCAACTTAGTTCCTACCACCACCATCACCACGCATAGGACCTAGATAATGGCCATCCATCCCCATGCCACCATGCACACCAAATCAACTCCATAGAAAACACCACCATTGAGCAAACCATAGTCATATCCAAACATAGGATTTTCATCTCCATTTCACTCACCTCCGCCATAGTCATTACCACCAACATTAGGACAAACAAGCACCTTATTACACATATCGTCGAGCCACTCACCATCAACCACATTAGAATTCTTCAACACTACATCTTGACCTAGATGGCCTCTTACATAGTCCTCATGACCCCCATCATTACCACAACCACCACCATTGTCCCATCTGCCACTTGGATTTCATTCCTACACAAAGATCCTCACCAAAGACAACATCATGTGGTGCTAGTCATTTCCAATTATGCTATTAGTGAATGAGTGAAGAATATTGTATATCTTTTTAGTTCCTTGTATAAATAGCCCAAGCTACAAGTAGTGTTGTAATGAATGTTGTTTTAATCTTTGCTTTTGAGTTGTAGTGTTTCTTTTCTCTTAATGCAAAGTTCAAGTTAGTTTTTGTTTTTTACTTCTTGTGTTGTTCTTCTTATTGAAAAGCCAAAAAAATCACAAAAATGAAAATCACAAAAATGAAAATCACAAAAATATTTATAGCTTTGTTTAGTTAGGACTTGTAATTACTTTTCCCATTTTTTCTATCAAAGTCAAAAGCCAAAAAAAAATTATAAAAGAAAAAAAATGTAGATAGCTTTCTTACCGTTTGTCACTAAAGAAAAATACAACAAAAAAAGTTATGAGTTTAGTTAGATTTATATTAGTTAGCTTCTTGTAAAAAAAGGAAGAAAAAGAAAAAAAGTGGAAAAAGTGATAAACACAAAAATAGAATAAGGAACTCCCATTAGGCCCCCTTCCTACTTAGCCTCCTTGTGGATCGACTTGGAATCCCTTTAATTACCATCAAATCAAGTTCTGCAATAATCAAATGCACTAGCGCTTTAGTGTGAAAATCACACTATAACAACACGTAACTACATTGATTTTGCACACATAAAAGCGTTAGTCCATCATTTTGGTGTCATTGCTAGGGAGGCAATGGGCTTTAGTTTAGTTCTTCTACGTGCTTTTGTATATACTTAACTCTTAATCACTTTGCCTTTGTTTGTTACTTGTGTGTAGGTCACCAAGAGGGGAATCGCGCATGCAACAAGCTAGGGTTAAGAAGCCAGGTAAGTCCATATCTTTTCTTTAAAAAATGTAAAAAAAAATTAAAATATTAAAAATCCAAAAAATTTTTGAAAAATACAAAATTTAAAAAAAAAAGGACCTGAAATGGGCTTAGATTGCTTTACTTTCACTCTCATCAACAACTATAGCCTATTTTTCTTATTTTTAGTTCCAATAGACCCAAACTTTCTACTTTAAAAATCACCCCAAGTCTATCTGAGCTCAAAACAATTCTGAAATCCTACTGGGAAATAGACATACTAATTATCTTTCATTTCCCACTGATTTTACAAAAACACTTGCACAATGGAAGTTTTAAAAATTCCTACTGTGGGGATCTATCAGCATTGAAATAGAGACATACTAGTTCTATCTTTGTGATTTTGCTGCAGTTAGCACACAAATCCAAATCTTTTGAAAATAGTGGAATTGGAAATCCCTTTAAATATACTATCTACATGAATTTTTAAAGAATTTTTGAGAGAGTACATATAGATGGTTCTACTGAGTTTGTTTGTTGGGGTCTGTTTGCATGCCGTACACCCATCAGAACTGAAAATTCTATATAAAATCTTAAAACACCTTCAAAAATAAGAAAAAATCATTTTTGAGATCCTGATTGAGATAGGAATCGTTACCCATTGTTGGGGTTTCATTTGATACCTTTTCCATCTCAAACAAACAAGAAAACACACTCATTCAGTCTAGTAGCAGCATTACAATAGGTTTTCAACTTAGGGATTTAAATTTTTAGACACCCTAGTCATCTCTATGCTTGAGTGTGCCCTTTGGTTAAACTAATCATAATAGGCATGGGTTTGAGAAGCCAACCTTTCTTTGCTTGGGCCACCCTGGCTATCTAATTAAAATTGATTCAAGCATGTACCAACTAGAAACATCCCTAGGGCCACTAGACAATTAGGAGAGAGCTAATCCCAACAAAAGCAGCACACGCGTGTTTGTATCCACCTTGCTCCTTTCAACAAATTGAAAAGTGAAACTCAAAGAAAGCACATTAACTTTGGTCAAGTCCTTAAAATCCTAGGATTAGATTCTAACTATCATTATTTGGACTTAATTTGTTGGCCTAAATTTCCTAAACCAAATCAGGTGTCTAAGACTAAGGGGTAGTGCCAAGCAACCATGGTAAAGAATTATGAAGGAACCCTATTGATGCAGGGAAGGACCTTCTTCCTTAACCCCCCCATAATCAATCTGGCCTGATTAATTTGGGAAAGATAAGTTAAGTCATTGAGTCTTGTAAGTGGTAAGTTGAAACCCTAATCCTAAATCATTTCATTAAACCCAAGGTTAATCAGTGTTGCACATCAACACTTTCTAATTACCTTGCCCTTCCATGCAAGGTAGGAGGTCATTAAGACCTCAACTATTTGGTCCCCTATAGCATCATTGTAGGAGACCCACTTCTACTCCTCCAACCTTTTATATTTCCTCTTCATCTTTGCCAATCATGGCGGAAGAAACCCGTAGATTGAGAATGATCCCATTGCCCTACTTAGAGTGCAACTTGCTACCTCTTAGTGGCATCATGTTCTACTTGCAGATATGATTGTGAAAATATGCTTTCGTTGTAGTAATTGGATGTAGAAACTCTTAAAATTTTTATAAATCGAACTCAAGAATAATGAATCAAGATTTTCAAAATGGAGTCTGAGTCGTTCGTAAGGAGGTAGTTGGAAAAGTTCACGTTCCTAATGCTAAGATTACTACTACTAGAATGCAACTAGAACTAATAGCATGCAACTAATATAAATGCTAGAAGAAAATAAATAATTTGAAGGCATGTTGAAAAAGAACTACATTAACTTTTATTGAAATGACAAGAGTTTTGTACAAGTAGAAATACTACTACAACTAGTAGAATGATTCTAATTACAACTAGAACTAGAAGATAAATACTAGGAACTAAGGGCTTCGAAGGAGAAGTCCAGAGCAGTGGTGTAGAATCGAGTGTGAAGGCTCACCTGAGATCTCCAAGGGGAGGAAGATGAAGTAGAGGACTAATTCTAGTTGGTGGACTTTTTGGAAGTAAAAAATTCTAAGTAGGAGAAGTTGATTGTAAGGGGGGGTGGCTAGGTTGTTTATATAAATGTCAAGAAGGCTTGTGATTGGTTGATCCAAGTTGCCTTGGATTGCCAAAATAAAGGGCTAGGGTGAGAAGTCTAGGAATCAAGGGGTAGGATGGAGGAATAGGTGGATAGAATAGATTAGGTGTTGTTGGAATTGATCGAGGGCTAGGATGGCTTTGAGAGGATGATGGAAGGCTATGATTCTCTCAAATTTTTGTTCTCTTTTTATGTCACATTTCAAGTTGTACATAAAAGAAAAGTTGTATCCCTCAAAATCATCTTTCCAACGCAACTTGTATCACTAAATTTGGACTTGAAATAAAAAAGTTATGGCCAAAATACTAAAGATGTGTCATGCTGTTACGAATTTCAAGATTAAGTTTAGGATTTGCAATAGGTTTGGTTCAAGGTTTTAAGATAGGGATTTAGGTAGGCAATTTAGGACCCTAGGATTTAGATCTAATGGTTGATAAATTATGGTGTATTTTGACCATCCAAAATTATTTTTATTTGAGGATAAAAGGGGTGGCTAAATAAGATTTATTGGGTTAAGATTTAGGTTGATTAGGTCACCCAATCGGTCCACCAAACTAGGTTTGGACATCTTCGAAGTGAGCTCAAATCAGAAAGTCCTTTCAGCCTTGCTCCAATCAACTTGCAATTTGGTACCTTCATATATAAAAATAAACACATCAACTCACTAGATACAGTTGCAAGAAAAATTGCTTAAAAGCCCAAAAATATGCATTATTTACATAGTGACTTAAAATGACTAACATGACTTAATTGAATGCAATCTAACCCAAATTGCCCTTAGACCAACAATAGTTAGGCATTAATTAACATAAATTAATTTGGAAATATCACACCCCCATGCATATCTTTTGCTAATCCTTGAGCAAAACTCTAAGTGAAAAACTGGTGAGAAAATAGTATTTACACAGGAAACCAACTCACGAGCTTGAGCTTAAGTCAAATCAAAATCATCAATTTCAATTTTCACCAAATAAAAGGAATAATACTAAAAACCTTAACGTTGAAGACTCAACAGTTCAAAAGTATCAAATCAAATTCGATCTGCCAAAATCAAATGAGGAATCTTATTAGCCATCGGACTTGGGTCACTAAAGTACTTTTTCTGACTAAGTCGACCCACGCAAGGTTTAAATTGAATGTGAGAAATAAGCATATTGTGTGTGAAATAATGTGACGCACCAAATGGGCAACTTAGTTGATTCCAGGTATTCAATAAAAGTTAGAATATTTCTATGCTCCCTCTGGGACAACCTGTCTTCTGATAGGCCATACTAGGATTTGATAGCTTTCTCCTCATCACGTTTCTATCCTGAGGTCAACACACAAGGTATACATCTCCTTGGCTGGACCCCTAGGTCTCTTGTTGGCTTCCTCACTATGTTTGGGATGCACTTATGTATGTAAGAGATGAAAGGGATATACATTTTTGCTTTGCTTTTATCTTCTTCTCTTTTCTTTTTTTTATTTTTATATGTATATAATTTAACTTCCTCCGACTACTCATTTTTCTAGGTTATCTTCTTTATCACACTCATTTTTTTAGATGAGTGGCTCTCCTTCATTTGTTCTAAATGCATCCCCTACAAGTAGGAATAATCTTAAGAACTACAAACATGGCGAAAGTACTTAAGATCTTTTGACCTAAGACTAAATCTTATTGATCACTAAGGACTCAACAAAATCGCCTAGAAGATAAGTCAGTGCAATGTGGAAGTGAAGATGCTTGGAACTCAAAGACTATCCAAACCACAAGGTGGAAAGATTAGTCATTCACTCATCACCCTATTGACTTAATACTTTTAGTTTTTTCAGATCTTTTTAAAGACTCGAGAAAATAAATCCAGATTTAGGTAAATATTTGAGATAATTAAGTCGACATACGACTTGAAGAGTCTAAGCGAGAAGACTTTGTTTGTACTTTTTCTAAGATCGGTAAATCCTCAAAATCGAATTTTTCAAATTTTTTCGTAGCTCAAACTCCTAAAACTGTCATTTTTTTCTTTTTTTTAGAAGAATAACTACTAGTTTTTGATAACATAACTACTTTAAGAAAAAGGAACTAATACTTAAAAATATGGAGATAAATAAGAATGACAAAAACTATTATCTACCCCCCATGCCTCTTTCATGCAATGTCCTCAATACATGAAATAAACATTAGAGAAAAAAATAGATATCACCTAAAACTCGAGAGTTCTAAAGAAATGAAGACTCGATCATCTCCAGACCTAAATGTAAAGTTAAAAGCAAATGCAAAGTTACATAAATCCATTGGGTTGCCTCTTAATAAGCACTGAATTTTACGCCTTCAACTGGGCCTAGAGCCTTTAAAAGATGAATAAATCAAAATAAAAGAGAGGGTCAATAGTAGAGTTAAGATATGATCATCATAATACAAAATAAGATGTCCACAAATACAGACCAGATGATGATGCAACCCCATTCCTAAGAATCTAATACTTGGTAGGTGCAAAATCAGAAATGACTGCATCGATCTATTTTTTAGTAGTTAGTGATGGGGTGTGATCTTCATTTTGGGCCCATGCAACTGTAGTTTAAAAATCTGGGCACACAAGAGATAATCAAAAAAAGAAGCTTGCATCATGATGTAGACACATTTATTTAGCTTAAATTTGCTATTTATTCATGTTCCTAGGCTCATAGAAGCATTCAGTATTATAAATATTGTATAACATGCATCATATCACATTTAGACTAGATTTTGTAAATTTTATGTTAATTAGCCTCTTTTCGTGGATATGGGAGAATGTGAGACATTTTGAGGCTTCAGATTGAAGATTCAACCATACGAATCTAATCAGGGCGACGATTGGATTCTAATGCCTTCGAAATCGCAATAATCAGACCTCTATAGCATCATATGTAGTTTGAAGAAGATTAGAGGCCATGGAGTTAGGTGACACGAATCAGAGCTTCAGACGACAAATCTGACCACATAAATGGATTCAGATAGAAAATTGTAGCCCAACAACGTAAAAATCGACCCGATCCGACATCCGTGGTGTCACCATGAAGAAATGAAGATTAGATGGCCAAGACGGCACCACGTGGCACCATCTCAGCCATCCAAACTGCCCCATCCCTCTCTTCACCTCTCTAAAGGCACTTCCACCAATTAATCACAGTCGTTTGATCACTATCCAATCACTAAGATCAACTCCTTTCCACACCACAAAATCATCTTTTAGACCTAAAGAGGCCCTTGGTACAATGGTCGCATGGACTCTTCCAAAGGAGGTAGCGTGGATTCAAACCCCCATGTGCCCCCTAAATTCTCAACTTGCGTGAGAGGATCGATTCAAGCCATCGATCGCAGATCCAACCGCGTGAGAGGATCGATTCAAACCCCCATGGCATGCTCATGTGGCTGCATGAATGGACAAGAGGCAAGATGTGCATATGAACATGCCATCCAATGCGGGCATCGTGCAATCTGAAGCACAATTCATGTGCTCTCCTTGTCGAGCGTTTGCGATCCAACCGCCTTCAATTTTTCTCCATGTGCCTTCGTAATCTCTGAAGCATGACATGCATGCATCCACGACTGCACGATCTTCCTCGGATGGCCCTCCTCGCTCCTCACCAAGCCTTCGCTGTGCATTCTGTGCTGTGCATGCGTGCGATGTGCTAGCAAGCACTGCACGCGGTGCGTGTTTGTTGCGGGCATTGATGCCCTTGTGTGGCAAATGATTTGGCCAAGCCTTATATATACCCCCATGACCCCCCTCCTTCCTCTTCATCCCTTCCTAGTCTCTTTTCACCCTCTCTTGAGCTCAAGAACTCTCTTGAGCTTGTGTCCTAAGCCTTGGGATGCTCCACTAGAGAAAATTAAAATAATTATTCTTACTTTTCACCCTCATTCGTTGAGCTTTCATCGACTGTCCTCTCACCTCCATTCAAGAAGTGGATCCCCCTACATTGTCGCCTTGCTTTGTTCTCCCTTCTTCCGACTTCATCCTCTCTCTAGCTCCTCACCACCTTCATTTGGGTGCTTTGTCAACGTGGTTTGTCCGCCAAGCAACCGATGAGGAGGATTTCTCTTTCCTCTTTATCTTTTACTGCTTTCTAGTGTAGCTTATTTTCCACAAGTAGTTGTAACAAATATTGATTTTTTTTGTGAAATAATTATTCTCTCTCTCTCTCTCTTTATTTATCTTTCTCACTTTCTCTTTCCCTCTCTCTTTTATTTTGCAAAGTAGAATAGCTAATTTTGATTTGATTTCTACCTTAAAAACATACCAAAAAAATTATATAGCTATAAAATACCAAAAAGAAATAAAACATATGCGGCTTTTCCTAAATTAAATGTCGCCTCCTCGTGTTCGACTTGGGACTCATCTAAGTTTCGATTATTTTATTTGATAAATGGATTTTTGGGACTGCGACAATTGGGTTTTCCCAACCTTAATTTTTCTCGCGTAAAATCTCGCTCATCACATCCTATGATAATGAAGCTTGAAGGCATGATTCATGGAATAGGAAAACTCCAGTTTAAGGGTCTTAGGTAAATTAGAAAGATCATAATCCTTAAGGGTCTTATAGAAGGTAGAATGTAATTTAAAATCATAAGGAACCCTTAAATTATGGTATAATTCTCTCTTTACATTGTCTTCCACAATGATGATTTCTTTATTCATATGCTCCACATCATTCATATTGTTACCTAGGATAATTTGAATTTCATTAACCTTCTATAGGATCCAAGTCTATAAAATCATCAGGAATTAATTCAGACTTAGGTTCATCAGATATGCCATCCAACTCCATAGAAAATCATTTAAATTTAGGCTCATCCAACTCCGATGTAAAGGTGAAGTAGTTATTGAAGGTTCATCAAGTTCAAATTCAAATCTTTGAGCTTCACCTACTTGAGGCAAGAAATTTTCCTCAATGTCAAATGTGTATCCTTCCATTTCAGATTTATCAGAAATCTCTTCCTCAAAAAGAAATGTCTCATATTCAAAATTATTGGATCCCTCATATTCTATCTGAAATCTAATACAAAGCTTTCAATTTCAGAATTATTAGAAATTTGATCCTTAAATAGAAATGCCTCATATTCAAATTCATTTGTATATTCCTCTGCTTCTAAGTCTTTCAAAGAGATAGTCAGGCCCTCAACATGCTTAAGCTCTTAAATAAGCCCACAACTTTCATTAGATTCCTCAATAGCCTTAAAAAGTTTTAATTTCATTTTTTCATCCCCAAAGGCTATTTGTATATTCCCATTTTTGCAATCAATCAGGGTTTTCGTAGTTGCTAAACATGGTTTTCCAAGAATAATCAGGGCTCGTCTTAAAACCTCAGGAATGTCCAGATCCAAGATAATGAAATCCATGAGGTAGTAGAAATTATCAATTCCAACAATTACATCCCTCGAAATCCCATGTGGATGTCTTATGGATTGGTCGACCAATTGGATTTGAATTTCAGTAGGTTCAAGGTCCTTAAATCCAATCATCTCATAGATCTTGGTGGGCATTAGGTTGATGGAAGCCCCCAAATCAATTAAAGCCCTATCAAAGGCTAGATCACTAATTTTGCAGGAAATCAAGGGGTTCTAGGGTCTCTCTTCTTGGTAGGTAAATCCTTCAAGAGAATAGAGCTGGTTTGTTCAGAAAGGATCACCTTCTCATGATTACTTGATTTTGGCTTGCACTTGGTTGTGGTTAATTCCTTTAAAAACTTGGCACAAGCCAGGATGTGTTCACTAGCTTCCAAAAGTGGGATATTAATCTGTATTTGTTTGAACACATCCATCCAGGACTCATTCTTAGGCTCAGGCTTGTTTTTCCTAAGTCTATTTAGGCCTCAGGAAAAGGAATTAGGATCTTTGGGTCCTCAAAATCATGAGCTTAGATCTCCTCCTCCACCTCAAGTGTACTAATCAGAGTTGATTTATCAAGATCATGGTGGTTAGTTTGATTTCAATGCATGGGGTTCTGAGTGGTCTTGCCACTTCTCAAGGTAATGGAATTAGCAGTGGCAAAATGGGTACTGATTCAAATCTTGGGAAGGAGTAGGAAGGATAGGTGTAGGAGGTTGTGGAACATGCGATGAAAAAAAACCAGGGGGAGTCAATGGAGCTTGCTGAATAATATGAGCTTGATATGCCCTATTTTGATAGAACCCTTGGGGATTATGTTCTTGATTAGGCATGTTTCTAGGTTTTGGAATGGGTTGGGATGGGAGGGCTCCAATTTGTCTATCATTAGGTTTAGGCCATGTTTGGTTCTTTAGATCCCTGATGGACTGAGTTAATTGTTGCATAGCTTGCAACATGGAAGTGTTTGTGTCCATCGATTGCTGACTCTAATTCAGCATAGCCAACTTAGTTTGGCTAGGCTGCCTAGGAGGCAAGGCTTGAAAGGTCCGACCCTGGCTATAAGTATTATGTAAGCTAGGGTTCATCTGATAGGGTCTAGGTTGTGTAATCTGTTGGTTTCCTTACCCTTGGCTCTTCCAAGAGAAATTCGGGTAGTTTCTCCAACCAGAATTATAAGTATTGGATAAAGCGTTGTTTCTACTATTTCCTCGGATAGCAAATTGACAAAGCGCGGTAGGAGGGCAATCGCACAGGTTTTTGTGTGTTTGAAATCAGGGTTACGAGTAACCCGTCGTCGTAGTTACAAAACTCGTGATCAAATAAAATTTATACCGAAACTCCAAGGGAGTCCCGGGTCGAATACAGGGAGGTGACGTTTACTTTGTATGAAAACCGCTCTTTGATTTGCTTCTTTTTAGTGTTTTAGGGTTTTTCTTGTTTTTTAAATAAAATGACAATCAATCACAAGAGAGAGATAGAATTGAATTTGATATATTGCATGAATGTCAATTACAATAATATAGAAAATATAACAAGAGGGAGGTGAGAAGAAATCTCCCGAAGCAGCTGTTCGGTGAGACGATGACGCCTGGTGGAAGCTCGGATGAAGGAGTTCGGAAGCAGGATGACAGAGGTGAGAAGAGGGAGGACGTCGGGTAGAGGAAAGCTTCAGCGTAGCTCCGGAATGGAGGTGAGAAGGTGGAGATGATCTACTACTAGAATGGAGGTGGGAGGACGACTCCAAGGCAACCTATTGATGAGGATGGGAAGTTGGAGGAGTATTTGGTGGAGCAGAGGTTCGCTACACTAATAGGTGCCTTGGGAGCTTGAGAGCAAGCTCTAACAGAGTGTTGGTAGGCTTGCTAGCGCTTGGGAGTAGGTGGGAGTAGAGTAGGTAGAGATGGCTTGGAAGGGAGGGGGTGTAGGTCCTCTTATAGTGGAGGAGAAGAGGCTAGAATAGGCGTGGGACCGTTAATGACCTCCAAGTTGTTGCTGTAAGTGTCGCTGTAGGCAGCACACGCCCACAACTGGCCTTGCTGGCGTACAAATAATTAGCGACGACTGCAAGCATCGCTGTAGGTCTAGCTCAGGCGTCACTGCAGGCTGGCGCCCACACAGGCTAGCTACAGGCAAGCGCATGCATCACGCACCCTTGGTCGCGCGCACGCTCATGTGCTCGCGCTGCGTTGGCTGTGCACGTGCCTGTGCACGTGTGTGCTTGTGCTGGCTGTGCGCCCGCTGTGCACCCAATTTCTAATTTGGGGCATCCGTAGGTCTCGAACTCGTGCCCCCTTGATCCGCAGAGAGTGCTCAGCCGCTGCGCTGGGCTCTCCCTTGAGTCGCGAAGAGGTGCGTGGTGTGGAGGCTTCTCAACCATTGGATCAAGATCCAACAGTTGGGAATGAAGGTCGTGGATGATGCTGGCCGATGTTGGGCAGCCTGGATGGCGCCACATGGTGCCATCTAGGCCGTCCATTCTTCTATTGAAAGGGGTGTCATCGTGCTCAGATCGAGATGTTTCCCGCGTTGCCGGATTGCGATCATCGCTCTGGATCCATCCGTATGGTTGGATTTTTCATTCGAAACTTGTATGGATGTCGCATTTCCCCCTAGCCATTGATCTTCCTCAAGCTTCGTATGATGCTACGGGACTCCGATCTTGACGATTTCGGAGGCGTTAGCCTTCGATCATTGTCCTGATCAATCTGTACGATCGGATCGTCCATCCGAGGCCCTAAAATAAATTCTCTTCTCACTTGACCATAACAAGGACCTAATTAACCCAAAATATATACAACTACTCTAAATGTAAAATGATGCATGCTATGCAATATTTATAACATGAAATGCAAATCTAAGCCTAGGAACATGCATGAGTAGGCATTTTAACATAAATAGATGTGTTTACATCATACCCCAATGCCTATCTTTTGCTAGTCCCTAGCAAAATTAAACTACAGGCTATGTATAAAAGTAGAATTAGGATTAGATCGCTTAGGCCTAAGTCATTTATTAACAATAGAAAATTTCAACTAAGGTCCTAAACAACGAAAACTCAACAGTACCGGGGTGTCTGCCAGAATGCAAATCGCCCAAGTCCTCACTTTATTTAAAAAGGGAAGATATATTTTTTATTTTTCTTCTTTTCTAATTTTTTTTGTACTTTTGGAGTTTGAGAGTTTCGGGATAAGTTTTTATGGCTACTCGACCCGGCGAAGACTCGAAAAGAACTCTGAGTGCTAAGCATCTTGTGAAAATAGTGAAAGACTCACTAGGCGGCCGTTGAAATGGACTTCAGATTTCTATGACTCTAGGTGACCTTACCTAAAGGTTTATCTTTTTGATTGGTAGCTTTCTCCCTACTTTTATTTATGGGGTCAACACAAGGGCGAATCCAGTGTATATCTCCTCGGTTTATTTTACTTCCTCATTTCTTCCCTAAGTGTTTTGAGAGTTATTGTGCATTTTTTTGTGAGTTGGGTTCTGGACAACCGGCAAATGGGCTGTTACCCATGGCAACTTGCCTGTCATATTCGTGCGGTGAAGTGTGGCTTTGTTTATTTTTTTATTTTCTTCTCCTTTTTCTATATATATTTTTTTATTTTTATTTTTCTTTTCTTTTTTTCTTTTAAGTAGGTGGCTTCCTTGATTTAAGATTTACCTAAAGGTAGTACAACGAAAATGATTTTGTGACTAGGCTCTGGACAACCTGCCGATGAGCTATTACCACCGACAACTTGCCAGCCATACCACCCTAGATAATTCATTAGCTACCCAATTTCTAAAGAAACCATCGAAAAGTGAGTCAGTGCAAAAAAAAAAGTGTGTAGATGCTTAGGCTTAAAGTCCCCCCAAATCAGAGGGCAGGTTGATAAGTCGCATACTTATCATCCCAATTTATTGACCAAATTAAAATGAATTTTAATTGGCAAGGACTCGAGACTAAGTCCACATTCTAGTGGATACCCGAGCTAATTAAGCCTGAAGACCTGAAGAGTCTAAGTATTCAGGTCCTATCGTATCATTTCCTAAGGTTAATAACTTCCAAATGTCTAAGTTCTCTTTTCCTAATTTCTTTCTTTTTTTATCCTTTTCAAATTTTCAAATTTTTTTTTATTATTTTATAAGAAACTAAAAGAAATTCTACGGAGTTAACAAAATGATTTTAGGGATTGATTATCCACCCCCCTTGCCTAAATGATGCAATATCCTCATTGTGAAAATAAAGACATGAAAGGGCAGAGTAAATAGAATATCACCCAAATTTCGTGACAACTCTGTCAGGTCTGCAGAGAGAAGAGAGTATACGCACGTGCTAAGTTTAATGCTTTCAGCTAGGCATAATATGCATACAAAGAAGAAATTAGGAATTCACACGTACAAGTCAGAATCAAAATCAAAAGGTTGATCCTGAAATCCATCAGCAAAAGATGTCCATAGAGTGGTTCTTAGGTTCTGGATAAAAATCCTCCAGAACCGAAGATTGTTGAACTTGCGAGGCCAGGCCTGCGGTTTGGTGGTGTGCAACCGAAGACCAAAGTGTCGGACAATGTGTAAAAATGGTTCATTAGGTGCAGAAGTCCACTTAATGTTCAGCTCAGAAAAATAATCAGTTATTTTGAACTTGGGTTGCATGTGAAAGATATCGTAAGGGTCCTGGTAGAAAGTAGGTGGTTTTAGGTTAATAGGTACCCTTAGATCCAAAATCAAAGTTCCCTCAGACTTAGCCTCCCAAATTTTTATTTCAACAATTCTATCCTCTAACATCAAGAGCTCAGGTTTCACGACCCCTAGCATATCATTCACCCCATACGATTTAGCCAAGTCCAAAAATCGTGGCTGAATCAAGATTGACTTGGGCACAATGATATCAGAAGTCAACTCTTTGGGGTGCAGATGAGGAATGGGGTCACTGATTGAATCATCAAGATTCAGATTCTCCAAGTTAACCCCAACCGAATCAAAATCTTCAATAGTCAGGCTATCAAATGATTTATCAGATTCCTTAAGCCCGTTTGTCTCACTAAAATAATTTTCCTTAAGTTCAAGTGAGACTTCACTAAGAGATTCCTCACCCTCAGAATCAAAGAATCCATGATCCTCATTTATATATGTCTCAAAATAATATATCATTTCATGATCCAAGGAGACATATTTTTCTTTGTTTCTTGGCTTGAGGATCTCGGGTGAATCAATCGGTTCTTCCTCAAAGGGTTGCTCTAGACCAATCTATTCATCTCCAATCTCCGAATATGTATCCCCCCCGACAGGCGCCTGAGCAGGTTCAGACATTGGCTCTCCTGAAGAGAGTTCATCTTGAGAATCATCCCAAGATTTGACAGTGCAACCACAAATTTCATCCTCAACCTCGACAACTTCCCAAGTAGAAACTCACCCAGGTCCCTATCCTTAACATTTTGGAGCAAATCTAATAAAGAACTATTAAGTTCATCAATCATTTTGATCATAGGCTCCAATGCTTTAGTGCATGGTGTTGGCTGAGCTTCTAACGATTGTATAGTGTTCCAATTAGCCAACACCCTCTCCTGGGTCTGGTCCACCTGAACCAACTGGTTCGATTCAAGTTTGGGTGGGTTTGGGTTAAATCTAGGGGAGTGAAGATGTCGAGGTTCTTGGGTTCTGTAACGAGCGCGTGCCCCAGACGTCTTTTAAGACGTCTGGGAGGTGGCCCAGACGTCTGTAAAGACGTCTGGGATCACATCCGGACGTCTGACCAGACGTCCGGGATAGTTTACAGACGTCTGGCGAACAGTTATGCTCGCACGGGATATTCGTCTGCGCGCCTGTGCGCGCAGACCTGCGATCCTGCATCTCCTCTGCGGCTGCAGGCGACTGCGACCGTCTCTCTCTCCTCTCCGCGCGGCGTTAAAAGGGGGGGGGCGCGCCTCCCCTCCCGTCTCCACCATCCTCCTCCTTCTCTCCTACCTGTGCGCGAGAGCGAGCGGACGCGAGGGCGCAGCAGCAGCGGCGGCCGCAGAAGGCGCGGAGGAGCTGCGGCGTGCGAGGGCAGGGCTCTGCCGTGAGGGCGAGCTCGCCGGGAGCGGCTTGGCCGGCCGGCGGAGGGCGCAGGGGGCGCAGAGCGTCGCGGAGAGGGACCTGCTGCGGGCGGAGCAGCGGACGCGCGAGGTGCGACGCGGGCGGCGTCGCGAGCGGAGGCCGAGCGAGGTTCTGATTCTGGAAAAATCTCCAGAATCAGACGTCTGGACTGATATCCAGAAGACAAGGTCGACGTCTGTGAGATCATACAGACGTCTGAAAGGTGAGTTCCGCTTTCTCCTTCTTCTTGTCGACTGACCGTACTGAGGGAGGAGGGTTGGCTGTGCGCAGGTGTTCGGATTCGTCATCCTTTGCGAATCAGACGTCTGGAAGTTGTACCAGACGGCGGGAGTGACCTCCAGACGTCCGGAGAGACCATCGGACGTCTGGGATCTAGGAGAGACGTCCCCACAGACTTCTGGACGTCCGGGGAACCAAGCCGAACAGGTAATTCTCTGATCCACCGTTTAAGACGTCTGGAAGGAGTTCCAGACGTCTGATTTTGCACAGTATTGTCTTTCTCGACCCGTTTAAGGCCCGTTTGGGCTCCGTTTTTCGCGATTCGAGTTGCGTTCGTTTCAGAATTTATTCCTCTACCCGCCTACAGTAGCTATACACTGTTTTGAGACTCTCCTTGTGTTTGATCCTTGTGATAGGACCTCGTTCGGTTGCAGTCTTGAGAGTCGCGGAGGCGCGCGGGATTCCCGACCACGCCCCCATTACTTCCGTTGTACCTGGTAGAGTGGTTTAAGTATTAAAAAAATCTGTTAAAGTATGGAATCATAACTAGAACCTAGGGCATTGCATGAATCCTAGGAATGAGAAATGTATGGAATGATAGCTCCTAGGTGTTGCATGAATCCTAGGGCCGGAAAACTAGATTGTATGATAGATCCTAGGATATGGCATGAATCCTAGGATGGAAAAACTAGTGGAATGTATATTACTGCAGTCTTGGAAAAATGGAAAGGAATATATAAGCTGCCTGTGAAATTAATTAACAGCTGCCTGTTATGAACAAAGAAACATGTTTGAGATCATGGAAATTGAGAACGTGAATCTGGAAAGTGAAACATATGATGTTCTGAGATAAAGGGCTGGAACCCTACGGGGAATTAGGAGTGGAACTCCTGGAAAGAAAAGGAATGGAACTGAGATGTAGTTTGTACTGTCTCTTGGGTACGCAGTACCAAGGGAAGTACCTGTACCTGTTTTAGTGCAGAGTGGGGCCAGCCGCCCCAGGGACCCGGGGTTAGGCCTTGGCCGCTCTGTACCGACTCGTTGGCCCTCGTGTATGTAGTACCGAGGAGAGCTAGTAGTGTTAGGAGAGTACTAGCTACCCCACGGGGCCCCGGGGTTCTGCTAGCCTCCTTCACCGACTTGTTAGGCCCCACTAGGGCAAACCAGGGTAGT
The DNA here is from genome assembly GCA_037157565.1 of Thalassia testudinum. Lineage (NCBI taxonomy): Eukaryota > Viridiplantae > Streptophyta > Magnoliopsida > Alismatales > Hydrocharitaceae > Thalassia > Thalassia testudinum. Next base: position 13,083,449 of record JAZHRO010000071.1, on the reverse strand, counting down.
CAGGCGAGGGTGCGCGGACTGTGGAGGGGCAAGGCCCCCGGTTTGGTTACTGTGGAGGGGTTGGACCCCTGTTACTGAGAGGGCTCTGCCCTGGTTTCCGTGCTGTGCTTTGGGCGCAACCCGTTAACGGAAACGACTGACCGCGTGCCAGTACGGGCTAGCTACCTGTGCGTTTATCGCGCGTGCCGTAGTCACCGTTACGTCTGTTAGTGACCTTGGGGTGGTTGACTGAGGGTAGGATCACCACGGGGGACTCTCCCGACCAGGAGAGCACCACGTGCTACTTCTACTTTTGGAAAAGACTGCAATCAAGATCGTCCCACGAGGACATCCGAGATCAAGTAAAGGATCTGAGAAGTAAATGAAATAGTGAGAAAAATTGAAAGTTGTAGATAAAAGGAAGTAATAGAACATAACAGCTACTGTACACTCTACTGTTGCCTTTAGTTAGTTTGCCACTCTACTCAGCGTTTTGCTGACGTGTTACACTCGTTACCTTTTTCAGGACCAGGTGTTGAGCAGCCAGGGTCGGTGGCTGCAGAGGACGCTGGGCCAAGTAGGGTCCAGTAGAGTTACCACAGCTTGTACCTTCTTTTGTTTCTGTTCTAGTGAGTAGTTTTGTTTCCGCTGTACCTTCTTTACCTGCAGTTTTTGTTATATGATAAATGTTGTTTTACTGTTGTGGTGGTGCCTACCGTAGTAGTTTCTTTCCTTACTGCTGTACTTTCTTACTGTTAGTTATATTCATGCTGAATGTGGTTTATTTTACTGTCTTTTGGTTACTTCCTCGTTGGACGACTAGGTCTTGGGATTAGTCGAGTCGGTCCGGTTCTCGTGTCTTGTAGGGACTCGGGAACCGGGTCGTTACAGGTTCCTTCCTGATAATAGGTCGTCTCGGGTTGTTCAAAGAATGGTGGTGACCTATATTCAGTGGAATACTTGGGAGGGTAGGTGTTATAATCATCATATCCTTCCTGATTGTAGATCAGGTTGGTTTGATCATCAAAGGATCGAGATCTATAATCATTGTAGCTCTGGGAAGGATAATAATCATAGTCTTGTTGTCCTGGGTTAGGCCCTGGACATTGATGTCTGGATTCATATCCCCAATCAAAGTTATCTCGTCTAGTGGATGGGTAATTACAAGTCAAGTCGGGATAGTAATCATCTTGGGGATAAGTGGTGGTAGGAGGGTAGGATTGGAAATGTGTGAAAGGTGTGGAAGGATAAATGGTAGAATAGGAGGGAAATCAGAAGAAAGAAAGGAGCCCTGCAATACAATCAACCAACCCTGTCCTTATGTGGTTAGCCTAAAGACCTACAGACTCCCAGGACCCATCTTGAGATTATAAATGATTTTGTCTACTTTTATCCGGTCAATCTAACTAGTTAGGAGGGACTGGGGAGAAGGTTCTTCCTTTGGCTTACGCCTCTAGTTTGTAGTGTACCCCCCAGTTGTGGTCGTTTGACGCTACTTCCCTAGCTAGACATCAGATAGACAAGCAAAAGCAGATTAATCGAAGAAAATCTTAGTCTGAGCCCCGAAGAGCGAATCAATCCTTAAGGCCAACGTCTACTCAGTTTTAATTAGGCTTGGGATGATTGCGCTCTTGGAATGTGATGGGCCATTTAGATGGGTTGTGCCCTTAATGATCAGTTGAAATGTGTGTGCGTGCACAACTAGGTTTTGCAAACAAGGTTATTTGATGATGTATCTTTTAGGTTTTAACCTTGTTTAGTAGCTTTTAGGGTTTAATTCTTAGGTTGGTTCAATAAAGGTTTAGTGGAACACTCCAAGTTTTGAAAGCATAGGTGATGATATGTTCCTTTAAAAATAAAAAATAATGTTGAGTGCCTGGTTTAGCCCTAAAAATCGACCCTAAGTGGCAAGCTACTTGATGGATCAATTTTAGATCGAGTGGTGCGGCCCAAACAATTCAAGTAATTGGCCTATTGCACCACATGATTAAGTCACACAAAAAGTCTTAACCTAATTGGATTTCTGCTCACTTATTTGTGTGTTGAGTTAAGTGTACCGGGTCCACAGGTCAAATCCCGGTTAAGTGGTAGAATCGATGTAATTGTGCGCTTTAGGGTGAGAAGTTGTGGGTGTTAAGTGTGTAGCTTTCAGAAAATCCCACAATAGAAGAGTATATCTTTTTTCTTTTTTCTTTTGTTATATATCAGCGGGTGAGATGAGTGGAGGTGGCAAACAAACAACCAAATATATCGTAGGGTTTATAAAAAGCACCTAAGTTGATTTGGGTTTGAGTTATTAGTGTGGTGAAATGAACTAGTGGGTGGGGGTGGTGTGGGGGACACTTACAAAGTACTACCCGCACTTTACTCCGGTCTACTGCACTTGGATCTCCATGCTAGGGTACCTGCAAGATAGTAGATCAAAGATAAGCGGGGTTAGTGCTATGTAAATGCAAAGAAACGCAGAAAACAATAAAGTAAATTTCGTTGCCTCCTCGGCAACGACGCTAAAATGATCACATGGGTTTCGCGTGTTTGAAATTAGAGTTACGAGTAATCCGTCGTCGTAGTTGCAAAACTCTTGATCAAATAAAATTTATACCAAAACTCCAAGGGAGTCCCGAGTCAAACACAGGGAGGCAACGTTTACTTTGTATGAAAATCGCGCTTTGATTTGCTTCTTTTTGGTGTTTTAGGGTTTTATTATTTTTCTTTTTTATTTTTGATATAACATGACAATCAATCACAAGAGAGAGATAGAATTGAATCTGATATATTGCATGAATGTCAATTACAATAATATAGAAAACATAAAAAGAGAGGGAGGTGAGAAGAAATCTCCCGAAGCAGCTGTTTGGTGAGACGACGACGCTTGGCGGAAGCTCAGATGAAGGAGTTGGGAAGCAGGACGACAGAGGTGAGAAGAGGGAGGACATCGGGTAGAGGAAAGCTTCAGCGTAGCTTCGGAATGGAGGTGAGAAGGCGGAGATGGTCTGCTACTGGATGGAGGTGGGAGGACAACTCTAAGGTGACCTATGAATGAGGATGGGAAGTTGGAGGAGTATTTGGTGGGGCAGAGGTTCGCTACACTAATAAGTGCCTTAGGAGCTTGAGAGCAAGCTCTAACATAGCGTTGGTAGGCTTGCTAGCGCTTGGGAGTAGGTGGGAGTATAGTAGGTAGAGATGACTTGGAAGGGAGGGGGTGTAGGTCCTTTTATAGTGGAGGAGAAGAGGCTAGAATAGGCATGGGACCATTAGTGACTTCCAAGTCATTGCTGTAAGTGTCGCTGTAGGCAGCTTATGCCCACAGCTAGCCTTACTGGCGTGCGAATAATTAGTGATGGCTGTAAGCGTCGCTGTAGGTCTAGCTCAGGCATCACTATAGGCTGGCACCAACCGAGCACACGTCCGCCTGCAGCTGGCTCGCGCATTATGCAGCCCTGGTCGTGCGCGTGCGCTCAGGCACTGGGTGTGCGCGTGCGCTCAGGCACTGGGTGTGCGCGTGCCTGTCCACGTGCATGCTTGCGCTGGCTGTGCACCCAATTTCTGATTTTGGGCATCTGCGGGCCTCGAACCTGTGCCCCCTTGATCCGCAGAGAGCGCTCAGTCGCTGCGCTGGGCTCTCCCTTGAGTCGCAAAGAGGCGCATGGTGTGGAGTCTTCTCAGCCGTTAGATCAAGATCCAACGGCTAGGAATGAAGGTCGTGGATGATTGTTACGACCCGATTCCCGAATCCCTACGAGACACGGGAATCAAACCGACTCGACTGATCCCAAGACCCAGTCGTCCAACGAGAAAGTAACCAAAAGAGCAGTAAAATAAACCACATTCACCATGCATATAACTAGTAGTAACAAAAGTACAGCAGTAAAGAAAAGGACTACTACAGTACACACCACCACAACAGTAGAGAATTAAACAAGTACATAAACATGATGCTTACAAAAAAAGAGTACAGTTGTAATAGAAAATACTCAATACAACAGAAGAAACGGTACAGTAGGTACAACACAAGTAAAATTACTGGGCTTTACCAGGCCTAACACCCTCTGCAGCCGAGGGCTCTGGCTGCTCAACACCTGGTCTTGAAAAGGTGACAAAGGTGACACGTCAGCGAAACGCTGAGTAGAGTGGCAACCAACTAGCTAAGAAAAACAGTAAGGTGGACAAGTAGCTGTTATTTTTAATCTCTTTCTTTATTTTTCTATTTACTCATTCTTGAATTATTCCTCAGATCTTTCTCTTGATCTCGAATGTTCCTCATGGGAACGATCTTGATTGCAGTCTTTTCCGAAAAGTAAAAGTAGCACGTGGTGCTCTCCTGATCGGGAGAGTCCCCTGTGGTGGTCTTACCCTCAGTCAACCACCCCAAGGTCACTGACAGACGTAACGGTGACTACGGCACGCGAGATAAATGCACGGGTAGCTACCCCGCACTGGCACGTGGTCATTCGTTTCCGTTAACGGGTGTGCCCCAAAGCACAGCACGGAACCAGTATAAGGAAGAGCCCTCTCTGTAACAGGGGTCTAGCCCCTCCATAGTAACTAACCAAGGGACTTGCCCCTCCACAGTCCGCGCACCCTCGCCTGACTACCCTGGTTTGCCCAGTGGGCCTAACAAGTAGGTGTAGGAAGGCTAGTAGAACCCTGGGGCCTGTGGGGTGGCTAGTGCTCTCCCTACACTAGTAGCTCTCCCCGGTACTGTGTACGTGAGGGCCAAAAGTAGGTACAAAGTTGCCAGACCTAACCCCAGGTCCCTGGGGCGGCTAGCTCCGCTCTGCACTAAACAGGGGGGACAGTCGCTCTCCTTGGTACTCCGTACTCAAGGGCCAGCTCACTTCCCCAATTCCATTCCATTCACCTCTCAGGAGCTCTGCTCCTAATTCCCCGTAGGGTTCATGCTCATATTTCTTTAACTAAGCCAATTTAGGTTTCATCATTTCAGCTTTATTTTCATATAGCCCATGTTCTCAATAGTTAATATCCATTCATAAACAAGCAACTGTTATCCAATTACAGGCAATTATCATTTTTCTTTCTACTTTTCCAAGACTGCAATCCATATATTCGCGACATTCGTTTCAGTGTTTCTGTTCCTAGGATTCATGCCACACCCTAGGATCTATCTTTCAATCTAGTTTTCCAGTCCTACGATTCATGCCATACCCTAGGATCTATCATTCAATCTAGTTTTCCAGTCCTAGGATTCATGCCATACCTTAGGATCTATCATTCAATCTAGTTTTCCAATCCTAGGATTCATGCCATACCTTAAAATTTATTAATTATCTCACAAGTGCATAATTGTTGATAAATAATTAAAGGGAGCCACTCTACTCGCAAAATCGGGAGTACTGGGGGCGTGATTGGCAGGTCCGTGCGCCTTTGCAACCCCCAGAACCGCAATGGGACGAGGTCCTAACATAAGGAACTACTCAGAATAGGATACAAGTTCTTTAAATAAGTAGAGGAACTAATTCTGAGAAGAACGAAATTTGAAACGCGGAAAACGAACTTCGAATTTACCCTAAACGGGTCAAAAACGACAAGTCTGCCCCAAATCAAACGTTTGGAACATCTTCCAGATGTCTTAAATGATGGTTCAGGTCATACCTTATTTTTGAGCAGTTCTTCAGACGTCCAGAATTTTGCTGAACCGTCTGGTCCTAGTTCCAGACGTCCAACTGTCACTCCGGACGTCTGGGGACTCTCTCCGCTATCTGGTGCTGTGCCCAGACGTCCTATCTGTGTGGGAGGGAGTGCCCTTGCGCCTTCCCAAACGAAACTTGCACGCGTATGCAACTGATCTCAACACGGCAAAGCGGCAGGATCCTTCGGCGGAACGGCCTGCATGGCCGTACATGCAAAAGGAAGAAGAAAAGAAATATTGTACCTTTCAGACGTCTGGATCTTCCTCCAGACGTCTCCCGCGTCGTCTGGATGTAGGTCCAGACGTCTGATTTTGGGAAAATTTCCCAGAAACAGGACCTCCTCGCCCTCCGCCTGCTGCGCACGGCCCTGCCGCGCGGCGCTTGCCTGTTGCCTGAGCTACAGCAGCACCTCCCCAGCGCTATGCTCCTACTGCGCGCCCCCGCTGGTCGGCCCTGGCAGCTCCGGTGAGTTCGCTCTCTCTTCCTCACGCGCTTCGCCTCTTCTCCCTCCCGCTACACGTCCTCCCCGCGCGTACCAGGCAACGGCTGCTGCCCTTGCTCTCGCACTCTCATGCTAACAGGAAGAAGGAGGAGATGGTGGAGGGGTGGTGAGGGAGAGGAGGGGGGAGATATTTGAAGGCGCTGCGGGGAGAGAGAGAGGAAGAAAAAGATGTGCCTATAGGACGGGGAGGGAAGAGAGAGAAGAAAAGAGGGCGGCGGGTCAGTCTGCGCGCGCATGTGCGTAGACGTGAAATCGTATGCCGCAAAAATTAATTTCCAGATGTCTGGGAAGGCTTCCAGACGTCTGAACCAACTCCTAGACATCTTAAAAGACGTTTGATTCCGGGGTCTTAACAATGATGCTGGCCGGTGTTGGGTGGCCTGGATGGCACCACATGGCGCCATCTGGGCCATCCATTCTTCCTTCTGTTGCAAGGGGTGCCATGGTACTCAGATCGAGATGATTCCTGCGTTGCCGGATTGCGATCGTCGCTCCAGATCCATCCGTACGGTTGAATTTTCCATTCGAAGCTTGTATGTATGTCGCATTTCCCCCCTAGCCGTTGATCTTCCTCGGACTTCGTATGCTACTACGGGACTTCGATCTTGACAATTTCGGAGGCGTTAGCCTCCGATTGTTGTCCTGATCAATCTGTACAATCCGATTGTCCATTCGAGGCCCTGCAATAAATCCTCTTCTCACCTGATCATAACAAGGACCTAATTAACCTAAAATATATAAAACTACTCTAAGTGCATAATGATGCATACTATGCAATATTTATAACATGAAATGCAAATCAAAGCCTAGGAACATGCATGAGCAGGGATTTTAACCTAAATAGATGTGTTTACATCAAAGGCCTAAAAGAACTACACTAAACAGCGAAGTTTAGAGTTAAAAAACCTGTTGTGGTAATCGTGTTGCCCTTTAACATGCTTGCATCTTAATTTTATTACGGAACTCAAAGAGAGATTAGTTGAGGGAGTCCTGGTCAAACTACGGGGAGGCATGAATTAAGGTCGGGTCCTTGAAAGCCTTGGTGGAGTTCCCTATTCTATTTTTGTGATTTTTATCATTTTCATTTTTTTCCTTCTTTTCTTACAAAATCAACACTAAGCTAAAACTACTCTTTTATTTTTTATTAATACCAAAGAGGGAAAATACCTAACTATTTTTTATCCTTTTTTTTTCTTTATATATTTCTTGGCTTTGAAGTTGTGAAAAGAAAGAGGGATTCGTATGTACAATCTCCAACGAAATAGCGAAAGAAGCGTTTTTATCATTTTCATTTTATGATTTTTTTGGCTTTTTGAATAAGACTAAGCTACAAAGCATCAAGGCATAAACTAAACTTTTATTACATTGAAAAGAGAGGAAACATTAGTTGAACTTGCAAGCAAAATTCCATTACAAGAAAGGTGGTGGAACCACTTACACAAAGCTTTAAAAGAGAAGTATTTACAACACACTCTTCACTCACTCCAACATTCGATAGATGGAGATGACAAGATCAACATGGTGCATGGTTTGGCGGGGTCACTCTTGGAGGAATGGAATCCAAAATGGTAATAGAACAAAGGTTGAGGTGGTGGTAATGATGGGGGTGATAAGGATTAGGTAAAAGGACATCTAAGGGAGTGTAACGAATGTGTGCCCCAGACGTATTTTAAGACGTCTGGGAGGTGGCTCAGACGTCGGACAAGACGTCTGGTATCACAACCAGACGTCTGATAAGACGTCTGGGATAGTTTCAAGACGTCTGGAAATCCGTTATTTTCGACACACGCGAGTCGCCTGCGCGCCTGAGCGCGCAGACCGCATATTCCCTCTTTTCTCTGCGGCTGCAGGCGGCCTGCCGCCTTCTCTCTCTCCCTCCGCGCGGCGTTAAAAGGGGCGCGCCTCCCCTCCCGTCTCCACCGTCTCCTCCTTCTTCTCCTTCCTGTGCGCGAGAGCGAGCGGACGCGAGGGCGGCAGCGGCGGCCGCAGTGAGCGCGGAGGTGCGGCGTGCCAGGGCGGAGCTCTGCCGTGAGGGCGAGCTCGCCGGAGCGGCTTGGCCGGCCGACGGAGGGCGCAGGGGGCGCGGAGCGACGCGGAGAGGGACCTGCTGCGGGCTGAGCAGCAGACGCGCAAGGTGCGACGCGGGCGGCGTCGCGAGCGGAGGCCGAGCAGGGTTCTGATTCTGGAAAAATTTCCAGAATCAGACGTCTGGGTTGATAGCCAGACGGCAAGGTCGACGTCTGTAGGATCATACAGACGTCTGAAAGGTGAGTTTCCGCTTTCTTCTTCCTTCTTGTCGACTGACCGTACTGAGGGAGGGGGGTTGGCTGTGCGCAGGTTCGCTGATTCGCCATCCTTTGCGAATCAGACGTCTGGAAGTTGTACCAGACGGCGGGAGTGACCTCCAGACGTCCGGAGGGACCATCGGACGTCTGGGATCTAGGCAGACGTCCCCGCAGACTTCTGGACGTCTGGGAAACCACGCTGAACAGGTAATTCTCTGATCCACTTTTTAAGACGTCTGGAAGGAGTTTCAGACGTCTGATTTTGCACAGTATCATCTTTTTCGACCCGTTTTGGGCCCGTTCGGGCTCCGTTTTCCGCGATTCGAGTTGCGTTCTCTTCAGAATTAATTCCTCTACTCATCTACAGTAGCTATACACTGTTTTGAGACACTCCTTGTGTTTGATCCTTGTGACAGGATCTTGTTCAGTTGCAGTCTTGAGAGTCGCAGAGGCACGCGGGATTCCCGATCACGCCCCCATTACTCCCATTGTACCTGGTAGAGTGGCTTAAGTTATTTTTAAAACCTGTTAAAGTATGGAACCATAACTAGAATCTAGGACATTGCATGAATCCTAGGAATGAGAAATGTATGGAATGATAGCTCCTAGGTGATGCATGAATCCTAGGGCTGGAAAACTAGTTGTATGCTAGATCCTAGGATGTGGCATGAATCTTAGGATGGAAAAACTAGTGGAATGTATAATACTGCAGTCTTGGAAAAATGGAAAGGAATATAAAGCTGCCTGTAATTTGAATTAACAGCTGCCTGTTATGAATAAAGAAACATGTTTGAGATCATGGATTTTGAGAACGTGAATCTGGAAAGTGAAACATATGATGTTCTGAGATAAAGAGTTGGAACCCTACGGGGAATTAGGAGTGGAACTCCTGGGAAGAAAAAGGAATGGAACTGAGATGTAGTTTGTACTGTCTCTTGGGTACGCAGTACCAAGGGAAGTACCTGTACCTGTTTAGTGCAGAGTGGGGCCAGCCGCCCCAGGGACCCGGGGTTAGGATTGGCCGCTCTGTACCGAATTGTTGGCTCTCGTGTACGTAGTACCGAGGAGAGTTAGTAGTGTTAGGAGAGTACTAGCTACCCCACGGGCCCCGGGGTTCTGCTAGCCTCCTTCACCGACTTGTTAGGCCCACTAGGGCAAACCAGGGTAGTTAGGCGAGGGTGCGCGGACTGTGGAGGGGCAAGGCCCCGGTTTGGTTACTGTGGAGGGGTTGGACCCCTGTTACTGAGAGGGCTCTGCCCTGGTTCCGTGCTGTGCTTTGGGCGCACCCGTTAACGGAAACGACTGACCGCGTGCCAGTGTGGGCTAGCTACCTGTGCGTTTATCACGCGTGCCGTAGTCACCGTTACGTCTGTCAGTGACCTTGGGGTGGTTGACTGAGGGTAGGATCACCACGGGGGACTCTCCCGGCCAGGAGAGCACCACGTGCTACTTCTACTTTTGGAAAAGACTGCAATCAAGATCGTTCCCACGAGGACATTCGAGATCAAGTAAAGGATCTGAGAAATAAATGAAATAGTGAGAAAAATTGAAAGATGTGAATAAAGGAAGTAATAGAACATAACAGCTACTGTACACTCTACTGTTGCCTTTAGTTAGTTTGCCACTCTACTCAGCGTTTTGCTGACGTGTTACACTCGTTACCTTTTTCAGGACCAGGTGTTGAGCAGCCAGGGTCGGCGGCTGCAGAGGATGCTGGGCCGAGTAGGGTCCAGTAGAGTTACCACAGCCTTTTGTACCCCTTTTGTTTCTGTTCTAGTGAGTAGTTTTTGTTTCCGCTGTACCTTCTTTACCTGCAGTTCTTGTTATATGATAAATGTTGTTTTACTGTTGTGGTGGTACCTACTGTAGTAGTTTCTTTCCTTACTGCTGTACTTTCTTACTGTTAGTTATATTCATGCTGAATGTGGTTTATTTTACTGTCTTTTGGTTACTTCCTCGTTGGACGACTAGGTCTTGGGATTAGTCGAGTCGGTCCGGTTCTCGTGTCTCGTAGGGACTCGGGAACCGGGTCGTTACAGGGAGGATGAAGTGTTCAAACTCCCTAATGTGGTTGAGGTTTATGGGCTTGGTGATAATGTGTTCGTTGGTCCTAATGTTGGTGGTAATCACTGCAAAAAAAAGTCTTTAGTGGCAAATTAAATAGTGTCATGTTATTCATTTGCCACTAATTCCTTTGATTTGACGGTAAATTTTTTGTATGTCACTATAACACTTCGTCAAATGATAATTAGTATTAGTGGCAAATATATTTGCCGCTATTACTTTCGATTTAGTGGTAATTGCTACTTATGCCACTATAATATTTTTGTCAAACAACAATTAGCATTAGTTGCAAATATATTTGCCGCTACAGCTTTGATTTAGTGATAATTTTTACTTAACTTATTATAATATTTTTGTTGAACGATAAATTGGTACTCTAGGTGGAAGGAGGCCATTATTTCATCTTCAATTTTTTTTTTAATAAGGGAAAATCTAAATTCAAACTTATCTCTTTAAATATAAAAAAAACTTCTAATTCCATTTAGTGGTGAGAAACATGTAGATAGAAATTAAAGAAATGTGACAACAATGTTGAAAACTTCTATTAATTAATGCACCAAGATATAATTTAAAATATACATTTACAAAAATATTTATTTTTTATGGTAGTAATAATGTGATTTTTAAAATCATATAATTTTTTAAGATAACAAAAAATAATTACAAATAGCAAAATAATTATAGAAAATATTTTTCGCATGATGATTCCCTACCTCTAATAAACCAATTTTCTCACATGAACCCTTCCAAATCCTAATCTCCTTGCGCTTAATACTACAAGAAAATGTATTTTGGAACATATATTTGTGACAATAAATGTTACCATCTCAAAATTGATATCATTTTGTGCCGATTTACTACAAAACAAAAAAAGATGGAGACACTGTTATATTATTGTAAAATCATAATCCTACTCTTTTTAAACCTTTTCCACAAACGCTATCGATGAAAACTTTCAACTTACCCAACCTCCTTTCTATGCCTTTTCGCCCATCCAATTTTCACAGAAAATACATCTCCCAAAACCCTCTTTCCTCACTCGCCTTTCTCACACAACACTGCCCCGTCATCTTTCCCCTCTTACTACAACACAAGTTAATTACCCATTAGAGAGGAATAAGTAGAATCCTCTTAAATAATACAAGATCCATCCATTCCCCCTGAAAAAAATTCCCACGTCCCTCACACCCCATCCTCAAAATAAATCGCGCGCACAACCAAAAAAACCCATACTCGCAACCCCCCCTCCCCCCTTCCCCCCAACAAAATCGCCAAGTTCTCTTTCCCTTTCTTCTTTTCCTCCCTCACCTCTTTGATCATGCATCCTCCTTTCTCACGCCGGTCTGCTCCTCTGCCCTATCACTCGATTGCCTCCTCCTCTCTTTGCTCCACTCCTCCGCCCTCCGCACCTCTGCCTGATGGCCTCCAATCCTCTCTGCTCCACTCGTCCTCCCGATCGTAGATTCTCATCTCAACTACGTAATCGACGAATGCTCAAGGAGGACGCTCGATTGTCGCGTCCTTCGATTCCGCCGTCTGCCTCCTCCGCTGGATCGTCGACCCTCCACCTGTTCCACCCGATCACCACCAACATCAACACCTGTGCTAGGTCCATCTAAGCCCCCAATCATTTACAACCCTGTCTAGGTAGAATATATACTTAATTTTGATTTGTTGTTTCTTTCTTTTTTTCCTTTTGGTTTAGAGGGTCAAGTCCTCGGGTGTGAAGGACAACAAGGATATCAAGTTGGAGGCATCAGAGAACTCAAATTTACTTAGTACTGCTTCTTTGGATATAAAGCAAGGTTAGGTCCTCGATGTGCTATATCTGCTACTTATTCAGTGAGTTCCTTTTTATCTTGATCTTTGTACAATGCAGAGTTTGCTGAACTTGGAAAATGAGGACATCTGCATCTATCTCTTGTTAGTGAATTCTACTAGCATTTGTTATTCACATTTGACTGATTAATTGTATAAAGTAGGGTCAAGTCCTCCTTGACTGTGGCCCTCTTTCTCCCTCTCTGTCCTCGCCACTGACCGCATCCTTAGCTGTTCTTCTCCGGCCACTCTCCTACCGCCACTACATCCACATCCCACTAGAAAGGTACCCTTTCTTGCTTGCAAATACCTGTAAAAGCACCAATACTGTCATTCAAAGGGCTGCAGCACTTGTGTCAACTTTTGAATGCATATGGAAAACAAAATATAAACAACCACATGGAAATGAGTATTCCCTGTCTCCATTCAACAAGTGTTCTTCCAATTATATTTTTCTTGAGAAAGATTCTTCTAATTATATTGCAAAAATTTTATTTCTTTGCTTTTTGAGGACCACAATTTTTGTATAACTTTTATGTTGGGCAAATGTAACCGCACATCTTTTTTTTTTTTTTTTGTTGAATCCAACTAGCTAAAATATACAAGATTGTTTGTCACATATACTTGTGATAAGAAAATATCCACCTCTTTATTTGCTAATGGAATTTTGAATTCATGAGATTCTATTGTACTTGAAAATTTAAGTCAAACAGATATTGATAATCAACATCCAAAGTGACTGAGTCCTTTGAATCATGTTCTGAACATGAATCAAAATTGGCAAAGTGGGCCAAAAGAGCATTAACTTAACTTAATTCTCCCAACATATAGGTTCTATCAATATTTGTTTTTTAAAGGTGGAAGGAATGGTGGTTATCTACTTGATAACCACCATGAAAATATATTAATTAGGGGCCATAAAACATGGCCAAAATTACAAATCGTTTGCCCAATAATTCGTTAAAGAAGAGATACAATTTATAAAGTGATCATCAACATGGGGTTTCGTCCTATCAATATGCACACATGTTTTAGTGAACTAGAGGAGAATGGCGCCATTGAGGTTGACAAATTTCTGATGGGTAGAGGAGAACTAGATTTTTGATGGGCATTATCTTGAGTGATAATCCTTTACCGTTTAAATAAAAATTTATTCATGCTTCTCAAAGCAAAATCAGCATTAGATGTCTCTCACCCCTCTTACTAATCTTTAGAAAATCCAAGGTACCACCATGAGAAATGATGGCATAAAGTTCTTACTATGGTTGACTTCCTTGAGACAGTTTCCTACCATAAGATATATTTTATTGTTGATGAGCCTAAACTAATTAGGGCTATCTTTCAATGACAAGTTGTTGAAATCTCCTTATTGGCACTTTTGTTATGTTCTTGAGTTTTGTTGCAGCATTTTCATTTGAGTCTTTCTTGTTGCTTCTTTTGATATCAGTATTTTTGTATTCTTAATGTCTTTATTGTAAGTTAGATGACTTGGAACTACCATTATTAGAAGTGAACCATATAAATAGTTAGCATAGATTATCCTCCCATTACTTACCATTACACACAACAACATAAGAATGGGATTAAACAGGATTTGATACCACTTTACAAGTCTTGGATGGACTTGAGCACTTTGGATGAGTTTTGGTCCTCCTTTTGGAGGGGAAACGTTCAAGGAGGTGGAAGCAAATTTAGAATAAAGAAGGAAAAAGCAAGGGTATTGGCAGTGCTGTGGGGGGTGTGGTTGGGTAGGAATGGGGTAGTGTTTAGGGACATCACGCCCTAAGTTGAGAACTTTGTTGCTTCCATTTTCTCCCAACTTGTATTTTGGGAGTCTGTCTTGTAACATGGAGATGTAATTGATTGCTATTATTAATGAATTGTGTGGTTATCACACAAATAATCACCTTTTCACCTTTCAAAAAAAAAAAGGTCAATCACATAAACAAAACATAGATTTACATGAAAAACCCTTCTTGATAGAAGGGAATAATCATGGGATCACAAGCCTTGGTACCCACTAGCAACTAGGGTCTTGTTTCCACTAACAGGAAAGGAGAGGTGCTACAATCTTTATAAAGCTATGGTGTGCATGGAGCCACAACCAAGGATCCATATGCCTGTTTATAAAGTAACTCTCTCAACACATGCCTAATGAGGTTTGGTATGAATTTCCAACTCAACATTCTAAATTATTCTTTATTTTGTTTGGGGGTGTGCAGGCATTTTAGCAGTTCAAGTGACATTATATACAACTGCTCAAGTATCTCTTCCAGTCTTAACTAGCATATTGGAAGGTCAAAAGAATACATGTAAAGGGAACCCGTGTTTTATGACCTATGATTACTTCTTTTATTGTTTCGTAAGAGAATTGAGACATGAAAACCATTTCTGTCCATGGGAAGAAAACCAGGGTTCAATGAAATGCCTGAAATGTACATGGTTATAAAAGAAGTGCCAATATTGTGAACTAGAGATGCACGTGTGGGTGGGTGGGTGGGTCAGGGTCACCATTCAAATGGTACATCACAAGGATCTTTGGATTAGGTCAGAAAAAGAAGCCTCTTATATCTTAATGAATCTCAAATGAATAAAAGAACCACCAGATTATCACAGCTTTGAAATTCAATAATTTTTCAAGAGAACAAGTTTGGTTTGCATATACAAAGAAACACTTACATTTATGATCTGAAAAGACTTGCCAACACACGATCTAAGTTTCTATATAAAAGAAATTTAAAATATCAATTACCTTATACTAATCCTTTATGACAGAGTGAAGAGACATGAGCATAGTGGACTAACTGAAATAAAGAACTTATCCTTTTTGATAGAGGTGGAAAGGATAAGCACTTTTGCTTTCCCAATTGGCAAAACTCCTGCTTAAAGTTGGTTAATAATGGAATGGTAGGAAATGCTTTACTTGGGATGCAAGAGGATGCCCCAATTGAAGGTGCCATAAAATGGTGATTGGAAATAGATGATGCTCTAACAAAAATGATAGGAAGGTAGAAATAGTACAATGCATCTGTTGGTGGTGGTCGGACAGTCGGTTTCGTGTTATATATCGTTGTAGTAAAGCCGGTTGTCACCAACGTTTCATATAAAATTTTTATTACTCGGAAAACTGAAAGAGTTCCCGAGGTCGAACTCAGGGAGCAAGTTATATTCTAGAGATATACAAGTTCTATTACAAAAATAAAGAGAGAGAGAGAGAGATGAAAATTTGGCTTCTTCTTCTTTTCTTCTTTCTTCCTCTTTGTCTTTGGTTTTTCCTGTTCTTTGTTCTTCTTCTTCTTCTGCAATCTTCAGATCTTCCCCTCGTGCTCTTCTTCTTCTGTTCTTCCTTCTACTTTCTTCAGATTTTTCTTCTGCTTTCTTCCTTGTCAGATTGTCTTCTTCTTTTCTTGCTTCTTGCTTCTTTTCATTTCTTCTTCTTTCTTCAGATTTTTCTTCTGCTTTCTTCCTTGTCAGATCGTCTTCTTCTTTTCTTGCTTCTTGCTTCTTTTCATTTCTTCTTCTGCAATCGTGGTGTTTCTGCCTTCGGCTACTAAGTCTCCCTTCCTTCTTCTTCAGCCTGCCTTCTGTGTTGCTCTGGCTGCTGGCTGTCCGTCGTCTGGCCCGGTGCTTCGACGACTTAACTGAGCAGTTGCTACAGTGCAGCTGCTTCTTCTTCCGCAGTCCTTCACCTGTGCCTGCACGCTCAAGAGTTCATCAGAAGGCAAAAACCTACTCTACCCCCCTCCCCCGCGTATCTCTCTCTCTGAAATCACTCATCGGAAGCTCTCCCAGAGCGCTACCGGGTAATCGGGTTCGGATCAGGCCCGGGTCCAGGCCCACCGGCGTGCGTGGTGGGCGAGGAGTGCAGGTCAGTCTAATCGGGTCGGGCCAGGTCCGCGGAGCGTGGTCACGGACGAGGCCGAGTCGGGTCGGGTCGGGTGAGAGGGACCTCACCCCGTGGTAACTGAGGCAAACAGCATACGGCAGGTTTTCAATTTATGTGTCCGCGCGCCTTTGAGAGATTCCGAGGTGGGACTAAATGTCCCACCCCAAGTCTCTTACGCCTGCAGCAGGGATGGTGCTCCCAATTGCGTCAGCTGTTGAGGCGTACAGCTCCAATCGAGGGCCAGGGTGTGTGCGTGAGATTCTTCCGCGCTGGCCGTGGCTATTCAATCTGGGATATCTCGGCTTGGAGCAACCTCGAGCAGGCTTCGAGCTTCCTCGCCAATGGCGGCCAAGGCCTGGAACCTGAAACCAATGGCACGGCCTCTCGGCCAAATCAGACAGGCGGAGGACCTTCGCCGTGGCACGGCGAAGGTGGTCAGGGGGTCTGCAGGGGGCGAGAGGGGGCTGTCTGGTCGTCCTAGGTCAAACTGTGAGCGAGGGAGTGGGTGTGTTCGGTGGGTCTGCAGGGGGTGTTTGGTGGGAAGTGGAAGGGCGGAAGAGGATCAGGGTGAGGAGGCGGAAGTTCTGCGGTGGTCGGCGAGCCGTGTGGGTCGCTGAGGTGATGGGAGCGGCTCGCCGGAGGGTGGTCGGAGGCGGAGAGGATGAGGGTGAACAGGGTCGGTAGAGGGCTTAATTGACTAAATCGAAAGCGGGGAAAGAAAGAGGAGGAGAAGGGGAGTAAGCCTAACTTAACTGCAGGGACGAAGGGGGATGAACAGGGCGACAGTCGTATCGACTGTCGCCGGAGAAGATGATGCTCAGGGAGAGGGGCGGCGGCGAGCAGAAGGCTGGAGAGGCGCCAGCTGGGTGCGGCGTGGCGCGGGAAGAACAGGGGAGGAGGTCTCTGCTGCTGGTAGTGCGGCAGAGCGAAGAGGTAGAGGGAGAGGATGTCGCCGGAGCTGGTGAGCGTCTGCCGGAGAAAGAAGAGACGAAAGCTGGGGGTTTTCTCCGTCAGATCCAGGCTGCCTTGGTCGGTGGAGCGGCGGGGGGTATTTATAGGGTTGAAGCAGGGAGGAAGGCGGAGGGAGACGACGTGTCTCCCTCGCCGGAGCATGGTCGGAATTCGAACCCATACCGTCCGTGCGTTCGCACGGCCGGTAGGGGGGGCTGCAAGGACCATGGGGGTGCTCCTGCGACGGCTGACGACGCAGGGCACCCTCATGTACACATGCCAGGTCCTCCACCTTACCCTGCGCGGCGCCATGCTCCGCGCAAGGTCGCCGGAGCATGGTGCTGGCAGGGTTTTGCAGGAGGGACCTGTTTGCAAAGAACGAAGGAGAGTTAGGGGCCTAAATGCGAGGGTTCAAAAGTTGAGGGCCAAAGAGTAAATATATGAGGACCAAAGTGTAAAGTCGGTCAAGGAGGTTTCTTCTTAGGCTCAAGTTTTTATACATGACTAATTAGGACCTAAGGAATCTGATGGTGAAATTTATTTTCATATTAAACCTTTTTTGACCGGTCAATTTGCGCAAAAACCCAAATTAAGTTATTAATTGGGCATGGTTCTCAATGTAGGTCAAAATGGGTTCTAAAGGCCAAATTGAAGGTTCTAAACCCTAGAGATTATTTTTATATGAATTTTAGAGGGTTTATTCTATTTTTACTTTGCCTCGAACCTTGTGAATTGAAGTGGGTTGTTTTAGGGTTACAGATTATCATTTGGTTCCTTGGAAGTGCTGTAGCCCTTGCTAGATCATCTCATCCCACTTTTATTCTTATTAAGCTGTTCTGACCTGTGTTTGGGCCCTGAATTACCCTGTATGCAGATTATACTGGTAAAATAGCATTTTTACCCCTTATGACTGGTTTTCTTCTCAAACTCAGAATTCTCTGAGTTAAGCCTTTCCTTGAGATATGTAGGAGCTTTTATCCTTTGTATTGGGTCAAAATGAGCTAGTTATGGCTCATGATGAGGTTCTCATCATACCCCCATGCCTAGCTTTTGCTAGTCCCTTAGCAAAAAAACTTAAGGTTTCAACCCTTGTTCTAGACCATGAAGTTTTCAATGGTTTTAGATAAGTGCCTTTTTATTTAAGCATAGATTAGGTTAGAATGCTGACCATAGGCCTAAAAGATACTCTAGTACCAATCAAGATCCAAATCTGTCTAGCCTTAGCCTCAGTCTTTTAGCAAAGGTTTTTAAGGCCCGCAAGAACTAACCTAAGGTTTATTGGACTTCGTGGTTAAAGCACCCGTGCTTGAAATGATTTTAGCCCTGGCCCAGTTCGCAGTGCGTTTTGTAAGAGAGAGATAGAAAGTTTTTTCTGTTTGGAGAGTTTTCTCTCTCTTTTTCTTTTTAGTTCTAGTCTAGGGTTGGCTTTTCAACACGGTCTGTATCAGATTCCTTGCTCCCATCATCAATCCTCAAGGGTTCCTGGCGATCGATGCTTCGAGATAGCACCGCCCATGGCAACCCCCGGAACCCTGGCTATTGAGATTTCGAGATAATCCCATCCATGGTATTCCGTGGCCGAATCCAGACCCTGGCAATTGACACTTCGAGATAATGCCATCCATGGAATCTGAACCAGCAGAGTGCTTACATGCCCCCCGTAGGATATGTAAATATCCTAAGAGACAAGCACCGAGGAGATGATATTTTGTTACGCATCTTCGAGGGGATTTTCCGCCTCTCTGCGCTGGGAACTCGTCCAAATCAACTTGTGTTGATCGGCCATTCCTATTCTAGGTGTTCTTTTCAGATTTTTGCGACGCTTCTGCGTGATTCTGATTTTTACGCTTACTGAACCAGGCTGTGTGTGAGATTAGGGTGCTTAGGTTACTGAGTCCCGTAAACCAAAAATTAGTTAACGAGGCCGAATACTCCCTAAGCCTTAGACCTAATACTTCAGCTTTTCATTTTCCTCAACCTCTTGAGGAGTGTCCAGATCTTAATGAGTACTAAGAGTCTATTCAAGAATGCCTAAGGTTTGCATTCTTACTAATCTTATTGTGCACTTTTCAGTTATTTTCTTGAATGAGGTCTAGAACTTAGGTTAATTCCTTAGTTCCTTACTAATGACTATCAACTTTTCTTATAATTTTGTGCTCCTTTTTCATTTTGTTTCTTCTCTCCTTCACAAAATTTTCCTTCTCCTCTTTTCCTCTTATTCTTTTTCGAAAAATTTTTTTTTTTTTTTTTTTAATTTTTATGGTATTTTTGGCATATGTGAATTTTTTTGTTTGAAACCTTTTCTTACGAGTTTTTGCACTTTCACACCCCCCCATGCCTAAGATTTGCAATGTCCTCATTGTAACCTAGGGGGTCTTAGTTCATTCCTTAAGACAGAAATTTGGGTGAGTGGATGGGTCGAGTTGAATTTTTGCGGACGATTTCAAATTTCAGATGCGAATATCTGAGTTGGGGTCGGCTGTCTATAAGGGTGAACTTCGAGTGCTGAAAGGTGTCAGAACAAGTTTCAGGTTTTTAAAGAGAATGACGGGTTGCCTCCCGTTAAGCGCTGAGTTTTACGCCATCGGCTGGGCGCAATAAGCTCAAGGGGAAAGGAGGATATGAGATGCCTCAGCCAAATCAGTAGAAGTTACATCAATGAACGGCTTGAGTCTTTGACCATTCACGATGAAAGGTTCAGAATCGTGGCTGAGTGGACTGATTTCGATTGCTCCATTTCCAAAAACCTGTCGGACCAAATATGGTCCGACCCACTTAGATCTCAGTTTTCCTGGGAAGAGTTTGAGTCGGGCATCAAAGAGTAGGACCTTTTGACCAGGATGGAAGATCTTTCTTGAGATGTGTTTGTCGTGGAAGGCTTTAACCCGCTCCTTGTAGATTTGCGAGTTCTCGTACGCGTCTGTGCGTAATTCATCGATCTCGCTGATTTGGAGTTTTCTGTGGGTCCCAGCCTTGGAAAGATCTAGATTACAGTTCCGTACTGCCCAATAGGCTTTATGCTCCAGTTCGACGGGAAGGTGGCATGCCTTTCCGTACACCAATCTAAAGGGAGACATGCCCAATTGGGTCTTGTGGGCGGTCCTATAGGCCCACAATGCTTCCGGAAGTCGGGCCGACCAGTCCTTCCTGTCAGGTCGAACAGTGACCTGTAGGATTTTCTTGATCTCCCGATTCGACAGCTCAGCTAGACCATTAGTTTGGGGATGGTAAGGAGTAGAGATTCGGTGAGACACCCCGTATTTGGTCATCAGTGACCTAAACTGAGCATTTGTGAAATGGGTCCCCCCATCAGAGATTATTGCACGAGGAATCCCGAACCTTGAGAAAATGTGTTGATGAATGAATTTGAGAACGATTTTGTGATCACAGGTTCGGGTCGGTATGGCTTCGATCCATTTGGACACGTAGTCCACAGCCAACAGAATGTATTCGAAACCATCCGAAACAGGAAAGGGGCCCATAAAATCAATCCCCCAAACATCAAAGATTTCGCATACTAGAATCGGTTGCATAGGCATCATGTTGCGATGGCTCATGTTGCCCAAAGTCTGGCAACGACTGCATGCCTTGCAATGACTGTATGCGTCTTTGAACAGTGTGGGCCAGTAAAAGCCGCACTGGAGGACTTTTGATGCGGTTTTATGCCCGGCAAAATGGCCACCGCATGCCTGGTCATGGCAGAAAGAGAGGATATTGTTGACTTCCCCTTCCGGGATACATCTCCGGATGATCTGATCGGCACCTATGCGGAAGAGGTACGGGTCTTCCCAAATGTAATACTTGGCATCGGAGCGTAATTTGTCTTTCTTGGCCTTCGGCCAATCGGACGGGGTCTGATGAGATGCCAAGTAATTTACAATATTAGCAAACCATGGAAGGCTAGTACCAATAGTCAGCAGGTGCTCATCGGGAAAATGCTCAGAGATGGGTCCGGAAGGGTCTATCATTTCAGAAGGAAGACGGGACAAGTGATCAGCTACCACGTTTTGTTTTCCCGCTTTATCGCGAATCTCGAGGTCAAATTCTTGCAACAGCAAGATCCATCGGATCAATCGAGGCTTCGCGTCCTTCTTTGCAAGGAGATGCCTCACAGCTGTGTGATCCGAGTATATGATGACATGGGAACCCAGAAGGTATGATCTGAATTTCTCTAGGGCAAATACTACAGCTAGCAGCTCTTTCTCAGTAACTGTATAGTTACGCTGAGCTTCATCGAGTGTTTTGCTGGCGTAGTAAATGACCACAGGTTTCTTGTCATTCTTCTGCCCCAAAACCGCTCCTACAGCGAAGTCGGATGCATCACACATGATCTCAAAGGGTTGAGACCAATCAGGGGACTGTAGGATCGGGGCTTGGGTGACTCGGTCACGCAGGATTTCAAATGCTTGAGTGCATTCCTTGGAGATTTCGAAGGGAACATCCTTGGAGAGAAGAGTGGTCAGGGGGCGTGCGATTTTTGAAAAATCAGGGATAAATCGTCGATAAAAACCGACATGCCCTAAAAAGGATCGGATGTCCCTGATCGAGCTAGGCATAGGAAGGCGAGAAATCAGATTAATCTTAGCTCGATCCACTTGGATACCTTTCTCCGAAATTGAGTGTCCCAGGACAATTCCCTCAGGCACCATGAAATGGCTCTTTTCCCAGGAAAGAACCAAATTCACGTCGATGCACCGCCTGAGTATCTGGACCAAGTGCTGGAGGCAATCGTCGAATGATGCTCCGAAAACTGAAAAGTCATCCATGAAGACTTCCAGATAATCACCTACCATATCTGAGAATATGGCAAGCATGCATCGCTGAAAAGTAGCGGGTGCATTGCAAAGACCGAAAGGCATCCTTCGGAAAGCGTATGTTCCGAAGGGGCAGGTGAATGTGGTCTTTTCTTGGTCCTCAGGATGGATTGCCACCTGGTTATAACCGGAGTACCCGTCAAGAAAGCAGAAGAACCTATTTCCCGCTAGTTTTTCGAGAATTTGATCAATGAAGGGTAGTGGGAAATGATCCTTCTTCGTGGAGGAATTGAGTCGACGGTAATCTATGCAGACTCTCCACGAGTTGGCTAATCGGGTAGGAATGATTTCTCCGGTCTCAGTCGTTATAGTGGTGAGTCCTGCCTTCTTAGGCACGACCAGAATCGGGCTCACCCAACGACTATCGGAGATCGGGTAGATGATCCCGGCATCTAACCACTTGATGATCTCCTTTTTCACGACCTCCTGCAGATTAGGGTTTAAGCGTCTCTGCATTTCACGAGAAGGTCGTGTGCCCTCTTCTGAATAGATATGATGAGTACAATAAGAGGGACTTATTCCAGTCAAATCATCGAGGGTCCATCCGATGGCTCTGCGATGTTGCTGGAGGACAACAATCAGACGGGATTCCTGTTCAGGATTAAGGTTGGCATTGATGATCACAGGAAGGGTCTGATTAGAACCCAAAAAGATGTATTTCAAATGAGCAGGAAGGGGTTTCAGTTCGAGGATGGGGTTTTCAGCAGCAGCGGGTGGTTCAGTATAGATGTGAGGTTCAAGGGTGGGAGTTATTGGGTTGTTCACATCTGGATTTGACTCCTCTATTTGCGGGTCGAGATCCTTCTGTGGTTGATGAGGAATACTCAAGTCATTCTGGAGGTGTGATTCATCAACCAAAGTCTTGATGTCACAAATTTGCTCGATGACGCCGCAATTAATTCCTTGTTGGGCCTTAAATATATCAATTTTCAGTGTTTGATCTCCAAACTTAAGCTCTATTTGGCCCTCCTCACAGCTGATGTTGGCTCTAGCAGTAGCCAAGAAAGGTCTCCCTAGAATGATTGGTGTATCCCTAGGGTTCTCAGGTGCATCCATGTCTAAGACTATAAAGTCCACTGGAAAATAGAAATCCCGCACTCTTACGATAACATCCTCGAGAATCCCTTTTGGTGACTTTATAGATCGATCTGCTAATTGTAATGTCACCTCAGTTGGTTTCAGCTCAGATTCTTCCAGATGGTCAAGTAAGGATGTGGGTATCAGATTTATAGATGCACCTAAGTCTAACAATGCTCTGTCAAATTGGGTACCACCTATCTTACAGGAGATCAGGGGAGTTCCAGGATCTTTTGCCTTGGGTGGGAGTCTACTAAGGATTACAGAGCTGGCTTGCTCTGACAGAACAATTGGGTTCCCTCCCTTGGTTCGCGGCTTACGCTGGGGTGTACATATATTCTTTAGAAATCGTGCGTAAGCTGGTACGTGGTGGATTGCATCCATCAAGGGGATGTTTATGTGGACCTGCTCAAAGAGCTTGACCAGGTCCTCCTCAGGGGCCACGGGTTTGGTGGTCTTCTTTCCCTTGGTCAGGGCCTCGGGAAACGGGATCTTGGTTGGTTCCTCTAGGATAGGTCCTGGTTGTGGGTCTGGAACAGCGGTACCTTGGATAACTATCCTAGGGTCATGATTATCAGGCTGGGAGTGGTTTGGATAACGCGGGTCCTGAGTTGTCTTACCACTACGTGTTGTTACAGCATTTAATCCGGCCTGATTTTGGTTTGGATTTGGTAGGAGGGGTGGCTGCTGCTGAAATCCCGTATGAGAAGTAGAGGCTTCCATCTCGTCTGGAGATGGGGCAGTAGGGGCCTGATAAATCCATTGAGCGTGGCCTAAATTTGGATTCATAACGCGCTTCTGGGTTGGCACGTTATTTGGGTTAGGAAGGGGTTGGGAAGGGAGTGTGCCTGGCTGGCGAGAATTTGCCAACTGGGCCAGCTGAGTTTTAACTTCAGTAAGCTCGTCCTGGTGCTGTTTTTGAATGGCCGCATTCGATTTTTGAATGTCAGCCAGAGTCTGAAGGATTAAGGACATTTGATCTTGATTTGGCCCTGATGGATAAGTAGGGTTGGGCCGAGGCTGAGGCGGCTGGTAGTGATGAGAGGGCTGTGGGCGGGACTGAAAAGGTGGTCTCCGGGTTTGAGGATTTCCCGCCCACTGAAAATTTGGATGGTTTCGCCATCCAGGGTTGTAAGTATTGGAGAATGGGTCGTTCTGGATGGCGTTGAGGTCCTCGCAGGTCTGAGGAACCTCCTGAGAATCAGGGAAAGGGGGAATGGAGTTCCCCCGACTGGTGAAGAAAGGATCGGATGATCTTCCAGTCCAAGAATCAGATGGGGATGGATATGGATCCATCCCAGGGGAGGATCGGTGGAGGATGTTTTGCACAGTCTCCTGTGTGGAAGGAGGTTGTGCAAAGGAGTTACGTGCAGAGGTGGCTCGCTGCAAGTGCTGAGTCAGCTCATCCACCTTCTTTTCAATAATTGAGACCTTGTCCAATCGACTGGCCATTAATTCCAGGTCGACTGATGCGGACAGGCCCTGCATCTCATGTGCTCCCTTAAGATTCGTCGCTGCGCGGGTATTCGTCCTGTCGAATAATCCCATGGAGTCATTGTTGATGGAGTTCTCGCACATGTTTTCGAGAATCTCCCATACGGTGTCTTCATGTTGACCCATGATGTTTCCTCCGCAGGTTGCATTGACGAAAAGGCGGATGTCCTCACGGAGTCCCTGGTAAAAAGATTGGACTTGTTCCCATTTAGGAACTCCGTGATGGGGGCACTTCCTCATGAGATCCTGAAAACGATCCCATGCTTCATGGAGAGGTTCTCCTGATTGTTGAGTGAAGTGTGTAATCTGATGGCGCAAGGCGTTGGTCCGACCAACGGGAAAGAACTTTTTCAAAAACTCGGATTGAAGTTCTTCCCAAGTGTTGATCGGCCGGGTCTGAGTTTGATACCAATGGGCGGCCTTGTCCATAAGAGAAAAGGAGAACATCTTCATGAGAAGAATATCCCGATTTTGCGCATCTGATCCAAAAGTGTGGGCCAGATGTTTAAGCTGTTTGATGTGCTGGAAGGGATCTTCAGAATTAAGCCCATGGAATTTAGGTATAGCGTGAATCATGTTGGGCTTTAGTTCGGAATCAGGTCCTCCAATCGGGATTCTAACTCGAGGCTCAATGGCCACCGCAGCAGGATTGTAGTGGTCCCGCATCATAGGACGCTGCGGTGGGTGCACGAAGTTTTGGAAGAGGTCATTGAGTCGCTGGAGCTGGTGTTCCAGATTATTTTCTTCCTCAACTGGCTGAGCCATGATGGGGGAAGAAGAAGAACTTGGTTCTGAATCAGAAGAGAGAATAATGTGAGGGTGTTGCTGCACAAACACGGGCGTCGAGGCTTGGCCTTGACGAGAGTGAATTTCTAAAGGAGGTCTTAAGGGTGGTCTTAGAGACCTCCTTCCGTACATGCACAGTTGGGAGAGGTAAGTTTAGAAGGTGATGGACCCAATCAAGTCACCCAAAAATGTGTTGGGTGACTATAGAGGTGCGGGGCAGATGGACCCCTTGATCAGAAAGATCGTCCACCTGAGAATTACCTGGGCAGCCAGAGAGGGAGAGTCCCGCGAAGACCCCTACACGGTAGAGCGTCCCCACGGGTTACAGGGTTTCCCCCACCCGACCTCTCTTGTCACTGCGGTTCCAGGTAGACCAGAATGGGGATCTTGACCTCTTAAGTCTACCGATTTTAAGATCAGGGTGCTTAAGGTTTCACTTGAACTTTAGTCTTTTTAAGTGCAAAGAGTGACCTAATTTAAGGTTGGTTAACCCAAGGGGTCAACTTTACCTATTGTTTTCTTTAAGAGCTTTTAGGTCCTGTCTTTTAGGGTTCAAGTGTTTAGAGAGCCAATTGTTTAGGATTTTTCTTGTATAGGTATTTTCAGACAAGGGCTTGGGCACACTTCATTTTGTTTTCTCAATTCTTGAGTTAAGTAGTGTGTCTCTAAATCCCTAGTGTTGGATCCTAGGTTGGCTCTACTTGGTCCAGTTAATTCTTTGTTGGGTAATTAGGGCTCAAGCAAGAATGTGTTAGCCCTTAAATACCCTTGATAGTGTGCAGAAATAATGAGTTGAAAACATGCAACTTTTATGGTTACTAAATATGGAAAACAGGTTAGTCCTATATTGCTTGTTCTTTTCTTTTCTTTCTCTTTAGAGTGTAGGGGTTAATAGTGAGAGAAAAGATTTACCTGTCTTCGGAGTAGTTGTTGTGTGGTTGCGTGTCTTCTTGAGTACCTGTAGCTGCACAAAAGAGAGGAGATTATCAGAAATTAAAAGATACAGGAATGTTTACCTCTAGAATAGCCGTTGCTCCCCGGCAGCGGCGCCAAAATGTTGGTGGTACAGGACAGTCGGTTTCGTGTTATATATCGTTGTAGTAAAGCCGGTTGTCACCAACGTTTCATATAAAATTTTTATTACTCGGAAAACTGAAAGAGTTCCCGAGGTCGAACTCAGGGAGCAAGTTATATTCTAGAGATATACAAGTTCTATTACAAAAATAAAGAGAGAGAGAGAGAGATGAAAATTTGGCTTCTTCTTCTTTTCTTCTTTCTTCCTCTTTGTCTTTGGTTTTTCCTGTTCTTTGTTCTTCTTCTTCTTCTGCAATCTTCAGATCTTCCCCTCGTGCTCTTCTTCTTCTGTTCTTCCTTCTACTTTCTTCAGATTTTTCTTCTGCTTTCTTCCTTGTCAGATTGTCTTCTTCTTTTCTTGCTTCTTGCTTCTTTTCATTTCTTCTTCTTTCTTCAGATTTTTCTTCTGCTTTCTTCCTTGTCAGATCGTCTTCTTCTTTTCTTGCTTCTTGCTTCTTTTCATTTCTTCTTCTGCAATCGTGGTGTTTCTGCCTTCGGCTACTAAGTCTCCCTTCCTTCTTCTTCAGCCTGCCTTCTGTGTTGCTCTGGCTGCTGGCTGTCCGTCGTCTGGCCCGGTGCTTCGACGACTTAACTGAGCAGTTGCTACAGTGCAGCTGCTTCTTCTTCCGCAGTCCTTCACCTGTGCCTGCACGCTCAAGAGTTCATCAGAAGGCAAAAACCTACTCTACCCCCCTCCCCCGCGTATCTCTCTCTCTGAAATCACTCATCGGAAGCTCTCCCAGAGCGCTACCGGGTAATCGGGTTCGGATCAGGCCCGGGTCCAGGCCCACCGGCGTGCGTGGTGGGCGAGGAGTGCAGGTCAGTCTAATCGGGTCGGGCCAGGTCCGCGGAGCGTGGTCACGGACGAGGCCGAGTCGGGTCGGGTCGGGTGAGAGGGACCTCACCCCGTGGTAACTGAGGCAAACAGCATACGGCAGGTTTTCAATTTATGTGTCCGCGCGCCTTTGAGAGATTCCGAGGTGGGACTAAATGTCCCACCCCAAGTCTCTTACGCCTGCAGCAGGGATGGTGCTCCCAATTGCGTCAGCTGTTGAGGCGTACAGCTCCAATCGAGGGCCAGGGTGTGTGCGTGAGATTCTTCCGCGCTGGCCGTGGCTATTCAATCTGGGATATCTCGGCTTGGAGCAACCTCGAGCAGGCTTCGAGCTTCCTCGCCAATGGCGGCCAAGGCCTGGAACCTGAAACCAATGGCACGGCCTCTCGGCCAAATCAGACAGGCGGAGGACCTTCGCCGTGGCACGGCGAAGGTGGTCAGGGGGTCTGCAGGGGGCGAGAGGGGGCTGTCTGGTCGTCCTAGGTCAAACTGTGAGCGAGGGAGTGGGTGTGTTCGGTGGGTCTGCAGGGGGTGTTTGGTGGGAAGTGGAAGGGCGGAAGAGGATCAGGGTGAGGAGGCGGAAGTTCTGCGGTGGTCGGCGAGCCGTGTGGGTCGCTGAGGTGATGGGAGCGGCTCGCCGGAGGGTGGTCGGAGGCGGAGAGGATGAGGGTGAACAGGGTCGGTAGAGGGCTTAATTGACTAAATCGAAAGCGGGGAAAGAAAGAGGAGGAGAAGGGGAGTAAGCCTAACTTAACTGCAGGGACGAAGGGGGATGAACAGGGCGACAGTCGTATCGACTGTCGCCGGAGAAGATGATGCTCAGGGAGAGGGGCGGCGGCGAGCAGAAGGCTGGAGAGGCGCCAGCTGGGTGCGGCGTGGCGCGGGAAGAACAGGGGAGGAGGTCTCTGCTGCTGGTAGTGCGGCAGAGCGAAGAGGTAGAGGGAGAGGATGTCGCCGGAGCTGGTGAGCGTCTGCCGGAGAAAGAAGAGACGAAAGCTGGGGGTTTTCTCCGTCAGATCCAGGCTGCCTTGGTCGGTGGAGCGGCGGGGGGTATTTATAGGGTTGAAGCAGGGAGGAAGGCGGAGGGAGACGACGTGTCTCCCTCGCCGGAGCATGGTCGGAATTCGAACCCATACCGTCCGTGCGTTCGCACGGCCGGTAGGGGGGGCTGCAAGGACCATGGGGGTGCTCCTGCGACGGCTGACGACGCAGGGCACCCTCATGTACACATGCCAGGTCCTCCACCTTACCCTGCGCGGCGCCATGCTCCGCGCAAGGTCGCCGGAGCATGGTGCTGGCAGGGTTTTGCAGGAGGGACCTGTTTGCAAAGAACGAAGGAGAGTTAGGGGCCTAAATGCGAGGGTTCAAAAGTTGAGGGCCAAAGAGTAAATATATGAGGACCAAAGTGTAAAGTCGGTCAAGGAGGTTTCTTCTTAGGCTCAAGTTTTTATACATGACTAATTAGGACCTAAGGAATCTGATGGTGAAATTTATTTTCATATTAAACCTTTTTTGACCGGTCAATTTGCGCAAAAACCCAAATTAAGTTATTAATTGGGCATGGTTCTCAATGTAGGTCAAAATGGGTTCTAAAGGCCAAATTGAAGGTTCTAAACCCTAGAGATTATTTTTATATGAATTTTAGAGGGTTTATTCTATTTTTACTTTGCCTCGAACCTTGTGAATTGAAGTGGGTTGTTTTAGGGTTACAGATTATCATTTGGTTCCTTGGAAGTGCTGTAGCCCTTGCTAGATCATCTCATCCCACTTTTATTCTTATTAAGCTGTTCTGACCTGTGTTTGGGCCCTGAATTACCCTGTATGCAGATTATACTGGTAAAATAGCATTTTTACCCCTTATGACTGGTTTTCTTCTCAAACTCAGAATTCTCTGAGTTAAGCCTTTCCTTGAGATATGTAGGAGCTTTTATCCTTTGTATTGGGTCAAAATGAGCTAGTTATGGCTCATGATGAGGTTCTCATCAGCATCCTTCTCATAACCCTTACATGGTTCATTGGTCACAATGATGCTCGTTAAAAATAACTTCTTGTTTAAGATCTTTGCATAACTTCTCCTTTTTGTAAAAGATCTTTGCATAACTTAACTTTCTAATGGAAAGTAAGCTCAAGGGACACTCAGGGTCAGAGTAAACATCTAGAGCTTCAATTTGGAAGTAGAGTTCATTGTTTCAACATAGATAGTAAGTGAATAGGAATTGTTGACCAGGCCTATGGATGTGATTTTTTGGAAATTGTTTTGATTTTTTTTCCTTTTATTTTTTTGAATACTTATGAGTATATAGGATAATATAATTTCTTTTACCCATAAAGCAACTAAATACATTGAGTTCACAACCCAATCATATGATGATGTTGAGGCTAAATTCATGATAGTTTCCATGGCATTAGCAAAAGTTCTGGACGTAATCAATCTGTCAGAGGATGCAGACCCTACCTCTCAATAAAAAGAAAAAGGATCCAGACCCTAACACTGGTGGTATTACTCTCACAAATTGCACAAGGCAACCAAAGTCCTCCCATGAAAACTGCATGGTTGTAGTCCTCGATAAGGTAGCTGTCTCTATAGTAGCTTGTTTAATAACTATAGAAAATTACACAAAATTTCCTGATCTTTTTATGAGAATTAAATGTAGTCCCTGATCTTGAAACATCATTAATGTCATCCCCGAACTTTTCAATTTTTGAATTTAGTCTCTGCAAACATTGCCAATTTTTGTTAGATTTCGAAAAGGCATCTTTGTTGAAATTTTGTTTAAGAGGTAGAAGGTTGACAACTTGAGATTTATGGAAAATATTGAGGGAGACTGCCCAGGGCCAAGGAAAGAGCTAGTGTTCTGTACAACATTTTCAAAATGAAACTAATCACACGATGGGATTTCTCTGCAGCCAAAGTGGTTGAAAAAAATAGAAAAGAGCACGTATTATTAGCCCTAAAGCTACATAAAGGCTTAGAGTGTCTACATCATCTATAGGGTGTTATAGCTGATCTTTGTAGGGAAAATTTGATTGTATGGAAAGGGACAAAAGCTCCATCTATAGGACTTCTCTCCAAACGATTGTCATGACATGGTCAGTTGGGAGGAGGGTGCCTTTCTATTTGAGAGGCATACAGGAGGTTGAATGGGGATGGATCGGTGATTGATGTAGACTATGCCAGAGATTGTAGGCTGATTTAGGCCACCCCATGTCCTCTAAAGGTCAAAAGTTTTGCTTGGATGCACAGAAGGAGGAAGATGCTACTCTTTTCAATAGGAACATTGTATAGTTTGGAACTCTATATGCCAGATTATTCTTCCATATTATTCACAAGCTGATGTCTAAAAATGCTGTGAGATAATTTTTGCATTATAGTAGTGCACTTACGAGATCAATTTTTAAAAAAAATGGAAAGATGAGTACGAGTGTCGATCTCAGGGATGCAGGAAATCGAATCAATTAGTCGCTAAGTTTATTGTCACACGATGTTTGCTTGCATGCAGAATGGAGAGAACAAAAGAAAGGGAGAGAGGGAGAGTGAGAGATCTGTGATAATGGTGGTTATAACATGGAATAGCATAAATAGAACATAGTTTAGAATGACAGAGCAACAATGATAACAATGAAAGCTACTTTGTTGCATAGGCAAAAATTGTCTTGCTAAAACACAATAATACTAGATGATTGCTTAAAGAAACATGAACATTAAACTAAAGGAAGCTAGAAAATGAATGCGAAAAATGGAAGGGCATCGAGGCAGCCACGACGGTGGAGGAAGCTCTGTCGGCGGCTCAGCGGCTCTGGGAAGGCACTTGGAAACTCTAGAAGGTGGAGACTTGCTTAGTAGAAGATGCTAGCAAATGGAGGCCTTAGGGTCCTTTTATAGGAGAAGGGCCCCTTTTACCAAAAGATTTGGTCACACATGGCACGCACAGCCGTGCACAGCCATGCACTTGCACGCTCGTCACTTATCACTCGCGTAGCAGTGCACCGCTACGCCGGTGAGGCGGTAAGCACTGCCAGCCGTTGATCTCCCATTTGATGGTTGAGAGGGCACGAGCATCGTGCCTATAAATCGCGCGCAGCTAATCACAAAGGCACTGGAGGCGTCAGATCATCGGTGAACAGTTGAAATCTCACTCAGATCGCGCTCAAAATCAACTGTAGCGCGATGGGGGCACGTCAGATTGAAAGTGATCGCACACATGTATCTAGCGCTTCATCTATCTCACCATGTGGCCACTCGTGCGTCGCTTATCTCTAATCAAGCGACCCAATTAAGAGCGCCTCTCATGCTGAGAAATCGAGAGCACTTGCGAGGATTCGAACCCACGGTGCTCGCTTGATAGTGCTCATGTCCACTGTTGTGCTGTGGGTGCAATTGTGTCTAGAAGTTGATCATGCGAGTGTGTGGTCTCGATCGTTGGATGGAGATCCAACGGTCGAGATTTCTTGAGGATCTCTCCTTCAGTGCATAATGTGCGATGGATGGGGTGATGTGTCCAATTTGTGGTAGTTGGATGGACAACCAATGACCTTGATTGATGTTGGGTGCAATGGATGCTTGAACGGGTGCCACGTGTCACATTTTGGGCGATTGATCATTAGATAAATGGTTAGAACTGCCTAGGCTTGTTGTGGGAGCTACAAAGGTCGAATTGAGGTGATTTTGGCTTCGTTGGACTTCCTTCATCGATTTGGATCCATCTGTACGGTATGATTCAAGGTGCTTTTTTATAACCTGGTCATTAAACATTAGCTCCGAGCAATATCAATATAAAACAATGCATGATGCATGCATTGCTCCCAATCCCACTATATCATGATATTTATGCGCATGCACTCTCGAAATTGACTCTAATTGATGTAATTAACATTATTATATGTAGAGTCATCACCGATCCATATTTAATGTGTTGAAATTGTGTTTGAGGAATGCATCTTCCAATGATGGATTCTTTGTCTTCTTGCTCAGACTTGCCCTTTGGATGCAAATACTTGGCTTTTCAGTGAGGTCATTGTCATCATTGTTATGGATACAAGTATACAGGTTGGGGGTCTTAGGTGTGGACAGTGCAGCCTATGCCAAAGCAGGTTATGATTTAAGTAGTTTTATCAATCCCCCTGTTCCCCAACTAGTGAGAGAGCACTCAATTTCTGATGAATTGGTGGGCAGATCTATCCATGATCCAGCCTACTACTCTTCTCTATATGAAGACAGTCAGACCTGTAGGCACATCCATGAGGTATTTAACATTTATGGATGCTCTATTGCATCAATTTCTGAGTGAAAGTCATATTTTCACAACTTCAAAGTGATCCAGATGATAGGATTTTCGCAACATGCATTCTTTTTTTGTTTGAGTAATAAATATATACTTATAATTAATACAATTCCTTTCTATGCCTTTTCCATAAATGCCATCCTTTGTAGAATTTTTTACAGTTCACCTTTTCAATGCCAATCTTTTCACCCTTAACGGTGCCTTGAAATTTCTTTTGCAATAATGGAGTGTCTTTTCAAAAAAAGTGATGGAATATATCTTTTTGAAATCTGTTATGTGCTTCAATTTTAGATCTTAAATGTTATGCTTGGTGCAATGAAAATTTAACCAGAGAATTATTTTCTAGGATATAGGCAAGATATTGGCATCTTAGATATTACAATGAATAACATAGTTTAAGTTTATTAATTGTTTTGAAATTCTTTCTTGATTTCAGAATAATCTGGATGAGCTTTTCATGCTAATGCATTTCCTTGATGCAGGTAAGGTTTGTTTATGGTAATTGATCATTCAAAATTCAGAAGAACTTATTTTAGATAACTACAATATGTATGTCCTTATTGTGCCCTTTGATCACTGTCATTCTCATCATCCATGTGTTTTAGTGACAGTTCCTTTTTTTTGGTGTTCTTTTAGCTTGCAAGTTTAGAGGAATTTTAGGAGTTCAAGGATATCAATTAAGAGGAGTAGATTGCTAGGCTTCATAAAATGTTGGCCCCACACTTTCACAGGAGTTTGTTTCCTTTTTGCTTTTTCTTTTTTTTTTACGATAACATCAATTGTTTCTGTCATTGTAGAAAAAAAGGGAAGAGGAATATAGTGCTAAACAAAAATTTCATCAAATATGAGTATATTTATAATATGAATTGGATAACAGATATGAACATTCATGGGTATGAAAGAATGACCATATTTCTATATGGATATGGAATTTATATGTGTATCCTTCTAGAAATGGATAGAGCACCAAATTTGGTGTGGATTAGTTGCTCTCTATTATCATTGGTATCTCATAAGGAAAGTCTACTATTAAAAATTTGGTAAATTTCAATTATTGTGGAATTGTATCACTGCATCCGAAAGTTTGCAACTACCATTATCCTACATAGGACTTTTGTTATTTGGTGTTCTGTTGTAGCTTGTATTAACTTCAGGAAGAGGAGACATTAGCTTATGTGTTGAAATGAATTTCCATATTTATTGTTAATTTATAAAGAACTTCATTAAGTAGTATCTCTTTATTTGATTCTGTGATAAATATTATTATTTATTGTTTTTGTAGTTGTATTCTTCTGATATATCCCAAAAATCTTTTGTTGATCCATCTCTTATTGATGTTCTTAAGGTAAGCTTTTACATTTGCTTTGGATATCTAGGCACTTCTTATCATAGCATGCATAAACTAGGTGATCTTCTGGTGTTGATTGTTTTTGTTTGTTCTTTTAATAGTTATCCTTTGCAACCTTAGAAGATGCAACTGGTACTATTGTCAATCTCATTGTTGTTGCTACTAACAAGAAGATAGTTTGTATGATACTTGAAAATTCTTTGCCGTTGCTAAAGTTGAAGGCTATACTATTTGGAGTTGTTGAAGATGTTTGTTAGATAAATATGATTTTGCATATGATTTTAGTTGGGTTAATGAAGTGCTTCATATTTTAGCTAGATTTGTTGGAATTGATTCTCATTGTATTTTTATTTTTTTCTGTATTTTTCTTATCTTTTCTCTTCTATTACCCTTAGGAAGGGGATATGTACTTTGGTGATTGGAAAGTCAATAAAAGACTTTGTGCTCGTGTTCTTATGTTTTGTGCTTGTTAAGAAAATTTATTTCCTAGTAAAGATTAAAATTAAGTCATATAAGTATTATTAAAGTGAATCAACAGTGACAATTAAATGATAAAAGAAAGTACCATTAAAATAAATAATTAGTGATGATGTAGTGACATAAGAAAGCGTTATTAAAGTAAATCAATAGTAGCAATTTAGAGATAAATAATTACTTCTAAATAATATTAATAAAGGCAATTAAATGATAAAATAAAGTGCATATCAATGGATGGCTAGGATAGGTTTTCTAGTGGTGCTTAGATGATCCTAAGGCCTAGGTTAGTTGGCGCCAAACAAAGAGATATGAGGGGAGTTTGGTGACCTTAGGGTGGACGACTAGGATTGATTTTTGAGGAGGTGGTTGTAGGATCTAGGGTTAGGAATAATTGGCACCAAGTGTAGGGTTACTTAGGTGGTTAGTTAAGGGTTGGAGGCCACCCTTGATGGCCGTCCAAGGTGGTTGCTGACCACCAATTTTGGTGCCAATTTGAAGTCTTCTAGAAGGGTCCATTTTGGCACCATGATTGAATGGTTTGGATGGGTTTTATGGGGATGTGGATGGTTGGGATGGGAGGCTTTTTGGAGGGAATTTTTGGTGCCATTTATGGGTGGTTTTTGGAGGGAATTTGGTGGTGCCTTTTGGTGGTAGAGAGAGGTGAAGGGATGTGTAGTGTTGGTGCTAAAATGAGTAGGGGTAGGTGAGCTTAGGTAGACTTAGGTGAGGTTAGTTGGTGGAGCTTAGGTTAGGTGAGTTAGGGTTAGGTTTAGGTGCCATGGAGGTAGACCTAGCTAAGCTAAGCTAGCTTAGCTAGTAGGTGAGTAGTTGAAAGAGGTAGAGGGAGCTAGGGTTTTGGGGGAGAGGAGTTGGAGATAACTGAAAGGAGCTGCACTGGAGCACATCTGAAGTTGAGGGAATTTTCCTGGAGTTGATTTTGCTGAAGAGGTCTTCATGAGAGCTTAGCTAGCTAATTCTTCTGCTAGCAGCCAAGCTTGAGTAGTAAAGCTAAGTTGAGCTGGACTCAACTTGTTTGGAGCTGTGTTGAGCTGGACCTGCTTCTGGTTGGAACTCCCAAGCTAGCTTAGCTACTAAGTTGACAAGTAGTAGCTAAGCTGGAGGGAGTTCAGTTGTTGTGAGATGAGTGGAGCTGTGGAGAGCTAGACTTGAGCTGAGGTGAACTCTAGTCAACTAAGTTGAGCTAGCTTAAGCTCCCCATGAACTGATTGGAGCTAAGATGAGCTAGACTCAATTAAGTTGAGCTAGATCTGATTTGACTTGAGCTAAGTTAAGCTAAGTTGAGCTACCCTGAGCTACCATCCACCTAAGATGAGATGAATGGAACTTGAGAGAGCTAAACCTAATTCAGGTGAGTTGGTATTCAGCTGTGATAAGCTAGATTTAGCTAGTTTCCAACTGAATTGAGCTTCCTCTTCACCTGTTGCATTCCTGAATGTTGGGTTTTAGGGATCTGGCTATCTGTTCATCCCTAACACTTAAATAAGTGTCAAAAATGTAAAAAATCATGCAATGCATGCCTAACCTAATGATGCTTAAATGCAACTCAGAAACACATTTGTGTAGTTAAAATTCTAAGAGCTAGATTCTTTTTAGGGTATAAGAATGATGATAAATTGACATTTATCACGCCCCCATGCTTATCTTTTGCTAGTTTCTTAGCAAAACTTAATTTTACAAAATAGATTTTTGGGAAGGACTAATTTTTTTGACTTTTTTTTAAGAAAAAGGAGGTTATGGGATTTTGGTTGATTAAAACATGGAAGGCACTGGATTTGTTAAAGATAAACTTCAAGATTCGGCCTTGGATCCAAAAATTAGATGAATCAGGATTAATGTATCCTTTACAAATTCAGAAGTTAACTCCTTGACAATTCAATTGACTCGAAATTGTTTTGCAGTTAGGATTTCTTTGGCTCTTGAATCCGACTCGCAACTTGCATAATCTTTGAAAACCCTGTCAGTGCTTGTGAATGCCAACATTTATAAGGTCATGTTTATATTTAATTTATTTTTGTTTTGGACTCCCCTATGCTTATTCCTAGCTTAACCCTACAATAGATGAGTTGAGATCATCATTCCTGTTACCAATTCTCGAGGGGGTTTTGACACCAGCACTTTGAGGTAGTACTGTCCAAGACATCACTTAGGAGCTTACAACCCCAAAATATAATGCGCTATAAAGGGGTGCTTGATGAGAACCTCATCATGAGCCATAACTAGCTCATTTTGACGTAATACAGAGGATAAAAGCTCCTACATAACTCAAGGAAAGGCTTAACTCAGAGAATTCTGAGTTTAAGAAGAAAACAAGTCATAAGGGGTAAAAATGCAATTTTACCAGCACAATCTGCAAATAGGGTAACTCAGGGTCCAAACATAGGTCAAACTAACCTAATAAGAAGGAAAGTGGGATGATCTGATCTGATAAGGGCTACAGCAACTCCAATGAATTAAATGACAATCTGTAACCATAAAACAAATCCACTTCAATTCACGAGGTTCGAGGTAAAGCAAAAATCTACTAAATCCTCTAAAATTTATAGAAAAATAATCTCTAGGATTTAGAACCTTCAATTTGGCTTTAGGAACCCATTTTGACCTACATTGAGAACCATGCCCAATTAATGATTTAATTTAGGTTTTTACGTAAATTGGCCGGTCAAACAAGGTCTAACCTAGAAATAAAATTCACCATTAGAATCCTTAGGCCCCATTTAATCATGCATAAAAACTTGAGCCTAAGAGGAGACCTTCTTGACCGACTTTTCATTTTGGTCCTCATCCATTACTTTTTGACCCTCAACTTTTGAAACCCTCGCATTTTGGCCCCTAAATCTTCATCATTTTTGCATTTGGGTCCTCCCTGCAAAACCCTGAGCAGCGCCATGCTCCGGCAAGGCATGGCGCCGCGCAGGGTGAGCGCGACCCCCTGCCAAGACAACAGGGTGTTCCCTACGACGTCTGCTGTCGCAGGGACACCACGACCTCTGCCTTCACCCACACCTTCCGTGCGAACGCGCGGAAGGTATGGGTTGCAATCCGGCCATCCTCCGGCGAGGGAGGCACGTCGCCTCCCTCCGCCCTCCTCTCTGATTCCAC
Source organism: Thalassia testudinum (assembly GCA_037157565.1). Lineage (NCBI taxonomy): Eukaryota > Viridiplantae > Streptophyta > Magnoliopsida > Alismatales > Hydrocharitaceae > Thalassia > Thalassia testudinum. The sequence continues at coordinate 13,046,006 of JAZHRO010000071.1, read as the reverse complement.
CTCTATAAAAGCCACCCCCGTCCACTGAACTCAGCAGCTCGGTTCTGACGGAGAAACTCCCCCCCCTTTCCTCTCTTCCCACTCCGGCAGAGGCCCTTCAGCTCCGGCGGTTCTTCCTCCTCCTCCTCGTCGCTCTGCCGCAATACTAGCAGCAGAGCCGCCTTCGCCCGCTCTTCCCGCGTCGCGCCGTACCCAGCGCGTGCTCTCCCGCTCTCTCCTCACCGCCGCCCCCCTCTCTCTGGGCACCTTCTTCTCCAGCGACAGTCGACACGACTGTCGCCCTACTCCGGCCCCCTTCGACTCTACAACTAGGTCAGAACTTCTTCCTTCCTCCTCTCTTTCTTTTCCCCAACTTAATTTGCTTAACTACCCCTTGACCGCGCCTGACCGCCCTCACCTTCTCCATCTCCGGCCACTCTCCGGCGAGTTGCCCCCGTCAATCCACCACTCCACACAACTCGCCACCTACCCCAAAAGCTCCACCTCACCTCACCCGACACCCCCCGCCCCTTCGCTGCCACTCCTCACCTCCACAACACTCCCCCAAACAAACCCACTTTTCCGGTCGCAGTCCGACCTAGGGCCGCCGCCAGACATCACCCCCACAACCTGCTACCCCCCGCATTACCTTCGCCGTGCCACGGCGAAGGTCACCCTGTAGTCTGATTAGGCCGAGAGGCCCTATTTGTGTTTGGCAGGTCTGCAGCCCCGGCCGCCATTGGCGACAAGGCGAGGAGCTTCCAAGCAAGCTCCAGGCCCTGCAGCAATAGGATCCCAGCTGAGGCGAAGCGGGGGGACTTGAGCGAAGGCAAGGAGCAGATCTGCGAAGAGAAACAAGCGCGTTGCTGCTGAAGTCAGGTCGCGCCTTCCTGCGGGCGCGCGCAAGCGAGGGACAAAATTTAGTCCCACATCGTGGGATTTCAAAGCGTCGCACCGGTTTAAATTGTTTTTGTGAAATAAGCTTATCACCTCAGCACACGGGGTGAGGTCCCTCTCACCTGCTCACCCGGCCTCGTCTGCGATCACCCCCCGCGGACCTGGCCCGACCCGTTTACCTGACCTGCACTCCTCGCCCACCACCACATGCCGGTGGGCCTGGACCCGGGCGCGACCCGTACCCGAATACCCGGCAGCTCTGGGAGAGCTATGCTACGAGCGAAATCTGAGAGAGAGAGACGCGGGGGAGGGTAGAGTAGGTTTTTTCCCTGACCAATCTGTGAGTGTGCAGGCACAGAGAAAGAAGAAAGGAGCAGCCAGAGCTGTGGCTGCTTGAAGAAAAGCGAGGCAGAGAAGAAGAAGGCCTACGAAGAAAGACTGAAGGAAGAAGGAGGAGCACCAAGCAGCACTGTAGCAGCGGTGACTTAAGTCGTCTGATTGGAAAATCAAACGACGCTCTGCAGAGGAAGAAAAGAAGAAGGAAAGAAGAGCAGGCACCGCAAAGAAAAAGAAAGTAAGAAGAAGAAGGAGCTCTGCAACTAGGGCAGAAAGAAGAAGGAAGAAAAGAGAAGCTAAAGAAGAAAAGAGAAGCGCAAGGAAGACAGAGCTGAAAGAAGAGAAGAAAAGAGAAGATAAAAGAGAAGAAGACGAGAAGCTCTGAAGAAGAAAAGAAATAGGAGCAGAAGAAGAGGAACTGAAGGCAGAAGATCAAGATCCGAGAAAAGAAGATGAGCTAAGAGAGAAGCCACAAGACTCAGATTTATTTCTCCCTCTCTCTCTCTTATTTTTGTAATAGAAACATTGTACTTCTATAATACAACTTGCTCCCTGAGTTCGACCTCGGGAACTTTTTTTCCGAGTAACAAATTATATTAAATTGGTAACCACTCCTCTATACTATACTACGACGAAAAAAAAAAAAGACTATAGACGAGTGCCCCACTAGTGCTCCAAGCAAACTCAAGCTCTTGCTCCGACGCTATGGGTAGAGCACTGTCCAAGACACTTGAGCCGCAAATTGCGCTTAATGCTCTATCTAAAGATATGAAATATAGATATAGAGCAGTGCTGAGGTGGTAACATGTTGACGTTGCATCCTCAAAGGAGGCATTTTCCTCTTTCTCGGTGGTGGGAACTCAAACCATTGATCTACTTTGGATTTCACTAGATTAAATAAGGGATTTTTTCTAGTTTTTCTAATTTGTTTTTAAGTGTTGTCTATGTGTGAAATTTGACACAAGAATTTCACAAGGGATGCAAGTTTTTGAGTTGGAAACTAAACCAAATAATCTCCAGGTTGCAGAAAGAGATCAAGTCACGTGAATCATCATGAGTTCAGGTGGAATTTAAAGGACACTTGATCTAGTCTAAAAATAGACCCAGAAATTCTAATAGTTAGATCTGCATCTTAATCCCTAGTTTGTTAAAGGTTAAATCTCATTGTGCCTTGAAATGATTTCTCAACCTTAGTCTCGATTTCAAAATTTCCTCTTAACATTTTCAACATTTTTATTTTTCTGGGTTTGCAAGTAACAAATAAAACAAAAATTTTGAATGTTTTTTAGGTTATGAAAATCATGAGTTGATCATTAAAATTTAAAAACACCCCTCCATACTTAAGATATGGCATGCCCTCATGCACAGGAAGGGAAAAGAGATTACCTTGGTGAAGGCGATCAAAATTAGGATAGTCAAAGCCTCTGAAAATGAAAATGAAAAATGCAAAGTGGGAAAAATGATGGGTTATCTCCCATCCAATGTTATCTTTTACGCATTTAGCCAAGCATGAATTGCATCAATGATCATTTGAAGGAAGGTCGATTAAATCAATAGTGTCAGACGAGAGATTTGGGGAATTGTCTAAGTAGGGCTTTAAACGTTGGCTATTGACTTGAAAAGTAGTGTTTGTTTTTCGATCCAAAAGTTCAATAGTGCCATACGGATAAGTTTCTAGGACAATAAATGGGACGGTCCACTTCGATTTAAGTTTTCCTGGAAAAATGCGTAAACGGGCATCGAAAAGCCAAGCATGTTGATTGACATCAAAATGTTTCCAAACGATATATTTATCATAAAATTTCTTTGTTCGATCTTTATAAATCTTCGCGTTTTCGTAAGAGAAATTAAACAATTCTTCCAATTTAGTTAATTGAAGTTTTTGTTGTTTATCGGCTTCAGATAAATACATGTTTAATTGTTTAATTACCAAAAAGCCCTGTGTTCGAGTTCTACCGGGAGATGGCATGCCTTTCCAAAAATTAGATGGAAAGGAGACATGCTGAGAGGAGTTTTGAAAGCTGTACGGTAGGACCATTAAGCATCGTCCAATTTATTGAACTGGTCTTTACGATCGAGCCTAACCATCTTTTGCAAAATATTTTTAATTTCTCGATTAAAAACTTTTGCTTGGCCATTTGTTTGGGGGTGGTAAGGAGTAAAAATTTTATGATTAACCTTGTATTTGGATAAAAGGTGATGGAATTGAGAATGAGTAAAATGTGATCCTTCGTCACTGATGATGGCCTTAGGAATGCTGAATCTTGAAAAAAATATTTTTCTTGATAAATTTGACGACAACCTTGTGATCATTGGTGCGTGTGGGTATTGCTTCAATCCATTTCGATACATAGTCGACTGCGACTAGTATGTATAAGTACCCACAAGAGTTGATGAATGGTCCCATGAAGTCGATGCACCATACATCAAAAATTTCAACTTCTAATATTAGATTTAGGGGTATCATATCCTTCCGAGTCATCTTGCCGATGCTTTGGCAACGCACATAGGACCGAACAAAAGAATAAGCATCTTTGTGCAAGCTGGGCCAAGAGAATCTAGAAGTGAGGACCTTAGCTATAGTTTTCTTGCCCGAGAAATGTCTGCCATTGGCCATAGAGTGACAGTATGTTAGAATATTATGAGTTTCTGAGTTAGGGACACATTGTCTAAATGACTTGATCAACATAGATGCAGAAAAGGTTGGGCTCCTCCCAAAAATAATATTTCATGTTAGTAAAGAACTTATCCCGTTTGGTTTTTGGCTAATTAAAGGGGATTCGTTATGATGCTAAATAGTTTGCAATGGGTGCAAACTAAGGGAGGGAATTGGCAACTTAGATGGTTTCATCAAGGGAAACATTGGGAGGGGTCAACATGTCATTCGTTATAAGACGAGAGAGATGGTCAGTTGATGAGAACACCATCATGAGCCATAACTAGATCAATTTGATCTGATTAAGTCATTAAATGCTCCTACATAACCGCCAGAGAGCCCTAATTCACTGCAAATCCATTTTGAGGGAAATACAGTAAAATAGGGGTAAAACTGTAGTTTTAACAGCATATCTCATTTGAAGTACAATCATGGGGTTTCTCCAGGGGTTAAACAAAGGTCAAATGGTCTTAAGAGTCTAACAAGTGGGTTATAACATACAGAAATGGGTTTTCGCACGTTTTAGGAATTAAATGACATCCGAAACCCTAAAAACATACCCACTTAATTAACTGAAGTTATGTTTAGGATAAACCCTCTAAAATTCATAGAAAAATATTCTCTAGGGTTTTGTATGCTTGATTTGACCATCAGAACCCGTCTTGACTTAAAACAGAGTCATAAGTAGACTTTTGCCCTAATTTGGGTAATCGTGCAATTTGTCCAGTCAAAATTGGTCAAAACCTAAATCTAACTTCACCATTGGATTCCTTGGGTCCAAATTAGTTTTGTACCAAAATTTTGCTAGAATCTGAGATCATCTTGACTTAGTTTGCAATTTGGTCCTGTTTGACTCTTTTATCTCACACACATGCCCTTAACTTTTGAATTATTTACAAGTAGGTCCTTGTATTTATCATCCTTTTCACAAACAAGTCCCTTCCAGCATGAAATCCTAATCCTCAAACTCCGGCGACCTTTGTTTGAAGTGAAATTCTCTGATCAATTAATCCCTTCCAAAATTGGAAGGGAGATTCCTTGAAGAGTCCTCTTTCTAATGAATCCTGTCTTGAGTCCCAAAACCTTCCCAATCTCTCATGTGAACACATGAGAGATTCAGGTATCTTTAGGTTTCCAACTCCGATGAGCTTTCGTAGCTTGGGAAGCTTGCTTACCATGCTCAAATTGACCTCTAAAGTCCTATAAAAGAACCCCTGACGCACGGCCGTTTTCCTCAGCTAGGTTTTTGCCCAAAAACCTTCTTCAAACTCCCTCTTCGGCCACGTTTTGCCCTAGCTTCGGCAACCTCCATCCCCTTCGTCCTACAGACAGCCAATTTCCAAATTAGCTTGTTCATCTTCTTCCTCATCCACATCCGTGCCTTGCCAGCCAAAGCGAGGGCTGTCTCCCCCTCTCTTCACTGCCATCTCCCTCAAGGAACATGCTTCTTCCACGACACCGGCCATCACACCAGCACTCGTATTCCTTCCCATTCGTCCATTAAATTAGGTCCTATCTCTTCCTTTCTCCCTCTACTTCACTTCCCCGCACTTACACTCACAAACAACCATCATCTCAACCCTAACACCTTCACCTTCCTCCACTCCGGCGAAGCTTTAGTGACCCCTATTCACCGCTCCACCGCACGAATTGCGCCGCTATCACCTCCATCAGCTCCGTTGTGGCCTATAGATCTAAAGACCTAACCTTTCCAGGCCTATTGCTCACTCCATCTCCTCACCGAACGAACCCCTCACCGACCACCTTTTCTGCCTCCGTCTAGCCATCATGAAGCTCAAACCACCTCGCCACCACCATCACTAACTTCCTCGTCTTACGGCGATCACCTTGCGTTGGTTTAATTGGGCCGAGAGGCCATATTTTGATTTGCAACTGTTTGTTGTAGTTTGCCATTGCCACCACCTTCTCCGACCAAATCTGCCCTCCTCCAACCTTGTTCTTCGTTGCTATTACTCTCAAGCCCCACAGACCACCTTTAGGACCTTTCCCAGGTCCTCAATCGAAGACCACAGGAGTAGCAGCTACTTCAATTGAAGGCGCCATTAGTACTACGCATGCGAAGGAAGGAGGGGGACAATAGTCCCACCTTGTGAAGGAAATAAAAGGCAGTAGCAGATAAAAGAGATTTGTGCTTTGGGTTGTTTGCCCAAGAACACTAGGGGGTTGGGTCCCCCACTTCATGCGCTCTGCACCTCACGCCTCGCCCGTGCACACATGCACACAGGTCTGGCCAAACCCGGTTAACCGGATCTATATAACCGATTATTCTGGATTGAAAGAGAAAAGAGGAGAAACAGAGGAGGATTTGTGAATAGAAAAAGAGAGAAGGGTTAGGGGGGTTTTGCTCTTCAGGGCAACCTCTCGACGCTTAGCCGTGAGGCTTGAAAGAAGAGCTGAGAAGAATTAAGGCAGAAGAGGTTGAAGAAGAAGGCTTGAAAAAGAAGGAAGAAGAACAGCCGAAGAAGAAGAAAGGAGGAGCAATGTATTGGTGTTAAAGCACCATGATCGTTTATTTTGATGATAACAAAACACGTGTCTTTTAACATTTGTATTTGAGTTCTAGTTTTCAGGTTAAATTGCAAATAGAGACAAGTGTTTAGACGGAGTTCGAGCTTGCATCCATGGTGGATTGGAGGAGCTTGATGGATAACAAAGGAGCTTCGCGAGGAGCGATAGCTTAAAGAAGGAAGGAGATGAAGAATATGATATATTTCCTTTCCTTTGTACTATGTATTTTTGTTTCTTTTGTTGCTCTTTATTTTGTTTCTTAGATTCATGCTAAAGAGTCTCAAAGAACCCTAACAGTAGTCCTATGAACACTTACACAACCCTAGGATACTTAGGTTTTCTGTAGAGAACTTAGAAAACCAAAATAGGGTTCAGATAGCCTTATCAGACGTCTAATCTGAAAATCTGACGTCTGATAATGACTTTTAAGACGTCTGACTGTTGACTTAGACGTCCAATAACATCTAGGCTTGACTTAATAGGTTCTGTCCGTTTGAATCAGTTGTCCAGACCTTATCCCAGACGTCTTAGGAGACGTTTGATGCCTTTTTCAGACGTCTAATTAGTGGAATGTTGGCTGCCCACACAGACGTTGAGGAATCTGACCGTTAACTAATATCAGACGTTATTAGATGTCTGTAAGTGATCCCAGACGTCTGATATGTGATCATTTTGCCTCGACTAACCCAAAATCGCCTTTAGCAGATCTTGTAGCCATTACCCTTCTTGGGAATCCATTCCTGCAGAACAAATAGGTTTCCAAGCGTCCTGACCTTGTGCCAGATGTCCTATGTGTCATATGATGGACTGTCACTAGAACCCTGTTTCGATCTGATTCAAGTCAGGAAGGAAACTCGCCTAAAACTAGACGCCTAACTTTGTTCCCAGACATCTTAAACGAGTTTTCTAGACGTCTAATGCCAGGGCTAGATGTCTGATAACTCTGTTAGAGTCATGATTAATCCTGATTCCGACTTGATTCTCTTGGAGGTTGTACCCAACAGCTATGGAAGCCTTCCAAGGCCTTCCAAAGCCTTCGTAGGGCCTCTATAAATAGAGGAGAACCCTTGCCACACCTAGACACACCAAGCAACATACTTTCACATCATTTTGTGTCTTTTGATCTTAAGAAGAAAGCTCTAGCTCTCCAAGCCTAGTTCTACATCTAGAGAGCTTGATTCCTATGCACCCGCTCTTCCACCGACGTTACGAGAGTGTTACTGTGCCAAAGCGTGGTTCATGCATATGCGTCATCACATCGACGCACTTCTTGCAAAGGGAAGCATCCTAACTCCTATAGCAGCTAGGTCTCATATCTTTGTGGCTCTATGGGATTACTTTTGTATATTTTACTTTGCTTGTGTTGGGTATTTACTTTGCGAATTCCCGTCTCCTTCGTGAGACAAAATCCTTCTTGTGAAGAGAAGGGGTTAGAGGTACACTACCCTCGTATAAAGTAGCGTGGTTATAATTGAGGTTGTACTACCCTCGTTTAAGTAGTACATTAGTGGATTTGATTAACTTGATTGATCGAAAAATCCTAACTCGAGAGGGTTAGATGATGGTTTTCACCCGGGTTGGGTTTCCACCTAAAAATACTTGTGCCTAATTGTGTGATTGCTATTTTTGAGATTGTCTATTTTTTAATTCTGCATTTTTTATGTCATGCTGATCTCACCCCCTCCAAGTAGGTCAGGAAATTATAATTGGTATCAGAGCAGGTTCTTGCTATCTCGGCGTAACAACCAAGCAAGAAGATCATAGAGGGAAGCAGTGTTAGTTCAACTAGTTATATATAATATTTTGATGATTTTACAAAATGAAGAAAATGAAAAAAATTAAGCGTAGCATATTGTTTCTCTTTGTAATAACATATTTGTAGGTTTCATAAAGTTTTCCAATACGGGAGATTAAAAGCGTGAAGACAAGTAGCATAAGTATTAGGTCATAGGCTTTTTCGTGTAAACTTTCAAAGGTTGTAATTTTCATTTTATTTGAGTCTAGAAATGTTGTAAAGAGCCCCCAAACATAACCTATAAATAGCTAACTTAGGCTCTCTACACTTAGGATAAATTAGAAACAAAAACCTAACACTTAGACTCTTATCAGACGTCTAGAACAATGGTCAGACGTCTGATTTTCCACTTTAAGATGTCTGACAAGTGTCTCAGATGTTTAACTTCCTATAGTTCTGCCTTTTAGTTTGTGTCTTCATAAACATCAGTCGAAACACTTCTCTATCAGACATCCATTACCTCATCCAAACGTCTGATACTTTACCTGGACGTCCTCAGACAAACCGTTAGACCAAGCGTGGGGCAAAAATGTATTTCCAGACGTCTGGACACACTTCCAGACGTCTACCTTTGGATCGTTGCCATGATTTTCTGTGTGTATCTTATTACGACCATAAAATCTTTTGTCAGAAAACGTAGCGAAGTCTTTTTTTGGTTTCCAAACGTCTGGTGATTCCTTCAAACATCCATAATGACGCTTGATCCTTTAAAACTAGAACCCTTTTGGATCTGATGAAAATAGGAACGAATCCATCCTTTATTAGACGTCCAATAACCTAATCAGACGTCTTATGTGAAAATATCAGACGTCCTTTTGATCCAATGGAGTCAGTTTAGGATGGCCTACAGTATTAGTCGACCAAAATTATAATCAGACGTCTTATAAGACGTCTGATCCTAAAATTAGACATCTGATATTGCTGTCAGACTCATCATTACCCTAATTTGTGGTGGATTTCGTCCTAATCTCTTGGGATTTGTCTTCAACGGCTAGGAGAACTCTCCCAAGTGTTCTTGAAGGTTCCAAACTTGCGTATAAATAGACTACAACTCTTCTTAGGCAATACACACCTCTTGAGATACAATTCCCTTAGAAAAATCACTTGCTCACTGCTCTAAGCTTCATCTTGCCCTTGTGCTGTGCCAACACTTTGATCAAAGGGTAAATCCATACTCCCGACTCACTCCGTTCTGCAAATCCTCAGGGAGTTCTTTTTATGCTTAGTAGATAAGAAAGTAATTAAAGTATTGGGGTGCTCTATAGGTGTTGTTTTACTTCTTATTTTTGTACTTTGGATATTCGGCCTGTTGGGTTCCCGTCTCTTCATTTTGAAGGGAGAAACCTCCGTTTACGGATCGGAGGTGGGATTTGTAATTGAGGTACACTACCCTCGTTTAAGTAGTATGGTTAGTGGATTGATCACCTTGTGATCGAAAATCCTAAGTCAAGGGATTGGCTTAGGTGGTGGTTTTCACCCATCTTGGGTTTTCACCTAAAAATCTAGTGCCACCTTTTGTGATTGAATTTTTTGTATTACAATATTTTATAATTTCACTATTCACCCCCTCTAATGCAATTTCATTTGGTATCAGAGCAGGTTTTCCGCCTACAGGAGTAACATCCGCGGAAAGATCACATGGAGGGGAAGGTCATTTCCACAGGTAGATTGGAGGGGCAATCTACCACTTGACCACCACTCTTCGTAGGAACAAACTACACTTACTGGAAGCTGAGAATGAAGATGTGGCTTCAAGCCAACGATTTCTCCATTTGGGGAGAAATGCGAATTTGCATTCATCATTCCCGAGAAACCAGAAATAGGATACACACTGGAGCAAATTCATCACCTTGGACTGAATGTCAAGGCAATGAACTCACTCTACTGCGCACTCAGTTCGGAGGAATTCAACCGCATCAGCCAATGCAAAACTGCCCATGAGATTTGGAGAACCTTGGAGGTAACTCACGAAGGTACGTCTAAAGTTAAATCCTCAAAAATAAACTTGTTATCGCAGGAATTCGAAGCTTTCTCTATGAAGGAGAATGAAAGACTTGGGGACATGTACACCCGATTCACGTTAATCGTGAATAGCCTCAAGTCTTTAGGAAAGATATTTATAAAGGAGGAGCTTCAAGGGAAGCTCCTTCGCTTCCTTGGACCCGAGTGGGAGTAAAAGGTAACGGCAATAGAAGAAGCCAACTAAGTAGAGGATCTAGACATGGAAAATCTACTTGGGAATCTCATGGCTTACGAATAAAAAATGGAGCAAAAGAAGAAATCAATCTCATTGGAGCCAAAGAAGAAGACCTTAGCCTTCAAAGCTACTTTGGATGATGAGGTAAGTATCGATGTCGAAGAATTTGTTTTATTAGCTAAAAAGTTTAAAAAGTTTCTCAGAAATAAAAAAGAGCTTAAGGGAAGGAAAAGAGAGGAAGAACCTCTAATTTGCTATAATTGAAAAAAGAGATGTCACATAAGGAAAGATTGTCCCTTACTCAAAAGGGATTATGAGAAGAAACCCAAGAAGCCTTCCGACTACAAGATCTCCAAGCCCAAGGCGTTTCAAGCAACGTGGGTGATGGGTTGGACCAACCAGGCTCTTAATCAAGGTGCTTGTTTTACAAAATTCCGCTGATTTGACCACTCCCTCCCCACTCCATATTCCGCTCGGCTGAAGCGTTGAATTTAGTGCTTAACAGGAGGCAACCTGTCATCCCAAAAATAAAGACCGTGTCTGATTATCTGTCTGTACTCCACGTCCATTGCACCTTGAGTTCAGCCTTAGACAGTTGATCCCACCTCTGGTACACATACCAGAGCTTGAAATCGTCCGCATCAGTCATTTCCGGCCCATTCACCCACTCGATGTATCCTGTTCTAAGTCCCTGACCTCAACACTATTTCACACCCTCCGTTTACAATGACATTGTAAAACTTAGGCTTGGGGGGTGATAAAGTGCATACATACAGAACCAGGAAAAAGTTGGAAGGATTCTCACAAAAAAATTCGCATATGTCAAAAACACAAAAAATTGAAAAATTATGGGGAGGGAGGAAATTTTGTGAGCCACATAATTATAAGGAGGAGAAAAAGAGCAAAAATGACAAAAAGGAGCACAAAATGAAAAAGAAAAAGAAATAGTCATTACTAAGAGATTAAGGAATTAACTGAAGTTCTAGGCTAGATCAAGAAAAGAAAAAAATAAAAGAAAAGTGCTAAAGAGACATAAAAAGAGATTAGCAAGAACGCTGATCTTAGGCTTCTTGGGCTAGATTCTTTAGGTTAAAAATTCACATATCCGCTAAGATCTGGATAATCCTCAAGAGGTTGGGGAAAATGCTAAGCTTAAGTATTAGGTCTAAGGCTTAGGAAGTATTCGACCCCGTTAACTGACCTTCGAGTTGTGGGATTCAGTAACCTAAGCACCCTAATTCACACACAGTTTGGTTCAGTGCGCCTAAATATCAAAATCACGCAAAAAATGTTTCAATGTTTTGAAAAAGTCACCTAGATTAGGAGCGGCCGATCAACACAAGTTTATTTGGACGAGTTCCCGGCGCGGAGAGGCGGGAAATTCCCCTCGAAGATGCGTAACAACATTTCATCTCCTCGGTGCTTGTCTCTTAGGATATTTAAATATCCTACTGGGGGCATGTAAGTACTCTACTGGTTCAGATACCATGGGCAGCATTATCACGAAATGTCGATCGCTAGGGTCTAAATTCGACCACGGAATGCCATGGGTAGGATTATCTCGAAATCTCGAAAGTTAGGGTTTTGGGGGTTGCCATGGGCGGTGCTATCTCGAAGCATCGAAAGGTAGGGACCCTTGAGGATTGATGATGGGGACGAGGAATCCGATACAGGCCGTGTTGAGAAGCCAATCCTAAGCTAGAAATAAAAAGAAAAGAGAGAGAAAACTCTCCAGACAAATAAACCTTCTCTCTCTCTTACAAAAACGCACTGCAAACTGAACCTAGGCTAAAAATGTCTCAAGCATGGGTGCTTTAATTGCGGAATCCAACAAACCCTAGGTTAGTTTCTGTGGGCCTTAAAAACCTTTGTGGAGGACTGAGGCTAAAGTGGGTCAGGTCCAGATTTTGGTTGGTACTTGAGTACCTCTAGGCTTATTATCGGTATTCTGACCTAATCACAAAAGAAAAAGAGAAGCACTTATCATAACTGACGACAAACACTCAGGGTCTAGAACAGAAGTTAAAACCTTGAAATTTTGTTAAGGGATTAGCAAAAGCTAGGCATAGGGGTATGATGAGAGCCTCATCATGAGCCATAACTAGCTCATTTTGACCTAATAAAGAGAATAAAAGCTCCTGCATAACTTAGAAGAAGGTTTAATTGAAGGAATAAGTGTTCTGAGAAGAAAACATGAAATAAAGGGTAAAATTACAATTTTACCATTGCAGTACATAAACAGGATTTCTCAGAGACAAACACGTAGGTCAAATGGTCTGAATAAGATAAAAAGTGGGTTGGTTCAATCAGAAATGGGTTTATGTGCAAACCAGGAATTAAATGACATCTTATAACCCTAAAACTGACCCGCTTAATTCAGCAAGGTTTCGGTCAGGATAAAAATCAAGTGAACCCTTTAAATTTCATGGAGAAATATCCTCTAGGGTTTAGAACATTCAATTTGGCCTTCAGAACCTAGTTTGACCTAGATGAGGGTCCTAGCTCATCAATTGACCTAATTTGGATTTTTGTACAAAATGTCCAGTCAAACGTGGTCAAACCAAAAATCCAACTTCACCATTGGATTCCTTAGGTCCAAATTAGGTTTGTACCAAAATTTAGACTTAAGGGGAGGTCATCTTGACCTACTTTGCAAATTAGTACACCCAATTACATTTTGGTCCCTATCTTTTGAAAGCCATTGCATAAACCCCCCTAACTTCCTCGCCACTCTTACAAGCAGGTCCCTCTGCCATTATTGGGGAGAAATCCTACTCCGACGAGGAATAGAGAGGAAATACTCTTTGATTTCTCAGAGATCTCCTAGATTTGGAAGGGAGATTCTCTGAGGAATTCCCTTCCATCTGAACTCAATCCTGATCCCTGATCTGCACCCAATCTCTCGTGCGAACGCACGAGAGATTTGGGTCTCTTAACTGATTCCATCTCCAACGAGGATTCCCACGCTTGGAAGCTTGTCTTCCAAGCACAGGAGTCCCTGCCAGTGCCTATAAATTGACCCTCAACTCCGGCTGCACCTCCTCAGCTCGACTTGGCTGGAATTCCATCTCAAATTCTTCTTCTTCTCCTTCGGCCAAGTGCTCCAGCGAGCTCCTGTGAGCCCCCCTCCTCTTCCTCGTTGCTCTGCCACAAAACCAGTGACAGAGCTGTCCTCATCCTCCTCCGCGTCGCGCAGCACCCGCATGCACTTCCCTAGCTTCGTCGTCACCGCCGTCTTCCTCCACTGGACGCTTCTTCTCCGGCAACAGCAGGTACTGCCAGCCGCCCTCTCACCCCCTTCGTCCACTTAGTTAGGTAAGAACTGTTCGTCTCTATTCCCTTTTTCATTTCCTTCATCCTATTTCACAAAACGCTCCTCGATCGCCGCTGTCCACCGCCATCTTCCTCATCTCCAGCCACCCTCCGGTGAGACGCTCCCGTCACTCTGCAGCCCCACACGTCTCGCCAACCACCGCATAACCTCCGCCACACTCCACTGAACATCCTCCACTCCTCCACAGATCGCCTACACTGCCACAACTGCCCCCCGACCTAACCCATCAATCTGACCACAGAGCGACCTAGGCACGCACGCCTAGGCCACCCCGTGGCCTGCCACCTACCGCCTCACCTTCGCCGTGACACGGCGAAGGTGCTCCTGCGGTCTAATAGAGCTGCAAGGTCCTTTTTGTGTCAGGCAGGGTTCGAGCTCCAACTGCCATTAGCGACAGCTCGAGGAGGTTGCAAGCTCGTTCTAGGATGCAGTGCTCCAGGATTCCAGGTCCAGCAAACTCAAGGAGGTCTTGCGCATCAAGTTGTTCCAGCAGGTGGCGCTGCGAGGCCTGCAGTGCTGCAATTGGAGAACAATCTCCTGCGGGCACGCGAGAAAGTGCGGTGGAGCATTAGTCCCACCTCGGTAAGCAGTAACTTCGTTTAGTAGTTTAAAGTGATTTTGTGTTATCATCTGGTTGCCTCCGAGAACACATGGGATGAGGTCCCTCACCTATACACGTGCCTCGTCCGTGAGCTCATCATGCGGATCTAGTGACCCGACCTGATACCCTCCTGAGCACTCCTCACGCACCATACCCACGTCGGTGTGCCTGGACCTGGGCGCACGACCTGACCCAATTACTCGGCTCTGGGAGAGTGTGCTGAAGAGTGATATATAGAGAGAGAGAGACGCGGGTGTGGGTAGAGGGGTAGGTTTTGCTCTCTTCAGTTTGTGCAGGGAAGACAAAAGAAGGAAGCAGGGACTTAGCTGCTGTAAGTGAAGGAGAAGAAGAAGGAAGGAAGCTCCGCAGAGGAAAAAGAAAGGCAAGGCAGAGGGAAGGGGTGAAGCCAAAGAGAAGAGGAATTGAAGAAGGAAGAAGAAATAAAGAAAGGGAAAGACAAGCAGAAGAAGAAGAGAAAATAGAGCCAAGGAAGGAAGAAGAAGACATGCAGAGAAAAGGAGAAAGAAACTACAGAAGAGAGGCAAGGCAGAAGACAGAGGAAAATAAGAAGAAAGAAGCAAGGCAAGAGAACTGCAGAGAAGAAACAAGGAAGAAGAAGCACAAAGAAGAAAGGAAGAAAATCAGAAGTTAGAAGAACAAGAACAAGAACAAGATAGGTGAAAACATCTTTTTAAGACGTCTGATCCCATAATCAGACGTCCAAATTCCTTTTTTTTTACCACAATTAACTTTTAAACTCATGCATTTATATATTTTGAATTAAGTTTTGAGTAATTAAGTGTTCAATTACATTCTTGAGATTAGTAATAAATTTCAATTCTCCCTGTGTTCGACCTCGGATGCTTAGGTTTTCGAGTAATAAATTTTTATTTGTTAACAACGCTTGGTCACCTATACTACGACGTAACTAACTGTTAAAACAAGATCAAGCCGCATTAACATCCGCTCACTCGGGATGTTGTCTCTCCTCCACAAGATCCTGCGTACTAGGAACCAGTGAACAATGTGGATATGGCATTGTACAATCAGGGTTACGCACCACATGACGATGCGAGTGCATATTCTTTTGATGAATTTACGTCTGAGACGTCTTCGACCTATGATGATGTCAATGCTATTCAGGGTTACGGGCGTAACAACTCGTATTCTGAGACGTATAACCTTGGTTGGCACCAGCATCCCAATTTCTCCTGGTTTGGTAACCCACAGAGACCAAGTCAAGCTCCACACTACCAGACTAGGAAATACAGGAATGCACAGAACACATACCCAAGGCAGCAACCATTCTCATTGTAGCAACAGACACGCTCTATCTACTAATTGCTGCACCAAGCTACCAACTACCCTCCAAAGTGGGCTGACCCTTTGAAGTCTCTGAAGGAGGAATTGCAGGCATCAATTCGGAAATCTACTCATGACAACCTGCAAATAATGAAGGCAATGGCTGACCAAATTCAAAGCATACAAAACACGTAAAACCAAATGATGCAGGAGCATAGGTCACAGGGAGCTTTGCCCTCCCAACCTGTCCCAAACCAGAGATGTGTAGAATCAAGGCGCCCCGCCTAGATTCCAAGCACCATAGGGGTAGACACATGTTCTACAAGCACCTCCGGCACCACTTGGTTATGGGCTCGGTCAGCCACCTTTATTGCCAAACCCTGTGTATTCAGGCCAACTCGCTCCTCTGCCCTTCATGGACAGCACGCCGATGCAAAAGCTGTCACTATGAGGAGTGGAAAGACTACACAGAACCCGCTACCTAGGCAAGCGGCTAATGATTTTTCCTGCTCTCTATCGCAAGATGGCTCACAACCCTCTTCCTCTCACAAGCCATCTTCATTAGATAAAGGAAAGAAGCCCCTAGACCCTGAGATTCCCGTCCCTTTTCCCGCAGCTCTAACACAAGATTCAGCATGGAAAAAGGATATGCAGAATTTCGAGGACCGGAAATCTATGTTCAAGGAAGTTCACATTCAGGTCCCTCTCCTCGAAGCAATAGATCACATCCCTACTGTTGCTAGGTTCTTCAAGGACTATTGTACTCCGAAGCGACAACAGAAAAGCAGATGAGAGGCGGTATTATTTGAGGAAGCCAGCGCTATTATCTTAGCTGACTTACCGCCCAAAAAGGACCTGGGCACACCACTGATTTCCTGGTTTTTGCAGGATTCCCCTTTTGATAGGGCCCTTCTTGATTTGGGGTCATCCATCAACCTAACTCCCATCGCAGTATTTTATCGATTTCAATTCGGGGAGTTAAAGCCCACCTCAGTTACGATATAATTGGCTGATCGATCGATGAAAATGCCGAAGGGGGTGGTTGAAAATGTGATCGTGAAAGTCCGGGGATTCTGCTTTCCAGCGGACATTTTTGTTCTTGATATGGAGGTTCCTCCTAATCTCCATGATACACCAATTATTTTAGGTCACCTGTTCTTGGCAACCGCCCTTGCGAACATCAACTGTGCATCTAGGTGCATGGAGATTGCCCTAGAGAATAAAAGCTTAGACTGAACATTTTCGAGGCATCAAAGAACTTTGATTGCGATCTAATCGAGGAGGATGGTGAAGATGAAGATTCAGCTTTCTATGGGAACATTGGGCTCCTCTGCAACGACCCAATGGCACATTCATCCTTACTATTAGGGGTCTTAGATCGCGGTCCACACAGGACTGAGACTAATGACATACACATTTCACCCCATGGATCTGGTTGTCATGGGTGTTCATCTATTCTTAACACCCATGATCCTGACTATCCTGTCCCATCTAGCATTGATATCTTAAGACAGGATTACATGACCACTGCAGACGGATTTTCCATTAGTTAGGATCAGCAGATTTTCGCTGTTGCTTTCACTTCTCCCTTGCATAAACCCTCTCCCCACCCTCCACTACTAGAGTTACAACCCTTACCTGATTCGCTCAAGTACATGTTTCTGGGAGAAAGTGAGACATATCCCGTGATTATCAATGCTCACTTGACTCCAGACCAAGAACACTAGTTAATCTCCATTTTGCAAGCACATAGGGCTGCTATCGGGTGGAGCATTGTTGAGCTCCACGTGATTCGCCCCTCATATTGTACTTACCATATCTACACTGATGAAGGGATGAGACCGTCGAGACAACCTCAGAGGTGCCTAAATCCAAATATGTTGGAGCTTGTCAAGAAGATCATTAAATGGTTGGACATGGGCATTATCTATCCAATTTCTGACAACCAGTGGGTGAGTCCCATTCAGATTGTGCCAAAAAAGGTGAGACTAAGCGCGATAAAAAATGAAATGGGTGAATCCATCTTGACTTGCACCACGACTTCTCGGCGGGTCTGCATTGATTACAGGAAGCTAAACGTAGCTACCAAAAAGGATCATTTTCCTTTACCCTTTATTGATAAAATTTTAGAATGGCTGGCTGGGCGTAGTTTCTTCTGCTTTCTAGATGGATGCTTTAGGTACAATCAAGTAGCAATCAACCTGGAAGATCAAGACAGGATGACTTTTACGTGTCCCTTCGGAACATTTGCTTTTAAGCGGATGCCCTTCAGCCTCTGCAACGCACCAACTACTTTTCAGTGATGCATGTTGGCCATCTTTTCAGACATGATCAGGGACTACGTAAAAGTGTTCATGGATGACTTCTCCGTGTTTGGAGACGATTTTTCATCTTGTCTTGATAACCTCACAAAGATTCTGAGGAGATGTATAGAAGTTAACCTAGTACTTTCATGGGAAAAAAGCCATTTTATGGGGAGGGATGGCATCGTACTAGGTCATAGGACCTCCTCTAATGGACTCAAGGTCGACTGAGCTAAGTCCGAAATCATTTCGCAATTACCTCCGCCTGGCTCGGTTAGACAAATCATATTGTTCTTAGGGCATGTCGGATTTTATCGAAGATTCATTCGAGATTTCTCGAAAATTGCTTATCCATTAATGAATCTTCTGGTAACTGACGCTCCCTTTGATTTTGACTCCTTGTGTCTTAGTGCTTTCGAGACCTTGCCAAGCGCTGTTTCAAATGCACCTATTCTCCAACCTCTCGACTGGTCTCTCGACTTCGAGATGATGTGTGATGCCTCCGACTTCGCTGTCGGAGCCATTCTTGGCCAGTGTCGGGAGCACCATCCATTCATAATTTACTACGCTAGCAGAACGCTGAACAATGCTCAACGTAACTATACAGTCACTGAGAAAGAATTGCTAGCTATGGTATTCGAGTTGGAGAAATT
Organism: Thalassia testudinum; assembly: GCA_037157565.1. Taxonomy (NCBI): domain Eukaryota; kingdom Viridiplantae; phylum Streptophyta; class Magnoliopsida; order Alismatales; family Hydrocharitaceae; genus Thalassia; species Thalassia testudinum. The sequence goes on along the minus strand of JAZHRO010000071.1, from coordinate 13,027,424 downwards.
CAGGTCATACTTACTCGGGTCCAGAGTTATTATCTACATTGACCATTCCACCCTCCGACATTTGTTGGCAAAGAATGCCAAATCCCGCCTTATTAGACGGTTCCTTCTTCTGCAGGAGTTTGATGCCGAGATTTGTGACAAAGTCGGAGCCCATAATTTTGTGGTAGATCACTTGTCTCGGCTAGACCCAGACTATATTCCGTACTCCCCACTGATATCAGATCAATTTCCGAATGAGTCTCTGCTATCCATCAACTCTGTTGAGTTTCCTTGGTATGTTGATATAGCAAACTATCTTGTCACAGGCAAGCTACCTGTGAGATTATCCAAGGATCAAAAACTCAAATTTATCTCAAAGGCTAAATTCTATTTTTGGGACGATCCACTACTCTTTCGCATTGGGGCTGATCAGATCATCCGTAGTTGCATCCCTGATAGGAAGGATTGGTTCGATTGGTTGATTGATGCACTATGGGCATATTGGACCGCATACAAGGCCTCACTTGGAATGTTGCCATTCCGCATGGTGTATGGAAAGGCCTGTCACCTTCCTGTGGAGTTGGAGCACCATGCCTTTTGGGCAGTGCAGAAGTGTAATTTTGACCTCGAGGCTGGAGGTTATGAAAGGAAGCTTTAGCTTAGTGAGTTAGAGGAGATTAGGCGGGAAGCTTATGAGAATGCAAAAATATACAAAGACAAGATGAAGGCTTTCCATGATCGACACATCCGGAGGAAGGAGTTCGCACCTAACCAGCAGGTCTGGTTGTTTGACTCCCGGCTCAAATTCTTTGCGGGAAAGCTCAAGTCCAAGTGGACTAGGTCGTTTCTGGTGGTCCACCTGTATCTTAACAGGGCGGTCTAAATTAGAGACCCAAAATCTGGGCATGTTTTTACGGTTAATGGCCAGCGCCTCAAACAGTTTTTCTCCCATGAACCTCCTCTTGTTGACGAAACGATACATCTTCTTAGGGACGTGTGATTGACGAGTTGCCCAACTGGAGGCATTAAACTCAACATGTATACATATATACATATCATATAGACAGCATATTTCATTTTCGCATATTGTTTTGCATATAGTGTGTAGCATTGCAATGTTGGCATGAACTAAACAACAACTCAGAAGCAGTCCCAGGTGATTTCTATCCACATACACCCTACTTTATTCCAATTTCTTTTATTCATGCATGAGGACATGCAAACACTTAAGCATGGGGGGTAGTCCATAAAAATTGAAAATTTTCTACCAACAATTGGGAGATTAGATCGTTTTATCAAGAGGTTTTATTAAAGATTTTTTCTTTAGTAGATTCCTAAGCTTAGAATCTAGTATAACCTCACATGTCATGTAGAATTTGCAATGGATCCATTGTGAAAGCCAATAGACATCTCTAGTTTTTCGAGAAGAAGCATCGCTTCTTCTCCTGAACCCTTGGACAGCAATCAGGGAATCAGGTGAACTATCTTCTAGTAGATCCACCAAATCATATGTGAGGTGAGAGTAGAGAGTCTATTGGTGCTCTAAGGCTAGCATAAGGAATCTTTAATTCTCGATAATTGAATAATAACATTCGGAGTTGGGCATAGTTTTCTCTTTTAGTTCTTGCGTACTAATTTTGTGAGAAATTCCGTACGAGAGCAACCAAATAAGGCAAAAACACAGAGAGTGGGTTCTGATAAAACTAGGACTGAGGTGGATGGTCACGATCGTCCTCTGTAGAATCCTCGACTGAAGGAGGGTACTGATGTCAAGGTCAGAATTACGCCGTCCTATCCGTTCCTTACTCGATGTTGAGAGTAGGCACTTCCACCGAATAAGCCACCCGAGATCCTCTTGGTCATCCCAAAAATCCCCAAGAATGCCTCACGTATAAAAGTACGTATGTTGTGCTATGGTGTGCTGATAAATATAGCAGTATGTTGTGTTGTGGCATTGTGTCAAGTAGATATGCATACAGAAGAGATGTTTGCTCGAAAAAAAAAGAAGAAAAAAAAGTGTTATGTGAAGTAGTTGCGTGATGTGAGTCAAGTTAAATGATTTGAGGCAAAAACACCTACCACCCTCACGAACCACTAAATACAGCCTTAGCCTACTTTTTCTGTATTTCTGATTGCCTGAATATGAGCTGAGAGCTTCTGACTTAGTCGTAGGGTTATTAGAACCTAATTAAAGTGTAATGCCATGTGAGACCACCAAATAGGTTCATCTGGTGAGATGTGAGCTCAGAAAAAAGAGAGAAATCAAAAAAAGAAATTAAAAAAGAGAGAAAGAGAGAAAAAAGTATAAAAGACTGAAGAGAGCACAATTTTTCAGCCTCTCTCTGAGTTAATTTATTCAATAATCTAGAAAGCTAGGTTCTGAAATATTAGTCTCTATGTAGCATCGGAAGAGAGTGAGCCACCAAATACAAATCTAGTTAACTCAGACATTTCTTACCCATGCCAAACACCAGGGCTGAAATCAGAGAATATTTTACAACCTTGAGAGAAGAGGTTCGCCTATCCCAACAGAATTTTATTGAGAGGGCAAGTACAAGCTCTAACTGCATATCAACTCTTCGCTTGGATCCATTGTAGGAGCTACAACATTACATGTTCATGGTTATCTAGATTTTAAATTTTTGGGTAAAACAAAAAAAGAAATAAATCTTTAGTTTAACTTTTGATAGAATGCATTTAGTCTTGTACTTGCTATGGACTAGCAAGATTTAGGCATGGGGGTATGATTGCACAGCAATCATAGTCCCTAATTCGCTTGAATTAAGCCAGAACCTGGCTTGGGCATTCTGCATGCATACGCATCGTATTTTGCATCGTAATTGATTTATATGTTTTATGCATTTTACTGTGCTATTTGAGAGGTATTACATATTGCAGGTAATTCAGGGCTGCGAATGACCAATCCAACCTTATGGATCTGTTTAGAATGATGAAGGGAGTCCAATGCTTCCAAGATCACATCAATCAGACTTCCGTAGCACCTTAGGGAGTTCATAGAAGAGCAAGAGCTAAGGGGCAAATTGAAGAATATCCGGACTTCAGATGACAAATCCAATCACATGGATAGATTCAAATCAATGTTCACAGTCCAACGACGTAAAAATCAACTCAATCGGAGGCCTACATCATTAGATACAAGGAGAAGAAGATGGATGGCCATGATGGCGTCACGTAGCACCATCATAGCCGCCCCCTCATTGCGCCCTAGCCTCTGAAGATTATCCTTCGCACCTTGTGGGCCATCGGATCTCCATCCAACGCCCACGAATGTGCCATGTCGCCTGCCTTCAGCTGCTTCATCGAGTGAGGACGAGATCTTGACTGTTGGATCTCCATCCAACGGTTGAGGCAGCGCACACCTCAAACGAACTTTTGCAACAACTCACCATGCAGCCCAGTCAATGTTGTGAAAATCGGTCTACTTGACCGAGTACTCGGCCAAGTAATCATAGTTGGCCTCCAACCGACTGAATAGTCAATAGTCGGTGCCATACACGACCACACCCACTACTCGGTCGAGTAGTCGGTGTAGTTGGCCAAGTAATCGATCAAGTTTTACATAGAGGATTAAACCTAAAAAAATTTAAGCCACTAGACTCACTACTTTGATCGACCCCCCAAATCCCCAACTCCTACCCGACAGAAGCCTCCCACCCAAACTCATTCGAAGCTCTCCCCCGAACCTTAGCGAAGCTCTCCCACTCCATCATCGCCCCTCCTCCAAGGTGCGAGTGACAACCCTCCTCCAATCACTGCCCCTTCCTCTCCCTCTCCGATTGGAGGCGACGGTGCAAGAGGTGCGACGCAAGATGATCAATTTTGACTTTAGATGTGTTTTTTGTTGTTTTGTTGATTAAAGCGAAGGAACTTGTGCTTTTTTATTTAGAACTTGTGCTTTTTTATTTGGAACTTGTGCTTTTATTTTGAACTAGTACTTTTGTTTTGTTTGTAAGTTGGTATTATTGTGAGCTTGAAAATAGTCTACTTTTATGAAATAATATATTTTACTTCCTGATGTATCATGTATGTGTGTGTGTGTCTATATACATGAGTGTGTGTATGTGTGTGTGTGTGTATGTATATATATATAGATGTATTAAAAAAATGCCTGACTGACTACTCCCTCGCATACCTTATACTTCTTAGTCAGTGGACTGGTTGACTAAATACCGACTACCGACTTTTACAATCATAAGCCTAGTCAGTCCACGTGCTTAACAAATGCGTGCGACGTGCGTTCGAATCCTAATAGGTTTGGTCGCAAGGGGCATGCATTATTGGATGTTCGATCTTCATCGAGCGGTGATAGAGGCTGCCGCATGGCGTACGCGGATGCGAGTGAGACGCGGACGTGCGTGATGACAGGCGCTTTAGGAAACGAAGGTGCGTCGAATCCTAATAGGTTCGGAGGCGAAGCATTCTTAGTCGTCTGATCGTATGATCGAACAGCTAAGAAGATTGGGCACACATTTGGAGGTCGAGCGGTGAGAGCGCGAAGACAGAAGCACGTGTGGGAGAGCGAGGGTTGTGCGATTGAGATCCAAGGGTGCATGTTGCACCACGTGTCAGCACCAGGAGCGTCCAAGCATAAGGAGTTGTTGAAGGCTTTTTGAGTGAGGACTCCAATGCACTAAATACCCTTGGTAACAACTATAAAAGAGGCCTAAGGGTCCTCTTTCAAAGGCATTGAAAGTAGATTCAAAGTAGATTTCTCCTTCTTCCTTCTCTACCTCCTTCTTCCCGTCTTCTCCACCTTTGTCTCTGCATCTCCATCCTAAGGGCCTATTGAGCCACCTTGGCAAGTCGTTGCTGCTCTTCCCAACTTCTCTAAAAGGCCACCGTGGACCACCTGTGGTGCCCTCATTCTGTTATAGTAGTAGTTTATTTACATTCATGTTTACATTTTACTGCATGTATCAAATTCACATTCAATCTCTCTTTGTGATGTGGATATTGTGATTGATTGTTTCTATTACTTGGTATTTATGTTTGAAACAAACGCATGAAATCAAAAGCGCTTCCTGCCTCTTTAAGATTGATTGGGACTCACTAGTTCCGTTAATTTATTTGCTCAAGACTTATTTCGGGCTATACTGCAATGCACTCATCTTTTACGCGATCTACGCCACGAACATTGGGTGAGTGACTTTCTGATCTATAGATATCATCCTCTTCGAACCTCCTTTGTTATCCAATGATTTTTGGGTGCCTCAATTAGGTCGATCACACATTCTATCCCTCACTTGACTCTTTAGTGCATGTTCGGGAGGAGGTCCTTAAGACCACCCTTGAGGCCTCCATTAGTAGTTCATTCTCGTCGAGACCAACCCTCTACCTATTTGTTTGTGCTACCACTCGACCAGATTGACATCTCTTCAGACTCATTTGCTTCTAAGCTCAGATCTCGATCATCTGCATCCATGGAGAAGCAAGAAGAAGAACCCAATCTTCAGAATAAGTTGCAACACCTCACCAATCCATCCAGGCTTTCATGAATCCACCGCAACGTCCTCAAATGCGAGATCATTACAATCCCACTACAGTGGCGATTGAACCTAGGGTGCAAATCCCGACTGGAGGGCCTGATACTGAACTTAAGTCGAATCTACTTAATGCTATCCCCAAATTTCATGGCTTAAACTCTGAAGATCCCTTCTAGCACATCAAGCAGCTGAAACATTTGGCCCAAACCTTTGGGCCACCTATTCAAAATCGGGACATCCTACTCATGAAGATGTTCTCCTTCTCCCTTATGGATAAGGCTGCCCACTGGTATCAGACTCTGATCCATCCGATCAACACATGGGAGAAATTCTTCCCAGTGGGTTGCATGAACTCTTTGAGGTACTAGATTACGCATTTCACGCAGAAAGTGGGAGGACCAATTTATGAGGCATGAGATCGCTTTTTGGATCTCATGCGAAAATGCCCCATCACGGAGTTCCTAAATAGGAACAATTCCAGTCCTTTTACTAAGGACTCTGTGAGGATATCGGACTATTTGTCAATGCAACCTGTGGTGGAAACATCATAGGTCAGCATGAAGATGCAATTTGGGAGATTCTCGAGAACATATGCGAGAATTCCATAAACAATGAATCTATGGGTGTGTTCGACCTGACGACCATACATGCATTGACAAACATGCGAGGGGCACATGAGACTCAAGGCCTATCCGCATTCGTCGATCTAGAGTTGGTGGCCAGTCTCTTAGATAAGGTCTCTATCATTAAAAAGAAGGTGGATGAGTTGACTCGACATCTACAAAGAGCCACCTCCGGACAGTAGAACACGTATGCGCAACCGTCCTCAGGCAGGGAGGTTGTGCATAACATTCACCACCACTCTTACCATGTGATGGACCCATATCCACCCCCATCTAATCCTGGGTTTGGAGGAAACTCTGAACTTGCCTACTCTTGTTGGGGAAACTCTGAACCCTCGTACTTTGACTTCTTTGAAGTTCCTCAGACTTGGGAGGTTCTCCACGCCATCCAGAATGATCCATTCTCTAACACCTATAACCCTAGATGGCGCAATTATCCCAACTTTGCATGGTCAGGAAATAATCAAAACTCGAGACCTTAATTCCAACCTCAACCATGGGCACCGTGCCCATATCAACCTGCTCAGCCTAGGTCCTATTCGAATTACCAATCTGGGCCATTAAGGGAAGATCAAATGAATATGATTCTACAAGCCCTAGCTGACATCCAAAAGACCAATGTGGCTAAGTAGAAACAACACAAAGACGACATCGCAGAGGTTCAAAATTATCTCGAGCAGATGGAAGGGTCTCGCCAGCCTGGTGCACTCCCATCTCAACCTTTGCCGAATCTGAATAACGTGCTAAACTAGAGGTGCATTATCAACCCAAATAAGGGCCAAGCTCACTACGTTTATCGGGCCTCTTCTACTCCATCACTTGATGGGATGGAGGCTTCGACATCATATTTGGGATATCAGCAGCAATCACCTCTTTTCCCAACTCTTAACCAAAACCAGGCAGGCCTTAATTCTGTTGCCACTAGTAATGGCAAATCGACTCAAGATCTACCTTATCCTAGCCACTCTAAACTTGGTAGTTCAGAGCCTAACCCTAGGATGGTTATCCAGGACACTCCTATCCCAGACCCAGATCCTAAACCAATCTTAGAGGAACCTACAGAGGTTCTATTTCCTGAGGCCTTGACCGAAGGAAAGAGGAAACCCAAACCTGTGGCACTTGAGGAACATCTGGTCAAGCTCTTTTAGAAAGTCCAGATAAACATCCCCTTGATGGATGCGATTCGCCACGTACTAACCTACGCGCTAGTTTTGAAGGATTTATGTACATCGAAGTGTAAGCTATGAAACAAGAATGGGAGTCTGATCGTATTGTCTGAGCAAGTCAGCTCAATCATCCTAAGCAAACTCTAGTAGAAAGTAAAAGATCTTGGCACCCCTTTGATCTCCTGTAAGATCGGCGACCTAGAATTTGATCGAGCTTTATTGGATTTAGGAGTCTCCATAAATTTGATCCCTACATCCTTACTAGATCATTTCGAGGAAAATGAGCTCAAACTAATTGAGGTGACCTTGCAGTTAGCAGAAAGATCAATCAGGTCACCTAGAAGAGTTCTCAAGGATGTTCTAGTTAGGATTCGAGATTTTTACTTCCTGATGGACTTCAATGTATTAGATATGGATACTCTTAAAAACCTAAGGAACACACCGATCATCTTAGGGAGATTGTTCCTAGCCACAACTAGGGCAAATATCAATTGTGAAGAGGGCCATATCAAGTTAAAATTCAGGAGCAAGATGTTACGGATTGATATCTTTAAGGCCCAGAAAGGAATAAACAATGGGGTGATCGAAGAAGTATCGACATCAGTTCTTTGGTTGAGGGCCCGATTATAGAGAAAAATCTGATCATCCTTGATCCTCAGCCACAAGAAGATCTTAACCCACAGATAGAAAATCCCAGAGCCAATCCAGACCTACCCATAACTTCTACTTTATCTTCTGAGGCCCATCCCGAACCCTCACTCGCTATTGATAACTCGATGTTAGAAATGAAACCCCTCTCGGATCATTTGAAGTACATCTTTTTGGATTCCAATCAAATGTTTCCTGCAATTATCGATTCCTGACCCACATCTGATCAGGAAATAAAGCTGATTTCTATCCTCCAGTAGCATCGAAGAGACATCGGATGGACTCTAGATGACCTAACTAGGATAAACCCCTCTTATTGCACACATCATATCTACACTGAAGTGGGCTTGATGATAATGTCATCATCATCCATGTCTAGCTCTATTTAGTCAGAATCTATTGATAAATGTTCCTACATAACCACCAAAGAGTCGTAATTCACTGCAAATCCATTTTGAGAGATGAACATGAAAACATGGGTAAAACTACTTTTTTAACAGAATATCCTAATTACAGAGCATTCACGGGATTATCCAGGGTTTTTCAAAGGTTAAATGGTCATAAATGTCTAATAAGTGGGTTCGTACAGAAAGAAACAGGTTTTCGCGTGTTTCGAGAATTAATGACATCTGCAACCCTAAAAGTAGACCTGCTTAATTAACTGAGGTTCTGGTCAAGATGAAATTCACATAAACCTTCTAAAAATTATAGAAAAATATTTCTTAAGTTTTGATACCTTTGATTTGACCATCTGAACCCAATTTGACGTAAAATCGAGTCTCAGACAGATAGTTACCCTAATTTTAGTTTCTACACAATTTACCTAGTCAAACTTTGTCAAAACATAAATCCGACTTCACCATCAGATTCTTGAGGTCCAAATTAGGTTTGTAGCAAAATTTGGGCCCAAGCGGAGATCATCTTGACCTAGTTTGCATTTTAATCCTATTCTGACTCTTTTTCTTACAAAGAGCCCCTTAGCTTTTGAAATCTTTGCAAAAACCCCCCTAACTTCATCATATTCTTCACAAATAGGTCCCCATCGCCTTCAAACTCCTAAATCCATCTCTGGTGATCTTCAATTAGGGATTATTCCCTGAATTCACAACCAAACTCTTCCAAATTTGGAAGGGAGGTTCCTGATAGAATCCTCTACAATCTAAACTGAGTCTTGGGCTCTAATTCTTTGCCAATCTCCTATGCAAATGTATGAGAGATGTGGGTTTCCTTATGCTTGAAGCTTCCAAACTTCCAAGCTTGGTTTCCAGGATTAGAAGGACCTCCTATGGCCTGTAAAAGCATGCCCATGGTATGCCTTCTTTCCTTAGCTTGGTTTGGAGGCCGAACACCCCCTCTTCCCTTCTCCCCGACCTCCATCTCCACCAACTCTGGCGAGCCCCTCCATCTACCTTGCTCATCCACCCTCACAGACAATAGTGGGTGGATTCCTTCTTCCCACAATCTTCTACATCATGCAATACCGACAAACGCCCTTCCAAACCTCATTCGTCCTCACTGTCCCCCACCGGAGGCTTCTCTTCCATGGTGCTGGCTTGCCAAAGTCGGTCTCAATCCTACCCCCTTCAACCGTTAGAGCAGGTTAGTTAGGTTTATTTAGATCCTTGGGTTAATTCCCCATACTCAAAAATCCAAAAACAACCTCGACACAGACGCACGCCGTCATCTTCTCCACCTCCGGCCACTTCTCTGGCGAGGTTATCCACTCGCTACATGATGAGAGGCTTATCATGGCTTTTAATTACCCCTAATTAACTAGTCTTCCTAGTTAATTAGCTAGAAATATGTATATATAAGGGTTAATTATGAAATAAGGGACAAATTATTAAAGAACCTTAAAATAGGTTAAAAATGCTAAATTATTAGCCAATTAATATTATTAATAATTTATTCAATAAATGGACTCAAATACCATTAATTATTTGCCTAATTAATGTGTTAATTAACTTAAGCATAAATTATACCTAAGTATGAAATAACTTAAGTAACTTTACTTAATTAAATAAATTAAGCTAAAAAGGTCAAAAATGTAAATCCAAGGTTTATATATAATATTTTTCTAATTTATAATCGTATATAAAAGGTTGAAAAAGATTTAAATTAAAATAAGCCTTGAAAACCTTAGTTTACGTTTTAGTCCTTAGGTTTCATTTCAATCGAGTCATTTTCCTTCATTTAGGTCCTTATCTTTCCTCGCATTCAGGTCCCTGTGTACATCCTCTTCTTCATTTCTTCTTCAGCAGTTTCGACGGCTGACGACAGGCAGTACTGTCACCCTCCGATCACCGTTCATCTAACGTCCGTCCACCCTAGCCAAGCTTCTGGAGCTTGCACTCACCGCCACTTTTTCATCCATCGGTCTGGATGAGTCCATAATCCTAATTAGGGTTCAAAGATAATCTCACCGGCGTCGAAGAAGATGCCGGTGGTTACCTCGCACCTAGACACTATACTGTCCAGATTCAACCTCCTCAGCCGTCGTAACCTATAAATACCCCTCCACCTCTCCAATTTTGCATAGTTAGCTCCCTACCATCTTCCCTCTATTGAGCTAACAGATAGGCTATTCACTCCAAATTTGGCGACTTTCTCTCGCTTCCACCGTCTTCCTCCGATCTTTTCCACTCACCTCTGATCTCCGCTATCGTTTGCTGCGTCTTTTGACGAAGTGTTGACGACGGACTCCACCTTCGCTTCTCACAAACACCTGCCAGACTTCTTCCTCCACCCCTCTGATTTCCACCTCTGTTACGACCATCGACGGAGACTTCCTTGCCCTCTTCGTCCAGGTAATAGTAGGATAGGTAAGAGAGAGTAATTAGTGTAGTTAATTAGGTAGTTTAGTTAGGTTTAATGTTAGTTCTTTCCGTCGTCTTCTTCAGCTCTGGCGAGCTCTTTGAGCTTGACTGGAGCATCTTTTTATCTTTTGAAATCACTGATCACTCTCCATAATCTCCCACAATCATTTCTGACAAGTTGATTTCTTGATTATATCACTAAAATGACTAATCCACCTTCACCTTCACTGGTTGCCTTTGCTGTCCATGGCGGAGGTCACCGAGAGCATAGGTAGGGCATAGTGAAGAGGTGGCGCCAAAATGAGTAGGATAGCTAGCTTAGGTAGGGCTTAAGTTGGTGGAGCTAGCTAGGGTTGAGTTGAAGGTGGTGGATGGCCAAGGAGCTGGTTGCTAGCTAAGATAAACTAAGCTAAGCTAGCTTAGCTAGCTATGGAGTAGAGGAGGAGGTATTGGAGCTAGGGTTTGAAGAGAGGAGCTGAGGAGGAGAAGTCTGGAGCTGGAACTGGAGTTGCCAGGTGCTGAAGAGGCTGGCATGGAGCTACTCTAGCTGGCTTAGCTTGCTAGTTCTTTGCTAGCTGCTAAGCCAAGCTAAAGTGAGCTGGCTTCTATCATAATGAGATGAGGTGAGCTGGGTCTGGTGCTCCCAGGGAGGATCAAGCTGGTTGAGGCAGCTAAGGTAGCTTAGCTCAACTGAGTTGAGCTCAGCTGAGTCCCCGGGAGCTGGACTTGTGCTTCCTGAGCTGGGATGAGTTCTTCTTCAGCTGGCTGGAGTTGAGTGGAGCTGGATGTAGTTGGATCTGAGCTGGGGTGAACTCCAGTCAACTCAGCTAAGCTAACTAGAGCTCCTTGAGGACTTGTGGGAGCTAAAATGAGCTAGACTCAACTAGGTTGAGCTGGATTTGAGCTGACTTGAGCTAGGGTGAGCTAAGATGAACTCTCTTGAGCTACCATTCAACTGAGATTAGCTGAATGGAGCTGGGATGAGGTAACCCTAGTTCAAGTGAGCTAGGTTCCAGCTGTGGTGAGTTGGATCAAGCTGAGTTCCAACTAGTCTGAGCTTCTCCTTCACCATTTGCCTTCTTGAGTGCTAGTGTTTTAGGGATCTGTATATCTGTTCATCCTTAATACTCACAAAAACATATCAAAAAGACAATAAAAAATGCAATGCATGCCTAACCTAATTTATGCCTAAATGCAGCCCAAAAACTCGTTTGCAGAGCAAAACTCTAAGAGCTAGGTTTGTTTTTATGCATAAGAATGATGATAAACTATCATTTATCACACCCCATGCTTACCTTTTGCTAGCCTCTTAGCAAAACCTTAATTTTTTAGGAGAAATGAAATGTTTGAGAAATCTAATTTTTTTCGACTTTTGAGGAAAAAACAGATTAAGGGACCTTGGTTGATCTAAACACAGGAGGCACGGGATTTGTTAAAGATAAACATCGGGATTTATTTTTGGATCCAACCATTAGACAAAACGGCATCAATATATCCTCCAGAAAATTCACAAATTAACCCCTTGTTAATTCAGATGACTTGAAATTTTTGTTTTTAGGATTTTTCTGGCTTATGAATCTGATTCGCAACTTGCAAAATCCTTTAAAACCTTGTGTCCGTGCTTGTGAAAAGCCAACATTTATAGGGTCATGTTAATTAATTAATTTATTTATTTTTTCTATGCTTATTTTTAGCTTAGTCTTACAACAGATGTGTCAGGATCATCATTCCCGTTACCAATCCTCGAGGGGGCTCTGGCGCCAGTATTTTGGGATAGCACTATCTATGACACCACCTAGGAGCTCACAACTCCAAAACACAATGCGGTGTAAAGGGGTGCTCCAAGCAAACTCAAGCTCTTGCTCCGACACTATAGGTAGAGCACCATCCAAGACACTTGAGCTGCTAAAATGCGCTTTAATGCTCCTTCTAAAGATATGAAATATAGATATGGAGTAGCGCCGAGGCGGTAACATGTTGGCATCGCGTCCTCAAAGGAGGCATTTTCCTCCTTATCGACGGTGGGAACTCAAACCAATGATCTACTTTAGACTTTTACTAAGTCCAAACAAGGGAGTTTTTCAAATTTTTAGTTTTTTTTTTTTAAAGTGTTGGCTTGTGTGTGAAAATTGACACAGGAAGTTCCTCAAGAAATGCAAGTTTTTGAATCAGACACTAAGTCAAATACTTTCCATATTATAAAATAGGATCAAGTCACCTGAACTATCATGAGTTTAGGTGGAATTTTTTAGAGAAGGATATCTGGTCTAGTCTAAAATAGACCCTGAAATTCTAATGATCAGATCCACATCCTCATCCCTAGTTTTTTAAAGATTAAATCCCATTTTACCCAAAAGTGAAATTTTCAACCTTAGTCCCCATTTCAAAAATTTTTCCTCAAAAAGTTTTCAACATTTTTATTTTTTTGGGTATGCAAGTAGGAAAATAAAATGCATGTTTTTAGGTTTTGAAAATCCTAAATCGATCGTTAAATTTTAAAAACACCCCCCATGCTTAAGATATGCAATGTCCTCATGCATTAGGAGGGAAAATGGATCACCTTAGTGAAGAACGGTCGAGTTTAGGAGGATCAAAACCTGGAAAAAGAAGAAAAAAGGAAAGCAGGAAAAAATGATGGGTTACCTCCCATCCAGTACTATCTTTTACGCCATTCAGTTGGGCGTGAAGGTATGCACGGAAGACGGAAAATTATGTAAATAGTTGGACACTTGGATGCCCGCAAAAAATGTGTCTTCTTCTAGATCCCTAAAAAAATGATTAGAAGCATTATTGGGATCAAAGTTGCATGGAAAATGATAAGTGTAGCCCGAGTCTAGCCATGGTTTTAAATCAGGTTGGATGCCAAACTCGGGTGGGGTTGGTGGTAGGTTCGTAAGAAAGGAGTCGGGGAAGGGATGGTGAGGATTGGGTGAAGTTAGTGTGGAAAAATTAGGTGCGTGAATAGTGGGTGGGTTAGGGTGATCAGGGGGTGCATCAGGAATGGATTTGGGGTCAAGACAAGTCTCCAGATCACAGATTTCGCCGACCATTGATTCGGAATCAGAATCCTCAAAAAAATTATGGTCAGTAAGGGTATCTATCAACATTGTCTCCACCATGTTGGAAATTTTCGTATCTGAGTCCTAAAAAAAGTTGTCATCATGGAATCTCCTGGAGGATTTGAAAATATCTAAAGTGATAGTTTGGCTGGCGCAAGTGATATCTATTTTGCCTGTGTGACAATTGATATTTGCCTTTGCAGTGGCCAGAAAAGGGCATCCAAGGATTATTGGGGAGTCTAGTAATGATTCAGGTACCTCAATGTCAAGAACCAGAAAGTCTGCAGGGAAGACACAATTTTGGACCTTGAGCAAAACATCCTCGACAATCCCACGAGGTTTGATTGTAGATCGGTCGGCTAATTGCATGGTAACCTCGATGGGTTTTAATTCGCCGATCTAAAATTCTTCAAATACAATCGTTGGAATAATATTAACTGAGGCACCAAGATTAAGGAGGGCACGATTAAAGGTAGTATCATCAATAATTACTGAAATTAAAGGCGCCCCCGAATCTTTCATCTTAGGAGGCAACTTGCTCTATATGACAGAGCTTACTATCTCTGAAAGATGCACTTGTCCTAGATTTTTGTCCTGCCTTTTAGGAGTACAAATTTCCTTCAAAAATTTGGCATAGGCAGGTATATATTTGATGGCATCTAGGAGAGGAATATTGATTTGAACTTGCCCAAATAGATCCATGAGTTCTTCTGTAGTGGGCTCAGATTTCTTTTTTCTAGTGGTGGTAGGGTGCAGTGCTTGTGGGAAAGGGATAGGAATCGTGTCTTCAGATTGTCATGTTTCTTTTTCTTCCTAATGGAGAGGTGGGGAGTCAATTTGCACAGGGATTTCACTAGGTTTGTGTGAAGGCCCGAGATCAGTGGTGGTTTTTCCATTCCTCAAAGTAACTGCATTTACAGTCGGATTATTATTTGGAGGAGGTGGGGGGGCCTATGGTTGCGGAAACCTGGGAGGCTGCTAAGGTGGTGGATTAGTAGGAGGCTGATTCGGGTAGTGCGGATTTCTACCCAGATACTGGTTCCTTGTGAGATAATGGAGCTGTAGTTATTCCCCAAGCGAGTAATATAATATAGGAACATAATAACCGATTGTTAGCATCTCCATTGTAGGAGCATGCAAGAGTTGAGTGAGTTTGCTTTAGATAAGCATCGTAGCACATTCTTCGGTCACAAGAGATGGATGGTGCCACATCAATTGGTGTGGCGATGTTGAGCTGTGCACATGACTCTGGTGGGCATAATGTCTAGAGGTGGTTGACTTTGTAGGTAAGGATTGCAGATAAAGATGTACCAATGCAAAACTCATGCAATAGAATTCAAGTCAAGGGGGAGATTGTTAGGATTAAGAGTACTCTTATTGTTTTTCTTTTTCTATTTAACTTGATTTCCATGTTTTGGGAGTCCAAATAGGTTTAGGATCCTTGAATCCTGATAAGATTATGGGTTTGAAATCTTATTGGGAATAGGATTTCTTATGGCTATGGGTCTTGTATTGTGTATATAAATAGGGGATAGGGCATTCAAACTCTACAATGTCAATTAGAGAGAGAAGAGCAAAAAAGAGATAAAGTCAAGTAAGTTGTACTCCATTTTCTTTTCTAGTTGAAGTTTTTTCTTCTCTGGTGGTTGCTAGAGGTGATTAATCACCATTAAATTGTGAAATTGAACTAGTGGAGTTGAATAGTGAAATGAAGATATAATAGGCAAATAAAAAAAAATCACACAAATGAGACAATAGATTTTTAGGTGGAAACCCAAATTAGGAGAAAAGCACAACCTAAGTCAACCTTGACTTAGGATTTTGCGATCACCTAGTGATCAATCCACTAACCATACTAGAATCGAGGGTGGTGTATCTTAATTACAGTTCCCACCTCTGATCTCAAAATGGAGGTTAAGGAAGAGATGGAGATCCAATAGGCCAGACACCCAAGTACAACAAGTAAAGAGAAATAAAAATGCACCCTATAGAGTTCCCCAAAGATATGTATAATGTTATCTAGCAACTAAGGGTGAAGGTAAACTCCCTGATGATGATGGTGATAGCACAACAGAGAGGGAGTTTGGAAGTATGCCCAAGAAATCTGAATTGCACAACAATAGGGAAATAGGGTGAGTAGAGCAAGTGTTTTGCTTGTAGAATGTCTCTAATTGGTGTGTCTAGCCTAGGAGGGGTTAAGGGATACATATAGGCCTCAAAAGAACCATCAAGAAGGCTTAGGAGGCTCCTCGAAGCCTTTGGGAACATCTCCCAATAGATTTGGTAGAAATCCAAATTAAATCAGTGTCATAATGACTCTGACAGTAGAATCAAACGTCTAACTTTTGGGTCAGACGTCTTGTCAAACATTTGATGTGAGTTCTGGTAGTCTGATTTACGGGGTCAGCATTCCTAGATTCAGTTGGACGGAAATAGGGTTTTGTTACTAATGGTTAGATTCTTAATTGCTATTTTAAGATGTGTGATCATATTTTTGGACATCTAATTTTTTGCAGGTTTGTTCATGGATTAAGCTAGATCTAAACGAGGTTTTAGGGTACAGATGTCAGACATCGTATTGAATGTCTGGTAAGGGTTCTGGATGTCTGAAGGTCAAATGACCTCGAGCTTTTGATTTCTTCTGAATCCAAAAACATGATTACATTTGACAAATTTATGTCGATTGAATTTAGGTCTAATGTTCCTATTTTAGTCATCTAGAAGCATGTTCAGATGTCTGAGGATAATAATAAAATATTCCTTCTTGTGTTTGTGTATATTTTGGTTTGTTCAAGGAGGATTAGCTCAACAGTCAGGTCATTAGAAGATTGAAGGAGTGTTCAGATGTCTATGATGATTAGTGGACATCTGGTCTAGTGTCTGGTCATCTAAAGCTTGAAAGTTCAAAACCCTAAGGCATTGTATATGGCATTTAGTCGTCTGATTCATACATTTGACGACTTATCTTTCAATATCAAATGTCTGGGCACCCTTTTAGACATTTGATCCTAAGGTATATTTTTGTTTCTGAGTTGGGTTTTGTTTCTATGTCTTGCCTAAGTGTTGTGAGCCTAAGTCTAAAGATTTTATATCTATTGGAGGCTCTTTACAACTCTTTCTAGACTC
The DNA here is from genome assembly GCA_037157565.1 of Thalassia testudinum. Taxonomy (NCBI): domain Eukaryota; kingdom Viridiplantae; phylum Streptophyta; class Magnoliopsida; order Alismatales; family Hydrocharitaceae; genus Thalassia; species Thalassia testudinum. Next base: position 13,010,503 of record JAZHRO010000071.1, on the reverse strand, counting down.
AATAAAATGGAAAAATACATCACTTTGTAAGGTCATACAACAACTCCTAAGACTTAGACAAACATATCTTCATCTTTCGTTTCCTTGTCTTTGAGATGACAGGACTTATAATAGAGTTATGATAGAAAGAATGGTATGGCTAGTTTTTATTTTTCTTTTAGTTCTTTTGTAAAAGCATCAAAACACTATTTACGAGAGGTTGAACTAACAATCTCCCCCTTTTTGATGATTTTCAAAATTCAATCTTAGAATCTATTTTCTCCCTATAATTTTTGTACTGAAAGCACTATTACATGAAAATAGTTGAGTGATTGTGAGAAATCGAATTTTTAATTTATATCTCACACAAACAACGATTTTGAATGGAATTTAACTTTAAGAAGTTTTGATTTACCTCAAATTTTCTCCCCATTTTGAATGTTATCAAAACTAAGTATATTAGGTTGAACTGAGCAATATTAAAAGGATTATCACGAGGTGGTGACATTAGATAGCGTGAGAGTAATGATATGAAACTTGTTATGTGAAGGACATAAACTAAACATCATAGCATGATATAAAGGTGGCAACATATGAAGTACATATCAAAAGCATAATGAATGTTTAGAAATGCAGAAATGATAACATTGTATGTGCCCTAAGCAAACATTAGCAATGTTCCCTCCTAAGTAAATAGTATGGGGTTGAAGCCCCTTAATTCAGGCTAATAGAAAGCATACAAGAAACCATCCAGACTAAACTAAAAAGAACATCCAAACTAAAGATGGGGAAGAACTGAGCCACTACTCTGGATGATCCTGGCGGTGGCGGTGGCAAGCTAGATGTTGACCTATTTGCTGGTTACGAATGTCGGTGCGCATCTCATTCATATTTGAGTGCATACTACCCAGATATGTGTAGATGTCACTCATGCACCGCATGAGAATGTAAATCCCATCGGTGATAGAATTGGTGGTGGGATCCCATGTAGTGGAGGGAGTCTTAATTTGGAGCAGGCATTACGTGTAATCTGGTTGAGGCAGGAGCTTGTCGTCATCTTCATCAGCATCGGGGTGGATATGGTCGGGGAGGATTCTCATTTTGGCAGCAGTAACTCTTTTATAGGGCTCGACTTTTTTATCGATGGCTTGATCATGGGTGGGGAGTTTATGGTTATGTAAGATCTTAGAGAGGATGGAGCCAAATGGGAGTGAGGCAGAATGGTCCTCATTTATTACTTGGACAATTTGATGGAAATAATTAAAAGGGATGTGACGAACAACAACGAATAAGAGCCCCTTGTGTTGGCAGGAAATCTAATCAAACCTTCCTGACTTATTGAGGAGGTCCCAACCAAATATACGGGATAGAAGGTGAGGTAGGGGATTGAGATTTTACATGGGAGGGTGCCAAGATTTGGTTCATATTTACCAGGAAGAACTAATTCCTGGTTGATTTGCTCGGAGTTGTATTCCTGGAGGATATCATTGTAATCATTGCTGGCATTGGGAACTCCGATGAATTCAGAAATGTAATCGTAGGTGATGTGGAGACGCTTGCCAAACACAGTGGAGATCAACTCAAGTTTGTCATTAGAATAATCTTGAACCATGTTGGCATAGAAGAGATGAACCAAGTCAGGAAAGATGCCAAGGCATCTGAAGCTAGAGTGGAACTGACGATCAATGTAGCGGAAGAGATGAAGGGTCTTAAGATGTTCACGAAGATTCAAGTGGGAAAAATCATTCCACAATGAATCTAGGAGGTTTGACCCTATTGGTGGCAAAGTGACAGAAACACTGTCGAGTGTTGTTGCTATGGAGTTGATTCGCTAAGCAGATTGGGATTGTGATGAGGAAGAGAAGCCCTCGGCTTGGTTTCTACGAGGAGGCATTTTAGGATGGTTGGGTGGTTGAGGATTGGGAAGATGGGGCTAGTAGGCTACCTGCAAAACTGATGAGAGCCTCATTATGAGCCCTAACTAGCTCATTTTGACCTAAGAAAGAGAATAAGAGCTCCTACATAACCTAGAGAAGGGCTTAATTCAAGGAATAAGTGTTCTGAGAAGAAAACATGAAATAAAGGTTAAAACTGTAACTTTACCATTGCAGTACATAAGTGGGATTTCTCAGAGGCAAAACATAGGTCAAATGATCTGAATAAGATAAAAAGTGGGTTGGTTCAATTAGAAATGGATTCATGTGCAATCCAGGAATTAAATGATATCTTGTAACCCTAAAACAGATTCGCTTAATTCAGCAAGGTTCTGGTCAGGATAAAAATCAAATAAACCCTCTAAAATTCATGGAAAAATATCCCCTAGGATTTAGAACCTTCAGATTGGCCTTTGGATCCTATTTTGACCTAGATTGGGGTCGTAACTCATCAATTGACCTAATTTGGGTTTTTGTGTAAAATATTTAGTCAAACATGGTCAAACCTAAAATCTAACTTCACCATTGGATTCCTTAGGTCCAAATTAGGTTTGTACCAAAATTTGGACCTAAGGGGAGGTCATCTTGACCTACTTTGCAAAATAGTACACCCAATTACATTTTGGCCCCTATCTTTTGAAAACCATTACACAGACCCCCCTAACTTCCTCGCCACTCTTACAAATAGGTCCCTCCACCATTAATAGGGAGAAATCCTACTCCTGCGAGGGAAGGAGGGGGAATACTCCCTGATTCCTCAGAGATCTCTCAGATTTGGAAGGGAGATTCTTTGAGGAATTTCCTTCCATCTGAGCTCGATCCTAATCTCTGATTTGCACCCAATCTCTCGTGCGAACGCACAAGAGATTTGCGTCTCTAAGTGATTCCATCTCCGGCGAGGATTCACGCACTTGGAAGCTTGTCTTCCAAGCATAGGAACCCCTGCCAGCATCTATAAAAGGATCCTCAACCCTGGCCGCACCTCCTCAGCTCGACTTGGCCAGAGATCCACCTCCATTTATTCTTCTTCTCCTCCGGCCAAGTAGTCCAGCGAGCTCCTGCGAGCCGCTCTCCTCTTTCTTGTCTCTCTGCCACCATACCAGTGGCAGAGCTATCTTCACCATCTTCCTCTACATCGCGCAAAACCCATGCAAGCACCTCTAGCCCTTTCATCGCCACCGTCTCCCTCCACTGGATGTCGTCTTCTCCAGCGACAGCAGGGTACTGCCAGTCTCCATCTCTCCCCCTTCGTCCACTTAATTAGGTTAGACTTACTCCTCTTTATCCCCTCTTCAATTCCCCTCAATCTATTTCACGAATTACCCCTCGACTGCCACTGTCCACCACCATCTTCCCCATCTTCGGCCAACCTTCGGCGAGACGCATCCGTCACTCCACACCTCCACACGTCTCGCCACCAACCTCTTCACCTCCACCACAGTCCACTGAACATCTTCCACCCATCCATCGATCGCTTACACCACCATAAACACCCCCCGACCTAACCCATAAACCCGGCCACAGGGTGACCTAGGGACGCCTAGGTCTCCCTGCGGCCTGCCACCCACCGCCCCACCTTCGCCTTCTCACAGCGAAGCTTCCCATGTATTTTAATGGGGCCGCAAGGCCGTGATTGTGTGTGACAGATTTCACCACCTATCACCATTGACGCACACAGCAAGGAAGTTGCGAGCTTCATCCCAGGCTGCATGCTCCAGGTGTCAGGGTCCCAAAGGAAGTAGACGCGTGCGCGAACTCAGACAGCAGGGCAATTGGTTTGGCGATGCCTCTAGCTACAGCAATTGGAAGAAGTCATTCGCTTGCAGGTGCGTGCAAAATCTGGTGGGAAATTAGTCCCACCTCGTGAACGTATGAGTGAGGTGCGTAGAATAAATTGATTTTGTGTTTTACTCTCTTCGCCTTGAGACACAAATGGGGTGAGGTCCCTTACCTATTACGCCTCGTTCGTGACATATACCCTGCGGACCTGGCACCCGACCCGACTAACCTACCGAGCTCCTCGCGCACCACACCCACGCCGGTGCACCTGGACTCGAGCATGCGACCGACCCGATTACCCAGCTCTGGGAGAGCGTACCGAAGAGAGATACACAGAGAGAGAGATGCACGGGTGGGTAGAGGGGTAGGTTTTGCTCTTTGGTGTTGTGTGTGCAAGGAAGAAGGAAAGAAGCCAAAGGGAAGAGAACATCAGAGGAAGCCAAGGGAGGAAGAGGCGCAGTAAGAGAAGGAAAGGAAGAAGGACTTAGCCGCAGCAAGAGAAGAAGAAGGAAGGAAGAGAAAACGCTAGAGGAGAGCTAAGACTGAATAAGGAAGAAGCTAAGAAAGAAAGAAGAAGACCTGCAGAGGAAGAAGAAGGAGAAAGGCACTATGCAAGGAAGAAGAAAGGAAAGGCAGAAGACAGAGGAAAATAAGATGAAAGAAGAAAGGAAAAGCTAGAAAGAGCTACAAAGAAGAAATAAGAAAGAAGAAGCAGACGGCCAAAGACCAAAGAAGAATAGAAGAAAAAGGAAAATTAGGGAAAGACAGAAGGAAGAAGAAAGGAAAGGCAGAAGACAGAGGAAAATAAGAAGAAGGAAGAAGAAAGGAAAAGTTAGAAAGAGGTACAAAGAAGAAACAAGGAAGAAGCAGACAACCAAAGACCAAAGAAGAATAGAAGAAAAAGGAAAATCAGGGAAAGACAGAAAGAAGAAGAGAAAGCAGAAAGGAGAAGAAATAAGAGAGAGTTAAAAGAGAAAACATCTTTTTAAGACGTCTGATCCCATGATCAGACGTCCAATTTCTCTATTTTTGCCACAATTGACTTTTAAACTCTTGCATTTATATTCTGAATTAAGTTTTGAGTAATTCTAAGTGTTCAATTACGTTATTGAGATTAGTAAATAAATTCCATTTGCTCCCTGTGTTCGACCTTGGATACTTAGGTTTTCGAGTAATAAAATCTTATTTGTTATCAACGCTTGGTCACCTATACTATGACGCAACTGACTGTTAAAACATGATCAATCACTGCAAATAAAAACAAATTGGCATACCATTCAATAATTGTGTAAGAAATTTATCTATCCTATGTGGATAGCACACCTGCCATCATTCAACCACAGATTAAAGCATCAAACACCAAAGCACCAAGTCATGACAAATGTGGTAGTATGCCTTTGTATTCAAGCATTCACATTGGGCTTAAATAACTCCATAGGGCAATATAACCTACCAAAACCAATGATTATGTGGCAGTATGCCGGTGGTTCAAGCCACTATGTTTAGGCTTGAACATATCTAGGCTATACAACTTGCCATAAGTATTATTGAAACCATCTATTCAAAAAATATTTGGGGATTAAGTGTAGATAAGGGCACCAATGCCCTAAAATGGATCAATGCCTCAAAGCTTGACCTAGGGCAAGGATCCTAGGTAGGGTATGGCTTGAAAGAGTCGAAGATCAAGATCCAAGCATCAGGAGTTGGTATTATAACAAAGCATACTTGAAAAAAGAAAGCTTCAAGAACTCATCAAGGGTTTGTTAAAAAATAAACTCAAACCACAAGAAATGTGGAAAAGAGAGGGAGCAAGGATGGTATACCGAAGGGAGATGCTCCCCTTGGTGCAAAGAGAGGGTGGTCGGCAACGATCAGACGACGGACGTTGTCGGTGGTCGTCTACGCGTGAGGAGCAAGGAGGAGGTCAGGGGCATTAGCTGAGGATTTGGGGATTTTCAGGTTCGTTTGGGGTAGGGATTTGAGAGGAAGGAAAGGGGTTTAAATACCCCAAGTAGGTCGGAGAAGATCCCCCCCAAAGTTGGGGTAAATTGCCTTAAAAACCACCAAATCAGAACCACAAGCTTCAATTTTTGCCAGTATTAGACATCTAGAATGATGCATTGATGTAAACATGTTTACACTACTTAAGATGTCTATTTATGCATGTTCTTAAGCATAGGATTGCATTGCATATTATAAATATTGTATAACATGCATCATCTTGCATTTAGATTAGTTTGAATAAAATGGAGGTTAATTATCTCCTTTTATGTTCATGGATAGAGCAAACTTTTTATCGGGGCCTCGGATCGAGGATCCAACTGTACAGATGTGATCAGGGTGACAATTGGAGTTCAATGACTCCAAGATTGCCCTAATCAGATATCTGTAGCATCAGATAGAGACCAGGGAACCCTAAAAGAGCAAGGGCCAAGATGGTGTGAATCCTCACTTCAAATGACAAATCTGACTGCACGGATGGATTCGGATCAACGATCGCAGCCTAACGGTGTGAAAATCAACTCAATCCGACAATTGTGGCACCATCTACATCATCCAGAAAATGGACGGCCTAGATGGCGCCATGTGGCACCATCTCGGTCGCCCAATCATCTGCACGCACCCGCTGAGGGCGTTTGCATCGACGAACATGGCGCCATCTCGGTCACCCAATCATCTGCACGCACCCGCTGAGGGTGTTTGCATCGACGTTTCCCCACCGTTGGATCAAGATCTAACGGCTGGGATGCATCCATGCTTAAGTTAAGCGCCCGCCCATCTGCACGCGTAGCGTAGTGGGTGAGAGCGCTTAACTGAGGCGCTGGCGCGGGTTCGAATCGCAAGGAGCGGTGAGCGGGCGCATGCGACCGTGCGATGAGGATCGAGCGGCTGCAGGCGCTCGGTAGCGCCCATGCGCTATTGCACGCCGCGCCTCACGCAGGATCGCACGTGGGCGTCCGCGTTGAGGACCGGGCGGAGGCGTGAGATAAGCCGTCCGATCTCACGATCGGATGGCTGAGATTAGCTGAATGTGGATGCGCGTTACATGTGCGAGCAGGCAAGCGGGCGCGCGCGCTCTTCCACTCGTCGCCCACGATGGGGCTTTAGCGACGGTTTTATCCGTCACTAACGACCCCTTATTTATTGTTTTGAGATTTAAAAGACCAATTTGCCCTCATTCCTTGCAACTATAAAAGGAGACCCCCTTCACATGAAATTCTCATCCCTTCTCTTCTCTCCCTCTCCAAAGCTCAAGAGAAGCTTATCCCACACTCGGGATGCTCCTCGCGAGATAAAGTCAAATTTTCGCTCTCATTTTGGAAGCGGATCCCACGACGATGGCATGCTGCTCCGTTTTCATTCCTCCTGCCTCGACCTCCTTCCCGTTCCGTCCTTCATCCAGGCGGCGTCTCGTTCGACTCGTCCTCCAAGTGATCCTCGAGGAGGATAACTTCTTTCTCTCATTCTTCTTTACAGCTTTCTAGTGTAGAATTTTCCTACTTTCTAGTGTAGCTGATTTCCTGTTTTCTAATGTAATTCTTCTTTGGTTTTATTGTGTAAACACTTTGAATTATTGAATGCATGTTTTCTCTCTCTCTCTCTAGTTTAGTTTGATTGTTATTATGGCTTCATTGTAATTACATCGCTTCACTTTTCAAGAAAAAATTCTAAAAAAAATTTAATTGCGAATATAGATCAACGTAGTCGCCTTGAATTCGACCCGAGATTTTTATTCCGGTATTAATTTTATTTGTTGAACATGAGTTCTTCGCTTTCAAACTACAATGATAGGCTTTCAAAACCAAACACGTTAGCGTAGCAACCTGAGCGTTCAACATTTTGGCGCCGTTGCTGGGGAGGTAACGATTTCCGATCTTCTTTTCGCATTTCACGCACTTTATTGGTTTCTAACTTGCTTTCTCTTATGTCTACTATTTTGCAGAGACCTCCATCAGGGAATCATCAAGCGGTAGATCGGAGTAAAGTGCAGTTGAAAAAAACTATAAGTGCTCCCCATTCTTCCCCCCTCCATAGATTTCATTTGCCACATTAAATCCAAATTCCAATTATCCTAGGTGTTTGCATAAATCCTAGATATAGTTTGGTTGTTTGGATTCTCACTCACATTTATTCCACCCTCATTTAAAAAAAATAACAAAAAGATAATCTTGTGGGGCAATTTTCAACAAACACACAACGTACACCCACATTCAAGGCACTTAACCTAATTGATTTTTTTCTACTCAATCGGGTTCTGCTCTGTGGAACCGGTACACACAAAGCAACACATAAAAGAGTAGAAATCATTTTAGGTTAACCATCTTTGTGTGCCTAACTTAGTGGTGCATTTATGGCCAGTTGTTTGAGTTGTTTGGGACGCACCACTCTACTTAAAATCAACTCATCAAGTAGCTCCTCCTTAGGGTTTTCAATCTAGGTCTATTCCAGGCACTCCACTTTCTTTCTGGTTTTGAAGGAAAACAATCTTCACCCGTGTTTGACAACTTGGTTTGCCTAGAAACTTGATTGCAATCTACCTAATTTGAAACCCTAAAAGCTACTTAAGCAAGATTTGAACATTAAAATCCACGCATCACAAATAATCTTGCTTGAAAACCCTGGTTGTGCACGCACTTACACAAATCTCAATCAATCATTAAGGCACAGCCCATTTTAAGGGCCCATCACATTCCATAAGCACCACAATCCCAAGCCTTAATAAAATTGAGTAGACATTGGCCTTAAGGTCTGATTCACTCTTCATGCCCTAGTCTGAGATTGTCTTTGATTAACCTACTTGTACTGATTAATCTGATGTCTAGCTAGGGGAGTAGCATCAAACGACCGCAGCTGGGGGGTACACTAGGAACCGGAGGTGAAAGCCGAAGGAAGAACCTTCTCCCCGGTCCCTCCTTCTAACTAGTTGGATTGAGCAGATGCAAGTAGAGTAAATCATTTACACTCTTAAGGCAGGTTTTGGGAGTTAGTAGATCCTTAGGCTACCCCACTTAAGGACAGCCTTGTTTGTTGTGCTACAGGGTCCCTATCCCCAGTCCTTCCGACCTCCTAGTTTATGCTGGGAAGACTGTCATTGAATCCTTGATTGGAAGGACCATTAGAGTATTCTAGGAGGCGCAAATTGGATTTTGGTTAAATTAATCCCATGGCCGACCAACAGCCTCCTCTGCCTGGAAACCCATAGGAAGAATTTTGAAGGCATCTGGAATAAATGTAGAGAATGTAGGAAAGGTTCCAGAGAATGCTGGGCGCTCAGCCCTTGAAGGATTTTTATGATCCTTCAAATTACGGGGAACGTCCCGGCGTCGAGATTCCAGCCGATGACGTAGAAATCAAGCCCCAGGTATTAAGCCTGATCAAACATTATCATGGGCTTGGCTCCGAAGATCCGTTTCAGCACTTGGAGGACTTGACCACTTTGGCCCAGACCACCAAGGCAAGAAACGTAAACGTGGAGCAAATGATCATGAGGCTCTTCCTCTACTCTCTTAGGGATAAGGCCGCGCATTGGTACAGGACAATAGGAAGACCAATTGCAACTTGGAATGAGTTGAAATCGACCTTTCTGAAGAATTTCTTCTCAGTTGAATGTACCAATGCTTTGAGACGGGCAATCACTACTTTTACCTAGCTGTCGGGGGAGCAGTTTCATGTGGCCTGGGAGCGATTCCAGGACCTATTGCGGAGGTGTCCACACCACGAGGTGCCGAAATGGTAACTCGTGCAGATCTTTTATCTTGGGTTGACTGAGGAACTCAGAAATCATGTGTATGCTTCTTGCGGAGGCAATTTTCTTAATAAAGACGCAGATAGTGCACACGATTTATTTGAGGAAATGAGTGAGAATTCAATCAATCATGCCTCCATGGATACATTTAATCGGTCCCAGCAGCCCAGATCAAATGTCAATGAAGTCCATGACTCATTCATTTGATATGGAATTGATTTGTAACAAACTTCATAAGGTGAACTTGGTTGCTAAGAGAATGGAAAAGTGGATGGCTGACAATTCTATGAACAACTCTCGATCCACTCAATCCCAAAATTCAGGATTCCATTCTTCATGAGCTTCTTCTAGACGGGAGTTCGTGAATCAACTCGATGCAGCTCAACTTGTGAGTCAGCATTTTTCGGAACCCCATGGGTTCCAAACTGGGGCCTTTGATCCTAGTTTTTCTGATCCTTCCCTTTCTTTCTCTCCATCCTCACCCTATGAGGATGTCTGTGCTGTACAAGAGAATGTTAGATCCAACCCCTACTCTAATGCTTATAATCCGGGTTGGAGAAACCACCCTAACTTCTCTTGGAAAAACCCGGGGCAACAGACCCAATTCCGACCCGGCAACTATGCTTCGCAACGACCAATTGGTCACGGTCATGTATATACTCAGTTGCCTCCAAATCAGGTCAATCAGCTAGCTTGGAATGCCCATCAACTCGCAGGGCAGGCTGATTTGAACTGACAAATGGTAGAGATGCAAGGATCCATGCTCCAGCTTATGCAGCAAATGAAAACCTCGCTGGACAACTTGCAGTCCGGACTCATTACTAACTCTCATCAATCCGGATCTCTACCAACCCAACCCGTACCCAACCCGCAAAATATTCTGAATTCGGGCAACCAAGCCCATGGGTACAGAAATCAGAGGGACACATGCTCAGGTGGTTGAGTAGGGTTCCTCCTCCTCCTCTTCTTCTTCTGCAAATCAACAATTCCTGGCTAATCAAGCCCCTCCCCAAGATCCAAATTCTTATGCATCTGCAAATTCTGTCACCTTGAGGAGTGGTAAGCAGACTCAGGATCCACAACCACACTATTCTGATCTTCTGAATCCTGAAGAACCTGAGGAGAGAGAGGAGAATTCTGGAGAAGAAATCAAGGCTCAGGAACCTGATTCCAAAGATCTGACTCATGTTCCTTTTCTTGAAGCCTTGATCAAATCAAAGAAGAAGAGGTCTGTTGATGGCAATGAGGAGCTTCTGAATCTATTTAAGAATGTTGAGATCAATATCCTGCTCCTTGATGCTATTAAGCACATACTGGCTTACGCGAGATTTTTAAAGGATTTATGTACACAAAAGCGTAAGTCGAGAGAATCTATTCCGAGAAGGTGGTACTCTCCGAGTAGGCTAGTTCTGTTATCCTGCACCACCTCTCTCAGAAAAAGAGAGATCCAGGTGCTCCGTTGATTCTTGTGTCATCGGAGATTACACATTTGATAGAGCACTTTTGGATCTGGGTGCATCCATCAACCTAATTCTGACTTCTCTTTACGAGAAGTTTGGATTAGGTGAACTTTGGCCAACTTCAGTAATGCTACAGTTAGCAGACCGCTCGGTCACAAATCTGCGAGGCGTTATTGAAGATGTTATAGTTAAGGTCAAGGATTTTTATTTTCCTGTATATTTCCTTGTCCTTGACATGGATGTACCTGATAATTTGAGGAACACACCCATCATTCTGGGGCGTCCGTTCCTGGCTACTACTGAGGCCAACATTAATTGTGAAAGCGGTAGCATGGAAATCGCCTTTGGGGATCAACGAATGAAATTGGATATTTTTAAAGTAATCAATAAATTTGAGGATTGTGGATTTATTGAGGAACTTGAGGAGGATAATGAAAACATTGAAACTTGTTTGATGGTTTCTTCAATCGAAAGTTCCTTCTTTTATGATGAATTCGACCCGCAACCCTCTATGGTTGACCTGCCATCTTCTGAAAAGGTTATTGAATTTGTTCACTGACAACCTCTTCCTCTTGTTAAGTCTTCAGTATCAACCTTACCATCAATCATCAACTCGCCTTAGCTTGAACTGAAACCATTGCCTGAGAATTTGAAATATCAATTTTTAGGACCTCAGAAGACGCTCCCTGTGATTATCAGTGCTAAATTGACAAAGGAGCAAGAGATTAAATTGATCAAGGTCCTGAAGGAACACAAGAAGGCAATTGTTTGGACCATTCATGACCTTTGGGGGATCGAGCCATCTTACTGCAATCATAGAATATTCTTGGAAGATGGATCTCGCCTTTCTCGCCAGATGCAGAGGAGATTAAATCCAAATATGCGAGAAGTGGTCAAAAAGGAAATCATCAAGTGGCTCGATGTAGGAATTATTTATCCAATCTCTGATAGTCCCTGGATAAGTCCCGTGCAGATTGTTCCGAAGAAAGCCGGGATTATCGTTGTGACTAGCGAGAGAGGAGAATCTGTCACAACTCGTTCAGCTTCCTCTTGGAGGGTTTGTATTGATTATAGGAAGCTGAACACAGCCACTAAAAGGGATCATTTTCCCCTGCCTTTCATTGATCAAATCTTGGAAAGATTAGCCGGGCAGAAGTACTTCTATTTTCTTGATGGCTACTTGGGATACAACCAAGTTCCATCCATCTTGAGGATCAGGAAAAAACTAATTTCACCTGTCCCTAAGGAACCTTTATTTTCTGTAGGATGTCTTTCGGTTTATGCAATGCAGTTGCGACTTTTCAAAGGTGTATGCTAGCCATATTTTCTGACATGGTGGGAGAGTTTATGGAATTCTTCATGGACGATTTCTCTATTTTCGGAGAATCATTTGACTCTTGCTTGGCTAATCTGGAAATGATTCTTAAGCGATGTATCAAAACACGATTGGTCCTTAGCTGGGAAGAGTCATTTCATGACCCAAGAAGGCATTGTTTTGGGTCATGTAATCTCTGAATGGGGAATTGAGGTGGATAAAGCTAAGGTTGATGCTATCGCTAAACTTCTTCCTCCCACATCTGTTAAACAAATCCGATCATTTCTTGGCCATGTGAGATTCTATTGAAGATTCATCAAGGATTTCTCGAAGGTTGCTCATCCCCTGAGTAATCTTCTTGCCAAAGAAACACCATTTGTTTTCAACGAATCATGCCGAAAGGCATTTGATTTCCTGAAAACAGCAGTCACCTGTGCTCCAGTTTTGCAACCACCAATTTGGACAACCCCTTTTGAGATCATGGCTAACGCTTCTGATTATGCGGTTGGGGCTGTCTTGGGTTAGAAAATTGATAGAAAGCCCTCTGTCATCTACTACGCTAGTAAAATTTTGGATGAAGCCCAGAGGAATTGCACTATTACTGAAAAGGAATTACTAGTTGTAGTGTTCGCTTTGGAAAAATTTAGGGCTTATCTCTTAGGGTCTCATATTATCATCTATACCGACCACTCGGCCTTGAGACATCTCTTGGCCAAAAAGGATGCCAAATCCTGGCTTATTTGTTGGATTCTTCTGCTTCAAGAATTTGATCTTGAAATCAAGGATAAAATCGGGATTCCTTGGTGATTCTTCTCGTCCGGACATTCCGATTGCTGACACTTTTCCGGACGAAACTATTCTTACAGTTTTAGGTGTCTACACCCCATGGTTTGCTAACATTGTTAACTATTTGGCTGTTGGTCAAATCCCCTAAGATTGGACCAAGCAACAACGGGATAGACTCAAATCTGAGGCCAAATAGTACTTCTGGGAGGACCCTGAGCTGTACCGCATCGGCTCTAATCAGATTATTCGCCAATGTATACCGGAGAATTAATTCAACAGTATACTTGAGTTCTGCCATGCATCTGGGTGTGGTGGACATTTCTTCGGGAAAAAGACGGCTACAAAAATCCTGCAATCTGGCTTCTATTTGCCGTCTTTATTTAAGGATGCCCAAGATTTCTCAAGGTCATGTTCTCGATGTCAGGCACTTGGGAGCATAACTAAGAGAGATATGATACCCTAAACCTAATTCTTCCTGTCAAAATTTTCGATGTTTGGGGCATCGATTTCATGGGACCCTTTCTCCCTTCATTTGGGCATCAGTACATTCTTGTTGCTGTTGATTATGTGTCCAAATGGATTGAGGCGATTTCCACCCGAACCAAGGACCACAAGGTGGTCATCGATTTTGTCAAGAAAAATATCTTCAGTAGGTTCGGGGTTCTGAGGGCCATTATCAGTGATGGTGGCACTCATTTTACTAATGCCCAATTCCGGAATTTGTTGCCCAAATACGGGGTTAATCATCGAATTTCCACACCTTACCATCCCTAAATGAATGGACAAGCCGAGATCTCCAATCGAGAGATCAAGAACATTCTGCAGAAAATGGTTAGGCCTGGTCGCAAAGACTAGACTCATAAGCTTGAGAATGCTCTTTGGGCCTACCGCACGGCATATAAAACGCCCATCGGCATGTCTCCATTTTGTTTGGTGTATGGAAAGGCATGCCATCTACCCGTAGAGATTGAACACAGGGCATTCTGGGCGATCAAACAATGCAATTTAGATCTGAATCTAGCTGGGAAGACCAGGAATTCCAACTATCTGAGTTGGAAGAGCTTAGAAATGATGCATACGAGAATGCCATGATCTACAAGACTCGGACCAAAGCTCTACATGATTAATTGATTTCCCGCAAGAGCTTTGAGTCGAACTAGAAGGTCTGGTTATTTGATTCTAAACTTAATCTTTTTCCTGGCAAACTTAGATCTAAATGGAATGACCCATTCATAATTGACCAGATTTTTCTAAATGGAGCCGTTCAGATTTCTGACCTAAAGACGGGTAACACATTTAAAGTCAACGATCAACATCTGAAGCCTGTTATTGACCGTACTCTTCTAGAACCCGTCTCAGACACAGTTGCTCTAGCCATTCTGTGACTTTTTTAATTGGATTTCGCCTAGCTGATGGCATTAAACTCAGCAGTTGTAGATATGACACAAAGCTGACACGAGCTTCATATTCAGGTGACATCTTTCATACTCGACCCTTTCTTTCATGTCTCTTTCTCAATGTGGACATTGCATCAGCTAGGCTTGGGGGGGTGGATTCATTTTTGAATCATTTGGTCAGCTTTGTGAAATTCATGTAAATTGTTTTTCTCTTCTTATTTATACATAAAAAAAAGAATTAGGAAGGAATAGTTGGACATTAGGACTTTTCAATCTTAGGAAATATTACATTAGGATCTAAACACAAAGACCCTTCAGGTCTTTGGACTTAATCGGCCCTTGTATCCACTAAAATGTGGATTTATTTTTCAAGTCCTCACCAACCTTAATTCTATTGTAATTTGAGTAAATAAGTTTGGGTGATAAGTACACGACTTATCAACCCGCCCTCTGATTTGAGGGAACTTTGAGTTTTAAGCATCTACACACTTTCTTTGCACTGACTCGTTGTTTGGCAAGTTTAACGAAAAGTGGGTAGCTAATGAACCTTCTAGGGTGATATAGCTGGTAAGTTATCGTGGGTAACAGCCCATAGGTAGGTTTCCTAGAGCCTAGTCACTGGACCATTCTCTTTTTGCTGCCTTTAGGTAAATCTTAGACCAGGGAAGCCACCTACTTAAAAAAAAAAGGAGAAAAAAAAAGAAATAAGCCATATTTCACCGCACGAGTATGGCTGGCAAGTTGTCGGTGGTAACAGCTCATCGACCGGTTGTCCAGAACCTAGCTCAATAAATGCACTGAAAATTCCCAAAACACTTAGGAAGAAGCGGAGAAGTAGAATAAACCGGGGAGATATACACTAGATTCACCCTTGTATTGACCCTGTAAAAATAAAAGTAGGGAGAAAGCTACCGGTTGTAAAGATACACCTTTAGGCATAATTCTCCTTTTAAGGTGACCTAGAGGCGTAGAAACTCGAAGTCTGTTTTAACCGTCGATCTACGAGTCTATCACATTCACAATAAGATGCTTAGAACTTAGGATTCTCATCAAATCTTGGGTGAGTTGAATGGCCGTAGAAAGCCACTCTTAAACCCTAAAACTTAAAAATCCAAAAAAATTAGAAAAGTGGAAAAAGAGAAAAAAGAAAATTTTCTTTGAATAAGGCAAGGGCTTGAGGCGGTCTGCATTTTGGCAAATAGTCGGGCACTGTTGTGTCTTTGAATGTTTAGATCTGAAGTAAACATTTCCTTAACGATTGAAAATAACTCATGTCCAAATAATCCAACCTGATTCTTTTAAAAATAACATATAGTTTTTGCTAGGGACTAGCAAAAGATAGGCATAGGGGTATGATGTAAATATGTTTATACTACTTAAGATGTCTATTTATGCATGTTCTTAAGCATAGGATTGCATTGCATACTATAAATATTGCATAACATGTATCATCTTGCATTTAGATTAGTTTGAATAAAATGGAGGTTAATTATCTCCTTTTATATTCATGGATAGGGCAACCTTTTTATCGGGGCCTCGGATCGAGGATCCAACTGTACAGATGTGATCGGGACGACCATTGGAGCTCAACAACTCCAAGATCACCCTAATCAGACATCTGTAGCATCAAATAGAGATCAGGGAACCCTAAAAGGGCAAGGGCCAAGATGGTGTGAATCCGCACTTCAAATGACGAATCCGACCGCACGGATGGATTCGGATCGACGATCATAGCCTAACGGCGTGAAAATCGACTCAATCCGACAACCGTGGCACCATCCACATCATCTAGAAGATGGATGGCCTAGATGGCGCCATCTCGGCCGCCTAATCATCTGCACGCACCCGCTGAAGGCATCTGCATCGACGTTTCCCCACTGTTGGATCAAGATCGAATGGCTGGGATGCATCTGCGCTTAAGTTAAGCGCCCGCCCATTTGCGTGGGTAGCTCACTGGGCGAGAGCGCTTAACTGAGGCGCTGGCGCGGGTTTGAATCGCAAGGAGCGGCGAGCAGGCGCTTGCGACCTTGCGATGAGGATCGAGCGGCTACGGGCGCTCGATAGCACCCACGTGCTATTGCACGCGGTGCCTCACGCGGGATTGCACGCTGGCGCACGCGCTGAGGAGCGGGCGGAGGCGCGAGATAAGCTGTCCGATCTCACGATCAGACGGTTGAGATCAACTGAATGTGGATGCGCATTACACGCTCGAGCAGGCGAGCGGGCGCGTACGCTCCACCACACGTCACCCACGATGGGGCTTTAGCGACGATTTTATCTGTCACTAAAGACCCCTTATTTAATATTTTGAGATTTAAAAGACCAATTTGCCCTCATTCCTTGCAACTATAAAAGGAGACCCCCTCCAAATGAAATTCTCATCCCTTCTCTTCTCTCCCTCTCCAATGCTCAAGAGAAGCTTGTCCCACACCCGATATGCTCCTCGCGTGATAAAGTCAAATTTTCACTCTCATTTCGGAAGCGGATCCTACGATGATGACGTGCTGCTCCGTTCTCATTCCTCCTACCTCGACCTCCTTCTTCTCGCTCCGTCCTCCTTCGTCCAGGTGGCGTCTCGTTCGGCTCGTCCTCCAAGCGATCGTCGAGGAGGATAACTTCTCTCTCGCATTCTTCTTTATAGCTTCTAGTGTGGAATTTTCCTGCTTTCTAGTGTAGCTGATTTCCCACTTTCTGGTGTAATTCTTCTTTGGTTTTATTGTATAAACACTTTGAATTATTAAATGCATGTTTTCTCTCTCTCTCTCTTTCTCTAGTTTAGTCTGATTGTTATTATGGATTCATTGTAATTACATCGCTTCACTTTTCAAGAAAAAATTTTAAAAAAAATATAATTGCGAATATAGATCGATGTAGCCTCCCTGAGTTCGACCTGGGATTTCTATTTCGGTATAAATTTTATTTGTTGAACACGAGTTCTTCGCTTTCAAACTACAACGATAGGTTTTCAAAACCAAACACGTTAGCGTTGCAACCCGAGCGTTCAACGTGCTCAGATGTCTAAGATCAAGGTTTGGGATTTGAACCCCTTCCAAGTTGTCGGACTTTTTTGATTAGTTGACCGATAAGACATTTACCTGATAAATTGGACGTATGATCTCTGATTTCATGGATTCCTAGAAATGGATACAAGATACTGATGATAACACCATCATTAGCCATAACTAGCTTTAATTAGTCAGAATCAAGTGACAAATGCTCCTACATAACTACCTAGGAGCCGTAATTTCATGCAAATCCATTCTAAAAAGAAAACACTGAAAAAGGGTTGATTATGCAATTTTAACATCACATCATAAATGCAGAATAACCACAAGGTTTGTCAGGGGTTAATTGAATATCAAATGTGCATTAAAGTCCAAAGGGTGAGTTTACACAGACAAAAATGAGGTTTCACGTGTTTCGAGAACCACAACAGCATATAAAATCCTAATTTCAGACCTACTTAAATTAAAGAGGTTTTGGTCAGTATAAAATTCATATAAATCACCTAAATTAATGGAAAAATATTCTTAGAGGTTTCGTACCCTTGGTTTGATCATCTGAACCCATTTTGACCTTGAACAAAGTTTCAGACGGAATTCTACCTTAACATGGGTCTCTATGAGAATTGCCTAGTTAAACTTGGTCAAAAATGAAATTCAACTTCACCATTAGATTCCTTGGGTCTAAGTTATGTTTGTACCAAAATTTGGGCCAAATCAAAGTCCATCTTGACCTAGTTTGCATTTTAGTCGATTAAATCTCTATTCCTCTCAATCAAGCCCCTAACTTTTGAAATATTTGCAGAAAGGCCCCTAACTTTCTCATCTTCTTCACGGATAGGTCCCTAATGCCATTAGAGGTCAACTAACCTCAGCACCAACCTTTGACTGCCTCAAATCCTCATCAAATCGCCACCAAATCCCACCAAATTTGGTGGGATTGGTGTTAACACATTGAAGAATCTTTTGAGCGAGGTTTTGTACATTGATTCAAAGCAAATAGAGCAAGCGAGCTTGGGGATTTTTGGGATCTATTTCCCCTGAAATCATGTACAATTTTCACCTCTTTCTTCTTTTAGAGCTTGGGTGCAAGCTTTATATAAGGCCCTGAAGCTCTCGTCGTCTTCCTTAGCAAGGTTTTGGCCCAAAAAACCTCTTCTCCTCCCTTCGACCTACTCTGGTGACATCTCCTCGACCTCTTCCTACGACCTCCCAACGGCTAAATTGGGAACGCCACAATCTTCCTCGACCTGGTCCGCTCCTCGACTGCCAACTTAGGAGCCACTTCGATCCATTCTTCCTCGCTGTTCCCCCCTCCGAAGCCTTCGTCGCCTCTGACATTGGCCAATCACAGCCGACGCTAAATCCCCTCTCTTCTTGTTCGTAGTTAGGTTCCCCTTCTTACTCTCCCTCTCTACTTCAATTTCATCTCCTTAACCTTCACTTTTGACCGCTACATAGCTTTCTCCCCCTTCGTCTTCCCTGGCACCGGCGAAGCTCCAGCAATGTCGCGCGCCCACTACACTCCACCAATCCCCCAGCTTTGACTCTCTGAATCTCCGTCTTATGCCTTCGACCAAAAGCCCTCACCTAATTTCATAATCCACTCACTCCACAACTCCCCCGAACACCTCCTCCATTCACCTTTCCCGTCACCGTCCAACCACGCTCGACATCAATCCACCAAAGGACCATCACTATCATGTTCTTAAGCCATCTAATTGGTGCTTAGAGCCTTTGTTTTGTTTTAGGCCCATTCGCCGTCGCTGACGTTTTCGTCATCGTCACTCGCCGTCGTCCGTGCATCATCTTCACCTCGATCACTTCAAGCTGATGAGAACGAAGATTAGGAGGCCTCTTGCTGCTTCAATTAGATGAAAAGAAACCATCAACAACACCAATTGAACGCACCAATCACCAGCTAAAGACGAAGACCAGCGCGGGATTCTAGTCCCATATCATTTGGTATAGGACGCTTGCAGCGGTATAAGATGAAAAAGTGTCTGAGGTTGTTTGCCTCGACACTCGGGGGTGAGGTGCCCACTCACCTTTGTCCACTCCTCACTCACCAGCACGCACAATGAGCCTGGTCCCTTATGCTCATGATCCGATTACCCAATTATTTACCCGATTACCCAGATCCAGCTTGGTTATAAGAAAGAAGAGAATTTGTGAGGAGGGGGGCGGGTTTTGCTTTAGGTTTGACTCCTTGGGGTGCGTGCTTAAAAGGCTAACACTTAGCCTCTTAGGAAGAAGGATGGCCCTTGTGCATCTGTTGAGGCTCTGTGCCTTGGTGACTTTAAGTCGGCTGAAGTGCCATCCTGACATCTGGTGCTTGGCTTTGGCTTGAAGCTCTGATACTGTGGACTTATCTGACGTGGATAAATGGTTGATACCACTGTAACGATATTTGAGTTAAATTGAGTTGTGGGATATATGCTTAATTAGTGGATTTATGTGGTGATCTAAATCACCATTATTTTTGCACTCTTCTATTTTTTTTTTACCTCTATATTTCTTGAGATACATTGTTTTATAATTCAATATATTTTTGAGTAGATATTGATTGCAAATCTTTATCTTATGCTCATTATTTCTGAATACGATTAATGTGTGGATTCCATTTGCTCTCTGCGAGCAACCTCGGACTCACATTGTTTTCAAACTTTTTAAATTTAAGTGTTTTGTCGTGTTTTTGTCAACTATACAACACAAATAAATTTCTTAAGAGATGACTCATAGGTCTTAAATATTTTGGTGCCGTTGCCGAGGAGTAATGCGCAATTCACTACTAATCATATCTTTCTTGATTGATTTCAGCACTAACTTGCCCTATCTGTTTTGCCTGTGATTTTGCGAGGTACATCACGAGATCTTTCGCGCAATCAACCACTCCAGGAGCTGGTAAAAATTTGTCTTCTTCCTAAATCAACCTCCTAATCTTGAGAATAGAAAAGAAAACAAATGAATTAGGATCCACTTACCTTATTTTTTTAGTAATTATCATTCAAAGGCAAAAATTTCCTGATTTGCGAACTTGATTTATATCTGATTGAAGTGAGATGATTTGATTAGAGATTTCCTATCCTGATTTCCTGTACCTACTAGGGATTTATGCCTAAATACTCAACATCTTGAACTACTAACTTTCTTGTTTAAGTTGAAGGTGTTACATTTGAGATCAAATTGGACTTGAAATAGAGCCAATTAGGGTTTCCACTTTAGGGTTTTTGAAGTGTTAGTACATAATTGCTTACATTAAAAGAAATTGATTTCCCCGCATTTGTGTGCCACCCAAGCCCTTATTTGAAAAGATCTATTCAAGTAAACCCTAAAATCTGGCTCTAATTTCACTTGAGTCCTAAAACTTTGGACCTAATAACCTGAGAGTCAATTAAGGGTGATTTTAGGTCTTGACGCAAATTTCATCCTCCATCTTTAGGGCAGATCAAGTGGAGTTGTCCACTTTGTGGGTCAACCAACCTTCAAATTAGGTCACTAATTGAATCAATTTCTAATCAAGTGAAATCCAAGACACAAATTAGGGCTAAAATTGGTAGACTTAAGGTCTCAATTCATATATTCCAGTCAACTTGGAACCACAGTGACAAGGAAGGTCAGGTAGGGGAAACCCTGTAACCCGTAGGGACACTCTACCGTGTAGGGGTCTTTGCGGGGCTTTCCCTTCCTAGTTGCCCAAGTAATTCTCGAGTGTGTGAATTTTTGATTTAGAGGTATCATCCGCCTCGAAACAGGCTTAGTCATCCAAAAATCTTTGGTTGCCTTGATTGGGTTCAATTCATATCCAGTCCCTCATCTATTCTTTAGAGCATATACATAGGAAAGGTCCCTATGTTGTTGACTTAGAGGCCTCCATTAGAGTTGATCTTCTTGGGGATTTTTGATCTGATCTGATCGATTCAATTTGAACCTAAATTTGATTCTACATCTTGATCCACCACTTGATTTGAAAATGCAACCTGACAATTTAGGAAGAATATTTAGGAAACCTGAATCCCAAATGAGCATGAAAGAGAAAATGATTGAGGATGCTCTTAGACATCATGATGAGTATTACAAAACCTCAAATTCATTTAACAAAATTCAGGTTAATGTGTCAAAAACAACAACCCACAATATGAATCGTGTTACAATGATATTGACACAAATGATACATGGTTCAACCCGGGATGATCTCTTATTAGAATATATTGAATTGGGGAAATTACATAGCAACGAGTATCTACAATGTTGGTCAAATCCCCCACTTTTGGAAAAATACCAAGGTCTCATGGAGAAATGTAGAAAATTGTTGAATATGGTGTATGAACCATCAATGAAAAATATCCACATATCCACTCTGAAACTGATGAGACATGTTGGAGCAACATTGAGGATCAATATGATTTCCCAGAGCCTGGGTTAGAAAATCGAGGTTGTTGTGGACCTCCAACCCAAATGGAATCAGATTCAAACTTTGTGTAGAATGACATACCTGATCTTGATGTTGTTTGGGTGGATCCAGTTCTAGGTGTTCCTGATTCTGAACCAGCCTTAGAAAGCCATGAAGCTAGTCCATCATGCCTTGATTTCCCAAACACTTGTAGTGAGCTTGGATCAAAACCTCTCGAGGATGTAATTCCCGAACCTTACCCTGCTAAGGTAATCCTTGAGAGTAATTTTGACATCCCAATAGAATCAAGTGCAGATTTTAGTGACCCAATTCCTACCCCTAACCTAGAATCTAGATTTGAGCCTATTTGAGATGATTTTGAGGCCCAATGTGATGAGAATCAGATTTTTTATTTGGATCATGATTCTAGGCCTGTATTTGATGATTATACCTCTCCAAATTCCTTAGAGATACAAATTGATTTTTCGGAAGTCATACCGATTTACGATGCAAAAATAGAGTTGGAAGAGTTGGGATTTAATTGGGTCTATCCTAGGAGCTAATAACCCGAGCCTATGCCTAATAAGGACACCTCTTTGAGCTCGAAATTTGAGATTAGGTTAGTTTCAAGTTAGGTTGTTGATTCTATGCATCATGATTTGTTTTGTGGTGGAAATCCCAATCTGGAATCAAGTTCAGAAACTGATTATCGCATATACTTCGATGATTTCAAATTATACTTTGATTTTGGAGAACCTTTGTTTCCTGATGATTAAAAATTAGTTTACGACCTCAACATCCACGATCCATTCTTTGACTCCAGCTCCGAGGTCCTGATCCCAAGATCATTGATTCAAAATCATGTTCCATTGAATCATTTTGTTATGATCTACAGAAATCAGAAACAATAAGTGCTGAGTGTCCACAATCCAGAGTTTGAATCTTTTATCGACTCATATTTCCATGATCATATAAACACTCTCCAAGCATTTACACTTGATTTGTATGAGCATCATGAAGACTCTCTATATGAACCTATCTTTGAATCATTTCTAGAATAACCCTCATCGCACCTAGATTTTGAAAAGCCACACCTTCCATCACAGAGCCAGAGTTTTCCAAAATCTGATCCCAACCCCGACCCGCCATTGGAATCAACTTCTACTCTAATTCACCTCTCTCTAATTTGGTTGCATATGATTCACCTCTATCTTTTGATCGGGAATCTTACATTGATCAGATAGCGAATCACACTTATCCCTCTCTGATCTTACTCGTAGGGCTCCTACATCCTCCACAGATCCATTTTCTTTTAAGGTCCCCTACTTTGATCAGGTTGGGTCGATTTAGCCAAACCCGTGATTCGTATTTCCATATCTTTTTGAGCCACAAAGTATCTGGTGGGCTCCACACTTGTTGATTCACATCCATCAACCCACCAGATTGATTGAGTTTGGTCTACATCATTAGCCCATTGATTTAAACAAGCACCTGGTTGGACAAACCAAGCTACTTATCAAGGTGCTTGTTCTACAAAATTCCTTTGATTTGACACCACTTCTCCTTGACTACCTTCTTCTCGGTTGAAGGCATTAAATTTAGCACTTAATTGGAGGCAACCCGTTATTCGAAAAACTCGAGACGCTTCTGATCATCCTTTTAAGCTACAAACCTACTATACTTTTTGGATTTAACTTTGGAACAGTCGACTCCACCTTTGGTACTTGTATCAAAGTATGAAATCATCCACAATAGTCATCCCAACCCATTCACCTACCCTTTGATCCTGTTCTAAACCTTGAACTAAGCTGATCGACTTCATACCCTCTTATTTTATAATGAGGATATTGTAAAACTTAGGCATGGGGGGGTGTTAAAGTGCAAATCAAATGGATATTCAATTCTATGAGGGTTTCTAAAAAAAAAATACATATAAAAAAACAATTTGGAGAAAGGGGAGGAAATTTTGAGAATTGATTGAAAATCTTTCTTGCGAAGGAAATTCAAAATGTCAAAAGGAGCAAAAAGGAATGATAGTCAAAGTAATTGATTATGGGATCTACTTAAGTTTTAGACTTAATCAAAAAAAGATTAAGTCTTGAAGTGCTAGAGACAAGGGGATCAGTAAGTGTGCCGATCTTAGGCCTCTCGAGCTTGTTTTAGGGCTTAAACACTCACATATTCGTTAAGATCCGGATTAGTCTTCAAGAGGTTGAGGAAAGTGCGAAGTTGATGTAGTAGGTCTAAGGCTTAGGGATTATTCGACCTCGTTGCCTACCCTTTGGTTTATAGGACTTAGTAACCTAAGCACCCAAAATTACACACCAGTTTGGTTCAGTGCGCTTAATAAAGAAATCATGCCAAAAGTGTTCTGTTATAAAAAGTCATCTTGAAGATCTAGCTTAGGAGTGGCTCGACAACACAAGTTGATTGGATGAGTTCACGGCATAGAGAGGTGGGAAATTTCCCTCGAGGATGTGTATTAACATATTGTCTGCTCGATGCTTGTCTCGTAGGATATCTAAATATCCTATCGGGGGCATGTAAGCACCTTGTGCTAGTTTAGGTGCCATGGGCAGGACTATCTCGAAATGTTGAAAGCTAGGGCCTGAATTTTGCTACATAACTCCATGGGAGATACTATCTTGAAGTGTCAAATGCTAGGAGTTCTGGGGGTCTCCATGGGCGGTACTATCCTGAAGTATTGAAAGCTAGAGACCCTTGTAGGATTGATGGTAGTGACAAGGAATTCGATACAGATCGTGTTTAGGGCCAATCTAAGGATAGATTTAGGGAAATATAAAAGGAAAAGAGAGAAAACTCTCAAAATGAAATGCACTGGCGAACTGAACCTGGACTCAATATGTCTCACGCATGGGTGCTTTAATCATTGGGGTCAAAGAACCTCTAGGTAGTTTTTGTGGGTCTTAGAAACCTTTGCAGCAGACTCAGGATGAAGTTGGTCAGGTCTGGATCTTCGCTGGTACTTGAGTACCTTTAGGCTTATTATTGACATTCTGGTCTGATTTCTAGAGAGTGGCATATATCAGCCATTTGAACATTAAAAGCATGGTCTTGAAATCTAGTTCTTTCCATAAAATTTTGCTAGGGACTAGAAAAAGTTACGCATGGGGGTATGATGGTAACACCATCATTAGTCATAACTAACTTTAATTAGTCAGAATCAAGTGACAAATGCTCCTACATAATCGTCTAAGAGCCGTAATTCCACGCAAATCCATTTTGAGAAGAAAACACTAAAAAAGGGTTAATTATGCAGTTTTAACATCACATCATAAATGCAGAATAACCACGAGATTTGTCAGGGGTTAATTAAAGATCAAATGAGCATTAAAATCCAAAGAGTGGGTTCACATAGATAGAAACGGGATTTTACACATTTTGAGAACCACAATAGCACATAAAACTCCAATTTCAGACCTACTTAAATTAAAGAGGTTCTGGTAAGGATAAAATTTATTTAAATCTCCTAAATTTATATAAAAATATTCTGAGAGGTTTGGTACCCTTGGTTTGACCATCTGAACCCATTTTGACCTTGAACAGAGTCTTAGATGAAATTCTACCCTAACTTGGGTCTCTATGCAAATTATCAAATCAAACTTGGTCAAAACTGAAATCCTACTTCACCATTAGATTCCTTGGGTCTAAATTAGGTTTGAACCAAAAGTTGGGCCCAATCAAAGTCCATCTTGACCTAGTTTGCATTTCAATATATTAAATCTTTATTCCTCTCAATCAAGCCCCTAACTTTCTCAAATTCTTCACGGATAGGTTCCTATCGCCATTAGAGGTCAGTCGACCTCAGCATCAACCTTTGACTACCTTAAATCCTCATCAAATCACCACCAAATCTTACCAAATTTGGTGGGATTGGTGGTTACACATTGGAGAATCTTTCGAGCGAGGTTCTATACTTTGATTCGAAGTAAACAAAGCAAGTAAGCTTGGGAATTTTGGGGATCTGTTTCCCTAAAACCACGTACAATTCTCGTCTCTTTCTTCTTTTAGATCTCAGTTGCAAGCTCTATATAAGGCCCTGAAGCTCTCGTTGTCTTCCTTAGCAAGGTTTAGGCCCAAAAATCCTCTTCTCCTCCCTCTAGCTTGCTCCGACCTGCTCTGGTGACATCTCCTCAACCTCTTCCAATGGCCTCCAAATGAACAAATTAGGAACGCCACAATCTTCCCTGACTTCGTCTGCTCCTTGACGGCCAACTTAGGAGTCGCTTCAACCCCTTCTTCCTTATCGTTCCCCCCTCTGGAGCCTTCGTCTCCTCCGGCCTCGGCCAATCACATTCGGTGCCAAATTCCCTCTCTTCTCATTCGTAGATAGGTCCCCCTTCTTACTCTCCCTCTCTACTTCAATTTCGTCTCCTTAACCTTCACTTTCAACTGCTACATGGCTCTCTCCCCCTCTGCCTTCCCTAGCGCCAGCGAAGCTTTGGCAACGTCATGTGCCCACTACACTCCACCAATCCACCTGCTCTGACTCTTCGAAGCTCCGCCTTATGCTTTTGACCAAAAGCCCTCACCGAATTTCATCATCCACTCACTCCATGACTTCCGCGAACACCTCCTCCTCTGTTCACTTTCCTTGTCACCGTCCAGCCACGCCCGACATCAATCCACTAAAGGACCACCACCATCACATTCCTTGAGCCACGGTGATTCTCTTGAGCTATCTAATTGGGGCTTCAAGCCTGTGTTTTGTTTCAGGTCCATTCACCAAAGCTGACGTTTTCGTTGCTGTCACTTTTTGTCATCCGTGCTTCATCTTCACCTCCACCACTTCAAGCTGATGTAAATGAAGATCAGGAAGACTCTTGCTGCTTCAAATAGACAAAAGGAAGCCATTAGCAGCACCAATCACCAGCTGAAGATGAAGACCAGTGTGGGATTTTAGTCCTATATTGTTTGCTGCAGGACGCTTGCAGTGGTATAAGATGAAAAAGTGTCTGAGGCTGTTTGCCTCAACACTCAAAGGTGAAGTGCTTGCTCACCTCTCTCCACTCCTCGCTCACTAGCATGCCTAGTGAGCCTGGTTCACTATGCTCATGATCCGATTACTCGATTATTTACTCGAGTACCTGGACTCGGCTTGGTTTTGAGAAAGAAGAGAATTTGTGAGGAGGGGGGAGGGTTTTACTTCAGGTTTGACTCCTTGGGGTGCATGCTTAAAAGGATAACACTTAGCCTCTGAGGAAGAAAGATGGCCCTTGTGCGTTTGTCGAGGCTCTGTGCCTTGGTGACTTTAAGTCGTCTGAAGCGCCTTCCTGACATTTGGTTCTTGGCTTTGTCTTAAAACTCTGATACTGTGGACTTATCTGACGTGGATAAGGGGTTGATACCACTGTAGCGATATTTGAGTTAAATTGACTTGTGGGATATATGCTTAATTAAAGGATTTATGTGGTGATCTAATCACCATTATTTTTGCACTTTTCTATTTTTTTATCCCTCTATTTCTTGAGATCATTGGTTTATAATTCAATATATTTTTGAGTAGATTATTCATTGCAAATCTTTATCTTGTGCTCATTATTTCTTAATAAAATTAGTGTGTGAATTCCATTTGCTCCTTATGAACGACCTTAGACTTGCATTATTTTCGAGCTTTATAAATTTAAGTATTTTGTCAGAATTTTATTAACTATACTACAATGCAAATACATTTCTTAAGAGATGACTCAAATGCATTAAACAGATACAGGTTGTCATCTGACTTTTCTATCAGATGATAGATCAGATGACCGATTTAATAATCAAACATCCGATTTCTGATTCCAGGGACTTCTGGATTTGGACCCAAACTCCAGGTTGTTGCTTGATTTTTGCGTTAGATGACAAATCAGCCATTTGGGACAAAAATCAAATGTTCAATATCTGATTCCAGGGAGTATTGAGATTTGACCCTAAGCCAAATTAGTCGTCGGACTCATGAATTAGACGACTGGGACAGACGTCTAGATGTTGGTATGGACGTCTGATGAGCAATATATTATTGGTTTTGAATTTTAATCTGTATTAGTGGATTGAACGTCTACAGGAGATACTAGACGTCGAGTTTGAGCTTTGATAGATGTAGCAGATGTCTGATATTGCACAGACTTTGCATTTTAATCTTTGAACTAGGTTGAAGGAGCCCTAACTTGATAAATTCAACATTCCTTCAATGTTCATTGCATACAAAAGTGACACATAAGTCACTAAATCCTTCAAATATCACTGAGTTTACATATGCTTAATTTTCTACTTATAAAATTAAATCAATCATTGTTCAAGGGTCTAGTAAAAATATCACCCAACTACAACTCAATACAAACAAATTCAACTTCGATTTCCCTTTTAAGTACAATGTCTCTCAAAAAATGATGTCTAACATCAATATGCTTTGTACGAGAGTTATGTACAAGGTTCTTTGAGAGGTTGATAGCACTAGTACAATCACATAATATTTTTATCTTACTAAATTTCAAATCAAAATCCGCTAAAGTATTTTTCAACTATAAAACCTGGGACCATGCTAGAGCGACAACTATATATTCAACCTTCGTGGTTGATAGGGCTACACTAGATTGTTTCTTTGAGAACCAAGAGACTAGTGATTCGCTCAAAAATTGGCACGTCCCATTAGTACACTTGCTATTAGTGCGGCTATCAACATAGTTTGCATCACTTTATGTGACTAGGCTAAAATTACTACTCCTAGGATAGAATAGGCCATAATCTGATGTGTCAACTAAGTATCTAAATATTGTTTTAACTGTTTTTAAGTGTGATTGCTTAGGGTTGATTGAAACCTAGAGCATAAGCAAGTACTAAACAAAATGTCTAGCCTACTAGAAGTAAGATACAATAAAGAACCAATCATACTACAATATAATTTTTGATCAATAGACGTACTTGATTCATCCATATCAAGTGAAGTTGTAACACTCATGGCAGTGCTTTTGCCTTTACTTTTCTCCATTCTAAATCTCTTGAGCATCTCTTTTATATACTTGGATTGGCACATAAATGAGCTAAATTTAAGCTGAGTGATTTGTAAACCTAAGAAGAATTTGAGTTTACCCATCAAACTCATCTCAAATTCATCTTACATTAACTTAGAGAATTCTCTATAAAGGGATTCATTAGTAGTACCAAACAAAATATCATCTACATAAATTTGTACTAATAAGATTTGTTTTCCTTTTCTTTTAATGAATAATGTGGAATCAGCTTCACCTATGAAAAAGTTTGCATCCAACAAGTAGTCTTTGAGTCTTTCATACCTAGTTCTTGGAGCTTGTTTTAATCCATATAAAGTCTTATTCAATTTGTAGACAAAATCTAATTTATCATGAGACTCAAAACTAGCAGGTTGTTTTACAAAAATTCATCCTTAATGAAACCGTTAAGAAAGACACCCTTAACATCCATTTGAAAGAGCTTGAAGTAAAGAAAGCGGCATAAGCAAGAAGCATGTAAATTTATTTGAGTCGAGCTACGAGGGCATTGGTCTCATCAAAGTCAATCCTCACTTCTTGGTTATAACATTATGCTACCAATCTCGCCTTATTGCGAATAACTACACCAAATTCATCCAACTTATTTTAGAATACCCATTTGGTTCCTATTACCGTTTGCCCTTCGGGCTTAGGTACAGGATCCCAAACTTCATTCCTTTGGAATTGGTTGAGTTCCACCAGCATAGCCATCAACTAAGGCTTATCGGAACACGCTTCCTCAATGCTTTTGAGTTCAACTTGAGATATAAAGGCAGAAAGGTTGAAAGAGCAATTAAATCTAGATTGAGTTTTAATGCCCTTAGAAATACTTCCGATGACTTGACTTTCGGGATGATCTCTTTGAAATATCCAATCATTTAGGAGATTATGGATATCGGAGTCTTGAATGTTAGACACATCAATGAAAGAATCACCCTCTTCTTCAACATTGACATGATCAATAGAAGAAGAGTTGGGTAATTTATCGAAAGAGACATGAAGAGTCTCCTCTACAACCAATGCGGTCTTGTTAAAAATCTGATATGCCTTATTACGTGAAGAGTAACCAATGAAGATGGCTTCTTCACCTTTGACATCAAATTTATCTAAAGTAGTGCGAGTATTCAAAATAAAACATCGACATCCAAAAACTTTAAAATAACTAATCTTGGGTACTTTCCCATAATATAGTTCAAAACAAGTTTTTTGTAAATCGGATTGAATTAAGATGTGATTTAACTTGTAACAAGCTGTGTTAATTGCCTCGACCCAAAAGTACTTTGATAACCTAGAGTCTGTGAGCAATGTTTGAGCACACTCTTGAAGAGTGCAGTTCTTTCTCTTGACTACCCCATTTTGTTCAGGTGCATGTGAGAAATAGTACTCATGAGAAATACCATGCTCTTGACAAAAATCATCAAACAAGGAATTTTCAAAATCGCCCCCATGATCATGACAAATTCAAGTGATATGGTAGTCTTTTTCAGTTTGAACCTTCGTACAAAAAATGGAAAATACAAGAACACTCCATCTTTGGATCTAAAGGAAACTCATGAAACCGTGAAAAATTGTCTATAATAACAAGGTAATATTTTCATCCACTAAGACTCTCATACTTTGTTGGTCTAAACAAATCAAAATGAAGCAATTTTAAGAGTCTAGATGTGGATATAATTTCTTTGTTTTTAAAATTAGATTTCATGATTTTTCCTAGTTTAAATGAATCACAAGCAATATTTTCTACAAATTTCTCTTCAGGAAGACCTCAAACTAGTTCATGTTTGGCTAATTTGTGGACTAACCTCATATGAACATGTCCTAGTCTCCTATGCCAAACATTTACTTCATTATTAGCAACAAGAAATTTATAAGTTCCTTTTTTATCAAATTCTACAATATAAATGTCCTTATACCTAGTTCCCTTAAGAAGGATTTCTTTCGTTGAGGCATGCATGATTTCAAACATTTTTGGAAGTGAAAACAACCTTATATCCATTATCATAAATTTGGCTAACACTCAACAAGTTGTCTTAAACCTTTAACCAAAGAGATATTAGAAATAGCGGATAAAGGATTACCTATCTTATTACGGATAATAATATGGCCCTTGTGGCTATCTCCAAATATGACCGTTCCCCCATCCATAGGTTGGAGGTCTAAAAATAGGTGCTTGTCTCCTGTTATATGCTTCGAGCATCTGGAATCCATCACCCATCAACCTCCTTGGTGGTGGTCTCTTAGCCTTCCACCTTGTAGGTCTTATTGTTCCTACAAAAGACCTTTGGTGATTTTGAGAGCTCTTAGGATGTTCTACTTTGAGTTGTCCTTCCTTCATTCTATAGATCCAATTCTTGACATTATAGTCTACCTTGAAACCTACAAAATAAAGCTCGAGTTGCCTTTTTGGTATCCACATTAGTGTGGATCCAGATTTCTTAGTAGTCCCCTTTGAAGGAGAATCCTTTTTTGACACATTTTGGCTACTATTAGCCTCATGGTAACCTAGTTTAAACTTGCTAGAAGAAGGCTTTTGATGGGTAATGAGCTTGTACAAATTTGCCTTTCCTTTAGTAAATTTTGCTAAGTCTTCAAGAAATTGATTTGATTTTTCTTTAAGGTGGGTTATTTCTACTTTCATTTTACCTATTTTGTCTTCTAAACCTCTAATTTCAAATCTTAGCAAACCATTTTCATATCTTTTAAAGGAGTTTGTCTTCTCAAGAACATGTATTTTATCAAGTAACTCCTCCCTATCAAGAAATTTTTGTTTGCTCATTGTGGTATACAAATCTTTAATTAGTGATTCCTTTTGATAGTCAAGTTTCCTACATGCGTATATAGTTTGGTTGCCTCATTAGTGAGAGCCAAATTCTTTTCTTTAAGATTCTTTATCATTTCCTTAGCTTCTATATTTTCTGTTTTTAGTGACTTATTTTTAGTCTTGACTTCTTCAAATTGTAAATATAAAGAATCAAAGGCATCTTGTAATTCATCTATAGTATAAGAGTTTACCATGGTGATGAAGACATTTAATTAGGATAAACTGCCTATTTATACATGTTCCTAAGCTTAGATATACATTCTAATATAAATATCGCATAGCATGCATTATTCTACATTTAGAATAGTTTGTCTAAAGTTTAGGTTAATATGTGTCCTTTTACGGTTAGGAGAGAAGGAGATTTATTTCGAGGCCTTGGATTGACGATCCGATTATACGGATCTGATCAGGACAACGATCGGAGTCCAACGCCTATGAAATCATCTTGATTGGAATCCCATAGCACCCTATGTAGTATAAGGAAGATCAATGGCCAAGGGACTAGGTGACACAATTTGGGGCTTCAAATGACAAATTCGATCGCATGGATGGACCTGAATCGACAATTGCAGTCTAATGGTGCGAAAATTGACCCAATCTGACATCCGTGGTGCCACCTATAAGCTCCTTAAGATGGATGATCCAAATGGCACCACGTGGCGCCATCTAGGCCACCCAACACCGATTAGCGGCAATCGCCCACACTCTTCATCATTTGCACCCTCGAATCCTAGCCGTTGGATCATCATCCAATGGCTAGGAAGCCTCCGCACCGAGCTTCAGAAGCTCCTCGCAACAATCTCATGGGTGTAGCACGGTGGTCCTGAGCATAGCTCTCAAAGGAGGGATGTGGGTTCGAGACCCGCAAGACCCCCCAATTCTCAATTAGGTGCATGACAACCGCACAACGCGTACACTAGTAGCGCATGCCAGTGCATGCGTGCGCGACATGACACGTGGGGCATGGGCACGAGATGCATGCAGTGGCAGGAGTGCTAGCAGGGGTGTGCATAGATCTTTAGCGACATTTGGGGGTGAATCTTCAGCAATGTCTTTAGATGTCATTAATTGCCCATGTACGAATTGCCCTCTCCCCTTCCACTATAAAAGGACCAAAACCCCTCCATCCACCTTCATCTCTTCCTTTCTCTCTCTCACCAGCTCGAAGGCACTAGAGAGAGCTTGTCCCTAGCCTAGGATGCTCCTTTAGAGTAGAAAAGCAACATTTGTTCCCACCTCTCATCCCCATTCATGGAGCATCCCGTGGCCGTCCTCTCATCACTTCGGGAAGTAGATCCTCGCCGCGATGCTGTCTCATCCCGCCCTCCGTCCTCCGATGCCATTCTTCTTCCATCTTCTCACCACCTTCGTCTGGGTGCCGTCAAAGCCAGCCATCCAACAAGCGACCGTTGAGGGGGATTCTTCTCAACCCATTCTATCTTTTATTGCTTTCTAGTGTAATTTCAATTAGTTGTAATATACATTGTTCGATTTTATGAAATGTTTCTCTCTCCCTCTATCTCTCTTTCTCTCTCTCTCTATCTCTTATTTTGTTAGTGTAGAGTATAATAGATAACAATTCATCTAATCTCTTGCCTTTTAAAAATACCAAAAAAAATCATAAAAGACAAAAACAACAGAAGCAAATAAAACCAAAAGCACGGATTTCAAAACCAAATGTTCACCTCCTTGTGTTCGACCTGAAACTCCCTTTTGAGTTTTAGTAAATTTTATTTGATAGCAAGTTTTGCAACTACAATGATGGGTTTCTCAAACCCAACTTTTCTTCATGAAAACCCACTCATCATTTTGGCGCCTTTGCCAGGGAGGCAACGCTCTTTGGTTTTTCCGTATTTTTCTACCTTAACTTTTTAGCTCACTTTGCTCCTTTCTTTCTGTGATTACAGGTACCCTTCTAATGCAAGCTAAAGTGAAATAGATCGGAGTAAAGTGTAGTTAGAAGGTTATGTAAGTGTATCCCCACCATCCCCACCCTATATTTCATTTCACTACACTAATAACTCAAACTCAAATCAACCTAGGAGCTTTTATAAACCCTAGGATAGATTTGATTGTTTCATTGTCACTTCACCTCACCTTACCCAGTCGCATAAATTCAAAAAGCCAAACAATTACTCTTCTCTTTTTGTGGGATTAAATTGAAAGTTAAACACTGAACACCCACAACTCGCATCCTAGGGCGTACAAGCACTTTGATTCTACCACTTAACCGAGATTTGACCTGTCGATCCGGTACACCTTAACTCGACACACACATAAGTGAGTAGAAATCTAATCAGGTTAAGACTTTTTGTGTGCCTTAATCAAGTGGTGTAATAGGCCAATTACTTGAACTGTTTGGGCTGCACCACTCAAATTAAAAGTAATTCATCAAGTAGCTTGCCATTTAGGATTGATTTTTGGGGCTAAACCAAGCACTCCATATTATTTCTGATTTTTAAAGGAATATATCTACACCCATGTTTTCAAAACTTAGAGTGTTCTACTGAATCTTGATTGAACCAATCTAAGGATTAAATCTTAAAAGCTACTAAACAAGGTTAAATCATAAAAGACATTATCAAAACCTTGTTTGAAAATCATTGGTTGTGCACTCACACACATATTAACTGATTTTTAAGGGCACAACCCATTTAAAGGGCCCACCACATTCCAAGAGCATAATCATCTCAAGCCTTAATTAAAATTGAGTAAATGCTGGCCCTAGGGTTCATTGAGTTCATTTCAGGTTCTCTTAAATGCATTTTGAATTAGTGACGTCTCCTTACTTCAAAAGGTGCTAAGTTGGGGGGCCGATTGTTAAATGACTTAAGTAAGAAGGGGTTTGGCATAATTAGCAGCCCTTGGGGCATGCTCCCCTTGCTTCGCCAGCCCAGCTTTACCACCTTCGGGAGTAAGGATAAGACCAAATTTGTTGTGTGGTTAGAGTTCATTTTTGAAGCATAGGTCCTTAAGCTACCCAATTTAAGGACATGATTGATTGATTGTATTGCAGGGCACCTTTCCCTGTTCTGTTTTTCCTCCTACTTCACCATGTATGATTCCACATCCTACACATATTTCCAATCCTACCCTCCTACCGACACTTATTCTCAAGATGATTACTATCCCGACTCGACTTATGATTCCCCATCTCCTAGTCGGGATAACTTTGATTGGGGATATGATTTCGGACCTTAGTGTCTAGGACCTAATCCTGGACAACAAGACTATGATTATTATCCTTCTCATGCCTATACTGATTATAGATCTCCACTCTTTGATGATCAACCAAACCTGATCTACAATCAAGAAGGATATGATGATTATAACTCTTACCCTCCCCAAGATTATGCTGAACATAGGTCACCACCATTCTTTGAACAACCCAAAATAACTTATTATCAGGGAGGACCTTGATAAGTCCACTTTTGCGGACCATTATTTGGCCTAAGTACTCTTTAATTATTTACTCTTAGTTATTAATTGACTAGGAGATATATGGTAATTTACCTTAGTTTGCATATAATTTTATGCGTCAATTTTACATTTAATAACATATGCTATGATAATATAATTTATTCGATGAATGCAGGTTAGGTACAAGAGTTTAGACGTCCATTTCTACATCTATAAGATGTCTGGAGAAAATGACGGACGTCTGGGATCGTCATTATGAACTTATTGATATCTACATTTTTAAGACATCTATAGATCTACTCAAACGTCTGATGAAGATGTTGCCTGGCGGATTCTACCATTTCAACCACTCGCAATCTTCGCGAGTGGTTGGAAAAGGGTGTGGCCGAAGGAAAATAAATAAGGATCCTTTTATGAGGAGGGGCCGATCGGCAGAAAGGAATGAATCTTCCCTTTCCGCTACGGAGGATCTCCTCCTTCCTCCACCACCGTGGAACCGACATACACCGTGGAACTCCAGCGTGCACCATGGCTTGAGCGAACTCCATTGATGGCTTTCCTATCGCACTCCACGCTCCTGGTGAGAGTATGAGCACCACCCAGCCTTTCTTCTTCTTCCCTCTTTCAACACCACCTACTACTATTCATCTCCTTCAACCTCACCGTTGACCCGCTCCCCCTCACCACAGACCACCTTCACCACTGCCAAATCTACGGCTCTTCACTCGACCACAACACCCATAGCCATAACCAAAAACGCACTCTCCTCTTCTTCTCCTTCGTCTTCCTCTTCCTCTTGCTTTTATCATCCTACTGCAACTTCACACCCAAAGAACCCTGGTACGACCCAATTCCCGAATCCCTACAGGACACAAGAATCGGACCGACTCGACTGATTCCAAGACCCAGTCATCCAACGAGAAAGTAACCACAAAGCAGTAAAATAAACCACATTCACCATGTAAGTAACTAACAGTAACAAAAGTATAGCAGTAAAGAAAAGAACTACTATAGTACATACCACTACAACAGTAGAGAATTAAAAATAGGTACAGAAATATGAAGTTTACAATAAAAGAGTACAAGGTGTAACAGAAATACTCACTACTACAGTAAAATGGGTACAACAAAAGTACAACTACTGGGCTCTACCAGGCCCAGCATCCTCTGTAGCCGTAGGCTCTAGTTGCTCAACACCTGGTCATGAAAAAAGGTAACAAATATGATACGTCAGCGAAACCCTGAGTAGAGTGGCAACCAGCTAGCTAAGAAAAATAGTAAAGGTGGACAAGTAGCTATTGGTTTTAAGTTCTTTCTTTATTTCGCTATTTACTCTTTCTTGATTTATTTCTCAGGTCTTTCTCTTGATCTCGAATGTTCCTCGTGGGAACGATCTTGATTGCAGTCTTTTCCGAAAAGTAGAAGTAGCATGTGGTGCTCTCTTGGCCAGGAGAGTCCCCCGTGGTGGTCCTACCCTCAGTCAACCACCCCAAGGTCGCTGACAGGCGTAACGGTGACTACGGCACGTGCAATAAGCGCATGTGTAGCTACCTCGCACTGGCATGCGGTTAGTCGTTTCCGTTAACGGGTGCGCCCAAAGCACAGCACGGAACCAGTATAGGGCAGAGCCCTCTCAGTAACAGGGGTCTAGCCCCTCCACAGTAACCAAACAAGGGTCTTGCCCCTCCACAGTCCGCGCACCTTCGCCTGACTACCCTGGTTTGCCCAGTGGGCCTAATAAGTTGGTGTAGGACGGCTAGCTGAACGCCGGGGCCTGTGGGGTGGCTAGCTCCCTCCCTACACTAGTAGTTCTCCCCGGTACGGTCTACACGAGGGCCAGAAAGTCAGTACAAAGTGGCCAGATCTAACCCCGGGTCCCTGGGGTGGCTAGCTCCGCTCTGCACTAAACAGGGGGACAGTCGCTCTCCTTGGTACTCCGTACTCAGGGGCCAGCTCACTTCCCCATCCGCTTTCCCAATCCATTCTATTTATTTTTCAGGAGCTCTACTCCTAATTCCCCGTAGGGTTCATGCTCGTATTTCTCAGGCCAAGCCATACTAGGTTTCATCATTTCAGTTTTATTCGCATATAGCCCGTGTTTCCAACATTTAATCTCAATTTATATACAAGCAGCTCGAATTTAGTTTCCAAACAACAGGAATTTCATGTAGCAGTTACTAGCAAACATACTCTACATTTCACAGGCAGTTATCCAATTACAGGCAATTATTATTATTCTATCTACTTATCCAAGACTGCAATTCAGGTATTCAAGGCATTCGTTTCAGTGTTTCTATTCGTAGGATTCATGCCACACCCTACGATCTATCATTCAATCTAGTTTCCCGGTCCTAGGATTCATGCCATACCCTAGGATCTATCATTTAATCTAAGTTTTCAGGTCCTAGGATTCATGCTATACCCTAGGATCTATCATTCAATCTAATTTTCTGGTCCTTGGATTCATGCTATACCTTAGGATCTATTATTTATTTCAGAGATGCATTAATGTTTGTAATTAACTAAGGGGAGCCACTCTACCCGCAGAATCGGGAGTGATGGGGGAGTGATCGGCAGGTCCACGTGCCTCCGCAACCCCCAAAGCCACAACAGAACGAGGTTCTAACACAAAGATCAATCACAAGGAACCACTCAGAACATGATACAAGTATTTCAAACATGTAGAGGAACTAATTTTGAGAAGAACGAAATTTTAAACGTGGAAATTAGACCTCGAACGGATCCTAAACGGGTCAAAAACGACAACTCTGACTCAAATCATACATCTGGAACACCTTCCAGACGTCTTAAAAAGTGGTCCAAGTCATACCTCACCTGCGTTGCTCCTCAGACGTCTAGGGATCCTGTTGAATCGTCTAGACCCAGTTCCAGACGTCCGACCACCTCTCCGGATGTCTGGAGACACTCTCCGCCTTCTGGTGCCTTGCTCAGACGTCTGAACTGCATGGGAGGGCTTGTCCCCGCGCCTTCCCGAAATGAAACCTGCACACACGACGAAAACCTTCTCAGCACGACATGTCTCAGAACCTCATCGGAACGACCTGCATGGCCGTATCTGCAAAAGGAGGTAGAGGAGGAAATATGTACCTCTCAGTCGTCTGGAGCTCCCTCCAGACGTTGTTCGCGTTGTCTGGACGTAGGTCCAGACGTCTGATTCTGGGAAAAATTCCCAGAATCAGAGCCTCCTCATCTTCTTCCCGCTGCGTGCGAGCTCGCCACGCAGCCGCTCGTCTGCGCGCACCAGGGGAGATCTCCTAAGCACGATGCTCCTCCGCCCGCACGTCGGCCGTCCTCGGGCTACTCCGGCGGGCTCTCTCTCTTTCTCGCGTGCTCTCCCTCTCCTTCCCTCTCGCTGCACCTCTCCTCTCCGCATTGCACTCGGTAGCAGCTGTTGCCCTCGCTCACTCTCGGGCTCACGCTGGAGGAAGGAGAAGACGGTGGGGTGGTGAATGAGGGAGAGGGGAGAGGATATAAGTAGGCACAGGGGGGGAAGGCGTCTGCAGGTCGGCGAGTTTCAGTTTGCACGTGGCATGTGCGTAGACTCGTGATCGTACTCACGCAAAAATTTATTTCCAGATGTCTGGGAAGGCATCCAGACGTTTGACCAGACATCTAGACAAACTCCTGGAGATCTTAAAGTGTTTTTGATGCCTTGGGTCTTAACAACATAACAAACTCAAGGGAAGTTTCATTCTCGAAACTTGCGCTAACTAGGGTGCGGAAAAAGAATAATATACGCATAACAAACTCAAAGAGGATTGAAGCCGGTCCGAAAAGATGTACCCTCAAGGAGCTCTGGGTACTGCTCCTGCATCGCCGCCTCAGGCTCCCAGGTAGCCTCCTCGTACCGCTGGCTCCTCCATAAGACCTTCACCAGGGGTACTTGCTTCCGTCTCAGACTCCGGATGGCTCTGTCGAGAATTTGCATTGGCCGCTCGGGGTAGGTTAGGTCGTCACCCACCTCGATGCTCTCGTGACTCAGAACGTGATTGGGATCGGCGACGTATCTCCTGAGGTTGGACACGTGAAACACGTCATGCACACCAGAAAGCTGGGGAGGAAGGGCAAGCCTGTAAGCAATGGGTCCAATCTGCTCTAAGACCTCAAAGGGTCCCACGAACCTCGGCGTGAGCTTCCCTGTCACCCCAAACTGCTGCAGACCCTTCGTGGGTGAAACGCGAAGGAAGACGTGGTCTCCAACCTCAAACTGCACTTCTCTGCGTTTCCGATCTGCATAGCTCTTCTGTCTGCTCCTGACAGTGCAGAGTCGCCTGTGAATTTGCTCGATCACCTCTTGACTCTGCTGGATCGGCCTGGGGCCAACCTCCCACTTGGTCCCCATCTCAACCCAGCACAAGGGTGCCGTATACCTTCGTCCGTACAGAGCCTCGTAGGGTGCCATGCCGATGCTCGAGTGATAACTGTTATTATATGCAAACTCTACCAGGGGCAAGTGCTCCTCCCAAGAGCCCCTCCAGTCCAATACACAAGCACGCAAAAGGTCCTCAAGTGTCTCTATTATGCGCTCAGATTGTCCATCCGTCTGGGGGTGGTATGCTGTACTGAACCTCAACTGCGTCCCCAGGGCCTGCTGAAACTCAGCCCAAAACTGGGACGTAAAATGGGTATCCCGGTCAGATACGATCTCCTGCGGAACTCCGTGTAGACGTACCACGTCACGGATATACCTCTCTGCCAACTGTGCTGGTCCCAAGGTGACTCGGATCGGCAAGAAACGTGCCGTCTTCGTCAATCTATCTACGATCACCTAGACTACGTCGTGTCCTCGCTGGGTAATGGGCAATCCCACCACCAAGTCCATGGTGATGCTCTCCCACTTCCATTCTGGCACTGGAAGTGGCTGCAATGAAGTGGCTGCAATGGCCCCGTAGGCCTCTGATGCTCGGCCTTCACCTGCTGGCACACTAAACACTGCTGTTTGAATTCACCTACATTCTGCTTCATTCCCCTCCACCAAAAATCGTGTCTCAAATCATGGTACATCTTTGTGTTTTCGGGATGTATGGTGAACCTGGAACCGTGTGCCTCAGTCAGGAGCTCTCTCAACAGCTCCTCGTCTCTGGGAACACACAATCGTCCCCTCATGCGCAGCACCTCATCTGTAAGGGAGAAGTCCCCAGGGTCTCTTGACAGTACTCTGTCACGCAACGAATGTAAGTATGGGTCGGCCATCTGTCCAGTGATGATGCGGTCTATCAGTTCTGGCCTCGTCTGTCATGTCACAATCACTGCCCCATAGTGCTGTAGTAACTCTAGGAGCCGCCAGTTGCCCATTTCTTCCATGAGGCTCCAACTCCGTGCCTGTAAACTGGCCAAGTGGGTGGGTGCCTTCCAGCTCAAGGCGTCAGCCACCACGTTGGCCTTTCCCGGGTGGTAGGAAATGCTGCAGTCATAGTCCTTCAGGAGCTCCAACCAGCATCTCTATCTCATGTTGAGCTCCTTTTGATCAAACAAGTATCTGAGGCTTTCATGATCTGTGAAAATCTCAAAGGTCTCACCGTACAAGTAGTGTCTCTAAGTCTTCAGCGCGAAGACGACAGCTGCCAGCTTCAGGTTATGGATAGGGTAGCTATGCTCATGGGGCTTCAGTTGTCGCGAAGCGTAAGCGACAATGTGACCCCTCTGCATGAGGACACCCCCTAATCCCTGCAAAGAGGCATCCATGTACAGAATGAACCCGCCACTACTATTTGGGATGGTGAGCACGGGAGCCGAAGTCAGCCTCTCCTTCAACTCCAGAAAACACGCCTCACAAGCGTCTGTCCAAGTAAAGGGCACGTCCTTCCAGGTCAGCTATGTCATAGGATGTGCAATTTGCGAGAAGCCCCTGATAAACCACCTATAGTAGCCTGCTAGTCCCAAGAAATTGCGGATCTTAGTAACAGTACGCGATCTCTCCCACCTGAGCACTGCCTCAACCTTGGCTGGGTTCACAGCCAAGCCATCCTCGGAGATCACATGACCTAAGAAGGTCATTTCCTTCAACCAGAACTCGCACTTGCTGTATTTGGCGTACAGCCTACGTCGTCTCAGTGTGTCCAAAATCATTCGCAAGTGCTATCCGTGCTGCGCCTGATCTCGAGAATAGATGAGCACATCATCAATGAATACCACCACGAACTAGTCCAAGTACGGTCTGAACACTCGGTTCATCAAGTCCATGAAGGCAGTGGGGGCATTGGTCAACCCAAACGGCATGACCAAAAACTCATAGTGTCTGTACCAGGTGCGAAAAGCTGTCTTGGAGACGTCTGCCTCCCTGATCCTCAACTAGTGGTATCCAGATCTTAAGTCTATCTTGGAGAATACCATGGCACGTCGCAGCTGGTCAAACAAGTCATCAATCCTCGACAACGGATACCTGTTCTTGATGGTAACCCTATTCAGCTATCTGTAGTCCACACAAAGGCATAGGGTACCATCCTTCTTCTTTACGAACAATACCGGGGCTCCCCACGGAGACACACTGAGCCTCACAAAGCCCTTCTCCAGACGGTCCTGCAATTGAGACATGAGCTCTCGCAGCTCAAGTGGTGCCATCCTGTACGTTGCTGTAGAAATTAGGCTGGTCCCCGGTACCAGTGAGATCTCAAACTTGATCTCACGCTCGGGCGGTAGTCCTGGCAACTCATCTAGGAACACGTTGGGGTACTCTCTGACCACTGGGATACTCGGGAAGTCTGCCACAGGGCGGGGCTCCGCCACCACACAAGCTAGGAAGCCCATACACCCCTGGCTCAAAAGTCTCGCCGCCCGAAGTGCAGAAATGCACCTGAAGCCTCCGTCCACTGGCTGCCTATGGAACTCGAAAGAAGGCAACTCTGGTATGGAGAAGACGATCTTCCTCTCAAAGCAGTCCACCAAGGCGTGGTAAGCGGACAACTAGTCCATCCCCAGAATCACACCAAAGTCCTCCATCTATGTCATAATCAGGTCAGCGGGAAGGCTGTGTCCCCCAACACTGACCTCACAACCTGTGTACACCTCCTCAGCCACAAACAGCTGGCCACCCGGACCTCTGATCACAAACGGATCCTCTAACAACATACAGTCCTGCCCCAAGCTAACAACAAAACTGGCGGTGACAAACGATTGTGTAGCGCCGGAGTTGAAAAGCGTGTAAACAAGTCTGTTGGAAACTGAAAGCATACCTGCCACTACTAATCCTGAAGCTTTGGCATCCCTGTGTGTCAGGGAGTTGATACGCCCCTCAGACCTAGGTGCGGACGAAGTAGCCACACTCTGAGTCGGACGGGTAGCCACCAGCCGGTACCTTCCCCGCGACTGCTGTCCTCCTCCTCGTGCCTGGAGCCCGCGGCCTCCTTCTCATCCTCTAGTGCTCGGTGAGGGAAGCATCTGCTGACCTCCAACCCTAGATGGGCAGTCCCTCCTGATGTGGCCCGGCAGGCCAAACTGGTAGCAAAGGGGGACTCGACTCCCGCCCTCAGTGGGTCCCTGCTGACGGTTGGGCGGGGGTCTGGTGCTAGCAGTTGGCCCCTGTCGGGGGCCCCTAAAGGCCACTGATGGCCCTGCAAAGCGTGACGGCTCTCCCGCGGGCGCCACGTGCCTCCTCTCTCGTCGGCCTTGTGAGAGGTCTGGCTGGTAGGGCCTCTTCCGCCCGTTGTCAGTGTCACATGCGGATGGGTAAAGCTCCTCTCTCACAATGTCCCGTATCAGCTGGGCGAGGTCCTGGGCTTGAATGCCCGGGAGCAGTGGTTGGTCCACTGAGGCGTCGGGTTCAACGTGCTCGCCCCTCCGACCTCGTCCTCGGCCACGTCCGTGGCCCGCCTCGCTACCTCCTCTTCGAGGCATCTCCTCCAAGGAGACGCGAACACGGAACAGAAAAGACATCAACACTAATCGATATTCAACGAAGAAGCCTTAAAACAGATGTCAAAAGGTACGTTGTGGTGGCTACTCTAGTTACAAGCATGTGAATTGGTTATTTTCTAGCCAGTTGGTTCACTTCTCGGGACGACCTTGCTCTGATACCATCTTGTTACGACCCGATTCCCGAATCCCTACAGGACACGAGAATCGGACTGACTCGACTGATACGAAGACCCAGTCGTCCAACGAGAAAGTAACCACAAAGTAGTAAAATAAACCACATTCACCATGCAAGTAACTAACAATAATAAAAGTACAGCAGTTAAGAAAAGAACTAATACAGTACATACCACCACAACAGTAGAGAATTAAAAACAAGTTCAGAAATATGAAGTTTACAATAAAAGAGTACAAGGTGTAATAGAAATACTCACTACTACAGAAAAATGGGTACAACAAAAGTACAACTACTGAGCTCTATTAGGCCCAGCACCCTCCGCAGCCGTAGGCTTTGGCTGCTCAAAACCTGGTCCTGAAAAAAGGTGACAAATATGATACGTCAGCGAAACGCTGAGTAGAGTGGCAACCAGCTAGCTAAGAAAAATAGTAAAGGTGGACAAGTAGCTGTTGTTTTTAATTTCTCTTTATTTCCCTATTTACTCTTTCTTGATTTATTTCTCAGGTCTTTCTCTTGATCTCGAATGTTCCTTGTAGGAACGATCTTGATTGCAGTCTTTTCCGAAAAGTAGAAGTAGCACGTGGTGCTCTCCTAGCCGGGAGAGTCCCCCGTGGTGGTCTTACCCTCAGTAAACCACCCCAAGGTCGTTGACAGGCGTAACGGTGACTACGGCACACGCGATAAACGCACGGGTAGCTACCTCACACTGGCATGCGGTCAGTCGTTTCCGTTAACGGGTGTGCCCAAAGCACAGCACGGAACCAGTATAGGGCAGAGCCCTCTCAGTAAAAGGGGTTTAGCCCCTCCATAGTAACCAAACAGGGGTCTTGCCCCTCCACAGTTCGCGCACCCTCGCCTAACTACCTTGGTTTTCCCAGTGGGCCTAACAAGTCGGTGTAGGACGGCTAGCTGAACCCTGGGGCCCGTGGGGTGGTTAGCTCCCTCCATCCACTAGTAGTTCTCTCGGTATGGTGTACACGAGGGCCAAAAAGTCGGTACAAAGTGGCCAGACCTAACCCCGGGTCCCTGGGGCGGCTAGCTCCGCTTTGCACTAAACGGGGGGACAGTCGCTCTCCTTGGTACTCCGTACTCAAGGGCCAGCTCACTTCCCTATCCACTTTCCTAGTTCCATTCTATTTATTTTCCAGGAGCTCTACTCCTAATTCCTCGTATGGTTCATACTCGTATTTCTTTGGCCAAGCCATACTAGGTTTTATCATTTTAGTTTTATTCGCATATAGCCTGTGTTTCCAACATTTAATCTCAATTTATATTCAAGCAGCTCGAATTTAGTTTCCAAACAATAGGAATTTCATGTAGCAGTTACAAGCAAATGTACTCTACATTTCACAGGCAGCTGTTATCCAATTACATGCAATTATCATTATTCTGTCTACTTATCCAAGACTACAGTTCAGGTATTCAAGGCATT
This sequence comes from Thalassia testudinum, assembly GCA_037157565.1. Lineage (NCBI taxonomy): Eukaryota > Viridiplantae > Streptophyta > Magnoliopsida > Alismatales > Hydrocharitaceae > Thalassia > Thalassia testudinum. The sequence continues at coordinate 12,965,979 of JAZHRO010000071.1, read as the reverse complement.
CGTTTCAGTGTTTCTGTTCCTAGGATTTATGCCACACCCTAGGATCTATCATTCAATCTAGTTTCCTGGTCCTAGGATTCATGCTGTTGAACGTTTACGAACGGCTACGCTAACTTGTTTGGTTTTGGAAAACCTGTCGTTGTAGATTGAAAGCGAAGAATTTGTGTTCAACAAATAAAATTTTTACTGAAATTGAAATTTCGGGTCGAACACAGGGAGGCGGACGTTTGATTTAAAAACTACGCGTTTCTTTTTATTTGTCACGGAATAATTCAATTTAAAACTACCTAATTATTTATAATAAATAGAAGAGAGAGAGAGTAAGAGAGAAAAAGAATATTACACAAAGAAATCAAAAAGAGATGTAGAATAAACAAGGAATTTATCATTGAGGAGATTGTTCATTACAACTAGAAAGCATAAAACAATTACTCTAGAAAGCGATAAATTTACTCTAGAAAGCATTAAAAGAATGGAGGGAGAAATATTTTCCTCGACGATTGCTTGGAGGATGAGCAAAACTACACTAGAAAGCAGTAAATCTATTCTAGAAAGTAGTAAAAAGAATAGGGAGAGAGAAATCCTCCTCGACGGTTGCTTGGAGGGTGAGCCGGACGGGACGACGCCTGGACGAAGGGGAGCAAAGCAGGACGGAGGACGAAGCTGAAGAACGGGAACGAAGCAGCACGCCGTCGTCGTCGCGGGATTCACTTCCGAAGGGGAACGAAAATTTGGACTTTATCTCACGAGAAGCATCCCGGGTGTGGGACAAGCTTCTCTTGAGCTTTGGAGGGGTAGAGAGGAGAAGGAAGGGATGAGAATTTCGTATGGAGGGGGTCTCCTTTTATAGTTGCAAGGAGTGGGGGCAAAATGGACATTACAACTTCAAAATAATAAATGAGGGGTCTTTAGTGATGGGTAAATCCATCATTAAAGCCCCCAACGTGGGCGTAGCTTCCGCGCCCACGCGCGCAGCTTCAGCTGCCCACGCGCTCAATGCCATTGCACGCACTTTGATTCTCAGCCGTAATGCATCTCCGCTTGCTGCGCTGCGCCCGCCTGGCGCGTGCGATCGCGAGTGACGCCGTGCGTTCAATCGCGCGTGAACGCTATTGGGTGCGCGCGGCCGTCTGATCGCGATCCAACGCCCACCCACGCCCAATCGCCCGCGCCTCCAGCCCTCTGCTGCGGCTCGAACCCGCTCCCGCCGGTCACGTAAGCGAGCCCGACCGCTGTGCTACGGAGTGCGGATGGTCGAGCGGACGCTTTTAAGCGTGACCGACCACAGCCGTGAAGAGCGAGCGGGTGTGGGGCCTTCGTAGAATGCGTGCGGCCGTTTGGGCGGCCGAGATGGTGCCACGTGGTGCCATCTTGGCCGTCCATCTTCTGAAAGTTGTAGATGGTGCCATGGATGTCTGATTGACTTGATTTTTGTATTGTTGGGCTACGATCGTTAATTCAAATTCATCCGTGCGGTCGGATTTGTCATCTGAAGTGCGGATCTTCACCATCCTGACCCTTGATCTTCTAGGGTTCCCCGGTCACTATCTGATGCTACGGATGCTTGATTAGGGTGATCTTGGAGTCGTTGAACTCCAATCGTCGCCCTGATCACATCCATACGGTTGGATCTTTGATCCGAGGCCCCGATAAAATATTTGCCCTGTCCAAGCACATAAAAGTAGACAATTAACCTCCATTTTATTCAAACTACTCTAAATGCAAGATGATGCATGTTATGCAATATTTATATCATGAAATGCAATCCTATGCTTAAGAACATGCATAAATAGACATTTTAAGTAGTGTAAATGTGTTTACATCATACCCCCATGCCTATCTTTTGATAGTCCCTAGCAAAAACTATATGCTATTTATAAAATAATTAGGTTGGATTATTTGGACCTGAGTTATTTTCATTCATTAAGAAATTGTCTACTTAGGAACTGAACTTTCAAAGACACAACAGCGCTCGGGTATCAGCCAAAATGCAGACCGCCTCAAGCCCTCGCCTTATTCAAAGAAAAATTTCTTTTTCTCTTTTTACTCTTTTCTAATTTTTTTTTTGGATTTTCAAATTTTAGGGTTTAAGAGTGACTTTCTACGGTCATTCAACTCACCCAAGATTTGATGAGAACCCTAAGTTTTAAGCATCTTATTGTGATTGTGATAGACTCGTTGACCGGCAATTAAAACGGACTTCGGATTTCTACACCTCTAGGTGACCTCAAAAAGAATTCTGCCTAAAGGTGTATCTTTACAACTGATAGCTTTCTCCCTACTTTTATTTTTTATGGGGTCAACACAAGGGTGAATCCAGTGTATATCTCCCCGGTTTATTCTACTTCTCCGCTTCTTCCTAAGTGTTTTGGGAATTTTTAGTGCATTTTCTGAGCTGGGTTCTGGACAACCGGTCGATGAGCTGTTACCACCGACAACTTGCCAGCCATACTCGTGCGGCGAAGTGTGGCTTATTTCTTTTTTTTTCTTTTCTCCTTTTCTTTTTTTGATTTTTTTTTTTTTAAGTAGGTGGCTTCCCTGGTATAAGATTTACCTAAGGGAAGGAAAAAGAGAAAGGTCCAGTGACTGGGTTCTGGACAACCTACCTATAGGCTGTTACCCACGATAACTTGCTAGCCATATCACCCTAGAAGGTTCATTAGCTACCCAAATTCCGTTAGAATCGTCGAACAACGAGTCAGTGTAAAGAAAGTGTGTAGATGCTTAAAACTCAAAATTCCCTCAAATCAGAGGGCGGGTTGATAAGTCGTGTACTTATCACCCAAACTTATTTATTCCAATTATAATAGAATTAAGATAGCGAGGACTCAAAGGCAAATCCACATTTTAGTGGATACACGGGCTGATTAAGTCCAAAAACTTGAAGGGTCTTTGTGTTCAAATCATAATGTAGTATTTCCTAAGATTGAAAATTTTCTTAAACCCAAATTCTTTTCCTAATTCTGAAAAAGAAAATAAAACAAATCTACGGAGCTGACGAATGAATTCAGAGATGAATATCCACCATGTTGAACGTTTACGAACGGCTATGCGAACTTGTTTGGTTTTGGAAAACTTGTCGTTGTAGCTTGAAAGCGAAGAATTCGTGTTCAACAAATAAAATTTATACCGAAATTGAAATTCCAGGTCGAGCATAGGGAGGCGGACGTTTGATTTAAAAACTACGCGTTTCTTTTTATTTGTCACGGAATAATTCAATTTAAAACTATCTAATTATTTACAATAAATAGAAGAGAGAGAGAGTAAGAGAGAAAAAGAATATTATACAGAGAAATCAAAATGAGATGTAGAATAAATAAGGAATTTATCATTGATGAGATTGTTCATTACAACTAGAACGCATAAAACAATTACTCTAGAAAGTGAAAAATTTACTCTAGAAAGCATTAAAAGAATGGAGGGAGAAATATCCTCCTCGACGATTGCTTGGAGGACGAGCAAAACTACACTAGAAAGCAGTAAATCTATACTCGAAAGCAGTAAAAAGAATAGGGAGAGAGAAATCCTCCTCGACGGTTGCTTGGAGGATGAGCCGGACGGGACGACGCCTGGACGAAGGGGAGCAAAGCAGGACGAAGGACGACGAAGCAGAAGAACGGGAACGAAGTAGCACGCCGTCGTCGTCGCGGGATCCACTTCCGAAGGGGAACGAAAATTTGGACTTTATCTCACGAGAAGCATCCCGGGTGTGGGACAAGCTTCTCTTGAGCTTTGGAGGGGTGGAGAGGAGAAGGAAGAGATGAGAATTTCGTATGGAGGGGGTTTCCTTTTATAGTTGCAAGGAGTGGGGGCAAAATGGACATTACAACTTCAAAATAATAAATGAGGGGTCTTTAGTGACGGATAAATCCGTCACTAAAGCCCCCCACGTGGGCGTAGCTTCCGCGCCCACGCGTGCCGCTTCAGCTGCCCGTGCGCTCAACGCCATCGCATGCACTTTGATTCTCAGCCGTCCGATCGTGAGATCGGATGGTTTAAGATGCATCTCCGCTCGCTACGCTGCGCTCGCCTGGCGCGTTCGATCGCGCGTGACGCCGCGCATTCAATCGCGCGTGAATGCTATTGGGCGCGCACGGCCGTCCGATCGCGATCCAACGCCAGCCTGCGCCTCCAGCCCTCTGCTGCGGCTCAAATTCGCGCCCGCTGGTCGCGTAAGTGCGCTCGACCGCTGCGCTACGGGGCTCGAATGGTCGAGCGGACGCTTTTAAGCGCGACCGACCACAGCTGTTAGATCAAGATCCAACGACGGAGAGCGAGCGGGTGCGGGGCCTTCGTAGAATGCGTGTGGTCGTTTGGGTGACCGAGATGGCACCACATGGCGCCAGCTTGGCCGTCCATCTTCTCGAAGTTGTAGATGGTGCCACGGATGTCAGATTGACTTGATTTTTGTGTCGTTGGGCTGCGATCGTCGATCCGAATTCATTCGTGTGGTTGGATTTGTCATCTGAAGTGCGGATCTTCATCCTGGCCCTTGATCTTCTAGGGTTCCCCGATCACTATCTGATGCTATGGATGCCTGATTAGGGCGATCTTGGAGTCGTTGAACTCCAATAGTCGCCCTGATCACGTCCATATGGTTGGATCTTTGATCTGAGGCACCGATAAAATGTTTGCCCTGTCCAAGCACATAAAAGGAGACAATTAACCTCCATTTTATTCAAACTACTCTAAATGTAAGATGATGCATGTTATGCAATATTTATATCATGAAATGCAATCCTATGCTTAAGAATATGCATAAATAGACATTTTAAGTAGTGTAAATGTGTTTACATCACATGCCATACCCTAGGATCTATCATTTAATCTAGTTTTCAGGTCCTAGGATTCATGCCATACCCTAGGATCTATCGTTCAATCTAATTTTCAGGTCCTAGGAGTCATGCCATACCCTAGGATCTATCATTTATTTTAGAGATGCATTAATGTTTGTAACTAACTAAGGGGAGCCACTCTACCTGCAGAATCGGGAGTGATGGGGGCGTGATCGGCAGGTCCACGTGCCTTCGCAACTCCCAAAGCCGCAACAAAACGAGGTCCTAACACAAGGATCAATCACAAAGAACCACTCAGAATAGGATACAAGTATTTCAAACAAGTAGAGGAACTAATTCTAAAAAGAACGAAATTTTAAACGTGGAAATCAGACCTCGAACGGACCCTAAACTGGTCAAAAACGACAACTCTGACTCAAATTAGACATCTGGAACACCTTCAAGACATCTTAAAAAGTGGTCCAGGTCATACCTCACTCTGCGCTGCTCCTCAGACATCCAGGGATCCTGCTGAACCATCTGGACCCAGTTCCAGACGTCCGACCACCTCTCCGGACGTCTGGAGACGCTCTCTGTTGTCTGGTGCCTTGCCCAGACATCTGAACTGTGTGGGAGGGCGTGTCCCCACGCCTTCCCGAAATGAAACCTGCACGTGCAACGAAAACCTTCTCAGCACGACACGTCTCAGAACCTCGGCAGAACGACCAGCATGGCCGTATCTGCAAAAGGTGGTAGAGGAGGAAATATGTACCTCTCAGTTGTCTGGAGTTCCCTCCAGACGTCGTCCGCGTCATCTGGACGTAGGTTCAGATGTCTGATTCTGGAAAAAATTCCCAGAATCAGAACCTTCTCGTCTTCTTCCCACTGCGCGTGAGCTCGCCACGCAGCTGCTCGTTCGCTACTCGAGCTGCAGCAGCACCAGGGGAGATCTCCCCAGCATGACGCTCCTCCACGCGCATGCCGGCCGGCCTTGGGCTACTCTAGCGGACTCTTTCTCGTTCTCGCGTGCTCTCCCTCTTCTTCCCTCTCGCTGCAGCTCTCCTCTCCGCACTGCACCCGGCAGCGACTGCTAGCCTCGCTCTCGCTCTCGCACTCCCGCTGGAGGAAGGAGAAGACGGTGGGGTGGTGAACGAGGGAGAGGGGAGAGGAGGATATAAGTAGGCACCGGGGGGGGGGGGGAAGGCGTTTGCAGGTTGGCTGGTTTCAGTCTGCACGCAGCATACGCATGATCGTACGCACGCAAAAATTTATTTCCAGATGTCTGGGAAGGCGTCCAGACATCTGACTAGACGTTTAGACCAACTCCTAGATGTCTTAAAGTGTTTTTGATGCCTCGGGTCTTAACAAACCCAAAGCTTGCCGCCACCTCCTCGCCGGCCGGCCATCTTCGACCACCCGTTCTCCATAATAACGCCACTAGGGATCTCCACGCAGCACGCCAATCCCTTCCACGTCTCCACGCAAGCCACAACAATCCACGCGTGTGCACGCAAAGCCTGCCGCCGCCGAGCTTCGCCTCGACCGACCGGCAACTCTAGCCACCTCCGTCAATGCCCTGACCGCCATCTCGAAGCCCTTGTCACAACGCACCTCTACCGCAAACTGTTCGCACCGTCGTCGACCCACGCGTGTGCATGGAGTGAGGCACAAACCTCTATTTTCCACCCAATTAAAATTTACGAATTTTGCCATTGCCATTTACTATTCCTTTATTTTTGAGGCATTAGTTTATTGAGGTGCATTTGCGTGAATATCCCTCTATTCTATGTGAATTACTTATAACCAAATTCTTCTCATGAATGCTATGAAATATGGGATATTGATTGCAATGAACAAGGTCTCTTTTACCACAAATTACTATTTATGTTGATTATCATTGCCAAGATTACTAGTTAATAGAGTATTATGTTGTGGTGATTTTACATTTAAACACATTCTTTCTTTTTATCAATTGCATAAAATAATGATTTATGTTGAAAACGAATTATATGAATTAGCATGCACACCCGTTGAGATTCCTGAATAATTGAGGCACCATTCACTAGTATAAGAGGTTAATTCCTACCTATGGAGACGACCTAACTATTTTCATGGTTAGATTTTGAACATTAAATGTTTTAAAAAGTGATTTACTACCATGCAATAAACTATAACGGCATGTCATTTTATGTTAAAATTTTTATCAAAAACGAAGATCGCTCTTTCAGACCTCAATTTCTTGACTCCCCTAGATTAAACCCAAACCCACCTAACCCTGATTTGAACCATTCGGTTCAGGTGAACCAGATCCATGATAGGGTATTGGCTAACTTGAGGAACACTATACAATCTTTAGAAGCTCAGCAAACACCATGCACTGAAGCATTGGAGCCTATGATCAAAATGATTGATGCACTTAATAGTTCTTTATTGGATTGACTCCAAGATGTTAAGGATAGGGGCTCGGGTGTGTTTTTACTTGGGAAATTGTTGAGATTGAGGATGAAATTTGTGGTTGCCTTAGTCCAATCTTGGGATGATTCTGAGGATGAACCCCCTTTAGGAGTGTCAATGTCAGAACTCGCTCAGGCACCTGTCGAGGGGGTCACATTTTTCGAGACCAGGGATGACTAGGTTGGTTTAGAGCAACCAATAGATGATGATGTGATTTTCTTACCTGAGATCCCCGAGATAGGGAACGAAGAAAAATGTCTCTATAGACCAAGGAACAACATATGATCTTGAGACTTATATAAATGAGGATCAAGAATTCTTTGATTCTGAGGGTAAAGAATAATTAAGTGAAGTCTCACTTGAGCTTAAAGAGGATGATTTTAGTGAGACTAACGGGCCTGAGGAATCTGATGAATTATTTGATGGCCCTATTATTGAGGAATTTGATTCGGTTGGGCCTAACTTGGAGGATCCGAATCCTGATTTACTATGAGATTCAATCAGTAGCCCCATTCCTCTACTACACCCCGAAGAATATATTGTTGATTTTGAAATTATCAAACCCAAGTCAATCCTGATTCAGCCACGATTTTTGGACTTGGGTAAATTTCATAGGGTGAATGATATATTAGAGGTCCCAGAACCCGAACACTTGATCTTGGAGGATAAGAATTTAGAAGTTAAAATCTGGAGGCTAATTTTGAGGAAAATACAATTTTGGATCTAAGGGTTCCTATTGACCTGAAACCACCTACCTTGTATCAAGACCCTTATGATATCTTGGATGTGCAACCCAAGATCAGAAACATTAAGTGGACGCCCGAATTTATTGAACAAGATCTACCCATTGTCCACCACTTTAGACTTGAGTTGCATGCCACAAAATTGAAGGCTCGGCCCTGCAAGCACAATAATCTTAGGTTTTGGGTGATTTTCATCCAGAACCTTAGAACCACTCGAATCCGGGAAATGGGTCTGCACCACAACTTGGTCCACATCTGTGGACAACACCTACTAGCAGGTTTTGTGATTAATATTTTTATTTTGATTCTGACCCGCACTTGTGAATTCCTAATTTCTTCTTTGTTTGTATATTATGCCCAGCTAAAGGTAATAAACTTAGCACTTGTGTATACTCCTTCCCCTCTGCGGAGCCAACCAGATTGTCACGAAATTCAAATGATATTTTGTTTATTCCGCCTTTTTCATGTCTTTATTTTTACAATGAGTGTATTGCATCATTTAGGCATGAGGGTGTGGATACTTAATCCTGAAATTATTTTGTTAGCTCCGTGGAATTTCTTTTATTTATAAAAAACACTAAAAATTCAAAAAAAAAAAGAAGAGAACTTGGGCATTAAGAGTTAACTTTAGGAGATGATACTTTAGGACTTGAACACTTAGACTATTCAGGTCTCTGGGTTTAATCAGCCTGGGTGTCCACTAAAATGTGGACTTGGTCTCGAGTCCTCGCCAAGTTAATTTTATTCTAATTTGGCTAATAAATTGGGGTGATAAGTACACAACTTATCAACCTGCCCTCTGATTTAAGGGGACTTTAAGTCTAAGCATCTACAAACTATTTGCGCTGACTCGCTTTTCGGTGATTTTTACAGAAATTAGGTAGATAATAAACTTTCTAGGGTAGTATGGCTGGCAAGTTGTCGTGGGTAACAACCCATTGGTCAGTTGTCCAGAGCCCAGCTACATGACCATACTCATTCTACTGCTTTTACGTAAATCTTAGATCAGGGAAGTCACGTACTTAGAAAATGAAAAAAAAGACACTTAAAAATATAAAGAAAAAAAAAAGAAAAATGGAAAAAGGAGAAAAATAAAAATAGAAAAATAAACCACACTTCGCTGCACGAGTATGGCTGACAAGTTGCCATGGATAACAGCCTATTGGCCGGTTGTCTAGAGCCCAATTGAAAAAAATGCAGAAATAATTCCTAAAACACTTAGGGAAGAAGCGAGGAAGAAAAATAAATTAGGGATATATACACTGGGTTCGTCCTTGTGCTGACCCCATAAAAGAAAATATCGATTGGAAAGATAAACGTTTAATCAGAAACTCTTAAGGTTACCTAGGGGTGTAGAAACTTGAAGTCTATTTTATCAGTCGCTCAGTGAGTCTATCACTCTTTCACAAGATGCTTAGCACTTAGAGTCCTTTTCAAGTTTTGGGTTAGTCGAGTAGCCATAAAATGTTATCTCGAAACTCTCAACTCCAAAATTCCAAAAAAAGTTAAAAAAGAAGAAAAAGCAAAATAATGTATCTTCCCTTTTCAAATAAGGCGAGGACTTGGGTGGTCTCCATTTTGGCAGGCATCCGGGTACTATTGAATTTTCGTAGTTTAGGACCTTAGTTGAAATTTTCTATTGTTAATAAACAACTTAGGCCTAACTGATTAGACCGTAATTCTATTTTTATACATAACATTTAGTTTGATTTTGCAAGGGATTAGCAAAAGATAAGCATGGGGGCATGATGAAGACACATTTAATTAGGATAAAGTTCCTATTTATGCATATTCCTAGGCGTAGATATGTATTCCATAGTATAAATATCGCATAGCATGCATCATTCTGCATTTAGAATAGTTTGTATAAAGTTTAGGTTAATATGTGTCCTTTTGTGGTCAGGAGAGGAGATTTATTTCAGGGTCTTGGATTGACGATCCGACCATTTAGATCTAATTAGGACGATGATCGGAGTCCAACGCTTCTGAAATCATCTTAATCGAAATCTCGTAGCACCTTATGCAATCTGAGGAAGATCAACGGCCAAGGGATTAAGTGATGCAATTTGAAGCTTCAAATGACAAATCCAACTGCATGGATGGATCCAGATTGACGATCACAACCAAACGGCGTGAAAATCGACCCAATCCAACGTCTGTGGTGCCACCTACAATCATTCGAAGATGGACGATCCAGATAGTGCCACGTGGCACCATCTAGGCCGCCCAACACCAGCCAACAGCAACCACCCATGCTCTTCATCATCTGCACCCTCGAATCCTAGCCGTTGGATCATCATCCAACGGCTAGGAAGTCTTCGCACCGAGCTCCAGAAGCTCTTCCTTGTGACAATCTCATGGGTGTACCACGGTGGTCTTGTGCGTAGCTCCCAAAGGAGGGATGCGGGTTCGAGACCTACAAGACCCTCCCAATTCTCAATTGGGTGCGTGACAAGCGTGCATGCAGTAGTGCACTAGTAGCACATGCTAGTGCACGCGTGCGCAACACGACGCGTGGGGCACGGGTGCAAGATGCAGATCTTTTGCGACATTGGCTGATGCGGTTGTAGCAAACTATTGGCTGATGCGGTTGTAGTAAACCATTGGCTGATGCGGTTGAATTCTTCCAAGTGATTAGCTAGATTTCGTACGCTAAAAGGTTAAGTTTGAAACACGTCGTTGTAGTCATGTAAAAATCTGCTATCAAATAAAATTTATAATCGAAACTCTGATGAGTTCCAGTTTGAACACGGGGAGGTGAATGTTTGATTAAAAATCACAATTATAATTATTGTCACGAAGTAGATTAGCTGGTCGAATTAAATCTACATTAGCTATTCTACTTAAAGAATAAATGATAGAAGAAAGAGAAAGAATAATACAAAGAAAGAGAAAATAGGGAGAGAATGAACAAGTATTTCATAACCACAGCATCATGTCCATTACATCTACTTGCTATAACTAGAAAGCTGGAAATCTATACTAGAAAACAATAACAAGAGAGGAATAAGAAAATCCTCCTCGACAGCTGCTTGGAGGACAAGTTGAGTTGATGGAGCGCTTGGACGATGGGGATGAGATGCTCGACGAGGGAGAATGGAGCTGGCGGACGGAGAATGAAGTAGGGCAGCATCGCAGCGGAATCCGCTTCTCGAATGGTGGCGAGAAGACAACCATGAGAAAATGGAAAATATTTTACTCTATCTCTACTGGAGCATCCCTGGTATGGGACCAGCTTGTAGAGCTTTGGAGGGGGTGAGAGGAGAAGAGAAGGGATGAAAAAAAAGTGGAGGGCATAGGGGCTTTATATAGGTGGGTTTTGAAGGCAAAAATGTCACTTAACATCTTTAAATCTTTAATACCGATCTTTAGTGATGAGTATGTGCATCAATGTAGACGCACGTTGCTGTAGCCGCACATGCAACGTTAGCCGCATGATGGAGATCGAAGCGCTCAAAGCGTGCCACGTAACCGCCTCCTCAGCTTCAGTCGTTTGTGCACCTCATCGCGTTCGCTGCTCCTCAGCAGTCCGATCGCGCATCTGAAGGCTTAGAATCGTGCGAGCCTAATCGCCTTTATATGTTAGAGGGTGACATAGCCCCTTTGATCATCGTCTGATGAAGATCGAACGCTCCAGATCACTCACGAGCATGCATGCTGAGGAGCACGTTTAATTATGTGTGAGATCGGGAGCCCAACCGCGAGTCCATCTAATTGGTCAATCTGAGTTGTTGCACTTGATAATGTGGACGAATTGCGCTCTTCGGGAGTGAGCGAGAGGTGTGTAGCAAAGACTCGATCGCGTGACCTCCAGTGGGAAAGCATTTTTCCCATTGTGCTACTCGCGCTCTTTGGTCACGTTTACGTTTTAAGGGTTGAGCTCGCAACCGTTGGATGGCGATCCAATAGTCAAGAGTGCTCGAACCTTTTCCTTCAGTAGAAATGGTGCACGACCCGAGAGTGAATCTCAGCCGTTGGATCGATGATCCAACAGCTGAGATGCGCTGATCATCTGATGAAGAATTGCTGTGGGGAGCTTGGGCCGTTTTGGTTGGCTGGGATGGAGCCACGTGGTGCCATCCTGGCCATTCATCTTCTCTAAGTTGTAGATGGTGCCACAGATGTTGGATTGGATTGATTTTCACGTCGTTGGGCTACGATCGTCGATGTGAACCCTTCCGTTCGATTGGTTTTATCGTCTGAGGTATGCATTTTACACCACCTTGCCCCTTGGCTTTCGATCTTTCTCAAACTGCATCTGATGCTATAGAAATTCGATCGAGGCGATCTCGGAGTCGTTGAACTTCAATCGTCGCCTTGATCAGAACCGTACAGTTGGATCTTCAATTCGAGGCCTCGAAATTATATCGCATTGTCCCTAGCCACAATAAGGGAAATTAGCCTATATTTTATATAAATAATCTAAATGTCGAATGATGCATGCTATGCAATATTTATAATTTATGATGGAATTATATGCCTAAGAACACGCATAAATAAACAGTTTATGTGACATAGATGTGTCTACATCACCAAGCTAAGTTAACAATAAAGCTAGTTCATTGCTTTGGTGTTCAATCGGAGGTGGTGGATTGGCTCTATGGTGTATCCTATCTCTGTCTTGTCGAGGATCTCATAGCTGGATTCACATTTCACCATACAAAGAAGTCATTGCCTTGAAGCCACATCTTCATCTAGAGCTTCCAATATGAGTAGTTACTCCCGTCGAAGGGTGGTGGATTGTTCTTCCGTGTGGCTTGTGGAAATGATCTTCACCTCCATTAATCTCCCATGGAAGTTACTCCAGAAATGCGGGAACCTGCTTTGATACCAATTGAAATTAACCTAGAGGGGGGGTGACTAGTGAAATGAAAATACAATAGGCAAATAAAAAAATAATCACATAAATGAGATAATAGATTTTTAGGTGGAAACCCAAATTGGGAGAAAAGCACCACATAAGTCAACCTTGACTTAGGATTTTACGATCACCTTATGATCAATCCACTAACTACATTACTTGAATTGAGGGTAGTATACCTCAATTACAATTCCCACCTCTGATCCCAAAATAGAGATTTCTCCCTTTATAAGGAAGAGATGGGGATCTGACAGGATGGACATCTAAGTACAACAAGTAAAGAGAAATAAAAATGCACCAGATAGAGCTCTTAAAAGATATGTATAATGTTATCTAGCAACTAAGGGTGAAGGTAAACTCCCTAATGATGATGGTGACAGCATAATAGAGAGGGAGTATGGAAGTATGCCCAAGAAATTTGAATTGCACAACAATAGGGCAGTAGGGTGAGTAGATCAAGTGTTTTTGCTTGTAGAATGTCTCTAATTGGTGTGTCTAGGGTAGGAGGGATTAAGGGATATATATAGGCCTCAAAAGAATCATCAAGAAGGCTTGGGAGGCTCCTCCTAGCCGTTGGGAACATCTCCCAATAAATTTGGTTGAAATCCAAATTAAATCAGGCTCATAATGACTCTGATAGCAGAATCAAATGTCTAATTTTTGGGTTAGACATCTTGTCAGACATTTGATGTGAGTTGTGGTCGTCTGATCTAAGGGGTCAGTGTTCATGTATTCAGTTGCATGGAAACAATGTTCTTGTTACTAATGGTTAGATGTCTTAATTGCTATTTTAAGATGTCTAATCATATTTGTAGATGTCTAATTTCTTGTAGGTTGTTCCTGGATTGAACTAGATCCAAATTGGGTTCTAGGGTATAGATGCAGACGTCTTATTGGATGTCTGGCAATGGTTCTGGACGTCTGAAGGTCATAATGACCTCGAGCTTTTGATTTTTTCTGAATCCAGAAACATGATTACATCTGACAAATTTATGTTAACATTCCTATTTTGGACATCTAGAAGCATGTTTAGACATCTGAGGATAATACTAAAATATTCCTATTTGTGCCTATGTATATTTTGTTCAGTTCAAGGAGGATTAGCTCAATGATCAGGTCATTAGAAGATTGAAGGAGTGTTCAGACGTCTGTGATGATTTGTGGACATTTGGTATAGAGTTTAGTCATCTAAAGCTTGAAAGTTCAAAACCCTAAGGCGTTGTATATGTATCAAACATCTCAGAATCCTTTCAATGCCTAATCTTAAGGTATATTTTTGTTTCTGAGTTGGGTTTTATTTCTAAGTCATGCCTAAGTGTTGTGAACCTAACTCTAGAGATTTTATATCTATTGGGGGCTCTTTACAACTCTTTGTAGACTCAATAAAATAGAAAAATACAACTCTTTGTAAGATTATGCAACTTCTAAGACATAGACTTAAGCATATCTCCATCCTTCGTTTCCTTATCCTTTAGATGATAGGACCTACAATAGGGTTATGATAGAAAGAATGGTATGGCCAGTTTTTATTTTTCTTTTAGTTATTTTGTAAAATCATCAAAACACTATTTAGGAGAGATTGAACTAACAAATTGTGCACTCATATTTTTGTGTTCCCATACATTTTGATTTGTCACTACAACAAAATTGGTCATTAGCGACAATAAACATAATGACACAAAATAACTTTGTTGCTGTTAATTAGATTTAGTGACATGTATGTAACAGTTGTTGCAACATTAATTTGTGAAGTATCAATTATCTTTGGTGACAAAATTATTTGTCACTGTTGAAATCTATTATTTGTCACAGGGATGCTGGATAAATGTTGACAATACTAGTAGCATGATTTATGGTGTTGTGTTTGATCCATTTGAGCATTCAATGTCTAATAGAATTGATGTAGAACAGAATGATTTTGAGAAAACTATAGCTTTTAAGAGAATTCAAGATTTTTAGAAGTGTTTATGGAAGGAATGTTATAATTCTACCATTTTATGATCCATGAAATATGGTAAGAAAAGATGTCCTCAGTTGCTTGCTTCCTATTCCATGTGTTGTGAAGTACATGATGGTAGTACCATCATTGGTGTTAATGAGCTTAAATTAGCCTAACTATGATAATAAATGCTACTAAATATTCATCAGAAGATCATAACTCCATTTGAATTACATTTGAGCAGAAGATAAGAAAATTGGTTACTTCTACTATTTTAACATTTGTTCACTAACACAGTTTGACTAAGGGGTTAATCAGGGGTTGAAAAAAGGTCAAATGAACTTAAATGTCCAAGAAATGAGCTTTCATTGATCAAATCAAGGTTTTATGAGTTTCGAAGATTAAATTATTACAAAAAATCTTAATTTCAACCTCACTCAAATTGAAAGGGTTTTGGTAGAAATAATTCAACTTAAACCTCCTAAAAATAATTGAAAATATTCTAAGAGGTTTGGTACCTTCTCTTTGACCATCGGAACTCATCTTGACCAAAAACAGAGATTGAGGTGGGAATTTATTCTGTTTTGGGGTTTTGTGTGAATGTACCCAATCAAATGTGGTCAAAATCCAAATATAAGTTTATCATTAGATTCCTTGGTCCAAATTATGTTAACACCAAAATTTGGGCCAAATTAGAGTTCATCTTGACCTAGTTTGCATTTTAGCCCTTAAAATCTCTTTATCACATCAAAACCCCTAAGTTCCTTGTTTCCTTACACATACACCCCAATTTCTCGTCTTCATTACCAATAGGTCCCTACCCCATCATCCTTCTCACGAACAGAGAAGGAAACTCAAATAGGTGAGAAACCCAACTTGCCAACATTTGATTGGCAAGTTGATTGAAGAAACTTCAATAAAAAATCATGACTTGGTAAAATTGATCCTAAAATCAATCTGCATCGTTTGAGATCCTTCTCAAGGCCAATCATGGCTAGATTTCGCACCAACACTCTCGAGGAACTTGAGTAGTGCGGCAAATGCACTAACCAAATGAAACTTTCTTGGCTTGAATTGGGGATCAACCCTATAAAAAGGGCCCTACATCTACAAGTCAACTTCGTGTGAAATTATGCTAGAAATCCCATCCTCTTCTTCTCCGGTGCCGATGAACACCTTGTAGCTCCTATACTCCACTCATTCGTCGCTTTATTCACACAATTGATAGAGGGCTTTTCATTCTCGTTGTCCACTGAAGCTTTATGCAAAGCTTCGAGCTCCACCTCACCATTGATCACTCCAACCATCTCTCCCCTTCGCCTGTCATCCAGCCAAAGCTAGAGGTTTTTTGTGCCCCTTTCACTCAATTAGTTTAGGGTTTTCGTTTTAGATACTTAGTTGTAGCTTTAGGGTTGGTTAATTTGACGTTCCCTCACTTTCTTCACCTTCTCCCCTTTTGACCATTAACGGCCGAAGGAGCTTCTTCGACAAGCTTACTCCAGCTGCTCTCACCTTCAATACGTTGAGGACTTTGCTCCAGTCACTCATGGCAAAGCTTCTTAGAAGTTTGAATGGGGCCAAAAGTCCGTATTTACTTGTGCAAGACCTTACCGTGTTCGCCGTCTTCTCCGATGGCAACTGCCTCCAATCTGGTGATGCACGAAGATGAGACCTACTCCAACCTGTGCGGAATCATCCCAGCAGCAAGCCTGGGCTATGGGTTTCCAAATCCACGACCAATTGAGCATAAATCAAACACCAAGCTCCTCACAACGATAAAGAAGAAAAAGCTCCAAGGATAGTCCAACATCGGTGGGACAAAATTTGGAATTGCATTCTTAACCCTCCATGTACATTGGCTATTTGCCTTCGACATGGGGTCAGGTCCCCATATACATGAGCCTGTGCACACCCTCACCCATGCCCACACACACATGAGTCTGGGCTGATCTGAACCAGGTTTGGTTTGGAATTGAATCGGGTCTGGGGAGAGAGAAATAGGAAGGGTTTGCTGAGAGAAAAAGGGGGGCGATTTTGCTCTCAAGGTAATTGGATTGGGTACTTAAGCCATCTGAGGCTTCTATTTGGACATTTGATTTGGTTGAAATAGCCTAAGTGTTGAAGCATATATTGAGTTGAAAAACACAATTTTTTGGTCCCTTGACATTTGATTCACATACATATTTTTCAGCTTAATATATATTGCATATCTTTTCATTATGTTGATCTTTTAGGCTCTACTTGAATACTTGATTAGTGGTTGAATTGCGATTATTTTGCTCCATGTGAACGACTTCAGAAACTCATATTTCTCAAGCTTATAAACTTTAAGTGTTGATTCGATTTTCATTGCTATATAGTGACACACATTTCTTTTAAACACAACGAAAAGTCGTACCAATATTTTGGCACCATTGCCATGGAGCAACGTACAATTCACCACTAATCAGATCAATATTTTTATTTGATTTTGATTTCTAACTTGATTTATCTGCTCTGTTTTGATTAATTCAAGGTGAACTCGTACGTAGAATCATCTGCTCGAAGCAACCACTCTAGGAGTAGGTATTCATCTCACCTTCTTCCCTAATCCCCTCCATTTTGGGAAGATTAAAATGGAAATAGACAAATTTAGGATCCAATTTTGCCATATTTTTCTAGTAATATCATTCAAGGTGAAAGTTTCCTAATTTATGTGATTTGATTGAAATCAGATTTGAAGTGATTCGAATTGATTAGAGATACCCTATTCATACTTCCTGTGCCTATTAGGGACTCGCATTAATTTTCTCAACACCTTGGACTACTCACTTTCTTGTTTGAGTCCAAGGTGTCATATTTGGAATCAAAATTGGACTTGGGAATAGAGCCAATGAGGGTTTACCCATTAGGGTTTTGAAGTGCTAGCACACATTTGCCAGCTAAAAAGGAAATAAATCTTCCCACATTGTGTGCCACCTAAGCCCCTATTTGAATTGGTTAATCATCAAAATCGTAAAAGTTAGGCTTTAAGATCACTTGAATCTTAAAAGTTGAGACGTAATAACCAATTTGCAAAATCGAAATAGGGTGATTCGGGTGACTTAACTTGTATTCCATCCTAAATTTTAGGGTAGGTTAGGTGAAGTTGGTTCATTTTGTGATTCAACCAACTTTCAAATTAGGTCACAATTTGAATCAATTCTAAATTCAAGTGAAATTCAAGGTACAAGCAAGATTAAAATTGGTAGACTTAGTTCTCAATTCACACATTCCGGTTTACTTGGAATCGCGATGACAAGGAAGGTCAGGTGGGGGAAACCCTGTAACTCGTGGGGATGCTCTACTGTGTAAGGATCTTTGAGGGACTCTCCCTTCCTAGCTACCCAATTAATTCTTGGGTGGGTGAGTTTCTGGCCCAGAGGTCCATTTGCCTTGAACTACCTTAGTCATCCAATCTTTTTGGGTGCCTTGATTGGGTCTAAGACACATTTAGTCCCTCATCTGATTCTATAGTGCATGTACGGGAGGAGATTTTTAAGACCAGCCTTAAGACCTCCATTAACAGCTCATTCTCACCGGGGTCAAACATTGACCAACTTGTTTGGGGTCTCTTCTGATCCACTTGATCTCTCTTCTGATTTATTTGAACCCAGTTCTCCATCATCTGCTTCCATGGAGAGTCAAGATCCTGAAGGAGGTGGTGAGATTCAAAACCTACAAGACCAGTTGCAGACTCTTACTGATTTAATCCATGCACTAGATAATCCTCGAGCACTCCCACAAATGCGGGACCATTATAATCCCACAGCTATTGCCATAGAACCTAGGGTGCAAATTTTGGCTGGGGGACCAGATACCAAGTTGAAACCAAATATAGTCAACTTGATTCCCCACTTCCATGGATTGGGTTCTGAAGACCCTTTCCAGCAAATCCAAGAGCTAAACCATCCGGTCCAGACTCTCGGGCCAACTGTGCAAAATCGAAACACCTTGCTCATGAAGATGTTCCCCTTCTCCATGAAGGACAAGGTGGCTCATTAGTATTTGTCTTTGACTCGACCGATCAACACTTGGGAAGGTTTAAAAGTTGAATTCTTGAGAAAATTCTTCCCAGTGGGATGCACTAATGCCTTGAGACACTAAATCACACATTTCATGCAAAATGCAGGAGTGCCACTTCATGAGGCATGGGATCGTTTCCTAGATCTCATGTGGAAATGCCCTCATCATAGAGTTCTTAAGTGGGAACAAGTACAGTTTTTTTACTAGGGACTCCGTGAGGATATACGGTTATTCGTCGATGCAGCCTGTGGATGCAACTTCGTGGGTAAAGATGAGGACATGGTTTGGGAGATTCTTAAGAACATGTGCGAGAACTCCATAAACATTGAATCAATGGGTATGTTTAATCGGAAAACTACCCGCACATTGACAAACATTAGAGGGACACACGAAACAGGAGACTTGTCTGCATCCGTCGATTTGGAGCTGGTAGCAAGTCGATTGGATAAGGTCTTGATTATCGAGAAGAACTTGGACGATTTAACTCCCCAGCTAGAGAAGGCACTTCTTCTCAACCAAACACATATTCATGTCTACCCACAGGGAGGGAGGCCATGCATAACATTCACCACCACTATATCAGGGGATGGAGGCTTTCCCACCCCCTTCCGATCTTGATTTCGGTGGAAACTCTGAACCATATAATATAGTTGGGGGATCTCTGAACCCCCGTACTCTGATTACTCATGAGCTATGGTAGGTCCACTTTGGTGGACTATTTTTAAGCCTAAGTACATTATCATTCAACTAAGAATTAAAGTTCAGGCATACATTATATGGAAAAATTAATTACACTCGTATTTTGGGCATTCATGCAATTTTATGGAATTTCAATGCTTATGTGCATTAATTGAGATTACTCTTTGGGAATGTTTTGCATACTATATTCACATGAAAGGAAAATAGGAAATTGTTGATTGCATGCAAAATGATACCATGCTAATACATTCTAAATTGCTCCTTTTTCCTTATTTTCTTCTCTCTCTTTCTTTCCTTATTCTCTCTCTCCCTCAAATCTCTCTCTTCTATTTTGGAAGCATGGAATGATGATTCTCCTTCTCTCTCTTATTCTTTCTCTTTATATATATAATAGGAAGAAGACGGCAAGGATCATATCTCCTCTCTCACATGAGGTCCTCCCTCTCCAGCATCATCTCCTCCTCACAAGGAGGAGAACCCTCTCTCCACTAGAACCAACTACCACAGCATCTTGCCCACACCCTCGCCATCGTGCTTCCACCACTGAGTGCCACCAACTACGACAACTACGTCCACAACCACGTCTCGCCCACGTCCCTGCCAACTCCATCACCATGGTCAACAGTTGTAGGATCTAAAAGGCACAAGCACACTAGAAGGGGGGATGAATAGTGTGGTAAACAAAATTATGCAAGTAAATCAAACCACAAAAAATAACACCAGATGTATAGTGGTTCTCCTCACTTCGGTACTCGACTACCTAAGTCTCTTGACTTTGTATTTTTAACTCGATTCCCTCAACTTGGAGGGAATCAATTTACTATAACTGGAGGTAATTAATGGGTTACCTCAACTAAAGTACAAGATAGAATAAGAACAAAATGATACAAGTGTAAGCAAGCAATAATAAAGCTTACAACTAAGATCCTAAGTCTCCAACAAGAATTTGCTTAAATAATTATATACTAATCTAATGAAAGCACACCAAAGCGAAAGATTTTTCAATGAAGAGCGAGATCACTTGAGAGAGGTTTGTTGCAGAGAATATCACCTTGAAGAACAAAACAACAATCCTTGTAGTTAGAAATGAGAAATCTGGGTATTAGGAGCGAGTAGAGAATATTTTCTTGTATGTGCAAATGACACATACAAGGTGTTTATATAAGCCACTAAACATCTTCCCTACGATTACTAGTCGTTAGGGGCAAATTGGGAAGATTAGAGATAGGGTTAATTGCAAAATAGCCATTCAGATTAGTCACAATGGTTAGTTGGTACCAGTACTAAAGTGATGGTACTGGTACTAACTGCTCACAGATGACCAGTAGTCAGCCCAACAAAGCTTGGGTACTAATACTCATCATGGGTACCGGTACTCAGTGCTTACAGTTGAGTACCAACTAAGTCACTAGGTACTGGTACTTATGAAGAGTATCGGTACTTGTGACTCACAGATTTAGATCCTGTAACGTACATGTACCGGTACTCATGATGAGTACCGGTACCTGTAAGGTCCAGGCACATCTCAAGTCTTCAAACTGTGAGCGCCAGGTACCGGTACTCATGACGAGTACTGGTACTTATTGTTAATAGTTTGGGACTAGAACCCAAACCTGTGCTAAGTACTAAGAAAGAACTATGATAATTAACCTAAGTGAAATTTGAACGTAAAAATAGATCAATAGGACAACGAAACGGTGTATTTTCAAACGAATAGTTCAACGGGAGTATGATTCCTAATTATCTCTATTTTGATTTTAATTCCTAAGTCATTTATCTTGTTAGGAGACATATACAATCTAGATTACAAAATGCATGAACAAAATAGAAACAGTCTTCAATCTTCATGCCATCATCACTTCTTTCATACATCCTTAAATCCTGTTATTTCCTGAAAATAATACTTCATAACTCATTAGATTTAAAATGGTTTTTTAACACCAAAAAATAAAAGAGAAGTGGAACTAGATTCCAACAACAGTAACAACACCGATGCCATCATCACTCTTCACCTCCTTACTATGACTTCGCACTCCTCACCGCAAGTTCATCACTATGCTCCGCTCATCAACCACCGTGCTCCCGTGCTTCTCCATCACTGTGACACCCACCGTGGCTGTTCATCACCTTGAAGCACCATTACGCCTTCACCTTCCTCTCGTGGTTGCAGCAGCAGCAGACCCACCACACGGCCTCGCTTGCGCACGCCCACTCACGCGCACGTAGCAGCCCTTGTGCGTGGCCTTCCCTTTCACCGCCAATGCACGCCCTCGCGCGCAGGCCTCGAGTGCCACAGTCGAGTCAACATCATGCTCTTCCTTGCCCTCACCTACGCAGCATCATCTACTCCTCACCTCTGAATGCAGACCCTTCTCCAGCACTCTCTCACTTACTACACCACGAACAGAGAGCACCACCACCACACGCCACTCTCTCCTAAGGAGGCTTAACCCATAGCTTCCCTGGCACTATGCTCGACAATCGCAATAAGGCCCTCCTTCCTCGACGCACCATACTCGCCCCTGCACTACTGTGATCCTCCTCGAAGAACCCACCCCTTCCCTCTTCACCGTAATAGGGACCATCTTCATCTTCTTCCTCAACAACAACAGAGAAGAAGAACCCAAAGTCGGCGACCTCCCTCTCCACGTAGCCTACATGTCCGGCCTCCATTCACCACGTCGTTGACTTCAATGGACTCGCCGTGCTCTCACGAGCTCGGCTACACCCTCAGAGTCGACCACGACAGCTTGCACATGCACATGGACACCCGCCACTGCCGCCACCCGTCCTTGTAGTCGGCGGTAGCTCCGGCCACCATTCCCGTCATTGTAACCTCCATCGGAACGGTCTCGCCCTCCTCGACCTCCTTCGAGGTTCCCGCAACCCGCCATCGCCTCCCCTTCATGCGAGATCAAAAGGGAAGAATCCATTGTTTCAAGTGCTATTAATATTTACATCTAATGCCATTGCCAACTTTTTGAATTTTGAATTTTGATTATTATATTAAGGTGAATTTGCAATGATGCACTTACGCTTTCTCATATTTGCTTGACTCTTGTTATGCACTTCATTGCACGTTAGATTTGGATTCATATTTGCACAACTTCTCTCTAGTATGAGTGTCGTTGGAAATTACATGAGATGCCACTACTGATTACATCTTTATGGAATAGTTTATTAAGGAAAAATTACACACATAACCTTGCATTCTCGAATTATTTTGTGTCTTCTTCTTTTCATTGCGTTTTGCAGCAGATTTGGGCACAGATCCCACACTTGATTGGGCGAACATAAAGGAAAAATATTCATGAATTTATTGATCTGTTCCTTCCTATGGATACGACCTAACTCTTCATGGTTAGTTTTATTGATAAATATTTTTGTTAAAGATTTTTCCACCATAATTTACACACTGCGACAACATAATTTTCTGACATATCATCTTCCAAGCGAAATCTCCCGTATAAGCTACTCAACCCTGTAAGGAGCTCCACACTATCCAGAATGATCCATTCTCCAACCCTTACAACCCTGGATGGTGTAACTATCCAAATTTCGCATGGTTGGGAAATAATTAGAATTTTAGACCTCAATACCAACCCTGACCACAAAATCTGCATCTGTATCAGCCCGCTCAGCCTAGGCCCAACTTGAACATTCAAACTAGGCTTAGCAAGGATGACCAGATGAGCCTGATTCTACAGATCATGGTTGATATGTAGAAGACCAGTGCTGCCATATAGAGGCAGCATAATGTGGAAATCACAGAGGTTCGTAATCAACTTGCATAGATGGCTGAGACTCGCTAGCTAGGTGCACTCCAACTCCCAATCCAAACCAGGTAGGCCTAAACTCTATCACCACTTGTAGTTGTAAGATTACTCAAGACCCACCTTATCCTAATCAATTTGGTCCAAGTAGTTCAAGGCCTAAACCAAGTGTGGATACCAAGGATAATCTCACCCCAAACCTAGAACCTGAGCCAACCTTGGAGAAACCTACAAACATTCCATTTTCAGAGGCTTTAGCCAAGGGAAACAGGAAACCCAAACCTATGTCACCTGAGGAGGACTTGGTCAAGCTATTTGAGAAAGTCCAAATAAGCATTCCCTTAATAGCTATGGTCCACCACGTATCAACTTATGCATGATTTCTGAAGGATTTATGTACACCAAAGCATAAGTCGCGAAACAAAGATGGGAGTCTGATTGTACTGTCAGAGCAAGTACGCTCTATAATTTTGAGTAAACAATGCAAAAGGCAAAGGATTCTGGCACCCCTTTGATTTCCTGCAAGATAGGGAATTTAGAATTCGATCGAGCTTTATTGGATCTAGGAGCTTCCATAAACTTGATTCCCACATCCTTATTAGACCATTTTGAGGAAACTGAGCTTAAACAGATCGAGGTGATATTGCAATTGGCTGATAGATCAAATAAATCACTTAAGGAAATTCTCGAGGATGTGCTAGTTAGTGTGATAGATTTCTATTTCCCGATAGATTTCTTCATGTTAGACATGGATACTCCTAAGAATTTGAGAGATACATCGATCATTTTGGAGAAACTGTTCTTAGGAACCACTAGGGAGAATATCAACTACGAAGAGGACTAAATCGAGTTGAAATTCATGGACAAGACATTGAGGATATATATCTTTAAGTCCTAGAAAGGCATAAAAAGTGGGGCAATTGAAGAAGTTTGTGACAAAAGTTCTTTGATTGAGGGCCCAATTCTTGAGGTGGACCTTGTTCTCTAAGGATCTCAACCACACGACGATCTTAACCCACAGATCAAGGACCCTTGATGTGCATGTATCTAAACAGCCAAAAGTGTCAATTAATGCATGTTCTTAGTGTCATATTAGCATCATGCATTGTAAATATTGCATAACATGCATAATCATGCATTTTGTTCAAATTGTATAGTAATTGTCTCCTTTTATGGTCAGGGATAGGGTGATTTTTAATCAGTGCTTTGGATGGAAGATCCAACTATACGGATCTGATTAAGGCAACAATGGGTGTTCAATGACTCCAAGATCGCTCTGATCGGACATCCGTAGCACCAAATATAGTCCGAGGAAGCCTAAAGATCAAGTGCCAAGATGGTGCCAAACTGTAGTTCTGATAAAAATCCGACCTCATAAATGGGTTCAGATCGATGATTGCAGCCTAACGGTGCAAAAATCGGCTCAATCCGACATCCATGGCACCTTCTACATGTCACAAAATATGGACGGCCATGATCGCACCACGTGGTGCCATCATAGCTGCCCAAATCGGCCGCAGCACCGCTCCCCATCTTCTGAAGGCACGGCGAGGCAAGATCTGGGCCATTGGATCTTGATCCAACGGCTGTGAGCGCGCATGCTTAAATCGTAAGCACCACAAAGAAGAGTCGCTAGTGCAGCGGTCGAGTGGCGTTGCGCGAGAGCGGGGCGCACGTTCAACTTGCAAAATGCAGCGTGCGAGCAGTTAATCTCGACCGCATGATTGGCTGCAAATGGCCCAAAACGCCTAATCGGGCATACGCGCGATCAGATGCACCACCTCACGCCCGATCGCACGCGTAGGTGGCGTAACTGAAGCGGGTGAGGCGTGATCTAAGCCGCCTGATCTTGCGATCGGACGGCTGAGATTTCGAGGACGGGGGCAAGTGTTAAGGGCATGGCAGGTGAGGAGGCGAGCGTGCGCGCGAGGCTGCGGCGATGTGGGGTCTTTAGTGACGTTTAAATCCATCACTAAGGACCCCCTCATTTAATGTTTTAACTATGTAATGGCCAAATTGCCCCTATCCTTGCAACTATAAAAGGAGACCCCTACCCTACGAAATCCTCATCCCTTCCTTCACCTCTCTCCCTCTCCAAAGCTCAAGAGAAGCTTGTCCCACACCCGGGATGCTATTCTAGATACAAATCCAATTTTCTCGCCCCTGTTCCGGAAGTAGATCCCGCGACAACGACGATGTGCTGCCTCATTCTCGTTTCTTCCTACTTCATCCTCCTTCTCACTCCATCCTCCGTCTTCCAAGCGTCACTCCGTTCGGCTCGTCCTCCAAGCATTCGTCGAAGGGGATAACATCTCTCTCCCTTCTCTTTTTAATCACTTTCTAGAATAGAATATCCTGCTTTGTAGTTGTAATCATTTCCTGCTTTCTAGTTGTAAAAACTTTTTTATTATATCAAGTGAGTGTTCTCTCTCTCTTTCTCTCTCTCTTATTGTTTATATCAATTCCATTGAATTTATCTTATTTTCAGACAAAACACAAAAAAAAAATCGCGGATTTAAGATCAACGTAGCCTCCTTGTGTTCGACTCAGAATTCTTAGAATTTTGGTATAAATTTATCTATTGACGGATTTCTTCGCAAATTGAACTACAACGACGAGTTTTTCAAATCCAACTTCGATCGCGTAGTTTGCCAAACCCAACATTTTGGTGCTGTTGCTAGGGAGGCAATAATTTTTTATTTTCTTTCTACATTTCACGCACTTTATTATTTTCTAACTTTATTTCTCATCTATTGTTTTGCAGGTACCTTAATAGGGATTCTTCAAGCGGTAGATCAGAGTAAAGTATAGTTGAAGACAACTGTAAGTGCTTCTCATTCTTCCCCCTCCACAGATTCCATTTCACAACATTAATTCAAACTCCAAATAACCTTGGTGTTTGCATAAATCCTAGGGATAGTTTGGTTGCTTGGATTTCTACTCACATTCATCTCACCTGCATATAAAAAAATCAACAAAAAGATATTTCTTGTGGGGTAAATCAACATACACATTACATATACCCACATTCAAGGCACATAACCTAATTGATTTTTATCTACTCAACTGGATTCTTATCTGTGCAACCGGTATACGCAAATCAACATACAAAAGAGTAGAAATCAGTCTAGGTTAATCATTTTGTGTGGCTAACTCAGTGGTGCAATATTAGCCAATTGTTTGAGTTGTTTGGGTTGTACCACTTAAATTAAAATCAACTCACCAAGTAGCTTCCCCTTAGGGTTTTCAATTTAGGTCAACACAAGGCACTCCACTTTACTTTTGATTTCAAAAGGAAAAAGATCTTTACTCGTGCTTGAAAATCTGGTTTGCCTCAAAACTTGATTGAATTAACCTAATTCCAAACCTTAAAAGCTACTTAAGCAAGATTTGAACCTTAAAATCCACTCATAAAAAATAATCTTGTTTGAAAACCTCGGTTGTGCATGCACTCACACATACTCAATTGATCATTATGGGCACATCCCATCTTAAGGGCCCACCACTTTCCATAAGCACTACAATCCCAGGCCTAAACAAAATCAGGTAGACGTTGGCCTTAAAGACTGATTCGCTCTTCAGGGTCCAGTCTGAGATTATTTATGATTAACCTATTTGTACTAATTAATCTGATGTCTAGCTAGGGAAGTAGCGTCAAATGACCGCGGTTGGGGGGTACACTAGGAACCGGAGGCGCAAGTCGAAGGAAGAACCTTCTCCCCAGTCCCTCCTTCTAACTGGTTGAATTGATTGGATGCAGGTTGAGTAAATCGTTTATAATCTTAAGGTAGATTCTGAGAGTCTGTACATCCTTAGGCTACCCTACTTAAGGACAGGCTTGTTTTGTTGTACTACAGGGTTCTTATCCCCAGTCCTTCTAACCTTTTCTTAGTTTATGGTGGGAAGGAGGTCGTTGAATCCCCAATTGGAAGGACCACTAGAGTACTTTAGGAGGCGTAGATTGGATTTTAGCCAAATTGATCCCATGACTGATCAACAGCCTCCTCTACCTCAGAATCTACAGGAGGTATTTCAAAGGCAGCTGGAACAAATGTAGAGAATGCAGGGCGCTCAACCCTTGAAGGATTTTCATGATCCTTCAAATTACGGGGAACATCTCAGCATCCAAATTCCTGCCAGAGAGATGGAAATCAAGTCTCAGGTGTTAAGCCTGATCAAACATTTCCATGGGCTTGGCTCTGAAGACCCATTTCAGCACTTGGAGGACTTGACCACTTTGGTCCAGACCACCAAGGTACGAAACATGAATGAAGAGCAGATGATCATGAGGCTCTTTCCCCACTCTCTTAGGGATAAAGCCGCTCATTGGTACAGGACCATAGGCAGGCCGATCGCAACATGGAATGATTTGAAATCAGCTTTCCTGAAGAAATTCTTCTCTGTTGGACATACCAATGCTCTGAGACGGGCAATTACTACCTTCACCTAGCGGCCGGGGGAGCAGTTTCATGTTACTTGGGAGTGATTCTAGGACTTATTGTGGAGGTGTCCACACCACGAGATGCCGAAATGGCAACTTGTGCAGATCTTCTACTGTGGGTTGACTAAGCAACTCAGAAATCACATGGACTCTTCTTACGGAGGAAATTTCCTCAACAACGATGCAGATAGCGCGCACGATTTGTTTGAGGGGATGAGTGAGAATTCGATAAATCATGCCTCCATGGATACGTTTAACCGGTCTCAACAACCCAGATCGATTGTTAATGAAGTCCACGACTCTCATTCAATCAATATGGAATTGATTTGCAATAAACTAGATAAGGTGGACTTGGTTACCAAAAGGATGGAGTGGATGGCTGGAAACTCAATGAACAATTCTCGATCCACTCAATCCCAGAATTCGGGATTCCATTCGTCGTGGGCTCCTTCTAGACAGGAGTTCGTGAATCAACTTGATGCGGCTCAACTTGTGAGTCAGCATTATTCGGAACCCCACAAGTTTCAAACTGGGGCCTTTGATCCCTGTTTCTCTGATCCATCCCTTTCTTTCTCTCTATCCTCACCCTATGAGGATGTCTATGCTGTATAGGAGAACGTTAGGTCCAACCCTTACTCTAATGCTTACAATTCAGGTTGGAAGAACCACCGTAACTTCTCTTGGAAAAATCCAGGGCAGCAGACCCAATTTCGACCTAGCAACTATGCTCCGCAAAGACCAATGGGTCAAGGTCATGTTTACACTCAGCTGCCCTTGAATCAGGTCAATCAGCCAGCTTGGAATGCCTGTCAACCTATAGGGCAGGCTGATCTGAACCAACAAATGGTAGAAATGCAAGGATCTATGCTCCAGCTCATGCAGCAAATGAAAACCTCGTTGGAAAACTTGCAAACTGGGTTAATTGCTAATTCTCGTCAACTCGGATCTCTACCATCTCAACCCGTACCCAACCCGCGTAATATCCAGAATCCGGGCAATCAAGTCCAATGGTATGGGAATGAAGGGATCTGCATCCACATGCTCAGGTGGTTGAGCAGGGTCCTTCCTCTTCTGCTTCTTCTTCAAATCAAAGGTATTTGGCTAATGAATCCCCTCCAATCTTTCATAACCCTCCCTAAGACCCAAACCCATATGCATCTGCTAATTTTGTTACCTTGAGGAGTGGAAAACAAACTCAGGATCCACAACCACACTGTTCTGATTTGTCAAATCCTGGAGAGCCCGAGGAGAGAAAGGAGAACTCTGAAGAAGAAATCAAGGCTCAGGAACCTGATTCCGAAGATATGACTCATGTTCCTTTTCTTGAGGCCTTGATTAAGCCTAGAAAGAAGAAGTTTGTTGATAGTAATGAGGAGCTCTTGAATATATTCAGGAATGTCGAGATCAATATCTTTCTCCTCAACGTTATCAAACACATATCGGCTTACGCTAAATTTTTGAAGGATTATGCACACAGAAGCGTAAGTCGAGGGAATCTGTTTCGAGGAAGGTGGTACTCTCTGAACAGGCTAGTTCTGTTATCCTGCATCACCTTCTTCAGAAAAAGAGAGATCCAGGTGCTCCTTTGATTTCTTGTCTCATCGGAGATTACACTTTTGATAGAGCACTTCTGGATCTAGGTGCATCTATCAACCTAATTCCAACTTCTCTTTATGAGAAGCTCGGATTAGGTGAACTTTGGCCGACTTCAGTAACGTTGCAGTTAGTGGATCGTTCAGTCACAAATCCGTGAGGCGTTATTGAAGTTGTTATTATTAAGGTTAAAGATTTCTCTTTTCCTGTAGATTTCCTTGTCCTTGACATGAATGTACCTGAAAATTTAACGAACATGCCCATCATTCTGGGGCATCTGTTCTTGGCTACCGCTAAGGCCAATATCAACTGTGAGAGTGGTAGCAGGGAAATCACCTTTGGGGATCAGAAATTGAAATTGGATATTTTCAAGGTGATTAACAAATTCGAGGATTGTGGATTTATAGAGGAACTTGAGGAAGACAATTTGAACATTGAAACATGTATGGCTGTTTCTGCATTCGAGAGTTCCTCTTGTTGTGATGAATCTAACCCGCAACCCTCTATGGCAAACCCGCCACATTTTGAAGAGGTTATTGATTTTATTCACTTTCAACCTCTTCCTTTTGATGAATCTTCTTCAGCATCATCTTTACCATAAATCCAAAACCCGCCCTAGCTCGAGCTGAAACCATTGCCTAAGAATTTGAAATATAAGTTTTTGGGATCTCAAAAGATGCTCCCTGTGATTATTAGTGCCAGATTAACTAAGGAGTAGGAGATTAAACTGATCAAGGTCCTAAAAGAACACAAGGAGGCAATTGGTTAGACTATTCATGACCTTAGGGGAATTGAGCCATCTTACTGCAATCATAGAATATTTTTGGAAGATGGATCCCACCCTTCTCGCCAAATGCAAAGGAGATAAACCCTAATATGCAAGAAGTGGTTAAGAAGGAAATTATCAAGTGGCTCGGTGCAGGAATCATTTGTCCAATCTCTGATAGTCCTTGGGTAAGTCTCGTACAAATTGTTCCCAAGAAAGTTGGGATTACCATTGTGACTAACGAGATAGGAGAATCTGTTACAACTCGTTCAGCGTCCTCTTGGAGGGTTTGTATTGATTACAGGAAGCTGAGCATAGCTACGAAAAATGATCATTTTCCTTTGCCCTTTATCGATCAAATCCTTGAAAGACTAGCCGGGCAGAAGTACTTCTGTTTCCTAGATAGTTACTCGGGATACAATCAAGTCCCTATCCATCCCGAGGATCAGGAAAAAATGACTTTCACTTGTTGCTATGGAACCTTTTCTTTCCGTAGGATGCCTTTCGGCTTATGCAATGCACTTGTAACTTTTCAAAGGTGTATGCTAGCCATATTCTTTGACATGGTGGGAGAGTTTATGGAAGTCTTCATGGACGATTTCTCTATTTTTGGAGAATTGTTTGATTCTTGCTTGACTAATCTTGAAATGATTCTTAAAAGATGCATCAAAACATGATTGATCCTTAGTTGGGAGAAGAGTCATTTCATGACACAAGAAGGCATCGTTTTGGGTCATGTAATCTCTGAACGGGGAATCGAAGTTGACAAAGCTAAGGTTGGTGCTATCTCTAAACTTCCTCCCCCCACATCTGTCAAACAAATTCAATCATTTCTAGGTCGTGTGGGATTCTATAGGAGGTTCATCAAGGACTTTTCTAAGGTTGCTCGCCCTCTAAGCAATCTTCTTGCCAAAGATATGCCATTTGATTTCAACGAATCATGCCATAGGGCATTTGATTTTCTTAAAATGGCAGCCATTTATGCTCCGGTGTTGCAACCACCGGTTTGGACAGCCCTATTTGAGATCATGACCGACTCTTCTGATTATACGGTGGGGGCTATTTTGGGTCAGAAGATTGACAGGAAGCCCTCTGTCATCTACTATGCTAGTAAAACTCTGGACGAGTCCCAGAGGAATTACACTATTACTGAGAGGGAATTACTAGCCGTAGTATTTGCTTTGGAGAAATTCAAGGCTTATCTCTTAGGGTCTCACGTTATCATATATACCAACCACTCGACCTTAAGACATCTCTTGGACAAAAAAGATGCCAAACCCTAGCTTATTCGATGGATTCTTTCGCTTCAAGAATTTGATCTTGAACTCAAAGATAAATTCGAGGCACAGAATGTGGTGGCGGATCATCTTTCGGGACTTCTGAGTGATTCTTCTCATCTGGATATTTTGATTGTTGATACTTTTCCAAACGAGTCTATCCTTGCAGTATCAGGTGTTCAAACCCCATGGTTTGCTGACATTGTAAATTATTTGGCCGTTGGTCAAATCCCTCAGGATTGGACCGAGTAACAATGAGATAGACTTAAATCTGAGTCCAAAAATTACTTCTAGGAGGACTCTGAGCTGTATCGCATTGGCTCTGATCAGATTATTCACTGATGTGTTCTGGAGAGTGAATTCCAAAGTATACTCGAGTTTTGCCATGCATCTGCATGTGGTGGACATTTCTTCGGGATAAAGACAGCTGCAAAAATTTTGCAATCTAGATTTTATTGGCCATATTTATTCAAGGATGCCCAGGAATTCTCGAGGTCATGTTCCTGATGCCAGGAACTTGGGAGCATAACCAAGAGAGACATGATGCCCCTAAACCCGATTCTTCTCATCGAAATCTTGGACATTTGGGGCATCAACTTTATGGGACCCTTCCTTCATTTGGACATCAATACATTCTTGTCACTATTGATTATGTGTCCAAGTGGATCGAGGCCATTCCCACCCGAACTAATGACCACAAGGTCGTCATCGATTTCGTCAAGAAGAACATCTTCAGCCGGTTCGGGATTCCGAGGGCTATCATCAACGATGGTGGTTCTCACTTCACTAATGCCTAGTTCCGTAATTTACTGGCAAAATACGGGATAAATCACAGAATCTCCACACCTTACCATCATTAGAAAAATGGACAGGCCAAGATCTCCAATCGGGAGATCAAGAATATTCTTCAGAAGACAGTTAGGCCTGATTGTAAAGACTGGACTCAAAAGCTTGAGGACGCTCTTTGGGCCTACCATACGGCGTACAAAACGCCTATCGACATGTCACCATTTAACCT
Organism: Thalassia testudinum; assembly: GCA_037157565.1. Lineage (NCBI taxonomy): Eukaryota > Viridiplantae > Streptophyta > Magnoliopsida > Alismatales > Hydrocharitaceae > Thalassia > Thalassia testudinum. The sequence goes on along the minus strand of JAZHRO010000071.1, from coordinate 12,933,596 downwards.
GGTGTATGGAAAGGTGTTCCATTTACCCATAGAAATTGAACATAGGTCATTCTGGGCAATCAAGTAGTGCAATCTGGATTTGAGTTTAGCTGGGAAGACCAGGAAACTCTAACTATCTCAGTTGGAGGAGCTTAGAAATGATGCATACGAGAATGCCAAGATCTATAAGTCTCGAACCAAAGCTTTTCATGACCAATTGATATCCCGCAAGAGCTTTGAGTGGAACTAGAAGGTCTAGTTCTTTGATTCTCGACTTAAGCTCTTTCCCGACAAACTTAGGTCAAAATGGAACGACCCGTTCATCATCAATCAGATTTTTCCAAACGGGGCCATTCAGATTTCTGACCCAAAGATAGGTAATTTATTTAAAGTCAACGGTTAACGTTTGAAGCCTTTTATTGACCATATTGTTCTAGAACCCATCTCAAGCACAATTGCTCTCATCATGTTGTGATTTCTTTGGTTGGAGTTCGCCTAGCTAGTGGCATTAAACTTAGCAGTTGTACATTCTGACTCAGAGCTGACCCGAGCATCATATTCAGGTGATATCTTCTACATTCTACCCTTCCTTTCATGCCTTTTATTTTCAATGTGAACATTGCATCAGCTACTCATGGGGGGGTGGATTCATTTCTGAATCATTTTGTTAGCCCTATGGAATTCTTGTAAATTCTACTTGTTTTCTTTTATATATATATATGTATTGGATTAGGAAAGAATACTTGGGCATTAGAACTTTTCAATCTTAGGAAATATTACAATAGGATCTGAACACTAAGACCCTTCAGGTCTTTGGGCTTAATCAGCTCGGGTATCCACTAAAATGTGAATTTGTTTATCGAGTTCTCGTCATCTTGAATTCCATTTCAATTTTATTAAATAGGTTTGGGTGATAAGTACACGACTTATCAACCTGCCCTCTGATTTGTGGAAATTTTAAGTCTAAGCATCTACACACTATTCGTCACTGACTCGTTGTTTGGTAGTCTTAACAGAAATTGGGTAGCTAATGAAGTTTCTAGGGTGGTATGGCTGGCAAGTTATCATAGGTAACTGCCCAAAGGTAGGTTGTCCAGAGCCTAGCCACTGGACCATTCTTTTCTTGCTGCCTTTAGGCAAATCTTATACCAGGGAAGCCACCTACTTAAAAAAAAAAAAGGAAAGGAAAGTCCAAAAAGAAAAGAAAAAAAAATAAGCCATACTTCACTGCACGAGTATGGCTGACAAGTTATCGTAGGTAACAGCCTATAGGTAGGTTGTCCAGATCCCAGCTCAAGAAATGCACGTTTAATTCCTAAAGCACTTAGGAAGCGGAGAATTAGAATAAGCCAAGGAGATATACACTGGATTCACCATTGTGTTGACCCCATAAAAAGAAAAGTAGGGAGAAAGCTACCTATCAGATAGAAACACCTTTAGGCATAACTCTTTTTAAGGTCACCTAGGGGTGTAGAAACCTAAAGTCCATTCTGATTAATGATCAACGAGTCTATCACATTCACAAGAAGATGCTTAGAACTTAGGGTTCTCATCACGTCTTGGGTAGGTTGAGTGGCCGTAGAAAGTCGCTCTGTAACGCAAAACTCAAATTCAAAAAAAAAAAAAGAAAAGAAGAAAAAAGGAGAAAAAGAGATCCTTCTTTGAATAAGGCGAGAGCTTGAGGCGACCTGCATTTTGGCAGATACCTAGGCACTGTTGTGTCTTTGAAAGTTCAGGTCCTAAGTAAAAATTTCTTAATGTTGAAAATGACTTTTGCCCGAGTAATCCAATCCTAATCTTTCATAAATAGCATGTAGTTTTTGCTAGGCACTAGCGAAAGATAAGCATGAGGGTGTGAAGTGCATACATCTAAATGGCAAAAATTGTCTATTAATGCCTGTTCTTAGTGTCATATTAGCATCATGCATTGTAAATATTGCATAACATGCATAATCATGCATTTAAGTCAAATTGTATAAATTGTATGCTAATTATCTCCTTTTATGGTCAGGGACAGGGTGATTTTTAATTGGGGCTTCAGACAGAAGAACCAACTATACGGATTTGATCAGGGTGACAACGGGAGTTCAACGACTCCAAGATCGCCTTGATCGGACATCCGTAGCACCAGATATAGTCCAAGGAAGCGTAGAGATCAATGCCCAAGATGGTGCCAAACCACACTTCAGACGACAAATTTGATTGCATGGATGGGTTTGGATCGATGATTGCAGCCTAACAGCATGAAAATCGGCTCAATTCGACATCCGTGGCACCTTCTACATGTCACAGAAGATGGATGGTCATGATGACGCCATGTGGCACCATTACAGCTGCCAAAATCGGCCGCAGCACCGCTCCCCATCTTTTGAAGGCGTGGTGAGGTGAGATCTAGAATGTTGGATCTTGATCCAACGGCTGTGAGCACGCACGCTTAAATCGTAAGTGCGACAAAGAAGAGCTGCTAGTGCAGCGGTCGAGCGGCGTTGCGCGAGAGTGGGGCGCGCGTTCGACTCACAATGTGCAGTGCTCAAGCGGTTAATCTTGACCGCGCGATCGGCTACAGATGGCCTAGATCGCCCAATCGGATGCACACGTGATCAGATGCACCGCCTCACGCCCGATCGCACACGTAGGCGATGCAACTGAAGCGAGCGAGGCACGATTTGACCCATCCGATCATGAGATTTTGAGGACATGGGTGAGCGTTAAGCGTGTGGCAAGCGAGGAGGTTGCGGCGATGTGGGGTCTCTAGTGACATTTAAATCCGTCACTAAAGACCCCCTCATTTAATGTTTTAACTATGTAATGACCAAATTGCCCCCTATCCTTGCAACTATAAAAGGAGACCCTTATCCTATGAAATCCTCATCCCTTATTTCACCTCTCTCCCTCTCCAAAGCTTAAGAGAAGCTTGTCCTCTACACTCGAGATGCTATTCTAGAGCCAAATCAAATTTTCTCGCCGTTGTTTCGGAAGTGGATCCTGTGACGACGATGGCGTGCTGCCTTGTTCCCGTTTCTTCCTACTTCATTCTTTTTCTTCCCGCTCCGTCCTTTGTCTTCCAGGCATCGCTCCGTCCGGCTCATCCTCCAAGCATTTGTTGAGGAGGATAACATCTCTCATTCTTGTTTTTAATCGCTTTCTAGAATAGAATTTCCTGCTTTCTAGTTGTAATCATTTCCTGCTTTCTAGTTGTAAAAACATTTTTATTATATCAAGTGATTGTTCTCTCTCTCTTTTTCTCTCTCTTATTGCTTATATCAATTCCATTGAATTTATCCCATTTTCAAACAAAACACAAAAAAAATATAATCATGGATTCAAGATCGACGTAGCCTCCCTGTGTTCGACTCGGAATTCTTAGAATTTCGGTATAGATTTATCTGTTGATGGATTTCTTCGCAAATCGAACTACAACGGGTTTTTCAAATCCAACTTCGAACGTGTAGGTTTTCGAACCCAACAACCCTGAAACTGATCTAGACGTATCCCTGACTTCCACCTTATCCTCTGAGGCTAATCTCGAACTCGCACCCACTACTGATAACCCGATATTGGAATTGAAACCTCTCCCATATCATCTGAAATTCGTATTCTTGGGTTCTAATCAAACATTTCCTGTGGTTATCTCTACTCACATTGGATTAGGAAACAAAGCTGATTTCTATCCTCTAGCATCATCACAGAGTGATTTGCTAGACTTTAGATGACCTGACTAAAATAAGTTTCTCGTATTATACTCATTGTATTTATATCAAAGAGGTCTTACGACCGAATCTGGTTAGGATTGAATTTGGAGAAATCATCACGACTTGAATTGTGAATTCGTGGACAGTCTGCATAGACTATTGGAAATTGAATACTTCCACACAGAAAAATTATTTCCCTCTCCCATTCATTGATCAGATCCTTGAGAAACTTGTGGGAAATTGGTTTTTCTATTCTCTAGATGGTTACTCTGGATATAACCAAGTGAAAATTTATCCTGAAGATCAAGAGAAGACCATTTTTACCTGCCCCTCTGGTATGCATGCATTCTGTAGGCTGCCATTTGGGCTATACAATGCGCCTACCACCTTTCAGTGGTGCATGCTGACATATTCTCTGATATGGTTGGTAGATATCTTGAAGTCTTCAAGGATGACTTCTCGATATTTGGTCAAACCTTTGATGATTGCTTTCTGCACTTGGTTTAAATCCTCAAAAGTTGCGTCAACATAAATCTGGTTCTGATGGTAACACCATCAATCATCATAATTAACTAAAATTAGTCCGATCCAAGTGTTAAATGCTCCTTATTGATCGTCTGACTATCGTAAGTCAGTATTGAATTGATTTGAGAAGATAGGAAAATAGAGTTAATTTTTTTGTTTTACCATCTCATCATTAATGCTGATTGACCAAGGGGTTGATCAGCAATCAATTAAAGGTCAAATGAACTTAAAAGACTTAGAAGTGGGCTCAGAACAATTGAATCAGGGTTTCATGCATTTCAAGGATTAAAATAGTATTAAAAACCTTAATTATCAGCCTCACTTAAATTGAAAGGGTTCTAATAGAGATAAATTCAATTTAAACCTCCTAAAAATCATTGAAAATTATTCTAAGAGGTTTGGTACCTTTAGTTTTTGACCATTTGAACCTATTTTTGAAAAAAAATAGAGATTCAGATGGGAATTTGCCTTGATTTGGGCTTTTGTGCAATTTACCTAGTCAAACACGGCCAAAACTCAAATATAAGTTCACCATTAGATTTCTTGGATTCAAATTAGATTAATATCAAAATTTTGGCCCAATCAGAGTCCAACTTGACCTAAGTTGCGTTACTACCTTTAAAATCCCTATTTTTCACATATAAACACCTATGTTTCACATTTTATTACATTTATGCCCCTAATTTCCTTGTCTCCTTCACAGAAAGGCCCCTGCTACCTTCTCTTTCTTCTTTGCCTTCTTCATTGTCTGAACAGGGAGTCAAACCCAAAGTTGTCGACCTTTGACCCTAAATTTAAGGGATCAAATGAGGATGAAATCTCACCAAAATTGGTGAGATTACTCTAGGATCATGCCCAATCTTCTAAGCATCTTCTTGAGTTCCATCTCAGCTGAAATCGTCTGTGGCAAGCTCGAGAAAATTGAGCTTAGAAGGTGGCATGAACACTTGCCAATTGAAGCATTCGTGGCTTTATTGAACTGGTATTCGACTTTATAAAAAGGGGAGCACATTTACAAATCAATCTCATGCAATTTGGCTAGTTCTCCCCCTCAATTCCTCTTCCTTGCTGGTGTAGAAGTCCCACCTCCGGAGCTCCTCGGACCTCCCTCTTCTCCCTTCGTCAAGCATAATAGGCTTAGGGATCTTGCTCCTCGTTCGTCCCAGGAGCTTCAATCGAAGCTTCCTACTCTCAAACATCTTCCCCCACTCTAGACATCTCTACTCCTTGCCCGTCTCCAGTGTACCTCTGGTGACATCTTCCTTGCCTCCTCTCTCTCAATTAGTATAGGGCTTCTCTTCTCCTCTTCCTCAATTTCATTTCTGGAGCATCTTAGCTCCCAATCTAAAATGTTGAGCGGTAATTGTTGTAGCTTAGGAAACCGCATCGTAGTATAGCGACGAAAATTGAATTGACATTTAAATTTGTAAAGCTTGAAAAACGTGAGTTCCAATGTCGTTCGCAGGGAGCAAATAATTTTAATTCAATCATCAATCCAATATTCAAAAATAAAACTCAATATATATGAAAAATATGCTCAATGTATTTCAAAATGTATGTCAGAATCAATGGACAAGAAATAATGTAGAGAGAAATATATAAAGCCCGAAGAAAAAGATGGTGGTTTTGACCGCCAATGAGATTCCTAACACTTAGGTTATTCTCAATTTAAAGCTCAAGTCAGGGTGCTATTCTTAAAGGATCAGACGTCTCCTCAAGGCCTCAGATGCCTTAAGTGCTCAATTCAAACCCCTTCACAACTCTGCCTAAGTCCTTAGGAACATTTCCCGAGAGAAAACCCCCCTTTCTCTCTCAGAATAAACCCAGACCTTTCTTTCTCTTCTAGACTAGATCGGACAGGTCTAGACCAAACCAGGTTTAGTCCAGACTAGTGTGTAGTGAGTGTGGGCGAGGACGCGTGTGTGAGGCTCATGAGTTAGTGGGACCTGACATCGTGGTTCGAAGGTAGTAAGGCAACAGGTGAAATTTGTTAAATATGCGATTTTGATTTAGCTCTCATTGATGTGGGACTATCTTCCAGCTCCTATCTTTGTGTGCAACCATTGAGTAGCTTCGAGCATTTGAAGGTATTGCTGGGCTTCACTCATCGAATTGAACGTCGACTTGGACTCTTGACATGATTTCGCTCCTCTGTAAGGTGGTGGCGACAAGCGTGGTGATCAGATGGTCGGTGACGGAGATGAGGAAGATGGTCAGCAGTGGAAAAGACCCTATAACAAGAAAATAGCCTCACGGCCTAAATCAAATAGATAGGGACCTTCACCGTGGTATGGCAAAGGTGGTGGTGGGTGTGAATTGGTGAGTGAGTGAGTATGGTGGCCAGACGATGAAGGTGAAGGTCGTTCCGGTGATTATGTTCGAAGAGGGTGAAGGAGACGATGTTGTGTTCAATAACCTTTGTCGAAATGCTTGTCGTGGTGCGGGGAAGCTTTCGCCTAGGGTTATTGGGTGAGTGGAGGGTGGAGGCAAGCTGGCGGTGAAGGTGGTCAGTGAAGGCAAGCCGGCAGTGAAGGTGGTCTGTGGAGGTGTTGCTGGCATCGAGGAAGTTTGAGGATAGGGAATTGGGAGCTAAGACTCTCCAGAAATGAAATTGAGGAAGGGGAGAAGAGAAGCCCTATATTAATTGAGAGAGGAGGAGAGGAAGATGTCGTCGGAGGTACATCGGAGATGGGGAAGGAGCAGAGGTCTCCGGAGAGGAGGAAGATGTTTGACAGCAAGAAGCTTCGCGAGAAGCTTCTGGGATGAACGGGGAGCAAGATCCTTAAGCCTATTGTGCTTAGGGAAGGGAGAAGAGGGAGGTTTGAGAAGCTCCAGAGGTGGGTCTTCTATGCTTGTGAGAAAGAGGAATTCAGGGGGCGAACCGACTAGAATTGTACAAGATTGATTTGTAAATGTGCTCCCCTTTTTATAGAGTCAAATACTGATGTATACATATTTATTTAGGATAAAATGTCTATTTATGCATGTTCCTAAGCTTATAGATGCATTCCATATTATAAATATTGCATAGCATGCATCATTCTGCATTTAGAATAGTTTGTATAAAGTTTAGGTTAAGTTGCGCCCTTTTGCGGCCAAAAAAGGAGATCTATTTCGGGGCCTTGGATTGACAATCTGGCCACACTGATCTAATTAAGATGACAATTGGAGTCCAATGCCTCCAAAATTGCCTTGATCGGAGTCCCGTAGCACCATATGGAGTTCGAGGAAGATCAACCAAGAAGCAAGGTGATGCAATTTATAACTTCAAATGACAAATCTAACCATACGAATGGATTCAGAGCGATGATCGTTGTCTAACAGTGCGGAAATCATCTCGATACGACATCTGTAGTAGCCCCTACAAAGGAAAGAAGATAGAAGCCCAGATCGCGCCAAGTGGCGCTATCTAGGCCACCAAGGGCCACTGCCACCTTCCTCACTCTTTCACGGCCATCAAATCTAGGCCGTTGGATCAAGATCCTACGACCATGGAGAGGCCACACCACCATCCCCAGCCAGAGCAAAGAATTCACTGTCTTGACACAAAGGGAAGGATAGCATGGTGGTCTTGAGCCATTTCGCAAAGAAGAGGTCGCGGGTTCGAAACCCGCAAACCCCCGCCCCCCAATTCTCAAATTGAGAGTACAGTAGTAGTAGCCGCATCCGTGTAGCACGTGCAGCGCGTAGCGTGGGGCATGAGCAGTGCGACGCACAGGCACGTGCAGCATGCAGCAAGGATGTATGGGACACAGGTATGTGTAGCATGCGCTAGCAGCATAGCAACGTAGGCGCGTGAGCTGTCTTTAGCAATGTCTACGGCAGGTCTTCAGCAACATTTATGGACCTCACTAATTACCCCATGTGCGAAAAGCCTCTACTCCACTATAAAAGGGCCCGTTCCCTTCCCATTATTCTTAATCTCTTCCTTTCTCTCCCTCACCACCTCTAAGAATCTAGAGAGAGCTTGTCCCAAGCCTGGGATGCTCCTCTAGAGTAGAAAATCAAATATTTTTCTCGCTTCTCATCCCCCTTCCTAGAGCATCCCGTGGCCGTCCTCTCACCACCTTCGGGAAGTAGATCCTTGATACGACGCCGTCCTGCCTGTCATCCTTCCTCTGACACCATTCTATTTCCTTTCGCCTCTCGCCACCTTCATCCAGCCAATGTGAGAGCAAGTCGTCCTCCAGGCGACCGTCGAGGAGGATTTTTCTCACCTCTCTCTATCTTTTATTTGCTTTCTACTGTAGTTTCAATTAGTTGTAATATACATTGATCGATTTTATAAAATGTTTCTCTCTCTCTGCAAGTAGATTAGTTAGATAATTATGTTGTTGATTTGATTTCTTGCTTATTAAAATACCAAAAAAATTGCAAAAGATAAAAACAACAAAAATAAATAAAGTCGAAGCGTAATTTTCAAACTAAACGTTCGCCTCCCTTTGTTCAACCTGGGACTCACTTTAAGTTTTGGTTATAAATTTTATCTGGTATTGATATGTTGCGACTACGAGGACGAGTTCTCTAAAACCTTGATTTTCCCTCTTGAAAATACGCTCATCCAATACCAGTTCAATAAAGCCACGAATGCTTCAATTGGCAAGTGTTCATGCCACCTTTTGAGTTCAATTTTCTCGAGCTCGCTGAAGATGATTTCAACTAAGATGGAACTCAAGGAAATGCTTAGAAGATCGAGCAGGATCTCTGGAGTAATCTCACCAATTTGCTGAGATTTCATCCTCATTTGATCCCTTAAATTTAGGGTCAAAGGTCGGCAACTTTGGGTTTGACTCTCTATTCAGACAATGACGAAGGCAGAGAAGAAAGAGAAGGCAACAGGGGCATTTTTGTGATTGATACAAGGAAGTTAGGGGCATAAATGTAATAAAATGTGAAACATAAGGGTTTATATGTGAAAAATAGGGATTTTAAGGGTAAAAATGCAAACTAGGTTGAGATGTACAATGATTGAGCCTAAATTTTGGTGTTAACCTAATTTGGACCCAAGGAATCTAATGGTGAATTGGATTTGAGTTTTTACCATGTTTAATTGGGTAAATTGCACAGAAGCTTAAATCAAGAAAAATTCCATCTGAATCTCTATTTTTTGGTTAAAAATGGGTTCAGATGGTCAAAGTAAAAGTACCAAGCCTTTTAGAATATTTTCAATGATTGTTATGAGGTTTAAATTGAATTTATATCTACCATAACTCTTTCAATTTAAGTAAGGCTGATAATTAGGATTTTTAGTACTATTTTAATACTCGAAATGTGTGAAACTTTGATTCAGTTGTTCTATGCCCACTTCTTGGTCTTTTAAGTTCATTTGGCCTTTAATTGACCCCTTATCAACCCTTTAGTCATTCTGCATTAATGATGGGATGGTAAAATAGCAGAATTAACCCCATTTTCTTATCTTTTTCTCAAATCAGTTCAACATTGATTTACGAACCTCAGACGATCATTTAGGAGCATTTAACACTTGGATTTGACTAATTTCAGTTAGTTATGATGAATGATGGTGTTACCATCATACCCCTATGCCTAACTTTTGCTGGTCCCTAGAAAAATCCTATGGACCAAACTAGATCTTTAAGTCGGAGTTTTTTTCGATAGGATGCCTTATTGAGCCGTATCCCTAAAAATTAGATCAAAATACCAACAATAAGTCTAGAGGTACTCAAGTATCAGCCAAGATTCAGGCCTGAACAACCTCAGCCTTGGGTTTGCTGTGAAGGTTTCTAAGGCCCGCAAAAATTGCCAGAGGTTTGTTGACCCTAGCGGTTAAAGCACCTGTGCATATTTGTAGCAAGTCTAGGTTCTGGTTGCCATTGCACGTTTTAATAGAGATATAGAGATGGATGTTTATTTTGAGAGTTTTCTCTCTTTTCATTTTAACTTCCCCTAAATCCAACATCAGATTAGCTCTAAACACGGTTTGTATCGGATTCCTTGTCCCCACCATCAATCCTTGCCGGGTCCCTAGCTTTCAATACTTGGAGATAGCATCGTGCATGGTAACTCCTAGAACCTTGGCTTTCGACACTTCGGGATAGTGTCACCCATGGCGTTCTGTAGCTAAATTCAGGCCCTAGCAATTGACATTTCGTAATAATCTCGCCGATAGCACCTGAATCAGCACAAGGTGCTTATGTGCCCCCGATAGGATATTTGGATATCGTCGGAAAGAAGCACCGAGGAGACGATATGTTATAACGCATCTTTGAGGGGTGTATTTTTAATTCCACCTCTCCATGCTGAGAACTCGTCCAAGTCAAATCTTCGAGTCACTCCTAAGTCGAATCTTTGAGAAAACATTTTTAGAATATAACACTTTTAGCATTATTCTTCACTAAGCACACTGAACTAGATTGGTGTGTGATTTTTGGGTGCTTAGGTTATCAAGTACTGCAAACCAAAGGGCATGCAACGGGGTCGAATAATCCCTAAGCCTTAGACTTAATACATCATCCTTGCAACTTCCTCAACCTCTTGAGGAATAGTCTAGTTTTTAAAAAATATGTGAATGTTTAAGTTCTAGAATAGGCTCGAGAGGCCTAAGGTCTGTATCCTTCACTTATCTCCTAAGATTTAGCCTTTTAGGTCTTAATTCATCATCCGATCAAGCCTAGAACTTAGGTAAGTTCCATAATCAATTACAAGGACTAATCATAATTTTTCTTTTGTTTGCTTATTCTTTCTCTATTTTCCTTTCCTTTTCTTTCCTTTTCCACAAGCAAGATTCAAAATTTTCCTCCCCTTTCTCCATTTTTTTTTCAATGATATCCTTCAAAGAATCGAATTTCACAGTGTTTTGCACTTTAATAACCCCCAATGCCCAAGATCTACAATGTCCTCATTGTAAATTAGTTGGGTTTGAGTTTGTCTTAGATCATACATTAGAACAGGTTTGGGTGGGTGGTGAACGGGTCGGGATGACTGTTGCGGATGATTTCAAGCTCTGATACGAATATCAAAGCTGGAGTTGATTGTTCTATTGAACGAACCCTAAAGTGCAATATGACTTCAGCTTAGAGATAGATCAGAAGGGTCTCAGGTTTTTCAAATGACTGGTTGCCTCCCATTAAGCGCTAGGTTTAACACCATCAGCTAGGTGCAATGCAGCTTAGGGAGAATGGAGATCAAAAGATATAGCAGCCAGATTTGAATCATTGAGTTTGAGGAATGGTTTCAGTCCCCGACCATTCACAACAAATGGTTCTAAGTCATGGTTGAGTCCACTGATTTCTACAACTCCATTGCTGAAGATTCTTCAGATGAGAAAGGGTTCGATCAATTCTAATCTCAGTTTTCCTAGGAAGAGCTTAAGCTTGGCATCAAAGAGGAGCATTTTCTGACTTGGATGGAATGATTTTCATGATATGTGCTTGTGATGGAAGGATTTGACCTGCCTTTTGTAGATACGTGAGTTCTCATATGCATCATTGCGTAACTCTTTGATCTCGCTCATTTGCAACCGACGGTGGATTCCAGCCTTCATGAAATTTAGATTGCACTTCCGTACTGCCTAGTAGGCCTTATGCTCCATCTCTACAGGAAGGTAACATGCCTTCCCATAGACGAGTCTGAAAGGATACATTCCTAGCTGGGTCTTATGGGTGGTCCTATAGGCCCATAAGGCTTTCGGATGTCGGCAGTCTTTCCTGTCAGGCTTAACAGTGACCTAAAGGATTTTCTTGATCTCCCGATTGGAGAGCTTAGCCAATCCATCGGTGTGAGGGTGATAAGGAGTCTAGATACAATGCGACATCCTATACTTTTTCATCAGGGATTGGAAGTGCACATTCGTGATGTGGGTCCCTTCGTCAGAGATTATAGCACGTGGTACATCAAATCGAGAAAAGATGTGCTGGTGAATGAATTTGATTGCAACTTTGTGATGATTGTTTCAAGTTGGGATGACTTTGATCCATTTGGACAAGCAGTCCATTGCTAGGAGGATGTACTCAAAATCATTCGAATTCGAGAAGGGACTCATGAAGTCAATCCCCTAGATGTCGAAAATCTTGCACACGAGAATCAGTTGTAAGGGCATCATGTCGCGATGGCTCATGTTGCCTAAGGTCTGGCAACGAGTGCATGCCTTATAGTAATTGTGTGCGTCCTTAGATCGTAGGCCAATAGATGGCGCGCATTGGAGGATTTTTGTTGCGGTTTTGTGTCCAAAGAAGTAGCCACCACAAGCCTAGACATGACAGAATGACAAAATGTCATTGACCTCAGAGTCTGGAATGCTTCTCCAGATGATTTGATCTGCACCAATGCAAAGAGATATGGATCTTCCTAGACATAGTATTTGGCATCTAAAATCAATGTCTTTCTTGGCTTTTGGCCAATCAAACAGAATTTGATGTGATGCCAAATAGTTAACTATATCAGCATACTAAGGAAGTCCTATGTCAATGGTCAAGAGGTGCTCATCTGGAAAATGCTCAGAAATAGGTCTAGAAGGGTCAATGACTGAAGAAGGAAGGCAAGACAAATGGTCAGCTACCACATTCTGTTTCCCACTTTATCGTTAATTTCAAGATCGAATTCTTGCAACAATAAGATCCATCGAATTAATCTTGATTTCGCGTCGTTCTTCATAAGTACATGCTTCAATGTAGTGTGATCCAAGTAAATGTTGACATGGGATCCCAGGAGGTATGATCTGAATTTCTCTAGATCAAATACTACATCCAGTTGCTCTTTCTCTATAATCATGAAATTACTCTGAGCCTTGTCCAATGTCTTGCTGGGGTAATATATTACCACTGGTTTCCCATCGATTTTATGCCCCAACATCACTTCTACTGTGTAGTCAAATGCATCTCACTTGATCTCGAAGGGTTCAGACCAGTCAAGGGATTGTAGGATCAGAGCTTGGGTAACTCAGTCACGTAGGATTTTGAAAGCATTAATGCATTCACTAGTCATCTCGAAAGGCATGTCCTTTGAAAGAAGATTCGTTAAGGGGTATGGGATCTTTGAGAAATCAGATATGAAACATTGATAGAAATTGACGTTCCCTAGAAGTGATTAAATATCTTTGACCGAGGAAGGTACAGGTAATTTGGATATCAAGTTCACATTAGCTTGGTCAACTTGGATACCTCTCTCAGATATGAGTTGTCCAAGAGCAATGCCCTTAGGAACCATAAAGTGGCTCTTTTCCCAGGAGAGAACCAAGTTCACATTAATGCATATGTGAAGGATCTGAACCAAGTGCAGAAGGAAATAATAGAAAGATTCACCAAAAATCGTGAAGTCATCCATGAAGACTTCAAGGTATTTGCCTACCATATCAGAGAATCTGTCTAGCATGCACTGCTGAAAGGTGGAAGGTGCATTGCATAGCCCAAATGGCATCCTACGGAACATGTACGTACGTAGGGGCGGGTAAAGGTGGTCTTTTCCTGATCTTTGAGATGGATTGCAACTTGGTTATATCCGTAGTACCCATCTAGGAAACAGAGAGTGGAGGATGGAAGCCAAACCTAGGGCGACAGGAGAGAGGATCCATGGTGATGGAGGATGGACAACCTGAAGATCTAGGGCTTGGAGGAGGAAGGAGAGAAGAGGTCCGATGCTCGATGGAAGTAGGGTTGCAGGAAAAAGTCGAGTTAACAATGGCAGGCCATGGGGCAACAAGGACATTGTGTGCTTTCGGTGTCGGCGTCAAGGGCATATGGCGGCAGTGTGCCGCTTCCCTTTGGTCTGCCTGGCCTGTCGGGGACATGGCCACAAATGAGACTCTTGTACGGCTAATCATGGACAACCAAGGGGAAGGACGAGCTTGCACAATAGGGCAACGAAGGCTGGAATGCAGCCACTTCCGCCTTTACCTCCACCTACCTATGGAGGACACACGGTTGACGTGGAAATCCCTATGAATGATGACATCAAGACGGCGGAGCTTGTGTTACGAGGGGCTTTAGTTGGAGAGGTGATGACGGGCAATCCTTCCCTGGAAAGGATTCATCAGTTGGTAAGTTCTCTATCTTTGACGACTAGGGGTTGGAAGATTACGTCTCTCTCACCTATGCGGTTTGTGCTCTTTGGGTTGGGGATGATGGATGTAGAATGTTTGTGCTTCCACTCGAGTGCTTTGGATGGATTGATGGTGATTTGGAGGCTGGTATCCCCCTTTGATGGATCATTTCCTAAACGGCCGCCCCAGAGAGCAGCCTTTAGATCGGGGAAGCTAGGAATCAGGGGCTTACCACTGCATCTAAGATCAAAAGAGGTGGTGGCAGCTATGATAGCAAGGTTTGCTAGTTTGGCTGAAGATGCTGAGATTGGATTGATGGAAGGTGATGCTGTGTATTGAATGTTGGGGTTGATGTATTCAAAGCTGGTTCTGTGCCAGAGGAGATTATCCTCCGCTGTGGGGGGAGTTCATGGCTGTTGATTTTGAGTTTCTTCGTGGACAGTACGTATGGGGGACTTAATCAAAACAATGCATCTTATGTAGAGGTGGTTAAAGCCTGAGGCAGCCTCATAACAGCCAATATGTGAGACCCTTGATGAGGCGCCTGAGCCTAAAAAACACAAGGACCATCACTGCATAGAGGAAATGGAGGAAGGGATGGAAGTGACATTGGTAGAAGATGGTATGGCAGAGAAATGAATGTTGTTATACCAAGGGTAGATACACCTGATCAGTGTGTCTTGCAAGAGATTCCTGCAATTTCCTTGAGTCTGCAATCCAGTTTACCAGCAGTAGAAGGATTGAAATTTGGTTTAGGGACAGTATCCAGGACTAGTATGGGTAGATCCCCTTATAAGCTCAAATAGAGGAGACAAAATAC
Organism: Thalassia testudinum; assembly: GCA_037157565.1. NCBI lineage: Eukaryota > Viridiplantae > Streptophyta > Magnoliopsida > Alismatales > Hydrocharitaceae > Thalassia > Thalassia testudinum. Next base: position 12,918,586 of record JAZHRO010000071.1, on the reverse strand, counting down.
AACGTAGAAACTTGATGAAAATGCCATTGCATCTATGATGAGGGTTAGCAGAGCCCTAAATTCTAAAAAGGGGGGCACCCAAGAAACTTAATGAGGTTTCTCTCTTGGAATGTGCGTGGGCTGCGCGACAGAAGTAGGAGGGCTTCTCTTCTGAGATATATGAGAGAATGGTAGATAGATTGTGCCATTATTCAAGAGACACACATAGAAAGTGAAGAAGATAGGGCTTGGGCTGATATGAAGTTGGTGATGAGAATGACTGTGTAATGCTTAATTCACATGGTAGGTCTGAGGGTATTGTTATATGGTGGAAGAAAAATGTTCTGCAAATGGTTGAGGTCTCTATAGCTAGGCATATGCTGACTTGTAAATTTGAAAGGATTCAGGGGGGAGTGACCTCTACATTACAAGAGTCTATGGCCCTTGTGATGCCTATACAAGGTAGGAGTTGTGGGAAGATTGGAGTGAAGCAGCTTGCTTTGTGAATGGGGCTGCATGGGTCGTAGGAGTTCTGCAAATGGCATGGTGGACAGTGCATCTGCTGGGTTCCAATTGATGGTTCAGACACTAGGCTTGAGTGAATATCCCTCTTCTGGATCTGAATTCACCTGGAGAAATGGTAGTGGCCTCATGTCAAAAATTGATAGGTTCTTTGGTAATGCTGGGTTGTTGGATATGTTCCAGTTATCCTCTATGTGTGGATTGGAATGCCCCTTTTCTGATCACACGCCCTTGGTTTGGGATAGTGGGGAATAAGTGCTTGCTGGCTCTTATTTCAAATTTAAAAAATCTTGGTTGAGAGAACCAAGATTCCATGAGATGCTTGAAGGCTGGTGGAGGGTCAAACATGTAGATGGAACGAGCACTATCAAGCTTGCATCCAAGCTGACTGCTATGCGAACAATGCTAAAGGAATATGGGGCTGCAGTGTCTGTTGGGAGACATCAGAGGTGCAATGAGGCATTGCTGGAAATCCAAGGCCTTGATACAAAAGAAGCTACTGTTCCTCTAACTGACCAGGAGCTCAGAACCAGAAGAATGTGGCAAGATGTGGTGGCTGAAGAAGACTTAAAATTGGAGATGGATTGGAGGGAACGTTCTAGACAACTTTGGCTTAAAGAGGGGGACGCCAATACCAAATTTTTTCACTTGGCTGCTAGCTCTCGTAGAAGGATCAACTTAATTTCATCTATACTCAAGGACGGTAAGAGAATCTCATCTATGCCAGATATTAGAGCTGAGCCTATCAAGTACTTTAGAGACTCGTCACGGGCTGCAGGGAGAGGTCAATGGAGAATGGCAGCGAGTGACTCACCTAAAGTCTCTGGGGAATAAGCATCTAGTTTGATAGCAATCATCATTGAGAAAGAAATAGTGGCTGCCATTAAAGACTTAAATAATGAAGGTTCTCCTGGTCTTGATGGTATCCAAGTTTTTTTTCTACAAAGAGATGTGGGGTGTGGTTGGTAAAGAAGTGATGGATGTTATTAAGGAGTTTGAGGAGGGCAACTCTGGCTTTGATAAGATCAATAGATCCTTTCTTTTCTTGCTGCCAAAGACACAAGGTGCAGAGAAATTTCTGGACTTCAGACCTATAGCTCTCTCGAACTCTATTTATCTGGTGGTTGGCAAAGTCTTGGCAAATAGGCTGCGGCCCATCCTGCAGGATGTGATTCATCCAGTCCAATCTGCATTCCTTCCTAATAGATCCTTACAAGAGTCTTTCATCGTGGCCCAGGAGATGGTGTGTGGTTGGCAAAAAAGGAAGTGTAAAGCCTTTATGTGGAAAGTTGATTTCCGTAAGGCATATGATTCTATTTCGTGACCCTATTTGTGGGAGATTTTCAAGAGAAGAGGATTTCCCACTCTTTGGATTCAATGGATGAAAAGGTGCATTACTACTACTTCTTTCACTCCCTTGATCAATGGGAAGCCTTATGGGGCCTGGATTCAACCACAGTGCAGGTTGAGGCAAGGATGCCCTTTGGCCCCTTTGGTCTTTAACCTTGCTGTTGATGGTCTGGCGAGATATGCTTGCAAACTTTCTGAGGTGGGTATTATTAGAGGATACTCCCTTTCTAACAGGAGAGCCATAGCTCCTATTCTCCAGTTTACGAATGACACGGTCTTTTTTGTGGAAGGGTCAGAGGGTGAAGCCCGTGCACTTAGTCATATGGTTAATATCTTTGGTGACATTTCAGGTTTGAATTTAAATAGGGAGAAGTCTAATCTGGTATGCTTTGGCCTGAATGAGATAGAACAAGAAGCTATTTTGGATATTTTGGGGACCCCTCGCACCAACCTTCCCATCAAATATTTGGGGCTGCCCCTAAGATGCTCAAGAATGAAAAAAAATATGTTTCTTAATCTGGCCTTTTTTGCATTTGATATTTGCCCTAGATATAACTAGGAATGGTCTCCCTATGATGATTGGTTTATCTTTCAAATTTTCAGGAGTATCCATGTCTAATGCAATGAAGTGCACCAGGAAGTAGAAATCTCGTATCCTCACTAGAAATCCTTGAGAACACCTCTTGGTGACTTTATTGTTCTGTCAGCTAGTTGTAGAGTCACCTCAATTGGTTTGAGCTTGGTTTCCTCAAAATGATCTAGTAGAGATGTATGGATCAAGTTTATGGAGGCTCCTAAATCCAATAAAGCTTGATCAAACTCTAGGTTGCCAATGTTACAGGAGATCAAAGGGGTGCCATGATCTTTCACTTTCTATGGGAGTTCGCTCATGATGATAGAGCTGGCTTGCTCGGACAATATAATCGGACTCCTATCTTTATTTCGCAGCTTACACTTTGGTGTACATAAATCCTTCAGAAATTGCACATAAGTCGATACGTGGCGTGTCGCATCCATTAAGGGAATGCTTATTTGGACTTGTTTAAAGAACCTGACCAAGTCCTCCTCAAGTGCCACAGGTTTGGGTTTCTTGTTTCCTTTGGCCAAGGCCTTGGGAAATGGAACCTCTGTTGGTTCCTCTAGGATTGGTTTAGGCACTGGATCTGGGATAGGTGTGTCCTGGATGACCATCCTAGGGGTGGGCTCTGAGCTAGCAGGGTTGAAGTGTTTAGGATAAGGTGGATCTTGAGTCATTTTGCCACTACATGTACTAGTAGCATTTAAGCCTGCTTGGTTTGGGTTCGAAGTTGGCAAGAGTGGTGGTTGCTACTGATATTTTGAGTATGATGTGGAAGCCTCCAACCCATCAGGTGAAGGTGCAGAAGAGGCCTGATAGACATAGTGAGCTTGGTCCTAATTTGGATTCATAACGCATCTCTAGTTTGGCACGTTATTTGGATTTGACAGAGGTTGGGAAGGAAGTGCACCAGGTTGGCGAGTCCCATCCATCTATGCGAGTTGATTTCGAACCTTTGTGATTTCTTCCTTATGTTGTTTCTATATGGCTGCATTGGTTTTCTGCATATTAAGCAAGGTTTGAAAAATCAAGCTCATTTGATCTTCCTTGGTAGGCCCAGTTTGGAAATTTGGGTTGGGCCTAGGTTGGGTGGGCTTATACGGTTGCGAAGCTTGTGGTTGTGGTTGGAATTTAGGTCTCGAGTTTTGATTATTTCCCGACCATGCGAAATTTAGATGATTACACCATCCAAGGTTATATGAGTTGGAGAACAGGTCATTATGGATGGCATGGAGATCGTTGCAAGTCTGAGGAACTCCAACATAATCAGAGTACGAGGGTTGAAAGTTCCCCCAACTAAAGTAGGATGGTTCGGAGTTTCCTCCAAAATCAGGATTAGATGGGGTTGGACATGCATCCATCCCTTGATATGCGTGGTGGTGAATGCTATGGCTTCCCTACCGGAGGGCGGGTGTGCAAACATGTTTTGCTGTGAAGAGGTGGCTCTCTACAGATGTTGAGTCAATTCGTGCACCTTCTTTTTGATAATGGAGACCTTATCCAGGATACTGGCCACCAACTCTAGGTTGATGGATGAGGATATGTCTCGTGTTTCGTGTGCCCCTCATGTGTTTGTCAATGCACGGATGGTTGTCCAATTGAACACAGCCATAGACTCATTGTTTATGGAGTTCTCACACATGTTCTCAAGAATCTCCCAAACGATGTCTTCATGCTGACCCATGATGTTTCCACCATAGGTTGCATTGACAAATAATCTAAGGTTCTCACGGAGTCCCTAGTAAAAGATTGGACTTGTTTCCATTTAGGAACGCTGTAATGAGGGCATTTTCACATGAGATTTAGAAAGAGATCCCATTCCTCATGAAGTGGTTCTTCTGCATTTTGCGTGAAATGCGTGATCTGTTTCCTTAAGGCATTAGTGCAACCAACAAGGAAAAACTTCTTTAGGAATTCAGATTGTAGTTCCTCCCATGTGTTGATGGGTCGAGTCAAGGTTTGATACCAGTGGGTAGCCTTGTCCATAAGAGAGAAGGAGAACATCTTCATGAGTAGGATGTCTCGATTTTGAACAAGTGGTCCAAAAGTCCGAGCCAGATGTTTCAGCTATTTGATGTGCTGGAAAGGATCTTCGGTATTTGTTCCATGGAATTTTATGATTGCACTGACAAGATTTGGTTTCAATTTAGTATCAGGTCCTCTAGCTAGGATTCGCACCCTAGGTTCAATAGCTACCGTCGTAGGATTGTAGTGATCTTTCATTTGCGGACACGGTGGGAGATTTATGAGTGCATGAAGCAGATCTTGGAGATTCTACAATCGATTTTGAAAGTTGGCCACCTAGCCTTCTCCTTCAAGATCTTGATTCTCCATAAAGTAGAGGATGGAGAACTGGGCTCAGAAGTGGAATGCTCGGAAGAGATTCCGATCTGATTAGATGGGAACCCAAACAATTGAGTCGAGGCTTGACCCTGACGAGAGTGAATTGCTAATGGAGGTCTCAAGGCTGGTCTTAAGGACCTCCTCCCCCAGTACATGCACTATGGTATCAGGTGAGGGACAGAATGTCTATTGGACCCAATCAAGGCACCCAACATGGTTGGGTGACTATGGTAGTTCAAGGCAAATGGACCTCTAGATCAGAAACTCACCCACCCAAGAATTACTTGGGTAGCCAACAAGGGAGAGTCCCGCAAAGATCCCTACACGGTAGAGCATCCCTACGGGTTACATAGTTTCTCCTACCCGACCTTCCTTGTCACCGTGATTCCAAGTAGATCGGAATGTGTGAGATTGATTCCTAAATCTACTAGTTTTAATTTTGCTTTTGCCTTGAATTTGACTTGAATTTGAAATTAATTCGATTTGTGACCTAATTTGGAGGTTTGTTGATTCACAAAGTGAACCAACATCACCTGACCTATCCTAAAGTTGAGGATGAGGTTTAGGTCAAGAACACCCAAATCACCCTGAATTGGTTCTCAAACATGTTACTAGGTCCCAAATTTTAATGATTCAAGTGATTATAGAGCCTTGATTTTAGGGTCCACTTGATTAGATTGATTCAAACAAGGGCTTAGGTAACACACAATGTGGGAATGTATTCCTTTTTAAGTAGGAAAGTGTGTACTAATCCTTGAAACCCTAATGTGGAAACCCTAGATTGGCTCTATTTCCAAGTCTAATTCTTCCAAAGATGGTACCTTCGACTCAATCAAGCTGGTGAATAGCCCAAAGAACCTTATGTCCCTAATAGGTGCAAGTATTAGAATGGAGATCCTTAATCAATCAGTCGAATCAAATCAGGAAACTTGAATGATGATTACTAAATGAATAATGAAAGTTAATCCTAATTGATTTCCTTTTCAATCTTTCCAAGAGAGGAGGGGCTTAAAGAAGAGGGGAATGTGGTTACCTGCCCCTGGTATGGTTGCTCGAGTGGTCGATCTTCAGGTTTACTGGCAGCAACACAACAAAGAAGATATAGCAAGTTAGAATCATATCAGAAAGTGCGATTAGTGATTGAAATGTGCGTTGCTCCCCAACAATGGTGCCAAAATGTTAAGCGATTTTCGTTGCTATACTACTGTAAGCACCTCTGTTTTAATGCACCAAAATTATGTTTATTGCTAAAACTGACATTTTAGGACTATCTTGGATTGAAGCCTCTATTCAAGACACAAGTTCAAATAGTTGCTGATGTGCATCTTTTTCATTTATTTGTGTCTAAAACTTTATTGTAAGGAACCTCAAATAAAACTCAAAAATGATTTTTTCGTGTATCTTTTCAAATCCATATTTTAGGGTTATTGATCGACCAGACTTATTATTTGATCAACGAAAATACTTTGATCGACCAACCTACTTACTTGACCGATCAAATCATTCCATTTTAGGAAGTTAAGAAAAATCCTCTTGATCGACCAACCAAGATAATTGATCGACCAACAAGTGATCGACCAACATCCTTAATTGATCGACAAAATTACTTTTTGTTTGATAAATTAACCTTAACTGATTGACCAATTTTGTTTCCTATCCAAGCAAAACTTTTTGTATAAATAGAGGTCGTATGTAGCCCACACAAATACAACGTTTAATAGAAACACCATTCAAAATCAGATCTTCTTGTGCTTGTTGCAAAAGGCTTTCACGTCTTGTTCTTCACGCTCTTCGAAAGCACGACGCCTCGAACCTCTGCGAAAAATCAGTTTGATCATTTATTGAGGTTCCAGAGAATTCATTTTATTATTATTCTATTTTGTTGCTTTTGATTTATGGATCCTAAGCCTATTTGGAAGATCCGTGGTTGTTGTTTTTGCCTCTCTTCAGGATAAACGAGAAGGGTTTGTAAGAGGTTGTGCCACCCTTGTTCAAGTGGTGCGAATAGTGGATTGACTAGCTTGTACTAGTCGAAAAAATCCTAAGCTGGGAGGCTTAGCTAGTGGTTTTTACCCGGATTGGGTTTTCACTATAAATCAGGTGTACCCTATGCATGTATCTCTGTTGTCTTATTTTTTAATCTGACTCAGTTTTTTTAAAGTAATACTATTCATCCCTCCCCTATAGTATTTAGTTGCGATCCACAGGATACTCTCCATCCTTCATTTGGTATCAGAGCCAAGTTGTCCAGAAGATGTCAAAATCGTCTGTTGACACATGCGCTGAGGGGCAATTTGCTGTTCGTCCTCCTCTCTTTGATGGGATGAACTATGGATATGGGAAGACAAGGATGCAAATCTTCCTGGAGTCCATGAATTTTGAAGTATGGGACATCATAGCCTCTAAGTATACTCATCCCGAGATCAAGGAAGGAGTGGCCGTGACACCGGATCAAAAAAAGATGGCAACTTACAATGCAAAAGCCATGAATGCACTCTTTTGCGGGCTTTTGAGAGTAGAATTCAACTGCGTTTCTACTTGCAAGACAACCTACAAAATCTGGAACATCCTTGAAGTGACCCATGAGGGCACGACAAAGGTAAAGGAAACTAGAGTGAATTTCCTAAGGCAAAATTACTAGCTTTTCAGGATGAAGAAAGGCGAGTCGATCAAGGAAATGTTCACGAGGTTTATGGACATCATAAATTCTCTAAGGAAATCAAGAATGAAGCACTGGTAAAAAAGATACTCTGATCTCTCACCAGCGATTGGGAAACCAAGACCACAACAATACAGGAGTCGAAAGATCTGTCTACCCTCAAATTAGACGATCTTATCGAAATCTTGATGGCTTATGAAGTTCAACTTCAACACATGAAGGAGCATAAAGGCGAAGGAGTAAAGAAGAAGGCCATAGCCCTTGAAGCTACTCAAGAATTTGAAGAAACTTCAAGTGGAGAAGAAGAGGAAGACATAGCACTCTTATCCAAAAAATTTAGAAAGTTTCTTAAGGACAAGAGCTGGAGGAAGAAGAAAGAAGGAAGAAACAATGATGCAGTCATTTGTTATAACTGCAAGAGAAAGGGACACATCGAGAAGGATTGTCCACTTCTCAGGAAGGAATCTGAAAAGAAGAAGAAGCACTTCAGTAAAGATGGAAAGAAGAAAGCCTTCACTGCAACTTGGGATGAGTCAGACTCAAGTTCAGAAAAAGAAGAAACATCAAGAGAAGAAGCTCTTCTCGGCTTGATGGCGTTAGAAGATGAGGTAACCTCCTTTACTCAAGAAGAACTATTAGAAGCATTCTTTGAATTGCATGATATATCTACATCATTAAAATTAGAAAACAAAAACCTAGTAAAGATACTAAACAAAGAGAAAGCACAAAAAGATGCACTTGACAATCAAAACAAAGAGCTATCTGTTGAAATTACAACACTAAAATCACAAATAAACCATTTAGAAATAGACATAGATAAATTAAAAGAAAACTTTGCTGTTCTACTAAATGAACTAACAAAATTCACAAACAAAAGTAGAAATCTATATAAATTGTTAGGAACACAAACCCAAAACACTACAAAATTTGGATTAGGCTATATACCAAAGAATAGCCATGAAGCATCTAGTTCCAGTCAAAACAAAGAGAAAGGTAGCCTACCAAAATAGGCAATGAAAACTAACCACTGTGGACCCAAGCAAAAATGGGTACTAAAAAGCATTTTGCAATCTTGTTTTGTAGGCTTAGTAGATTATAAGAAGTGGACTTTCCAACAAATCAATGGAACATTGAAGCCACTATAACAAACTAAGCCTCACAATCGCAAATCAATGATAGGAAAGAGAAGAAAGAAGATGGATTATGGATAGTGGCTGTTCCAAGCACATGATCGGCGAGAAAGACCTATTCCTACAACTCAACCTTTGGGAAGGTGGTATGGTCACATTCGGGAGCAACCACAAGGGTTGTATTATTGGTACTGGCCAAATTGGTAATTCTTCTACCTCTATTGATAATGTGCACTTAGTTAAAGGTTTAAAACATAATCTATTAACTGTAATCCAAATATGTGATAAAGGGAACAAAATTACATTTACATCAAAAGGTTTTAAAATTCGTGATGAAGAAACAAATCAAGTTATTCTTAAAGGAAACTGACACAAAGATATTTACACCATAAGCTTCGACAAATACAACAGTCTTGAATGTCTAGTCATATTTGACGAAGAAGCAACTCTTTGGCATAAAAGATTAGGTCATGTTCACATGGGAAACATTAGTAAACTTGTGAAACATGAACTTGTCAAAGGTCTATCAAGGATAGACTTCAAGAAAATCAAAGTCTGTGATTCTTATCAAGTCGACAAGCAAACCAAAAATCCTTTTAAACCAAAATGGATGGTTAGCACTTCTCAACCCCTGGAGCTACTTTACTTAGACTTATTCCGACCAACCAAATCTAAAAGCCTACGCGGGTGTAGATATTGTTTAGTCATAATTGACAACTTCTCTAGATTTACTTGGGTATCGTTCTTAAGGAGCAAGGACTTAACCTTGGATGCCTTTAGCAAACTAGTTAGAAAATTACAGAATAAAAAAGGATCAGAAGTAATTAGAATCAGAAGTGATCATGGTGGAGAATTTGAAAATGAATCTTTCTCGAATGTTTGTGATTAATATGGAATTAAACATGAGTTTGCCTTCCCTAGAGTTGCACTGTAGAATGATGTAGTTGAGAGGATAAATAGGAGCTTACAAGAGTGTCCTGCACAATGCTGTGTGAGTCAAAGCTGCCTTGATATTTTTGGGTTGAGGCTGTAAACACTGCTTATTATATCCAAAATAGAACCCTGATCAGACCAATTCTAAAGAAGACACCTTTTGAACTCTATTATTGAAGAACACATAGAATTTCCTACTTCAAGATTTTCGGATGTCGATGTTTTATACTTAACACTAAAGATAATCTTGATAATTTTAATGCAAAAGGCTCAGAAGTGATTTTCCTAGGTTATTCAACCAGAAGTAAAGCCTATAGGGTCTTTAATAAGAAGAATTTTGTTGTTAAGGAAACCATTCATATATCATTTTATGAAACATTAGTTCAACCTAAATCTTCCACGATTGATGATGATGATACAATAGTTGATCCTTCAAATATTCCAGAAGATGTTATTTCTGATGAACTACCCAAAGATATCTCTTTTGTAAAAGATCCTAGAGAACTAGTAATAGGAGACTTATCAAAAGGAGTTTAGACCAAATCTTCCCTTAACACATTAGCTTTTACAGCTTTTGTATCTCTATTAGAACCTAAAAATATTACGGAAGCCTTTTTAGATAATTATTGGATTATTGGCATGGAAGATGAGCTAAACTAATTTCGGAAAAATCAAGTATGGGAACTTGTTCCAAAACCTGAGCAACAAACTATTATTGGAACCAAGTGGATTTTTAGGAACAAACTTGATGAATCAGGACATGTAGTTAGAAATAAAGTTAGACTTGTGGCTCAAGGATATAATCAAGAGGAAGGAATAGATTTTGATAAAACATAAGCACCTGTTGCCCGACTTGAATCTATTAGAATGTCGCTAACTTTTGCAGCCCATATAGAATTTAAGCTTTTCCAAATGGATGTCAAAAGTACCCTTTTAAATGGATTCATTAAGGAGGAAGTCTTTGTTAAACAACCTCCAGGATTTGAAGATCCAAATCATCCAGAACGCGTATACAAATTAAACAAAGCACTGTATGGATTAAAACAAGCTCCACGAGCTTGGTATGAAAGATTAAAAACATACTTAATAGACAATGAGTTTAAAATTAGTCAAATCGATCCAACTTTACTTACAAAAAGAAAATAAAATGACCTCCTAATAATTCAAATATATGTAGATGATATTATTTTCGATGCTACTAATGATCTACTTTGTCGAGAATTTGCAAAGGTTATGCAAGATCAATTTGAGATGAGTATGATGGGAGAACTTAAGTTCTTCCTAGGTCTTTAGATTGATCAACTATCCTCTGGAATCTTCATATCTCAAACAAAATACACAGTAGAGATATTGAAGAAATTCTCAATGGATAAAGTCAAAGGCAAAGAAACATTAATGGCAGCTTCTACCCAATTAAAAACTGATGACACAGGTAAGTCAGTAGATCAAAAACTTTATAGGAGCATGATAGGTTCTCTGTTATACTTAACTGTAAGTAAACCTGACATTCTATTTTGTACTTGTTTATGTGCTCGTTTTCAAGTAAACCCTAAGGAATCACATCTGAATCCTGTTAAAAGAATCCTTAGATATCTAAGCAACACACAAAACTTAGGACTCTTCTATCCGAAGTCAGACACTTTGGAATTATATTCCTTTTGTGATGCTGATTATATGGGTAGCTTCACAGACCGAAAGAGTACTAATGGAACTTGTCAATTTCTCGGAAATTCCCTAGCCTCTTGGTTCTCTAGAAAACAAAACACTGTATCTCTCTCCCCTACTGAAGCAGAATATGTAGCAGCATCCTTAGCATGTTCACAACTATTGTGGATGAAACAGACTCTAAAAGAAATTGGATTAACTTTTAAAAACAACAAAATCTTGTGTGACAACACTAGTGCAATCAACTTATCCAAGAATCCAGTACAACACTCTAGTACTAAACATATTGATATTAGACATTACTTTCTTAGAGATTATGTCTGAAAAAGGGACATCAATTTAGAATTTATTAACACAGACAAACAACCGGTCGATATATTCACAAAACCTTTATCAAAAGATAGGTTTAATCAAATTTGTCATCCATTAGGCTTATCTAGATTAAAAGAGCTTAATTAAGTCGCCTAAAAATTTACTATTTCATTGTTTTGATCGATCAACTTTCAAAAATTGATCGACCAACCTTTGATCAATCAAAACTATTATTTTGATCGACCAAAACTTGAATTTTTTCCTGGTAGAAATTTTCCTTCCATAGTTCTCCCTTTTTGATCGATCAACTAAAAATTTTGATCGACCAAACTGTTTGGGCAGGAATTTTCCCTCCAAACTTTCAAACTCTGATCAACCAAATACATATTTTGATCGATCATTTCTTGTTTTGATCTTCCAAAACTGGGCGGATTCACCTTTGCAATTGTGATCTTGTTTCCTCATTCTCCAGTCGCAATCTTCGTTTATCGTTTCTAACCTATGTTATTAGTTACCTTAAATGCATTTACCTATTTTGCTAATCACATTTTCTTTAAAAACATCTCATTTTTACCCCTAAGCCCATTTTTTAACCATCATAAATGGTCCCCACTTCTCTCAAACTCTATCCCACAACCTCAACTCTTCTCTGATCGACCAACACAGCCGGCTCCGATCTCCTCGCTCATGTCCTCCTCCATGCGTGGGTCCTTCGTGCAATGGACATCGCAAGAGTGTGCCCAATCGTCGCGTCCTCCATTGCACGACTTCGTCACCTTCATGCTCGCACAACTTCAAGCTCCTTGCACGACCTCCGTCCGACCTCCCTTTTGATTGACCAACTTCAATTCGATCTTGGTACATTCTAAACCTTGAATACATCCATCCCTTTGGATTTTTCTTGTGTTTAAAATGTGCTTTGACTTACTCTAATTTTTTTGATCTTGTTTTTGTATTTATTTCTTGCAAAATCTTGTAGCATACATGCGTTTATCAACCATTAAACAACCTTTTTTTCCAGTCTACGGTCTTTTGGTAGACCAAACCCCGTGGTTGATCGACCAAACATCCGGTTCTTTTTTGGTCAACTAGTCAAAATTTTTGATCGACCAACCGTGTTTTCCAGCACCTTATCATGGCACCAAAACGTCCACGTGGCTCTTCTAGCCATCGTGGTGATACTTTGGATCGCTTTTTCATTACTGAGGCCTCTTGTGTTCGTTTCTCGCTGTTTGCAAAATTCTCTCCACATCTTGGTAGACCCATTGATTTCAGTTATTTCGAGTCTTTTCCCTGGGATTCACGGGAAATTTGCATACCATCAGATTTTAAGTTTGTTTGAGCAAAACTTTTATGCGGGTTCCAAACATAGCTGCATTCCTAGTGTTGATTCCATGGCCTGTCACCTATTTTGTGCCAATCTTAAAGATATAGGTGAAGGCTCCAACATCGAGTTGACCACGAACGTCTACAGGATAGAAGTTCTAGTAAATGTGGATGTTTTGACGAAGATTCTTGGCTGTTCTTCTGTTGGACCTACTTTTCTTGAGTTGCATCAGCAAACTCAGTCTGACACTATTAGGGAGACCCTGCTCACTCCCTCTCATTTTGACTTGGGTCGTCCTGCCAAGTCACCCTTTTTCCGTCGTTTGCCTCGCTTTTTGAACTGTGTTTTCTTGTGGAACTTTATGTCCAAGTCCACATCTTTTGGAAACTGCCCTGGTATTATGTTGATCACCTTTTATGCCTTCATGAAGAACAAACGATTCAACTGGAACCATTTGATTCTTTATCTCATGAGTAAACCACCAAGCAGCTCCTTCCAGTTCAGGACACTTCTGTCTCATATCTTTCTCCATTTCAGTGTACCCATGGACATTAATCATAAACAATTTATCACTCGTGTCTCCATTTTTGATAAACTCACTTATGCAAAGATGGAGCAAGCATAAGGAGCTCGTGATGAGGGTGCACCACAGGCAGCAGCAGCAGGAGCAAACCACTATACCTCTTTCGTTCCCACCTTATGAGCACTTCACTGCGACTTGTCCACCTCCAGTGAGACCATCACCATCTTTCTATGACCAAGACTGGAGTCTCTTGGACAGACAGATTTCAGGCAGGGACTTTATCACTATTCAGGATGCGACAGCTAGTATTTCTTTGATGATGCATAGGCAGAGGGAGACAAATATGGTCATGATGAGACACAGGCATCAGGTATCAGAATACCTAAATTCTTAGAGTTAGTTTTTGGATGGACTTGGAGAGTTTGTTCATAGCATTCAGCAGTAGCTTCATCGACCTCCTCAACCTCTTCGTTCGACTACTACGCCTTCTACAACACCTCCTCCTCCTCCTACTTCATCAGCTTCATGTTATCGGGGCGAAATCGGTTTTAAAAGATGTTCGTTGTAGTATAAATGAAATCATCTTGAAAACAAATAAGAATTTATTACTCGAAAACCTAGGTATCCGAGGTCAAACGCAGGGAGCAAATTGGTATTTAAAAATTAGAATCACAACTTTCAATTTTATAAAATGTAATGACCAATCCAATTAAAGTTATGAAGTAAAAATAAGGTCAATGTATAGAGAAGCTCAAAAATATCAAGATGGACGCCTGATGTAAAAATTAGACGTCTTAAGTATTTGATGCTATAATGTTTTCTTTATTCTTCTCCTGATTTCTGACTTTGGCTTCTTCTTTCTCTCTTCTTTCTCTTTCTCTATGGCCACTCTTCTTCTACCTTCTTTCTTCTTTTGTTTCCTTAGCTTTGCTCTGCTTTTATTCTCTGCTTGGTCGCACTTCTGTTTCCTTCTTCCTTCTTTAACCTCTGCTTCTGCGACTAAGTCCTTCCTTCTCCTTCCTTAGCAGCACCTTCTTCTTTCTTCCGCGCTCTTGCCCTTAGCTTTCTTCCTTAGCCTCTTCTTCCTTCTCCATCTTTCCCTACACAGCATAGAGCAAAACCTACCCCTACCCTTCCCCGCGTCACTCTCTATTTCTCTCTTCGCTCTCTTAGAGTCGGGTAATCGAGTCGGGTTTCGCGTGCTCGGGTCCAGGTGCATCGGCGTGGGTGGTGCACGAGGAGTGTAGGGTATACGGGTCGGGTACTAGGTCCGCGTGGGTGTGCGTCGTGGACGAGGCAGGTGTGGACGAGGGACCTCACCCCATGTTACTTAAGGCACTAAGAAGAAAACACAAATTCAATAAAAGTGACTCACCTGCACCTACCGTTTCCGAGGTGGGACTAAAGTCCCACCCGCTTCTTCGTGTGCCCACAGGGAAGACACCCGTCCAATTGAGGCAGCTGCAGTTGCAGACGCTTCTAAGTGCCAGGTGCGGAAGGTTCGCAGGAGGGTTCCGCGAACCTGGGGTGTCTCAGCCTAGAGTGGAACAACTTGGAGCTCGCGAGCAAGGTCCTTCACACCTTCGCTAGTGGCGGCAGGGGTGCGAACCTAAAATGCATGCACACGGCCTCGTGGCCTTGTCAAATAGCTTGGGAAGCTTTGCCGTGTCACGGCGATGGTGAGACGGTGGTTGGCTGGCCGCGGGATAGCCTAGGCATGCGTGCCTAGGTCACTCTGTGGCCGTGAAGGTGCATGTGTCGGGTGAGGGTGTCGATGTTGGACCCTAGTTCCATCTCTCTTCTGTGTTTTGATGTTAACAAAACCGTTTTAAATTCTAATATGTTTATGAAGTAATTACAGGTCAAAAGAATCTATGGATGCAAGCAAAAAGATTGCACATGAAGGAAGAAGTTTTGAAGACTTTAGTTTTTATTGTATCTTAGAATTTTTGTATGTCTCTAAACAAGTAAAACATAATCTAGGTGTTAAAATCAAAGTAGAGATAACTAGGATTCATAATATCGTTCATTTACTCGGTTCTTAACTTAAAATCGACTCTTTCAAAACAAAGTTGCCTAGAGTAGATTACATTTCTTTAATTGATTTACACTAATGATCTTTGGTACTTGCTTGGCACAGGTTTGGACCTAAGTTCCAAACTGTGAACATCAAGTACCGGTATTCATCATGAGTACCGGTACCAAGTGGTCACAGTTTGTGAACTAGGTTTTTGCCTGGATCTTACAAGTACCGGTACTCATCATGAGTACCGGTACATGTAGGACACGGGACCCAAGACTGTGTGTCAGAAGTACCAGTACTCACAATGAGTACCGGTACCAAGTGATTTGGTTGTATTGACTGTATGCAGTCAGTATCGATACCAAGAGTTCAGTACCGGTACCAACTAACCGTTGTGACTAATCTGAATGGCTAGTTTGCAATTAATCATATTTCTAATGTTCCTCAAATACCCCTAACGGCTAGCATTTGTGGGAGAGGTGATTAGTGGTCTATATAAGCACTCTTTGAGTGTTGGTTTTTACACATCTCTTAAAAAATTCATACTCTTGCCTACACCTTCAATTCTCAATTTTCAAGTTGAAAAAGAGCTTAGTTTGTTGCATACTTTTCAAGGCCTCTCACCATTTGCAACAAATCATCAAAGGCGATCGTATTTTTCTGTATTCAATCGTTTGTTTTATGCCTTAGTTTTCTTGTTAAATTTGGTTATACTTGTTATAAGATATATTTTTGTTGGAGACTTAAGAAGTAGTTGTAAGCTTCTACTTACATTTTCATATCTATTTTCATATCTTGTACTTGGGTTGAGGTAACCCGTTAATTACCTCTGATATTAGTAAATTGATTCTCTCTGAGTTGAGGGAATTTGATTAAAAATCCTAAGTCAGGAGACTTAGGTAGTGGAGTACCCAGGTGAGGGGAACCACTATATATCTTGTGCCTTTGTTTTTGTGGATTGTTTTGTCTTGCAATTTTTTATTTCCCACACTATTCATCCCCCCTTCTAGTATGCATGTGATTAACAGATCCTACAGGTGGTATCAGAGCGGGTTGCGAAAAGAAGTGGCAATTCTCTTTTGCAATGGCATCTCCAGTAAAGCGCACCGAAGGACAGTCATCCACACGTCCTCTCTACTTTGATGGGACGGACTATGGATACTGGAAGAGGAGGATGCAAATCTTCCTCAAGGCCATGGATGAGGACTCATGGATGTTTATCCAAGAGAAGTACATGGATCCGGAGCCACAAGAAGTGGCATGGATGGAAGAACAAAAGAAAAGGATCGCGGGAAATACGAAAGCGATGAACGCACTCTATTGTGCGTTATCAAGGGAAGAATTTAACCGTATCTCCGCTTGCGAGTCCACATACTAGATTTGGAACACATTGCAAGTCATCTATGAACGTATGAGTAAAGTTAAAGAAACACATATTTCTATTCTAACAGAAAGCTATGAGTGTTTCTGGATGCAGAAAGGTGAAACAATCAAAGGGATGTACACAAGATTTGGAGAGATCGTGAATCCAATGAAGAATCTTTCAGTCAAGCTAAAGGAAGAGCAGCTTGTAAGGAAAATCTTAAGATCCCTTACAAGCGATTGGTCTCCAAAGACCATAGCCATTCAAGAGGCAAAAGATCTTTCTACTCTCAGTAGATGAGTTAATTGGAAGCCTCATGGCATATGAAGTCCAGTTGGAAAATATGAAGAAGAATGAAGAAAAATCCATAAGCAAGAAAAAGGAGCTTGCTTTCAAAGCTTTAAAGGAGGTATCGGACTTTGATGACTCCAATTCCGATGAAGAAGAGGAGCTTGCTCTTCTAGCGAGAAGATTCAGAAGATTCATCTGAAAACAAGGTAAGAAAGTGAATAAATTTTCAAATGACATTATTTGTTTTGAGTGCAAGAAGAAGGGGCACGTACAAAAAGATTGTCCAATGATCAAGAAGAAGAAGGAAGAAAAGAAGGATAAAGAACTCGATTGAAAGAAAAAGAAGATTTTAAGAAAGGCATACAAGGCAACTTGGGATGATAGTGATTCCGACACGGAATCGTCTTCTGAAGAATCTGAAGAAACAGAAGTTGCATATCTTTATTTAATGGCAAACAACAAGAACTCAGAAAATGAGGTAGATTATGAAGTCACCTTTAATGAATTAATACAAGCATATGAAGATTTATATAATAATGCTAGGATGATTGAAAAGGAAAATAAGGTTTTGCATGATAATTATAGAACTCTAGAAATAGAGAAATCTTGTTTAGAAATAGAATTAAATATGTCCAAAGAAACTAACAATCAATTACATATAAAAATAGTAGAATTAGAAAATACTTATGAACACTTTGAGGATACCTTGAATAATTTAAAAATAACAATTAGGCTGAATATGAAATTTTGTAATAATTTAAAAGCTATGTTCAATAATAAGAAGAACATACAAAATAAATCACATGCACCTAGACATGCATGGATTTATCAAAAGGTCAAGAATCCTAAGAATTATAGATCTAACACTAAAATGATCTATAAACCTAAGAATTTGAAAGATATTAACCATCAAGGACCAAAAAGAAAATGGGTACCTAAAATAGATTTAATAAATTATCTTGCAGGTCAAAAAGGACAAATGGATCCTAGATAGTGGTTGTTCCAAGCACATGATGGGACACTCCGACCTCTTTATCAAATGGACCAAAATCGAAGATGGAGGACACGTTAAGTTGGGCGACAACAAATGTTGTCGCATTATTGGTGAAGGTACAGTAGGAAACTCTTCTAAGCAGGTATGTAATGTTCTTTTAGTAGAAAACTTAAAACATAACCTACTTAGTGTTAGTGAAATATGTGATAATGGATGTGATTTTTTGTTCACTAAAGTTGGATTTAAAATATTAAAAGAAGGAACAAATACAATTTTAATTGAAGACTTTAGATATGAAAATATCTATGCTCTTCATTTTTCAAAAGAGAAGTATGTAAAATGTCTGCTTGCCTCCCATATTGAAATAGATCTTTGGCACCGTAGATTAGGTCACATTAATCACAAAAATCTTAATAGGTTAGCCAAAAATGAGTTAGTAAGTGACCTACCTAAACTAACTTATAAGAAGGATGTTTTGTGCAAGTCGTGTGAACTCGGAAAAATGCACAAAGCCTCTTTCAAATCTAAAGACTTAGTTTCAACAACACGACCTTTAGAGTTGTTACACCTTGATCTATTTGGACCAACATGATTTGAGAGTCTAAATGGATCAAAATTTTTCCTAGTTATCATTGATGACTTCTCTAGGTTCACTTGGGTCATCTTCTTGAAACATAAGGATGACTCATTTGATTCCTTCCTAAGTCTTACTCAAAGACTTCAAAAGGAAAAATCATCCTCTATTATTAGACTTAGGACTGATCATGGGGGTGAATTTGAAAATGAAAAATTTTCAAGTTTTTCTGTCAATTCTGGCATAACCCATGTATTTTCATTTCCTCGGGCTCCATCTCAAAATGGTGTTGTAGAACGTAAGAATCGCACTCTACAAGAATGCGCCCGAACTTTGCTCTTGGAGTCTAGGCTTCAAAAATATTTCTGGGCAGAAGTCATTAATATGGTATGTTATGTTCTAAATAGAATACCTTTAAGGCCTATTATTAAGAAAACTCCATATGAATTTTATTATGAGAAGTCTCCTAGGATATCATATTTTAGGGTGTTTGGAAGTGGATGTTATTTATTAAACACCTGTGACTGGCTTGATAAGTTTGATGCTAAAGGTGATGAAGGCATTTTTATTGGCTATTCAACAAGAAGCAAGGCTTATCGAGTCTTTAATAAAAGGACTTTTGTCATTGAAGAATCCCTACATGTTTCATTTGATGAAACAAATTTAGGTGAACCGAAATCAAATCATTTAGATTCTGATGATGAAGATACTCCCTTCATTGATGTATCAAAAATAAAAGATTCACGAAATGTACATGATCTTCCAAAAGAATGGGTACACCATAAGGATCACCCTCAAGAACAGATTATTGGTGATATTGAATAAGGTGTAAAAACCCGATCTCATTTTAGAGCTGATTTTGTCCTTAATGCTTTTGTTTCACAACTTGAACCCAAAAAAGTTGATGAGGCATTAAAGGATGAATCATGGGTTGTAGCTATGCAAGAGGAGCTACTCCAATTTACTAGGAAGAATGTATGGAACTTGGTACTCGCTCCTGACGGTAATTCCATCATTAGAACCAAGTGGGTGCTCCGAAATAAATTGGATGAATCTGGTTCAGTGATCAGGAATAAAGCCAGACTTCTAGCTCAAGGCTATAACCAATAGGAGGGTATTGACTTTGATGAGACATATGCTCCTATTGCTCGCTTGGAGTCCATACGAATGCTACTTGCCTTTGCAAGTGCAAAGGACTTCAAGTTATATCAAATGGATGTCAAGAGCACTTTTCTTAATGGTTATATTAAGGAAGAAGTTTATGTTCATCAGCCTCCCGGGTTTGAGGACCTAGCCCACTCAAAGCATGTATACAAGCTCAATAAGGCGTTATATGGACTTAAACAAGCTCCTAGGGCCTAGTATGATAGGCTTAGGACCTTTCTTCTTCAGCACGATTTTAGAATTGGAGTTATTGATTCAACTCTTTTTGTAAAAGAAGGTAATGACATCTTATTGGTTCAAATATATGTCGACGATATTATATTTGGATCAAATAAGGAGTCCTTGTGTCAACATTTCTGTGAGACTATGAAGACAGAGTTTGAAATGAGTATGATGGGTGAACTCAGATTCTTTTTAGGACTCCAAATTCCACAATTAGATAGGAATTTATATTAGTCAAACAAAATATGTTCTTGTAATTCTCAAGAAATTTGACTTTGAAAATGTAAATGGCAAAGAGCGTCTAATTACTCTATCTACTTCTCTTGGTAAAGATTTATTCGGCAAGAGGGTAGATGAAAAGAAATACCGAGGAATGATAGGTTCACTACTCTATCTCATAGCTTCTAGACCTGATATTATTTTTGCTACATATTTATGTGTGAGATTTCAGTCTGAACACAAGGAATCTCATTTTAATGCAGTAAAAAGAATATTTAGATACCTAAACAACACAAAAGACCTTGGTCTTTTCTTTCCTAAAGCACAATCCTTAGATCTATTATCCTATAGTGATGTAGACTATGCAGGGAGTCGGACAGACCGAAAGGGCACTAGCGGTACATGTCATTTTATTGGAGAATCTCTAGTCTCATGGTTCTCTAAGAAGCAAACTTGTGTTTCACTTTTTACGACTGAAGCAGAGTATATTGCAGCTTCACTTGCTTGCTCTCAGGTCATTTGGATGAGACAAACTTTGTCTGACTTTGGATTAATTTTTGCACAATCCAAGATATTATGTGATAATACAAGTGCAATAAATCTATCCAAAAATCCGGTAGATCATTCACGTACCAAACATATAGACATTAGACAGCATTTCCACAGAGATAATGTTCTTCAAGGCTCTATTCAATTAGAATTCATTGACACTCAAAACCAATTGGCAGACATCTTTACAAAATCTCTTGCAGCAGAGAGATTCTGCTTTATAAGGAGAAAATTAGGACTTCGTACAATAAAAGAGATTCTAATCTAACAATTTGTTTGATATGAACTTTGTTTGTATTTATGAAAATTCATGAGGGCTTTCTTGCAAATTACCCATGCTTACTAAAAGAGGGGTAAAATGTAATATTTCCATATATCTGGAAATACCAGGGTGTTGTTTGCAATTTGGTTGCTTAACTTAGGTTGTTGACTACATTATTTCTTCAACACCTAAGTTGTCAATTTTTCTTCTTTCAATCACTTAAGTGGTTATGTGACAAGTACATGACCCATCTCATATAAAAGAGGTCAAGTGCAAACACTTGCCTCATTTCTTCACAACCAAAACCCTAGTTCCACCACAAGTCTCTCCAAGCCCTTGCCAAGAAGAAGAAGAATCATCTCCAATCTTTATACCCTAGGTACATTCTTCTCTTCTGATCAAATCATGTTTCCTTGAGTCATTCTACATCATTTTTTTTTTCTCGACGTCAATTCTGCTGCTGCAATATGTTTTCATCGGGTACTAGATGGTACCGGTACCCATCATCGGTACTGGTACTCGCTGGGTACGACAGTGCTTGCTTTAGAGAGCAGGTACCGGTACTGAGGATTTGTACCGGTACTAGCTCGTATTTCTGGTTGGGACAGAAATAAACTAGTACCGGTACCGATCACCAGTACCGGTACATGTAGGCTTAATGTGTTGTTACCTGAACACATGATAAGAAATTATCTTTATCTCTAATTGTATTTCTTATTCCTTGTTGTTGTATGTTTTCAGATGGCACCAAAATCTAAAAGTAAGGGATAAGCACCTCAAGATGCATTCCACAAGTATTGCATCAATGAGGATGCTTAATCAAAATTTGATTGGTACAAAGGCTTAAAACTCCATCACTGTAGGCCTATTAAGTGGAAAGATTTTTCTCTACAAATCTATGAGTTTACTACCTGTCTTTCCAAACAGCATCTTATGCATTTCTTTGATGAGTCATTTTTTGCTGATGTTCCTGGAGTTTACCCTGATGTTAATTGTCTATTTTTTGTTAATCTCCAAGAACAAGAAAATCGAGGCCATCTAGCCTTAACATCCAAAGTTTTTGGTCAAAAAATCACCATTACTCCTAAATTTTTATCAAACATCACCCAATGCCCAAATGAAGGTCATCCTTTTAACACACTTAAGGAGCAATTTCCTACTCACAAAATTCATGAAACTCTATTGCTTCTTAATTGCCAGGGCAAAGCATTGGTTGCCCCCAACATGACTCTTTTTGCTCGTGTTCTTTTCCGTATCTTAGCATGGAATTTAAGGGCTAAAAATTCAGGTTTTCATAAAATTCCCGTTTACATTTTACCCTTAATTTATGCTATCATTACAGGATTTCTGGTCAACTGGAACACGATTTTCATTCACTTTCTTAGACCTCATTACCGTGCATCGGCTTTACCCTTGGATATCTTGGTATCCCATATATTTCATAAAAATAAAATTGACCTTTCTAATTTCACTCCTTTTAAAAAAGTGGTCTATTTCAAATGGACTACTCTCCGGAAAATGGGAGTGAAAGCCACTAGAGAGGAATCTACTAGTGATGATGAAGAAGATGAAGTTGATCCAAATGCTCAATCTTCTTCTCATCCACCTCTTGAATCATCTTCGACTTTTGTCCCCATTACCTATCCCTTTTCGGAAGTCGAAACTCCTTGGAGGAACCTATCTCATGAGTCTGGCACCGATCTCTACATGATCAACACTTTTAATTATATTGGTCAAAATTTAACCAATCTGAATTTTACCTTCCATCACATGGAACACAAATTTCATGATCTTTCTATGTCTCTTGAGTCTTCATGTGTTGCATCTTCCACTCAACAAACCAAACAAAGGAAGCGGACTCAACCAAAAGCACCTCTGGAATACAGTGAAAGAAGATAGAAGCACTTTCAAGATCCATCTTTTGTAGCAGAAAAAGAACCTATTATCCATGAAGATGAGGAAGAAGAAGACACGAAAGATGAAGAAAATGTTTCATGTGAGGAAGACAATGATGATGACGACGATGGCAACGACGATGATGATAATGATGACAACAACGATGATGATGACAATGACAATGACGATGACAACGATGAGGATGAACAACCACTTATTAGAAAACGTTGTAGAAATTAGTTTAGTTTTTAAGTATGTAAGCTTGTTGTTGCTTGTATGACTCTTAAGATTGTTAAACTTCTATGGCTCTTAATATTTCTTTTGTGTCATGAACTTTATCATGTTATGAAAGTTGATGCTTTGTTTGATAATACGAGCTTGTTTGATAATGTCATGTTTTATGGTATTTGCTCATTTCTTTGCTTGCTTGACAAAAAGGGGGAGAAATGAAATGAATGAATGGATACTTCATATCTAAAATAAGGGGAGCTTAGTTTGAGGGGGAGGTTTTCCACTCTTTTGTGGAGTTTTTTATTCTTCTCTTATTAAGTCTCTGTTTATCATTAATATGAGTATCTTATTTGTTTTGTCAACATCAAAAAGGGGGAGATTGTTGGACCCTAGTTCCATCTCTCTTCTGTGTTTTGATGTTAACACAACCGCTTTAAATTCTAATATGTTTATGAAGTAATTACAAGTGAAAAGAATCTGTGGATGCAAGCAAAAGGATTGCACATGAAGGAAGAAGTTTTGAAGACTTTAGTTTTTATTGTATCTTAGAATTTTTGTATGTCTCCAAACAAGTAAAATATAATCTAAGTGTTAAAATCAAAGTAAAGATAACTGGGATTCAGAATATCGTTCATTTACTCGGTTCTTAATTGAAAATCAACTCTTTCAAAACAAAGTTGCCTAGAGTAGATTGTATTTCTCTAATTGATTTACACTAATGATCTTTGGTACTTGCTTGGCACAGGTTTGGACCTAATTTCCAAACTGTGAACATCAAGTACCAGTACTCATCATGAGTACCGATATTAAGTGGTCATAGTTTGTGAACTGGGTTTTTGCCTGGACCTTACAAGTACCGATACTCATCATGAGTACCAGTACATGTAGGGCACAGGACCCAAGACTGTGCGTCATATGTACCGGTACTCATAATAAGTATCGGTACCAAGTGATTTGGTTGTATTGACTATATGCAGTCAGTACCGGTACCAAGAGTTCAGTACTGGTACCAACTAACTGTTGTGACGAGTCTGAATGGCCAGTTTGCAATTAATCATATTTCTAATGTTCCTAAAATATCCCTAACGGCTAGAATTAGTGGTCTATATAAGCACTCTTTGAGTGTTGGTTTTTACACATCTCTTAAAAAATTCATACTCTTGCCTACACCTTCAATTCTCAATTTTCAAGCTGAAAAAGAGCTTAGTTTGTTGCATACTTTTCAAGGCCTCTCACCATTTGCAACAAATCATCAAAGGTGATCGTATTTTTCTGTATTCAATCGTTTGTTTTATGCCTTAGTTTTCTTGTTAAATTTGGTTATACTTGTTATAAGATATATTCTTGTTGAAGACTTTGGAATTAGTTGTAAGCTTCTACTTACATTTTGCTTACACCTGTATCTTTATCTCTTTTCATATCTTGTACTTGGGTTGAGGTAACCCATTAATTACCTCTGATATTAGTAAATTAATTCCCTCTGAGTTGAGGGAATCGGGTTAAAAATCCTAAGTCAGGAGACTTAGGTAGTGGAGTACCCAGGTGAGGGGAACCACTATATATCTTGTGCCTTTGTTTTTGTGAATTGTTTTGTCTTGCAATTTTTATTTCCCACACTATTCATCTCCCCTTCTAGTGTGCTTTTGATTTACAGATCCTACAGTAGGGCGTGTGTGGCAGTTGGTGAAGGGGCGGAGGATGATCAGTGAGTGATTGTGAAGGTGATGAGGTAGGTGGCGAGGTGTGTGGAGTGGGGGAGTGATGGATTCTCCTTGCCGGTGGTCTGCTGGAGATGAGGGAGACGGAGGTGGACAGTGGTTATCGAGGGGTGTTTTATGAAATTGAATGAGGAAAAATGAAGAGTAGAGGAAGAGGAACTTATCTGCATGTAGTTGGATGAAGGTGAGGTAGAGGGGACGAGCGGCGCGTATGTGCCATCATCAGGGAAGAAGACCCTGAGGTGAGGATGACGGCGACGAGGAACGGGTCGGAGAGGCACTCGCTGGTACGGCACAACGCGGAAGAGCAAGGCGGAGATAACTCTGCCACTGGTATTGTGGTAGAGCGACAAGAGGAGGGAGGAGGGATCGCCGGAGCTTGCGGGAAGTTGGCCGAAGATGAGGAAGGAAGAAATTTGGGAGAATTCTCAGGCTAATTCAAGCTTAAGATGGCCAAGAGGATCTGGGGCATCTTTTATAGACACCGGCGGAGGGCCATGTGCTTGGAAGGAAAGCTTCCAAGCATGGTAACCTCGCCAGAGTAGGAAATCCGTGAGATAGCCATTTCTCTTGAGCGTTCGCATGAGAGATTGGGTGCGAATCGAATCTTGGGATCATGTTCAGAAGGTAGGGAATTTATCAAAGAATCTCCCTTCCAAATCTGGGAGATCTCTGAGGATTCGGTAAGAAATCCTCCTAAAATCCTCGCCGGAGTAGGATTCCTCTGCTGTAATGGCAGAGGGACCTAAATGCAAAGAGTGGCGAGGAAGATAGGGGGTCTGTGCAAGGGTCTTCAAAAGTTAGGGGTCAGAATGTAATTGGGTGGACTATTTTGCAAAGTTGGTCAGGATGACCTTCCCTTAGGCCCAAATTTTGGTATAAACTTAATTTTGACCTAAGGAATCCAATGGGAAGTTGGATTTTAGGTTTGAGCACGTTTGACTGGATATTTTGCATCAAAACCCAAAATTAGATCAAATAATGAGTTAGGACCCCTATCTAGGTCAAAATAGGGTTCAAAGGCCAAATTGAAGGTTCTAAATCCTAGGGGATATTTTTCCATGAATTTTAGGGGATTGAGTTGATTTTTATCCTGACCAGAACCTTGTGAAATTAAGTGGGTTTGTTTTAGGGTTACAGAATGCCATTTAATTCTTAAATCTCAGAATAATCCTTTTCTGACTGAACCATCCTACTTTTTCTCTTATTAAGTCCAATTGACCTATGTTGAGCCCCTGAGAAATCCCATTGATGTACTACAATGGTAAAATTAGAGTTTTACCCTTTATTTCTTATTTTCTTCCCAGAACAGTAATCCTTTGAATTAGGCCCTTGTCTAGGTTATGTAGGAGCTTTTATTCTCTTTTTTAGGTCAAAAAGAGCTAGTTAGGGTTCATGATGAGGTTCTCATCATACCCCCATGCCTAGCTTTTACTAGTCCCTTAGCAAAATTTCAAGGTTTGAACATCTGTTCTAGACCATAAGTTTCTTTTACCAGTTGTGATAAGTGCTTTTTCTTTTTCTTTTGTGATTAGGTCAGAATGACGACAATAGGCCTAGAGGTACTCAAGTACCAACCAAAATCCGAACCTAACCAGCTTTAGCCTCAGTCCTCCGCAAAGGTTTTTAAGGCCTGCAGAAACTATCCTAGGGTTCATTGGACTCTGCGGTTAAAGCACCCGTGCTTGAGACATTTTTAGCCTTGGTTCAATTTGCAATGCGTTTTTGTAAGAGAGAGAGACAGAAGATTTATTTGTTTGGATAGTTTTCTCTCTTTTCTTTTTATTTCTAGCTTCGGATTGGATTCTCAACACGGTCTGTATGGGATTCCTCGTCCCATCATCAATCCTCAAAGGTCCCTGGCAATCGATGCTTTGTGATAGCACCACCCATGGAAACCCCTAGAACCCTAGCTTTCGCGATTTCGAGATAATCCCGCCCATGGCGTTCCATGGCCGAATCCAGACCGTGGCAATCGACATTTCGTGATAATGCCACCCATAGTATTTGAGCTAGCAAAGTGCTTACATGCCCCCGGTAGGATATGTAAATATCCTAAGAGACAATCACCGATGAGATGATATGCTGTTACGCATTTTCGAGGGGAATTTCTCACCTCTCTGCACCGGAAACTCGTCCAAATCAACTTGTGTTGATCGTCCACTTTTAATTTAGGCAACTTTTTCAGAACATTGAAATGCTTTTGCGTGATTTTGATGGCTATGTGCACTGAACCAGATTGTGTGTGGATTGGGGTACTTAGGTTACCGAGTCCCCCAAACCGAAGGTCAGTTAATGAGGTCGAATACTTCCTAAGCCTTAGACCTAATACTTAAGCTTTGCATTTTCCCTAATCTCTTGAGGAATATCCAGATCTTAGCGGATACTTGAATTTTTAAGTCTAAGAGTCTAGCCCAAAAGGCTTAAAGTCAGCGTTTCTACTAATCTCTTTTTGTGTCTCCTTATCACTTTTTTTTCATTTTTTCTTTTTTTTCGTGATGTGGTCTAGAACTTTAGTTAATCCCTTAATTTTTTACTAATGACTATCTCTTTTTTCTTTCTTTTTCTTTTTGTGCTCCTTTTTGGCATTTTGCTTTTTTCCTCCTTATGTTTTGTATAGCCCAAAAATTTTCTCTGCCCCCTCAGTTTTTTTTGTTCTTTTTTCAAGATTTTTCAAATTTTTTGTGTTTTTTGTGATATGTGATTTTTTTGTTGAAACCTTTTCTTGATATGAGTTTTCATAACATTTTGCACTTTCATACCCCTCTATGCCTACGATTTGCAATGTCCCCATTGTAAATTAGGTGGGTTTGAATTCAGCTTAGTTCATTCATTAGGACAAGTGTTGGGTGGGCGAATGTGTCGAGGTGACTGTTGTGAACGATTTCTAGACTCGGGTATGGGTACCTGAGGTGGAGTCTGTTGTTCTAATGGATGAACCCTAAAGTGCAATATGAATTCAGCATAGAAATGTCAGGAAAGGTTTCGAGTTTTTCAAAGAATGATGGGTTGCCTCTCATTAAGCACTAAGTTTTATGCCATCGGCTGGGCGCAATGAACTCAGGGAGAATGGAGGATAATGGATGACTTAGCCAAGTTTGTATTGGTCATGTTAATGAACGGTTTGAGTCTCTGACCATTCATGACGAAGGGTTCGAAATTGTGGCTGAGTGGACTGATCTCAACGGCTCCATTTCCAAAGATTTGTCGGACTAGGTAGGGTCCGATCCACTTAGATTGTAGTTTTCCTGGGAATAATTTTAGTCGAGCATCGAAGAGTAGAACCTTTTGATCAGGATGAAAGATTTTTCTAGAAATGTGCTTGTCGTGAAAGGCTTTAACCCACTCTTTGTAAGTTTGTGAGTTCTCATACGCATCGTGGCGTAATTCATCGATCTCGCTCATTTGAAGCTTTCTATGGGTTCCAGCCTTAGAAAGATCTATATTGCAATTTCGTACTGCCCAATAGGCTTTATGCTCCAATTCGACAGGGAGGTGACACGCCTTCCCGTACGCTAGTCTGAAGGGAGACATACCTAATTGGGTCTTGTGGGCGGTCCTATAAGCCCACAAGGCTTCCGGAAGTCGGGATGACCAATCCTTCTTGTCAGGTTGAACAGTAACCTGGAGGATTTTCTTAATCTCCCGATTTGATAGCTCAGCTAGGCCATTAGTTTGGGGGTGGTAAGGAGTAGAGATTTGGTGCGACACCCCGTATTTGGTCATCAGTGACCTGAACTGAGCGTTTGTGAAATGGGTCCCTCCATCGGAAATTATTGCATGCAGAATCCCGAACCTTGAGAAGATGTTTTGATTAATGAATTTGATAACAACTTTGTGATCATTGGTTTGGGTCAGAATGGCTTCGATCCACTTGGACACGTAGTCAATAGCGAGTAAGATGTATTCGAAGCTGTCTGAAATAGGGAAGGGTCCCATAAAATCAATCCCCCAAATGTCAAAAATCTTGCATACCAGAATCGGCTGTAAAGGCATCATGTCTCGATGGCTCATGTTGCCCAAGGTCTGGCAACGGGTACATGCCTTGCAGTGATTGTATGCATCCTTGAAAATTGTTGGCCAGTAAAAGCTACACTGGAGGACTTTTGATGCGGTTTTGTGTCCTGAAAAATGTCCACTTCATGCCTAGTCATGGTAGAAAGAGAGTATGTCTTTGATTTCTACTTCCGCGATACATCGTCAAATAATTTGATCAGCACCAATGCGGAATAGATACGGGTCTTCCCAAAGGTAATACTTGGCATTGGAACGCAATTTGTCCTTCTTGGCCTTCGGCCAATCGGACGGGATCTGATGTGATGCCAAGTAGTTTACTATGTTAGCAAATCATGGAAGCCCTATATCGATAGTCAGAAGGTGCTCATCAGGAAAGTGTTCCGTGATGGGTCTGGAAGGGTCAATGATCTCAGAAGGAAGGCAGGACAAGTGATCAGCTACCATGCTCTGTTTTCCCGCTTTGTCACGAATCTCAAGGTCAAATTCTTGCAACAGCAAGATCCATCAGATTAATCGAGGTTTTGCGTCCTTTGCAAGGAGATGCCCCACAGCTGTGTGATCCGAGTAGATGATGACATGGGAACCCAGGAGGTATGATCTGAATTTTTCTAGGGCAAATACTACGGCTAGCAGCTCTTTCTCAGTAATCGTGTAGTTACGCTGAGCCTTGTCAAGTGTTTTGCTAGCATAGTAAATGACCACGGGTTTCCCGTCAATTTTCTACCCCAAAATCGCTCCTACAGCGAAGTCAGATGCATCGCACATGATCTCAAAGGGTTGAGACCAATCAGGGGACTGTATGATCGGAGCTTAGATAACTCAGTTATGAAGGATCTCAAATGCTTGAGTGCATTCCTTGGAGATTTTGAAAGGCACATCCTTGGAGAGAAGAGTAGTTAGGGGGCATGCGATTTTTGAAAAATCAGGGATAAATCGACGATAAAAATCAACATGCCCCAATAAAGATCAGATGTCCTTGATCGAGCTAGGCAAAGGAAGTTTGGAAATCAAGTTAACCTTGGCTCGATCGACTTGGATGCCTTTCTCTGAAATTAAATGTCCCAGGATGATTCCCTCAGGTACCATGAAATGGATCTTTTCCCAGGAAGGAACCAGATTCACGTTAATGCACCGCTTGAGTATTTGGACCAAGTGCTGGAGGCAATCGTCAAATGATGCTCCAAATACTGAAAAGTCATCCATGAAGACTTCCAGATAGTCACCCACCATATCTGAGAATAAGGCAAGCATGCACCGCTGAAAAGTCGCGGGTGCATTGCAGAGACCGAATGGCATCCTTCAGAACGTGTACGTCTCGAAGGGGCAGGTGAATGTGGTCTTTTCTTGGTCCTCTAGACGGATTACCACTTGGTTATAACTGGAGTACCCGTTAAGAAAGTAGAAGAACCTATTTCCCGCTAGTTTCTCGAGGATTTGATCAATAAATGGTGGTGGGAAATGATCCTTCTTTGTGGAGGAATTGAGTCTTTTGAAATCATTGCAGACTCTCCACGAGTTAGCTATTCGGGTCGGTATGACTTCTCCGGTTCAGTCGTGATGATGGTAAGTCCGACCTTCTTAGGCACAACCTAGATTGGACTCACCCAACGATTGTCAGAGATTGGGTAGATGATCCCTGCATCTAACCACTTAATTATCTCCTTTTTCACGAACTCCTACAGATTAGGGTTTAAACATCTCTGCATCTCTCGCGAAGGTCGTGCGCCCTCTTTAGTGTAGATTTGATGTGTGCAATAAGAGGGGCCTATGCCAGTCAAGTCATCGAAAGTCTATCCAATGGCTCTACGGTGTTGCTGGAGAACAGTAATCAGACGGGATTCCTGGTCAAGTGTGATTCGGGAGTTGATAATCACAGGAAACGTCTGATTGGAACCCAAAAAGACATACTTCAGATGATCAAGAAGGGGCTTGAGTTCCAGGATGGGATTATCAGCAGCAACAGGTAGTTCAGGGTCTGTATCAGGGACAAGGGTAGGAGTCATGGTGTGTTTAGATCAGGTTCAGACTCCTCTATTTGTGGGTTTTGATCTTGTGGTGGTTGATTGGGGATAATCAGGTTGTCCTCAACATGCGATTCATGAACCACTGCTTTGATATCACATATTTGCTCTATAACCCTGCAATTAATCCCTTGTTGGACCTTAAAGATGTCAATATTTAGAGTTTGGTTCCCAAATTTTAATTCTATTTGGCCCTCCTCACAGTTTATGTTGGCCTTAGCAGTGGCCAGAAAAGGTCTCCCTAGTATAATCAGTGTATCCCTTGGGTTCTTAGGTGCATCCATATCTAGAACTCTGAAATCCACTGGGAAGTAGAAATCCTGTACCCTAACAATGACATCCTCGAGTATTCCTTTAGATGACTTTATGGATCGATCAACTAACTGCAATGTCACCTCTGTTGGTTTAAGCTCGGATTCTTCAAGGTGGTTAAGGGGGGATGTAGGTATTAGGTTTATGGAGGCACCTAGGTCTAACAAGGTTCTATCGAATTGGGTTTCACCAATTTTACACGAAATCAGGGGAGTACCTGGGTCTTTAGCCTTAGGTGGGAGTTTACTCAAGATCACAGAGTTGGCTTGCTCTGACAGTACGATCGGACTCCCACTTTTGGTTCACGGCTTACACTTGGGTGTACACACATCTTTCAGAATTCGTGCGTAAGCCGGTACGTGGTGGATTGCATCCATCAAGGGGATGTTTATCTGGGCTTGTTGAAAGAGCTTGACTAGATCCTCCTCAGGAGCCACATGTTTGGATATCCACTTTCCCTTGGTCAAGGCCTCGGGAAATGGAACCCTAGTTGGTTCCTCTAGAATAGGTCCAGGTTCTTGATTTGGGATAGGGGTATCCTGGATAACTATCCTAGGGCTTGGGTTACTACCAAACTTGGAGTGATTTGGATAATGTGGGTCTTGGGTTGCTTTACCACTACGAGTTACGGAGTTTAATTCTGCCTGGTTTTGGTTTGGGTTTGGTAAGATGGGTGGCTGCTGCTGAAGTCTCGCATAAGATGTCAAAGCTTCCATCCCGTTGGGTGATGGAACAGAAGGGGCTTGATAAATCATATGTGTGTGGCCTGGACTTGGGTTCATAACGTGCCTCTGGGTCGACACGTTATTTGGGTTTGGCAGAGGTTGCGAAGGAAGGGTGCCAGGTTGGTGGGAATTCGCCATCTGGGCAAGTTGATTGCGAACCTCTGTGATCTCGTCCTTGTGTAGTTTCTTCATTGCCGCATTCGTCTTCTGAATGTCAGCAAGTGCTTAAAGGATAAGAGTCATTTGATCCTGGTTTGGCCTAGATTGATAGTTGGGATTGGGTCGAGGCTGAGACAGCTGATATGGACGAGGAGCTTGTGGACGGGGTTGATAAGGTGGTATTTGAGACAAAGAATTTCCTGTCCACTGGAAGTTGGGATGATTTTGCCATCCAGGGTTGTAGGTATTGGAGAATGGATCATTTTGGATGGCGTTGAGGTCCTCGCAGGTCTGAGGGCCTCAGGAAAGTCAGAATATAAGGGTTCAGAGTTCCCCTAACTAGAATAGAGTGGATCAGAGGTCCCTCCGGTCCGAGAGTCAGATGGGGGTGGATACGGGTCCATCCCCTGAGAAGATTGGTGATAGATGTTCTGCATAGTTTCCCTCACAAGCGGTGGCCATGCAAAAGAGTTCTGCGTAGAGGTGGCTCGCTGTAGATGCTGAGTCAGCTCGTCCACCTTCTTCTCTATGATAGAGACCTTGTCCAACCGACTGGCCATCAGTTCCAAGTCAACGGATGTGGACAGGTCCTGCGTCTCATGTGCTCCCCTACGATTCGTCGATGTGTGGGCATTTGTCGAGTCGAATAAGCACATGGAGTCATTATTGATGGGGTTCTCGAACATATTTTCGAGAATCTCTCACACCGTATCCTCATGTTGACCCATGATGTTTCCTCTGTAGGTTGCATTGATGAATAATCGAATGCCTTCATGGAGTCCCTGGTAAAAAGACTGGCTTATTCCCATTTTGAAACTCCATTATGGGGGCACTTTCGCATGAGATCCAAGAATCGATCCCGTGCCTCATGAAGAGGTTCTCCCGATTGTTGAGTGAAATGAGTGATCTGGTGGAGCAAGGCATTTGTCTGGCCAACGGGGAAGAACTTCTTCAAAAATTCGAACTGAAGTTCATCCCATGTGTTGATCGGATGAGTCTGAGTTTGATATCAATGAGCAGCCTTGTCCATGAGGGAGAAAGAAAACATCTTCATGAGTAGAATATCCCGATTTTGTGCATTTGACCCAAAGGTTTGGCCAGATGTTTGAGCTGCTTAATGTGCTGGAATGGATCCTCAGAGTTAAGCCCATGGAATTTTGGTATGGCATAAATCATATTGGGCTTGAGTTCAGAATCAATACTTGCAGTCGGGATTCGGACTAGAGGCTCGATTACCACCGCAGCAGGATTATAGTGATCTCGTATCATAGGACACTGTGGCGGGTTTACAAAGTTTTAGAAGAGATCATTTAGGCACTGAAGTTAGTGCTCAAGGTTGTTCTCTTCTTCAATGGGTTGTGCCATGATGGAAGAAGAAGGATAACTTGGTTCTGAATCAGAGGAAAGATCTATGTGGTGGGGTTGCTGCACAAACAAAGGCGTCGAGCTTGGCCTCGGCGGGAGTGAATTTCTAAAGGAGGTCTTAAGGATGGTCTTAAGGACCTTCTACCAAGCATGCACCGAAGGATTTGATTAGATCAGAATGTGCTGGACCCAATCGAGACACCCAAAAAATGTTGGGTGACTATAGAGGTTCAGGGCGGATGATACCCCTTAGTCAGAAAGGTCATCCACTTGAGAAATACCTAGGCAGCTAGAAAGACCCCTTCACGGTAGAGCGTCCCCACGAGTTACTGGGTTTCCCCCACTCGACCTCTCTTGTTACTGAGATTCCAGGTAGACCAGAATGGGGACCTTGACCTCTTAAGTCTACCTTTTTTAATTAAGATCAAGGTGCTTAGGGTTCCACTTGAACTTTAGATCTTTTGAGTGGAAAGAGTGACCTAATTTTAAGGTTGGTTGACCCAAAGGATCAACTTCACCTCTTTGTTCCTTTGAGAGCTTTTAGATCCTTCCTTCTAGGGTTCAAGTGAATTAAGAGCCTGATTTGCTTAGGATTTCTCTTGGATAGATCTTTTCAAACAAGGCTTAGGCACACCTCTTTTTGAAATTTTTGATTCTTTGCTTAAGAGAAGATGTGTCTCTAAAACCCTAGATTGAAATCCTTAGGTTGGCTCTATTTGGTCCACTTTAGTTGCCTCAAAAATGGTATCTAGGGCTCAATCAAGAAGGTTTTAGCCCTAGTTACCTTAATTGGATATGCTTTTCAAAATGTGTTGAAATGAAAATCAGGCAACTTTGGTGAATTAGTAAATATGGAAGCAGGTAGCCCTAGATTGATTTTTCTTTATTTTTTTCCTTTTCAGACTTTAAGGGGATTAAGAGAGAGGGCTAATGAAAGTTTACCTGTTCCTTGACGTGGTTGTTGTGCGGCTGCTTTCCTTTTCTTCCCCTGAAACAAACACAGCAAAAGAAAGAGATTAAGTCAGTATTGAATTAGAGGTTGTGGTCAAAGTTTCTAAAATGCCCGTTGCTCTCCAGCAACGGTGCCAAAATGTTAACAAGGTGAAATCGATTTTGAAAGATGTTCGTTGCAGTATAAATGAAATCGCCTCGAAAACAAATGAGAATTTATTACTCAAAAACCTAGGTATCCAAGGTCAAACACAGGGTGCAAATTGGTATTTAAAACTAGAATCACAACTTTCAATTTTATAAAACGCAATGACCAATCCAATCAAAGTTATGAAGTAAAAATGAGGTCAATGTATAGAGAAGCTCAAAAATATCAAGATGGACGTTTGATGTAAAAATCAGACGTCTTAAGTATTTGATGCTACAATGCTTTCTCTATTCTTCTCCTTCTGATTTCTGACTTTGGCTTCTTCTTTCTCTCTTCTTTCTCTTTCTCTGCGGCCACTTTTCTTCTTCTGCCTTCTTCTTTCTTTTGTTTCCTTAGCTTTCCCCTACCTTTATTCCCTGCTTGGCCGCACTTCTACTTCCTTCTTCCTTCTTCAACCTCTACTTTTGCGGCTAAGTCCTTCCTTCTCCTTCCTCAGCATCACCTTCTTCTTTCCTCCGCACTCTTGCGTTTAGCTTTCTTCCTTAGCCTCTTCTTCCTTCTCGTTCTTTCCCTGCATAGCACAGAGCAAAACCTACCCCTACCCTCCCCCGTCACTCTCTCTATTTCTCTCTTCGCTCTCCCAGAGCTGGGTAATTGAGTTAGGTTTCGTGTGCTCGGGTCCAGGTGCACCGGCGTGGGTGGTGCGCGAGGAGTGCAGGGTATACAGGTCGGGTAACAGGTCTACGTGGGTGTGCGTCTCGGACGAGGCAAGCGTGGGCGAGGGACCTCACCTCGTGTTACTTGAGGCGCTAAGAAGAAAACACAAATTAAATAAAAGTGACTCACCTGCACCTACCGTTTCCGAGGTGGGACTAAAGTCCCACCCGCTTCTTCGTGTGCCCGCAGGGAAGACACCCGTCCAATTGAGGCAGCTGTAGTCACGGACACTTCTGATTGCCAAGTGCGAAAGGTTCACAGGAGGGTTCCGCGCACCTGGGGCGTCTCAACCTGGAGCTCGCAAGCAAGGTCCTTCACACCTTCGCTAGTGGCGGCAGAGGCGCGAACCTGAAATGCATGCACACGGCCTTGTGGCCATGTCAAACAGCTTGGGAAGCTTCGCCTTGTCACGGCGAAGGTGAGACGGTGGTTGGCTGGCCGTAGGACGGCCTAGGCATGCGTGCCTAGGTCTCTCTGTGGCCGTGAAGGTGCGTGTGTCGGGTAAGGGTGTAGGGCGTGTGTGGTGGTTGGTGAGGGGGCGGAGGATGATCAGTGAGTGACGGCGAAGGTGATAAGGTAGGTGGCTAGGCGTGTGGAGTGGGGGAGTGATGGATTCGCCTTGCCAGTGGTTGGCCGAAGATGAGGGAGATGGAGGTGGACAGTGGCTATCGAGGGGTGTTTTACGAAATTGAATGAGGGAAAATGAAGAGTAGAGGAAGAGGAACTTATCTGTGTGTAGCTGGACGAAGGGGAGGCAGAGGGGACGAGCGGCGTGTATGTGCCATCGTCTGGGAAGAAGACCTTGAGGTGAGGATGACGGCGATGAGGAAGGAGTCGGAGAGGCGTGTGCTGGTACAGCACAACGCGGAAGTGCAAGGCGGAGATAACTCTGCCACTGGTATTGTGGTAGAGTGACGAGAGGAGGGAGAAGGGATCACTGGAGCTTGTGGGCAGTTGGCCGGAGACGAGGAAGGAAGAAATTTGGGAGAATTCTTAGGCCAATTCAAGCTTGAGATGGCCGAGAGGATGTGGGGCATCTTTTATAGGCACCGGCGAAGGGCCATGTGCTTGGAAGGCAAGCTTCCAAGCATTGTAACATCGCCAGAGTAGGAAATCCGTGAGATACCCATAACTCTCGAGCGTTGCATGAGAGATTGGGTGCGAATCGAATCCTGGGATCATGTTCAGACGGTAGGGAATTCCTTAGAGAATCTCCCTTCCAAATCTGGGAGATCTTTGAGGATTCGGGGAGAAATCCTCCTCAAATCCTCGCTGGAGTAGGATTCCTCTGCTGCAATGGCAGAGGGACCTGAATGTAAAGAGTGGCGAGGAAGATAGGGGGTTTGCTCAAGGGTTTTCAAAAGTTAGGGGTCAGAATGTAATTGGGTGAACTATTTTGCAAAGTTGGTCAAGATGACCTTCCCTTAGGCCCAAATTTTGGTATAAACCTAATTTGGACCTAAGGAATCCAATGAAGTTGGATTTTAGGTTTGACCACGTTTGGCTGGATATTTTGCATCAAAACCCAAAATTATGTCAAATAATGAGCTACGACCCCTATCTAGGTCAAAATAGGGTTCAAAGGCCAAATTGAAGGTTCTAAACCCTAGGGGATATTTTTCCATGAATTTTAGAGGATTGAGTTGATTTTTATCCTGACCATAACCTTGTGAAATTAAGTGGGTTTATTTTAGGATTACAGAATGCCATTTAATTCTTAAATCTCAATAGAACCCTTTTCTGACTGAACCATCCCACTTTTTCTCTTATTAAGTTCAATTGACCTATGTTGAGCCCCTGAGAAATCCCATTGATGTACTGCAATGGTAAAATTATAGTTTTACCCTTTATTTCATGTTTTCTTCCCATAATAGTATTCCCTTGAATTAGGCCCTTCTCTAGGTTATGTTGGAGCTTTTATTCTCTTTCTTAGGTCAAAAAGAGCTAGTTAGGGCTCATGATGAGGTTCTCATCACTTCACCAGCAGCACCACTAGCTGACCAGCAGATCACTCCTCCTTGTAAGATATCCAGACATTCGAAACCTCGTTTGTCAGCTCAGCAACGCCTTTTCCTTGGTTAGCCTGCATCTTCTGAGAGATCAAACTCACTAGATCTTGAGCTAGATACTGATCTCCAGAGTACCATGGATGCATTTGTGGCATCGCTAGATGATTAGGTGTTATATTTGCTTGTATCAGTTTACTTTCTCATGTATCAGTTTATCTTCTAGACTCTTTTATATGTTATCTTCTCTAGACATTTTGTTATGATGTTGAATGAATATTATCTCCGTCAGTTTTATATTATTATCTCTCTAAATGCATGATATTATATTGATGCTTATATTACTTGTTTAAGGGGGAGTTAATTGTGAAATAACCAGCAGCATGTTTACTTTTTGCTGAAACAAAAAGGGGGAGATATTATGCAAAGTTATTCATAATTTTAATTTTGTTATCAAAAAGGGGGAGAA
Source organism: Thalassia testudinum (assembly GCA_037157565.1). Lineage (NCBI taxonomy): Eukaryota > Viridiplantae > Streptophyta > Magnoliopsida > Alismatales > Hydrocharitaceae > Thalassia > Thalassia testudinum. Next base: position 12,880,870 of record JAZHRO010000071.1, on the reverse strand, counting down.
TGTAAGCACCTCTGTTTTGATGTACCAAAATTATGTTTATTGCTAAAACTGTCATTTCATGACTATCTTGGATTGAAGCCTCTATTCAAGACACAAGTTCAGATAGTTGCTGATTTGCATCTTTTTCATTTATTTGAGTCTAGAACTTTATTGTAAGGAACTTCAAATAAAACTCAAAAATGATTTTTCGTGTATCTTTTCAAATCCATATTTTAGGGTTATTGATCAGCCGGACTTATTAATTGATCGACCAAAACACTTTGATCGACCAACCTACTTACTTGACTAATCAAATCAGTCCATTTTAGGAAGTTGAGAAAATCCCTCTTGATTGTCTAACCAAAATAATTGATCGACCAATAGGTGATCGACCAACATCCTTAATTGATCGACAAAATTACTTTTTGATTGACAAATTAACCTTAGTTGATCGATCAATTTTGTTTCCTATTCAAGCAAAACCTTTTATATAAATAGAGGTCATACGCAGCTCACACATATACAACGTTTAATAGAAACACCATTCAAAATCAGATCTTCTCTTGCTTATTGCAAAAGGCTTTCACGTCTCGTTCTTCACACTCTTCGAAAGCACGACACCTTGAACCTCTGTGAAAAATCGGTTTGATCATTTATTAAGGTTCCATAGAATTCATTTTATTGTTATTTTATTTTGTTGCTTTTGATTTACGGATCCCAAGCTTGTTTGGAAGATTCGTGGTTGTTGTTTTTACTTCTCTTCAGGATAAAAGAGAAGGGTTTGTAAGAGGTTGTGCCACCCTCGTTCAAGTGGTGCGAATAATGGATTGATTAGCTTGTACTAGTCAAAAAAATCCTAAGCTAGGAGGCTTAGGTAGTGGTTTTTACCTGGATTGGGTTTCCACTATAAATCAGGTGTACTCTATGCATGTATCTCTGTTGTCTTATTTTTTAAGCTGACTCTTAATTTTTTTAAAGCAATACTATTCACCCCTCCCCTCTAGTATTTAGTTGCGATCCACAGGATGCTCTCCATCCCTCAACTATGATGCAATTTCCTAAGCTACGATAATTACCGCTCAACAGTTTCTCTCATGGGAAAGGAGCCATTTTACAGTTCCTGATGGCATTGTACTTGGACACCTCATATCTGAGAAAGGTATCAAAGTTGACCGAGCCAAGGTGAATTTGATTTCCAAACTACTTGTACCTTCCTCGGTCAAAGATATTCGATCATTCTTGAGGCACGTCGATTTCTACCGGCAATTCATATCTGATTTCTCCAAAATCGCTGTCCCCTTAACAAATCTTCTCTCGAAGAACATTCCTTTCAAGATGACAAGTGAGTGCATTCATGCCTTCAAGATTCTGCATGACGAGTAACCTAAGCTTCGATCCTATAATCTCCTGATTGGCGTCAACCCTTCGTGATCATGTGCGATGCGTTTGACTACATAGTAGTAGTGCTTGGGTAGAAAATTGATGGGAAACTAGTGGTAATATATTACTCCAGCAGGACACTAGACGAGTCTCAGTGTAATTATACGATTACGGAAAAAGAGCTGCTGGTAGTAGTATTCGGTCTGGAGAAATTCAGATCATACCTCCTAGGGTCCCATGTCATCATTTACTCGATCACATGGCAATGAGACATTTTCATTTTTTTTGAAACTGAAAGGAAAGCTACCGAGCTACGATAACAATCTGGGAGGGCATTTTATTAGTCATATAAGAAAAAAATCTAGGAGAGTTATAATACAGATCCCCACCTATGTATGAGGGACTAGCACTCATTTACAATTTGCTCAATGCACACTGGTCTCTCCTGAAACAAAGTCTCATTCATTGCCCTCCACATACACCATAAAGTTGCTGCCATACGCACGTGTGGCCTACCGTGTAGTAGGAAGTTTTGCCACAGGGACTCCCATGGGGGAAGCAGTTCTTGGCAAGTTCTTCTCCAGATCACGTCTGCAATCAAACATGATGAAAAGATATGGCTCAGGCTGTCAGTGTGCAGCCCACATAGATGGCACTCATGAAATGCAGTGCCCATCCTCCTATGTCTTAGGTCACCTGTAATCAGGCCCTCCCTTCTACACAGCCAAAGAAATATTTGCACTTTGGGTGGAACCTTTAAATGCCAAAGCTTTTTGCCAATTGGATCACTTTCCATATTCCTGCCGGTACCCATCATTTTTCCATATGCATGCTCTGCTATATAAATGTCATCCCACACATAACTATCCTCCACTCCAACCTTTGGTCTGAAGCACTGCAGGTCTTAAATCAATTTTAGCCTTTCCTCCCATAGACGAGTTCCCTCCCTGCTTGTTTCAATCTCATTCATCTGCCAACAACCATCCTGTTCAAACCAATAGTTGCTCACCACACACTCCTTATATACAATAGCCGTGTACACCCTTGGGTAGGCCACCTTCAAAGAACCCAGCAGGGACCATTCATCCTTCTAGAAGTTAAATGCATTGCCATTTCCTAACACTGGTTGCAACAAGTGCCAATTGTTCTTAAGGGCCTGAACTATAGAGCGCCAAAAAGGAGATGGTTTGGTTGGACAAACTCTCCTCAGCGCATTGTTGGAGTTGCTGTAGCTTCCCTTAATGAGTTCAGCCCACAACTTCTCTTCCCCATTGAGGATTTTTATTGCTCATTTGATTAGTAATGCCTTATTGAAGTCCTTTAGCACTCTTATCCCCAAGCCTCCACATTTCTTGGGACGGAATAGCTGCTCCCACTTCAGTGGTTGCATGAATTTGCCCTCATGCCGCGCACCCTTCTAGTCGAATCGCTTCCACATCAAGTCAATGTGCTTCCAAATAGATTTAGGGGCTATGAAAATGGAGAAGTAGAAGATCGGGATAGAGGTAATGATAGAGTTCAACAAAATGAGCCTTCCTCCCTTAGACAAGAATGTACAATTCCAACCTTCTAGTTTGGTGGCGATCTTATCAAATAGAAAGTTCCAATCACTCTTTCTCATCTTTGAACATCTTAGGGGCAGCCCCAAGTATTTGATTGGCAATGTAGTATGTGGAGTACCCAAGATAGCTGAGAGTGTACCTTGTTCATGATTGCTAAGACCAAAGCATACCAAGGAAGATTTCTCTTTGTTCAATTTCAGACCTGAGATATCCCCAAAAATCTTAACCATGTGCCATAATGCTTGTGCTTCAGCCCTTGTCCCCTCAACAGAAAAAACTATGTCATCTACATATTGAAGTACACGAGCCATAGCTTTCCTACTAGAAATTTAGTAGCCTCTAATGACACCATCCTTGGATAGCTTGCAAGCATACCTAGCTAGACCATCCACCGCAAGATTAAAGACCAGGGGAGCTAGTGGGTAGCCTTGCCTAACTCCGCATTGTGGTTGAATCCATGCCCCACAGGATTTGCCATTGATCAGAGGGGTGAAGGTGATAGTAGTGATGCAAAGGGGAGGGAAACCTCTCCTTTTGAACACCTCCCACAACTAGGGCCAAGAAATAGAGTCATAAACCTTTCGGAAATCCACTTTCCACGTAAAGGCTTTGCACTTCCTCCTATGCCATCCACTCGCCATCTCTTGAGCCATAATGAAGGATTCATGTAAAGATCTGTTAGGGAGGAACGTTGACTGAACCGGATGAATTAGATCTTGCAGGACCGTCCTCAATCTATTCGCCAAAATTTTTCTCACCACCAAATAAATGGAATTCGAGAGAGCTATAGGTTTGAAATCAGAGAACCTCTCTGCCCCTTGCATCTTTGGTAACAGGAAAATATAAGATCTATTGATCTTATCAAACCCATAGTTACCTCCCTCAAACTCCTTGATAACTTCCATCACTTCCTTACCAAGCAGGTCCCACATTTCATTATAGAAAAAAACTTGAATACCATCAGGTCCAGGGGATCCTTCATTATTTATATCACTTATGGCATCCACAGCCTCTTTCTCAGAGATAGTTGCAGTTAGCCTGGAAGCTTGTTCATCTGAAATTCGAAGAGAATCATTTGTAGCCATCCTCTATATTCCCCTGCCTACTGTCCGTGAGGTTTCCCTATAATATTTGATGGCTTCAGATCTAATCTCTTGCATGGAAGATATTCTCTGACCTTCCTTGACAATGGAGGATATTATATTCAACCTTTTGTGAGAGCTGGCTACAAGGTGGAAAAATTTGGTGTTAGCGTCCCCCTCTTTAAGCCAGAGCTGCCTTGAACGTTCCCTCCAATCCATCTCTTTCTATAGAACCTCTTCTACAACCACCTTTTGCCACATCCTCCTTGCATCTAATTCTTGATCAGATAGGGTGGCTGCTACTTCCTTTGCATCCAGTCCTTGAATTTCCATCAAGGCCTCATGGCGCCTTTGTTGTTTTAAAGTAGAAACCACAGACCCATACTCCTTGAGCATGGTACGCATCGCAACCAGTTTAGAAGCTAGCCTAATAGTAGCCAATCCTTCCACCTACTTGGCCCTCCACCACACCTCAAGCATCTCATGGAAACCTGGCTCTCTTAGCCACGACCTTCTAAACTTGAAGTAGGACCTTGTGTACACTTGCTCACCATTGTCCCAGACCAATGGTGTGTGGTCTGAGAATTATCGCTCCAGCCTAGGCACAGATGATAGTTGATACCTGTCCAATAGACATGCATTTCCAAAGAATCTATCTATCTTTGACATCATGCCATTTCCATTTCTCCATGTGAATTTTGCTCTAGAAGATGGGAACTCACTCAAGCCTACGCTTTGTACCGTCAATTGGAACCCAAGAGAGTCACTATCCATCAAACCGTTCGGTCTATCCATCCCTGTCAGAACACAATTAAAATCCCTGCCTACAAGCCATGCAGCTCCTTGTATGTACTCTACTGTTGCAGCCCAATCCTCCCATAACTTGTGTCTCATAGAGGCAGCACAGGGACCATACACACCTGTAATGTAGCATTCACCCTCCCCTTGAGTCCTCTTGCATTTACATGTCATCATATGTCTGGCTCTATGTACCTCCATCACATGCAAACAAGCTTTTCTCCACCAAAAAGCAATGCCACCTGATCTGCCTTGTGAATTGAGAGACACACATTCAGCAGCACCTGCACTTGCCAAGTCATTCCATGATCTGTCATCCTCTCTCTCAATGTGCGTTTCTTGGATAATTGCACAGTCAATCTCCCACTGCTTCAGATATCTTGAGAGGGAGGCCCTCTAGCTTTTATCGCGTAGCCCATGCACATTCCAGGATAGGATTCTCATCTCCCTCCATGGACACCCCCTTATTGGAACTCTGGATTTTGCCAACTTTCATAATGGCAGCAATGGTGTTTTCATCCAACTTCACAGAGGTCATAGGCCGTCTCTGTCTAAGTTTATAAGGAGATCTTCCCAAGCCTATTTTGGTTGGTGGGACAGCTCCAAACTTTAGCCCTTCCACAACTTGTAGATTGGATTGAAGTCTCATGGAATTAGTAGAAACTTCTTACAGCACCCGATCGTTAGGCATAAGAATCATGGATTTAGCTATTGCTATTTCCTTAGGCATAGCTTCTACTGAGACCGCTTCCATCACTTCCTCCTCTCTCCCCAGGTGGTGATGGTCCTTGTGTTTCTTAGGCTCAGGCACCTCATCAGGAGTCACACGACCCATCTGCTGCAAGACACACTCTTCTCTCATGACCTCCTCATAAGTCATCTTATCCTGATGTATTTTTCCATCTATATCCCCCATTGCAAAGCTCAAATGTAGCAGCCATGAACTACCCCCTCACTAGAGGATAGTCTCTCAGGTACAGATTCTCCCTTGAAAACATCCACCAATACATTCAATACGCGACCGTCTCCCTCTCTCAGTCCAACCTCTGCATCTTCGGCTAGCAATCCAAAACCTACTATCATGGTCACCACCACCTCCTTTGATGTCAAATGTAATGGTAAACCTCTAATTCCCAACCTCTCCGACCTAGATCTTGCCCTTTGAGGTGGCTGCTTAGGCAAGGACCCATCAAAGGGGGAGAGAACCTCCATATCACCATAAGACCCTCAAAAGCACTCGATCAGAATTGCAAGCATTCAACGTCGATCATTCCCAAACCAAAAAGCATAAATCGCGTAGGGGAGAGAGATGCAACCTTCCAACCTTCGATCGATAGTGTTAAAGAACTTACTAGTTGGTGGACCTTCTCCATGGATGGATTGCCGATCATCACCTCTCCGACTAGAGCCGCTCTCAGCACAAGCTCTGCAGCCCTAATGTCTTTTGTCATAGGGACCTCGACATCCACTGTGTGCCCCCCATATGTAGGCAGAGGTGGTGGTGGGGGCGGCGGACCCTCAGTTTTTGCTTCTCTGGTGTGCATGAAGGCCCTTCCTCTCAACTGCCCTCTACTTGCCATACAGGAGTCTCTTTTATGGCCATGGCCACCACATGCCAGACAGACAAGAGGGAAGCAGCATACCATCGCCAAATGACCTCATCTTCGACATTGAAAACATACTATCTCCTTGTTGCCCCAAGGCCTGCCTTCCTTCACGCACCCCATGCCCACCTCCCATCCTTCAGTCGAAGAGACCACCTACTCTCCCTTCGCCTCCAAGCACTAGACCTCTAGGTTGTCCAACCCTCAGCCCCATGGCTTCTCCCTCCTATCGCCCTAGACCCTCCTTCCATCAGGAACCCAGTGAGACATTTTCTTGCGAAGAAGGACATGAAACTGAGGTTTGATGGATCTTGCTCCTGCAAGAATTTGACCTCGAGATACGCGATAAGGTTGGGAAGCAGAACGTGGTAGCTGACCAATTGTCCTACTTGTGATTCCCTACGGTAGGGGGTGAGGTATGCGTGATGTGGAAAATGTGCGAAAATATACTAAACAATCTCACAAAAAGCAACAATCACAAGTGCACAATAGATTTTTAGGTGGAAACCCAAACCTGGGTAAAAACCACCACTTAAGCCTCTCGACTTAGGATTTCCCGATCGATTGAGTCGATCAAATCCACTAGTGGGTCACTTAAAATGAGGGTAACTCAACCTCAATACAATCGACACTACTTTGAATGAGGGTAGTATGCCTTAAGCCCCTCCTCTTCACGAGAAGTATTTAATCTCTCAATGGAGATGAGAATTCGAAAAGTGAATACCCAACCAAAGACAATGAAATTACAATAATCCTTTAGAGCCACAAAGTGAATAATTAAATCTAGCTACTATAGGTAAATGATCTTCTCTTTGGTGGAAGTGTGTTGACTTAGAAACACGAATACGTGAATCACGCAAAGACATGGCAATGCTCTTGTATACAATGGTGGGAGAGCATGTGCACAGCGAATGTGGTGTTCTCTAATGTGGGGTTAGAGGATCTCGATGAGCAACAACAGTTCTAGATGATCTTCTTCTCTAGGACACAATGTGAGTGGAAGTGGTAATGCTTGATGTGTCTTAAGTGTGTGTAACAAAGGAGGCCCCCCCTCTATTTTTAGATGGCCTAGGAAGGCTTCGGAAGGCCTTGGAAGGCTTCTATAGCCGTTGAAAACAAACTCAAGATCCATTAGGCCGGAATCAGGGTCATTAAAGATTCTGATAGTGTTATTAGATGTCTGTAGACTAATTTTAAGATGTCTGGAAAGTAAATCAGACGTCTAATCCTAGATGGGTCTCCTTATTGACTTGAGTTAGATCTAAATAGGGTTCTAATGAAAGTCAGTCATATGACATCTTGGACATCTGGCACTAGGTCTGGATGTCTGGAAACCTAAATAACTGCAGGAATGGAATTCCGCAGGCACAAACGGCTATTTCTCTGATGAGAAGTGATTTTGGCTTAATTGAGGGCTAACGTCTATTTATCAAATGTCTGAGGTCTTCTACGGACGTCTGAAATAAGATTAAGGGTCAATCCTCAATGATTATATTTTTAAGCCAATGTTTCACTAATTGGACTTCTGGCAATGTCATCAGACATTTGTTAAGTGTTGTGGACTAAGGACTGGACATCTAAAAATGGCAGACAGAGAGTGGTTTCTAGCCTAAGTGGTTTTGGACGTCTGAACAAACAGTCAGACATCTTAAAGTCAAGGATCAGACATCTGATGTCTAGATTGGATGTCTGATCAGGTTATCTGATGCCTACTTTGATTTTCTAAGTTAACTACGAAGAATCTAAGTATCCTAGGGTTGAGTAAGTATTCTTAAGACTACTATTTTATTACTTTGGGGCTCTTTAACAAGTAATCTAAGAAAATAAAGAGCAAAGAATAGAAGATACAAAGCACAGACTATAAGATAAATAGAAATCTATCATATTCTTTTTGTCTTCAAGCTCTTGCTCCAAGCGAAGCTCCTTCTCCAATGAGTTCCTCCAATCCACCATGGATGCGAGCTCTTCACACTTGTATCCATTTGCAATTAACCTGAAATCTTGGACTAAAAAAAAAAAGTCAAATATCAAGTGTTTTGTTATCATCAAAATTAACGATCGTGGTGCCCTTGTACCAACAATCTCCCTCTTTTTTATGCTAACAAAACTATAAGTAATAATCCAAAAAGTTCTCCCCCCTTTTGAATATTATCAAAAAGGTTTCATCAATTTTAATTCTCCTATACTCCCCCTTAAAACATGATCTTCTAATTTTGGGTTAATTTTCTCTTTTTAACAAGAGTAACAATCTCCCTCTTTTTATAATAACAAGATAGCTATATAATTAACTCCCCCTATCTAAGGAAATATAGCTAACTTTTAAGTCCTCCCCCTTAATGATGGAGAAATAGCTTATCAATTTTAACAACTCCCCCTATCTAGATGCTATTAAAAGAAAATAGGGTTTAGAGTGTACTTTACTTACCATGGCCAATAGAATGGCCCAAATGGAGGTTGATGCCAAATTAGATGGGGCTCCCATCTGAAGCTTGGAGGTATAGGCATCAGTGCCGGTCTCCAATCGAGCAGTTGACGTGTGGTGGTTTGATCACCTTGTGATCTTCTCGTCGATCTTCTCGTCTTCCTCTTTGGTCTACACCTTGGTCCTCCCAATTCGAGTTGACCATTCTTCATTTTGTAATTCCAATCCTTGATGTTGAAATCTTTACAATATGAAAAATAAGATTCTAATTCTCTCCTTGGTATCCAAGTCAATTTGGATCCGAATTTATTAGTGGGTCTCCTTGAGGGAGATCTTTTCTCATCCTTATGACTAGGGCTAACTTTATCATTAGAAAATTCATCTAATTTGTTCATCAATTTATTAGATTATTCCCTAAGATATGCAAGTTCATTTTTAATAGCATGCATCTTGGTCTTTAAATCAGAAATTTTCATTTTTAAATTAGAATTTTCCTCAATCAATTTACTATTTTCATTCATTAGGTCATTGTTTTCAAACAGTAAAATATCATTTTTATGACAAACTAGTTTCTAGATCCTTAAGTTGAATCTCTAACCTTTCATTTTCAGATTTAAGAAAGCTAAGATTCTCTTTAATATTTTTATTTTCTACCTTTAATGACTTACTAATTTCATAAAGCTCCTCAAAGGCATCTTGTAGTTCAGAGTTTACCTCATCATTGCCGTCGTTGCTCTCGCTATCACTTGTCATGGCCATGAAGCCCATGCAAGAGACTTCATCCTTCTTTTTGGAATCTTCCTCTTCTTCCTCTGAGCTTGAATTGTCCCAGGTAGCTTGGAACACTTTCTTCTTGTAGTTCTTTTCCTTCTCCTTCTTCTCCTTCTTGAGAAGAGGGCACTCGGGTCGAAGATGCCCTTTTTCGTTGCAATGGTAGCAACGTCTCAGGCTACCTTGCTCCTTTTCCTTCTTCTCTTTCTTTTCTTTCTTTGAATCCCTAAAAAACTTTGAAATTTTCTAAAGCAAAATTTTGAGATCCTCATCGTCGAAGCTTACCTCGCTATCTGATGCGGATTTGAAGGCCAGAGTCTTCCTTGGCTTCATCTCTGATGTGTCCTTTGCTTCATCTGTCTCAAAAGCCATGAGATTGCCTAAGAGGTCTTCTGTGTTGAGCCCCTCTACTTCATTCGCCTCCTCTATGGCGATGACCTTTTATTCCCAATCCAGTCTAAGAGAATGGAGAAGCTTTCCTTGAAGCTCTCCCTTGATGAAGGTCTTGCCTAAGGCTTTCGAACTATTAACAATGAGAGTGAACCTAGTGTTCATCTCACTTAAAGTTTCATTAGTCTTCATAGAAAAGGATTCAAATTCTTTACTAAGTAAATTAATTTTAGAAGACTTTACCTTAGAGGTACCCTCGTGAGTTACCTCAAGTGTATGTCAAATCTCGTATAAGGTGGCACATTGGGAGATTCGGTTGAACTCCTTCGAGCTCAACGCACAATAGAGAGAGTTCATCGTTTTTGCATTGAGTGAGAGCTCCCGAATTTGCTGCTACAAGTACCCTGTGACGGGTCTTTCTAGGATGTCAAAAGGCGTCTCACACCTAGCCCAGATGGTGAAGTTGTTGGCTTGAAGCCACGTCTTCATTCTGAGCTTCCAGTATGGGTGGTTCTCCCATCTAAAAATGGTGGACTGGTAGTAAACTGTCCCTCGGATATCCTCATTACGGAACTACTCCCCTCCATTTGATCATCATTGGGTTGTTATGTTGATATGCGAAGCCTACTCGAATACCAAATGTGATTCCCTACGGGAGGGGGTGAGATATGTATGATGTGGAAAATGTGAGGAAATATACTAAATAATCTCACAAAAAGCAACAATCACAAGTGCACAATAGATTTTTAGGTGGAAATCAAAACTCGGGTAAAAGCCACCACCTAAGCCTCTAGACTAAGGATTTTCTGATAGACCGAGTCGATCAAATCCACTAACGAGTCACTTAAAACGAGGGTGACTCAACCTTAATATAATCGATGCTACTTTGAACAAGGGTAGCGTGCCTCAAACTCCTCCTCTTCATGAGGAGTATTTAGTCTCTCATTGGAGATGGGAATTCGCAAAGCGAATACCCAACCAATGACAATGAAACTAATATAATCCTATAGTGCCACAAAGTGAATAATTAAATCTAACTACTATAGGTAAAGGATCTTCCCTTTGGTGGAAGTATCTTGACTTGGCAACACGGATGTGTGAGCCATGCAAAGACGAACTCGTATACGATGGCGGGAGAGCACGTGCACAGCTAATTTGGTGCTCTCTAATGTGGGCTTAGAGGATCTCGAAGAGCAATAACACTTCTAGATGATCTTCTTCTTCTTTAGAACACAATGTGAGTGGAAGTGGTAATGCTTGATGTGTCTTAAGTGTGTGTAACAAAGGAGGGCTCCCCTTCTATTTATAGATGACTTAGGAAGGCTTTGGAAGGCCTTGGAAGGCTTCTATAGCCATTGGGAATAAACCCAAGGCAGATTAGGATGGAATCAGGGTCATTAAAGATTCTGACAGTGTTATCAGACATCTGGGTAAAGCATCAGACGTCTGTAGACTACTTTTAAGACATCTGTAAAGTAAATTAGACGTCTAACCCTAGATGGGTCTCCTTACCAACTTGAGTTAAATCTAAACAGGGTCCTAGTGAAAGTCAGTCAGACGACATCTTGGACATCTGGCACTAGGTCTGGATGTCTGGAAACCTAAATAACTGCAGGAATGGATTTCCCGAGGCGCAAACGGCTATATCTCTAATGAGAAGTGATTTTGGCTTAATCGAGGGCTAATGTCTATTTATCAAATGTCTGTGATCCTCTACAAACGTTTGGAATAAGATTAAGGGTCAATCCTCAACGATTATATTTCTAATCCAACATTCCACTAATTGGACATCTGGCAATGTCATCTGACCTCTGCTAAGATGTCTGGACTTAGGGTTGGACATCTAAAAATGGCAGACAGAGAGTGGTTTACAGCTTAAGTGTTTTTGGATGTCAGATCAAACAGTCCGAAATCTTAAAGTCAAGGATCAGACATCTGATGTTTGGATTGGATGGTTGATCAGACTATCTGATGCCTACTTTGGTTTTCTAAGTTAACTACGAAGAGTCTAAGTATCCTAAGGTTGAGTAAGTATTCCTAGGACTATGTTTTGTTACTTTTGGGCTCTTTAACAAGTAATATAGGAAAATAAAGAACAAAAAATAAAAGATACAAAGCACAAACTACAAGACAAATAGAATTCTATCCTATTCTTCTTTTCTTCAAGATCTTGCTCCAAGTGAAGCTCCTTCTCCTCCAATGAGTTCCTTCAATCCACCATGGATGTGAGCTCTTCACACTTTTATCCATTTTTAATTTACCTGAAATATTGGACTTAAAAGCAAATGTCAAATATCAAGTGTTTTGTTATTATTAAAATTAGCGATCGTGGTGCCCTTGCACCAACATTGCTTCCCTTCTTCAGCCATTGACCCTTCTGGACCTATTACTGAGCACTTTCCGGATGAGCACGTTCTGACTATTGATACTGAACTACCTTGGTATGCCAATGTAGTTAATTATTTGGCATCACACCAAATTCCATTTGACTGGCCAAAAGCTAAGAAAGACAAATTGATTTCAGATGCCAAATACTATGTCTGGGAAGATCCTTATTTCTTCTACATCAGTGCCGATCAAATCATCTTGAGATGCATTCCTGACTCCAAGGTTAATGATATATTATCTTTTTTCCATGACTAGGCCTGCGATGGTCACTTCTCTGGCCATAAAACCATAGCAAAAATCCTCCAGTGCAGCTTCTATTGGCCCACACTCTTCAAAGACACACAATTATTATAGGGTATGCACTCATTGCCAGAATTTAGGCAACATGAGCCACCGTGACACAATGCCCTTGCACTCGATTATAGTGTGCGAGTTTTTCAACATCTAGGGGATTGGTTTCATGGGTCCCTTCCCAAATTTGAACAGCTTCGAGTTTATTCTTCTAGCAGTGGACTACATGTCCAAATGGATCGAAGTTGTTCCGACCCAAACCAATGATCGCAAAGTTGTGATTAAATTCATTCATGAGCATATCTTCTCTCAGTTCAGTGTCTCGCGTGCAATCATCTCTGATGGAGGGACCCACTTCGTGAATGTGCACTTCTAGTCCTTGATGAAGAAGTATAGGGTTTCACATTGAATTTCAACTCCGTATCATCCCTAGACTAATGAACTGGGTGAGCTCTCCAATTTGGAGATCAGGAAAATTCTACAGGTCACGGTTAGACCTAATAGAAAGGACTGATCTACCTGACTTCTGGAAGCATTATGGGCCTATAGGACCGCCCATAAAACCCAGCTAGGAATGTCTCCATTCAAACTAGTGTACAGGAAGGCATGTCACCTTCCTATAATGATGGAGCATAAAGCCTACTGAGCAGTACGGAAGTGCAATTTGGATGCGAGGGAGGCTGTAATCCATCGTTGATTGCAAATAAGTGAGATCGATGAGTTACGCAATGATGCGTATGAGAACTCACGTATCTACAAAGAATGGATCGAGGCTTTTCATGACAAGCACATATCATGAAAATCTTTCTATCCTCTTCAATGCCAAACTCAAACTCTTCATAGGGAAACTAAGATCAAAATGGACTAGACCTTTCTAGTTGAGAGTATATTTGGAAATGGAGCTATGGAAATCAGCAAATTCTACCAGGACTCTGACACTTTAGTAGTAAATGGTTAAAGACAAACCCTTACTCAAATCACTGATATGAATCTAGTTGCTGAATCTTTTGACCTCCATTCAACATGAGCCGCATTACACCCAACTGATGGTGTTAAACTTAGAGTTTAATGGGAGGAAACCCGTCATTTGAAAACCCGAGATCCTTCTTACCCATTTCTTAGCTAAATTCACATTGCACTTTAGGGTTCGTTACTTAGAATAGCCGATTCCACCTCCAATATTCCTACTAGAGCTTAAAATCAACCGTAATAGTCATCCCAACCCATTCACCCATCCAACTGAACTTGTTCTAACATGCAAACTAAGCTAAACTCAAACCCACCTAATTTACAATGAAGACATTGCAAATCTTAGGCATGGGGGGGTATGAAAGTGCAAAATGATGTGAACTTCGATTCTATTAAGGGGGCTTCGTACAAAAAAAAACATGTGAGTTGAATTGCAAATCAAGTTTGAGGAGGAAAAAGAAGGGAAAAATAGAGAATAAGGAGCAAAAAGAAAAAAAAGTTGTGTTAATCCTAGTGATTGAAAATGGAACTTACCTAAGTTCTAGGCTTGATTGGATGATTAATTAAGACCTGAAGGGCTAAATCTTAGAAGATGAGTGAAGGATATCGACCTTAGGCCTCTTGGGCCTGTTTTAGGGCTTAAACACTTATGTATTTGTTAAGATCTGAACTATTCCTTAAGAAGTTGAGGAAGTTGCGAGACTGATGTATTAAGTATAAGGCTTAGCAATTTTTCGGCTCCGTTGCTTACCCTTTGATTTGTGAGACTTGGTAACCTAGTGATTGCGTAGCAATCATAGGTCTTAATTGACCTAAATTAGGCTAGAACTTAGCATAAGTTAGGGTAATTCATGCATGCATACGCATTATCTACATTTTTACTGCTTTCCTTTAGCTATGCATGAAATAATGTTATAATGTGTTGATTAAGTGCATTATGTCGATTACAGGCAATAAGCTGATCAGAAGCTAGATCTGGAGCTGGATCTGAAGATGGATCAAGAGTAATGAGTGTTGCAGTAGAGCTGGAGTAGAAGACCTATATTAGATATAGTGAATAATGATGTAAGGGAGTCAAGGTTTGCTATTCTATTAAGTAGAAATAAAGCAGTAAAATGTGAAGAGCTTAGGTCCATCCTTGCCTTAGGATAGCCTAGAGACTTCCCCAAGCCTTAGCCACCCTTAGATTAGATCACAGTACCCTAGGAAGGCCCAAAACCCTAGTTCCGACCCTTATCTGGACGTCTAGATGAATTATAGGATGTCCAGAACCCTTAACCAACTCCTGCACACCTTAAATTCAGTTTTGCAGTGTTATTGGACATCCAGACACTTGGTTAGACGTCCAATTTCTATAGAATACCCAAGACAGAACCTTGAATCCCTCCTGATTTTGATTGGATGTCCAGACAACAAGTCTGGACTTTTGATTTTTGAGTATAAGACGTCTGACACTATTATTAGACGTCTGATACAGCTCTTCAGTTCCTGTTTTGAGATTCAAACCTTGATCTTGGATCTCTAGGTCCCTAAGCCCAATTCCAACCCCATAAGAACCTAAATTAAGGTGCCCTAGCCCTAGTACATCACCTCTAGACCTCCCTAAAGACCTAATTAGGTCTTCACTAAACCTATTTGACTTGGATCTTAGTCAATTCCACCAGCCTATTCAATTGGACTCATTGAGTCCAATTGAGCCCTGATCTCTACACACACTGTCCAATTGGACTCAGTGAGAGTCCAATTGACCTAGATCTAAATTAATTGAGTTGTTTTACTCTCAATTAAGTTTCCACACACCCAATTAAACTTGTATTAAGTTTAATTGCACTTTACCTTAGTGAATTAGGGTTTATAACCCTAATTTGAGACATACCTTGACCTAAACCCACTAGAACCTAACTTAATCAACCTAGCCACCTAAGTTTCAACCCATACACACCTACACACACCCACACACACCATCCACATGAAAATACCTAGCCTAGAGTTCTCTAGAACTCTCTACCATGTGTGGTGGTTGCCTTAATTTTTAGATCCACATTTGGTGAATCTAAAAACCACCATCCATCCTCTCTCTCTCACTCTCCCACGAGCTCCCACCATAGGCCTCTCTAGAGAATTCCATAATTCTCTAGAGAGCTTCCCTTAGGTCTATAAAAAGACCTAAGGGGTGGCCATTTGCACCCATTCACTTTTTGGCCATACTTGCTTGGCTCCATCCACCTCCACTTAGGCTAGCCACCACCATCTCCACTCCATCTCCATGAGCTGAGCACCACCATGAAGGACACCATGTCAGGATACTGGATCACTCCTCCAACCTCTCTCCAAGGGTCAGCCTAAGCTCCATTGGCCGCCCCTCATTCTCCTCTCCACCACCCCAAGGCCATCGGAGCCCACCTCCGAATGCCCTCACTTTTGATAGATTAGTAGCTAGCTCTTTATATTTACTACTTTTATTTACTGCTTAGTAGTGTAGCCCTTATTCTCCCCCAATAATGCATGCAAAATTCCCCTGTAGATTCTTATATGCGATCATTTTCTGATAGCTAGCTATACATTTTTAAGCATTCATGTACAAGCTTTCCTCTACAAGTTCATGTTGCAAACACTCTCCAAATGAATGAATGAAAAATATATTTTCTATATATATATGTCTATGTGTTGAAAATCACCATGAGCTCATTGCAATATCTTTTGTGTGATTAATGTTGCCTGTTTTGAATTCCTGATATACTTGCAACTAAGCATGTCATACTTCAATACGTAATAATCATAAACCGGCATGTGATTTTAAATAGAGTAGAGCGATAAAATATCGAATTCAAAAGTAAAACAAATGCCTCCCACAGACGAACGACCGGGACTCAAGTCTCGTTATCTTTTATTAAATATCTTTGTTTGATCGTATTGTGCACTATACTATGATGCTTCTTTCATATCAAAATGCGCATTACGCTTTCAACACCTAGGCACCCAAAAATCACACATCGGTCTGGTTCAGTGCACTTACAGAAGAATAATGCCATAAAGTATTCTATTCTAAAAATGTTTTCTCGAAGACCTGACTTAGGAGTGGCTCATAGACACAAGTGGATTGGATGAGTTCCTGACGCGGAGGGGAGGAATAAAAATACTCCCCTCGAAGATGTGTTATAACATATCATCTCATCGGTGCTTGTCTCCTAGGATATCTAAATATCCTATCGGGGGCACGTAAGCACCATGTGTTGGTTCAGGTGTCATGGGCGAGATTATCTCGGAATGTCAATTGTCAGGGCTTGGATTTAGTTATAGAATGCCATAGGTGGCACTATCCTGAAGTGTCGAAAGCTAGGGTTCTGGGGGTTTCCATGGGTGGTGCTATCTCAAAGCATCGATTACCATGGACCCTACGAGGATTGATGATGCGGATGACGAATCCGACACTGACCATGTTTAGGACCAATCCGATGTTGGATTTAGGGGAATTTAAAAAGAAAAGAGAAAAAACTCTAAAAAATAAATGTCTCTCTCTCTCTTATCAAAATTACACTGGCAAATTAAACCTAGACTTGCTGCACATACGCTTGGGTGCTTTTACCGCTGGGGCCAACAAACCTCTAGGTAATTTTTGCAGGCCTTAGAAACCTTCGTAACAGACCAAGGCTGAGGTTGGCCAAGTCTAGGGCTTGGCTGGTACTTGAGTATCTCTAGGCCTATTATTGGTATTTTGATCTAATTTTTAGAGATGCAGCTTAGTAAGGCATCCTGATGATTAAAATCTGACTTAGAGATTTGGTTTGGTCCATAGGATTTTGCTAAGGATCAGCAAAAGTTAGGTGTGCGGGTATGATAGTAGCACCATCATTGGTGTTAATGAGCTTAAATTATCCTAACTATGATAATAAATGCTCCTAAATATTCATTAGAAGATCATAACTCTGTATAAATTGCATTTGAGAAGAAGATAAGAAAATGGGTTAATTATGCTATTTTAACATCTGATCACTAACGCAATTTAACTAAGGGGATAATCAACACTTGACAAAAGGATAAATGAACTTAAATGTCCAAGAAGTAGGCTTGCACTGATCAAATCAGGGTTTTATGAGTTTTGAAGATTAACTTATTATAGAAAAATCCTAATTTCAACCTCACTAAAATTGAAAGGGTTATGGTAGAAACAAATTCAACCTAAACCTTTCAAAAATCATTGAAAATATTCTAAGAGGTTTGGTACCTTTGCTTTGACCATCAAAACCCATCTTGACCAAAAGCAGACTTAGGTGGGAATTTATTCTATTTTGGGCTTCTACATAAATTTACCCAGTCAAACGTATTGAAAATCCAAATCTAAGTTTACCATTAGATTTCTTGGGTCCAAATTAGGTTAACATCAAAATTTGAGCTCAATAAGAGAACATCTTGACTTAGTTTGCATTTTAGCCCTTAAAATCTCTATTTATTACATCAAAACCCCTAAGTTCCCAATTTCCTTACACACACAACCCCAACTTCCCGCCGTCATTACCAATAGGTCCATACCACCATCGTCCTCCTCATGAATAGAGAAGGAAACTTAGCAGGAGAAGAAACCCAACTTGCCAATGTTTGATTGGCAAGTTGATTTAAGAAACTTTAATAAAAAATCATACGACTTGGTAAAATTGATCCTAAAATCAATCCGCATCATTTGAGATCCTTCTCAAGGCCAATCATGGCTGGATTTTGTGACAAAAAGCTTAAGGAACTCAAGTTCTTAGTGTGGCAAATGCACTTACCAAATGAAGCTTTCTTGGCTTACTTAAATTGGGGATCAACTTTATAAAAGGGGCCATACATCTACAAGTCAACCCCGTGCGAAATTGGGCCAAAAACCCCGTACTCCTCTTCTTCTCTAGCGCCGATGAACACCTTGGAGCTCCTCTACCCCACTCATTGACCACTCTATTCACACAATTGATAGAGGGCTTTTCATCCTCGTCATCTGCTGAAGCTTCATGCAAAGCTTTGAGCTTTACCTTGCTGTTGATTGCTCCAACCGTATCTCCCTTTCTTTGCCTATCATCCAACCAAAGCTACGAGTTTTTCTTGCCCCTTTCACTCAATTAGTTTAGGGTTTTCATTCTAGACACTTAGTTTTAGATTTCGGGTTGGTTAATTTGACGTTCCTTCACTTTCTTCACCTTCTCCCCCTTCCACCATTAACAATCGGTGGAGCTTCTTCGTTAAGCTCACTCCAGCCACTTTCAATAGGTTGAGGGCTTTGCTCCAACCACTCATGGTAGGTCTTCTCAGGAGTTTAATTGGGGCCAAAAGCCCATATTTACTTGTGCAGGACCTCATCGTGTTCGCTGTCTTCTCCGGTGGCATCAACCTTTAATCCGATGATGTAAGAAGATAAGACCTACTCCATCCGGTGTGGAATCATCCCAGCAGTAAGCTTGGGCTGTGGGTTTCCAAATCCACGACCAATTAATCATGAATCAAACACTAGGCTCTTGATGGCGACAAATAAGAAAAAGCTCCAAGGATAGCTCCACATCAATGGGACAAAATTGGGAATTGCGTACGTAACTCTCCATGCACATTGGCTATTCGCCTTCGACATTAGGGTCAGGTCCCTATATACACGAGCCTGTGCATGCCCTTGCCCATGCCCACACGCACATGGGTCTGGGTTATCTGAATAGGGTTTGGTCTGGAATTGAATCGGTCTGGATAGAGAGAAACAGGAAGGGTTTGTTGAGAGAAAAAAGGGGGGTTTGCTCTCAAGGGAATTAGAATTGGTACTTAAGTCGTCTAAGGCTTCTATTTGGACATCTGATTTGGTTGGAATAGCCTAAGTGTTGAGGCATATATTGAGTTGAAAAACATAATTTTTTTGTTTCTTGACATTTGATTCACATACATATTTTTCATTATTGCATATCTTAATACATAGTGCATATTTTTTCATTATGTCAATCTTTTGAGTTCTACATGAATACTTCATTAGTGGTTGAATTGCAATTATTTTGCTCCTTACGAATGATCTCGGAACTCACATTTTTCGAGTACTTAAAAATTTAAATGTCGATACACTTTTATCGTCTATACTACATTGCATCTCTTTTCTAAAGTAAGGTAGAAGCACACCAACGGTATACTTTTATGAAGAGAAACATTACCCTTCTTGCCATAAAACTTTCAAGAACTACCACAATATTGACTCAAATTTCACAAACCATGTTTTTCGATGCGAGGAGAATAGAAAGTTGGATCCTAAAATGCCTATTTATTACTCTAATTCCTACCTTCTAAGATGAGTTTAGTTGTTGAAGATACATTTATCTCACATTGAGGTCCCCTATTTCCTAATTATCACTATTGTTTCCTTTTTTAAACTTAACAATGCTATTGTACTATGGAAACTCTTTGCTTACCAAGGCTTCTATACCTTCTAAGCACTTTTACCTTTCTAGATGAACATATATCGGAAATCTTAGGGAGTGAAGTTAAATTCTTATTCATGGGCAGAAAATCTATTTCAAGTTAAGTCTTACGTGTAGCATGTTTATGTTTCATTTTCTATGTTTTATGCCTATTTTTGAGGTTTTTGGATCTATCATTTTTCTAGTTTGTGTCATATTATGGGGTGCACATTTTGCTCTACAATATCAAGGGTTCACATATAAAGAAATAGTTGTGCCAAAAAAAAAGAAACTTTGACAGGTGGGACAAAAATATTAATCTCATTGATTTAAATACCTATTTCTTTATTTATTGGCCTAGCATTGATGAGAATTCCTTTCTAACATTATTCTGTGACCGTTGATGATCTTTCAACTTGGAAGCTTTTTTCCACCACACTTAGTACAAGTATTTGCTATATCTAGTCCTACCATGTAACTTTTTGCTTTGTCCCCTGAAGGATGGAAGTAGAGTTTCTAATTTGTTCTTTTTCTTGGCTAAATGCATTTTGAAAGCATCTTAGATAATCTTCTCTACATCATGGTAGTTCCGCTACTAATATTTTGGCCAAATTCATTTTGAGACTCTATTAATGACTTCTCATCCATGATAGTTTGTCTACTAATTATTATCTCATGGTAGTAGTTTGTCAAACTACTACCATGAGATAATAATTAGTTTTTGTTGGATTGGAGAAAAAATAACAAAGAAAAACAATGTGGTTAGAGAGCTATAGGCAAGAATTTTTTGACTGGTTGTGTTGTCATAGGGTGCGTGTTGGGACTTGGTGGTGGCTATTATGTTCCTGTTCTGAGGAGAAGGGTCGATGAGAGTGTGGACTTTAGATATGCTGTGTTTGAAGGTCAGAATCTAGTAGGCATATAATGTGGAGCTCTGGAGCTATTGGTGACTTGGTTGATTCGACTCTGTCTAGGATCTCAATTTATTCTTGATTATCATTTTTGTGCCTAGAAATGTCACTGCTACATAAGCTTTTTTGTTTTCCTTTTTGTTTTTGTTTACCACTGGTTCCCTTATTGTTGTAATAAAATTTGCTAGTTTTTGTAATGCAGCTAAGGGGTTTTCATTTAGGGTTGCACTTTCGTTTGATCAACCTTATTTGTATTATTTTCATGTGGGTTTATCACGTGGTTTCTGTAATTTCATTTAGCTATAAATGTTTCTTTCATTAATCATTCTCAATTGAAAAGTGATGTATGTTTAATATCAAAACTAGATTAACTTTGTATTATAATATAGTGACAAAAAAATTGTTGTGCTTCATCAACAAATATATAATAATCACAAAATGGTTGTAGCAACAAAATTTGCAACATATATTTATGTAAATATCATCGTGGTGGAACAATACATCTCATATGTTACATTCACATTGAGAATAATTTTAAGGTAAATAATGATGAAAATTGCAACATTTGTAACTATCATTATATAGTGATACAACAACAAATTATCAACATTTAACTTTATCATTATAGGTAATATACAGTGATATTTTGGCAACGTATTTTTTGTAGCTATAGGTAGACTTTTGGGACAGTAAATATGTCAATTATGTTTGACTCTAAAGGTTTCATAGTGTCGATGCAGTGATAATTATATTTGCCACTAAATTGTTATATAGTGATATTTTGGCAGCATATTTTTTGTAGCTATTGGTAGACTTTAGGGGCAAAAATTGTGACAATTGTATTTGACTCTATAGGATTCTACAGCGATGATTTAGTGATAACTATTTTTGACACTACAATTGTTAATTTAGTGACAGTAAAATTTGTTGCAAAGTTTTAGCGACATCATTTGTAGCAACAATGGAGTGACAAATTTTTTAATTGTCACTAAAGTATTTTAGCGACAAATAATTACTTTTACGACAAATGTTTTTTGTCCCTAAAGCCTATTTTTGTTGTAGTGTGATTCCATTGCATCCTATGCAAATTAAAGCACAAATTCACTGTCCGAGAGCATCATATGTTTCGACTAAGTTGTGTCACCTCTGCACATACAATCTTGTCATGAGCCTTTTCCAATATATAGGAAGAGAGATGATGGATTGGTTGTAAGGAGGAAGGTGAGGGTCGACAAGTTTGGATAGGAAGTATTCCCTATGATGGCATTTAGGAACCAAAATTACAATTGTGGAATTGTTGCTCGAATATGCGGTTCAAAGGAATTAAGGAGGATTATCCCACCTTGGTTGTTTGGCTAAGTTGGATGTCTTCTTAATGGATAATCTAGAGTTATGCCAATTTTAGTGTTTGTTTGGTGGAATTAAACAAGGGTTTTGCAAAGCTATTTAGCAAAAATGAGAGGGGATTGTAACAGGTTTGCCCTTGGGAACCATGAATTTTACTTGGGACTTTCCCCATGGATGTTAGTGGACTATGGTGAAGACAATGCATTGGATTGCATGAGGTGGAAACATAAGGATTGGATCACGCATTTTCATTGTTTATCCTTTTTAGCTAGCCAAGAAGAAAAATATGAAAATAAGAAATAACTTTCCATAGTAACATTAGTTGGTGTCCTTTCCTAATATTTTTATTTTGAAATGCTCATGCTCATAAATGGGGTTATTTCATATTGTTATTTATGACCTCTCCTCAATAATCTTGTTTAATTATTTTAGTTGAAGTAATTTTTGATATCTTTTAAGACATCCGAGGTTCTCCAAGGACTTTCCCCATGGATGTTAGTGGACTATGGTGAAGACAATGCATTGGATTGCATGAGGTGGAAACATAAGGATTGGATCACGCATTTTCATTGTTTATCCTTTTTAGTTAGCCAAGAAGAAAAATATGAAAATGAGAAATAACTTTCCATAGTAACATTAGTTGGTGTCCTTTCCTAATATTTTTATTTTGAAATGCTCATGCTCATAAATGGGGTTATTTCATATTGTTATTTATGACCTCTCCTCAATAATCTTGTTTAATTATTTTAGTTGAAGTAATTTTTGATATCTTTTAAGACATCCAAGGTTCTCCAATAGATTTCGCTTCCCTCAATCTCATCTCTTGTGTTTTAGTTAGCAAATCCCTCTCAAATAGCATACATTATGTAATGAGTAACATAAGTAGGTGATCAGATACATCAATGTAAGGTATGTATAAGTGGTTAGCAATAGATGCTGAGTAGATTTTAAATTAGGGACTTCAAGTATGGGTGCCCAACGGCAAATGCAAACATGCAACCTATCACCCAACTTCGAACATGCAACCTGTCACCACTTATACTCTCAATGATAATCGACATCTGTAATGAACATCATATATTTAAAGTTCACCACTATTACTAATTTCGAAATGTTACATGAGGTGCCCTTAAGGGAAACCAAAGTACATATGTTTTGTATGATTGGAATGATGATATTAGAGGATTACTTAAGTCCATTATTGATTAAGGTCAATCCCAAAGATGAAGGCCAGCAATTCCTTTGGTCTTTTCCCCTCATGACTAACATCCCTACACAATGAGCATTTGATGCTTCTTGTTGCCTAACAATGAAGGTCAACGTTGCCTTCTTCTACAGCTCTCAACTGCTTGAGTAATGGGTCCTCATTAAGGCAAAGATACTCTTTTTTCTTGGTGAAGGGAGGGGACCCAACCATTTATATCTTACAATGGTAGTAGAACCCTTTTCATTAAGGGGTAACTTCCATGGAGAAATCATGTCCCAAGGGATGCATCCTTTGACAAACATGGGGTGCCACCTAAGAAACTACCTAGTAGTTCTAACATACTCCCACTTTCAAACATTATCTTTGTTGATAGAGGCTTCTTGATGCCTATCCCCCTTCTCAATCCTTGATAGCAAAAAGTAGCAACTTCTAGTTAGAGTCTACCCCTTACTTCCCTCTTGTAAATCTACAAGACACTTCAAAGTTCGATAGCTCTGCCTTTCCTTTTGCTTTCTTCTTGTAGGCTTCTTGATTGTGTAGAAGCTTAAGAACATTGCATGAAAAATGAAGTCATATTAGTATATATGACTTTATATATTCTAAAATATGACTTCAAATGTTCTGAGTGGAGGATCAAAATAGAGGGCTACTTACAATGGGAAAGTCTTGGTTCATCATTGGTATCTCAGTTGAAAGTTCCAAAGGAAAAGAAGCCTTGCCTCTATGTATACTTAAGTATTTTCATCAATGTCTAGGGAGAGATCTTTATTAGAGCAGAATTTCTAGGAATTGAAGACCCATGTGGCTCCCCATTAGTCACCATAAGAAAGTGGTGATTCAACTTTTTAAGGCCATCCACTACATTTACCATATAAACCCCTACTTGGAAGGGCCAAACATGAAGGTGCCACTAGGTGGGTGGCCCTTCTTCACCTTATATGAGAAACGACAATACAAGTGTTGAAAGATAGCTGGGTAAAGAGTAATACTCAAGTTAGGGAGGATGATGATGTTCAGTGGAAATGCACTAGAGTACGGTAAATAATGTTTCCTTGTAGAGTCCAACTATGAATCAAAATTTTCTACATCAAAGATATTTAAACTTTATGTCATCAAAGTATAGCATATATTTTGTATCCAAATCTTCAAAAACAATATCAAGTTACAAGAACCAATATCTACAAAAATAACAAACTATAGTGATACTAGTATTTTAGAGTGGTTCCTCTGTCTAGCATGAGTCCACTACCTAAGATTGTCTTAACTTAGGATTTCATTATGTTATCCAACTAATTAATTAAACGTGTTTACAAGTAACTCAACCTAAACACAGTTGCCCAAGTAATATCCAACCATTTTTCAACCAATGCACTAGTGACCACACATCAGTGTCCTACTTACAACAAGTATTTGACAATATCAAGTAAATTAAGGATGATACAACAATATCAAACTTCAATCTTTAATCCTATAAGACAAGAAGATAGTATCAATATTAAAGCACCCACTAAGAGGATTATTTAATATGTCTCTCTAGACTCTTAAATTCAAATTTCTAATTAATTAAGCATGTTTACAAGCAATGCAACCTAAACACAGTTGCCTAAGTAATATCCAACCATTTTTCAACCAATACAGTAGTGACCACACATCACTGTCCTACTTACAACAAGTATTTGACAATATCAAGTAAATTAAGGATGATACAACAATATCAAACTTCAATCTTTAATCCTATAAGTCAAGAAGATAGTATCAATATTAAAGCACCCACTAAGAGGATTATTTAATATGTCTCTCTAGACTCTTAAATTCAAATTTCTAAATTTACAGTAGTCAAAAAGCTAGTTGGTGAATCCTCTAATTGTTGGGGACAAGACTTCCTCCTTGGATTTAAAAATTAATTACCTCCAAAATTTCTTTCGCATAGAATTTGCTTTGCTGAAGATCGTCTAGAATCTACTTCACTAGAGATTCCCCCAAAATCAATTTTGCTAAAGATTCCACTAAAATCTATCTCTATTCAAATCTTCAAAATCTCTTCTAGAATTACTTTAATAAGAACCTCCTTTAAATTCTTTTTCAAGAGCACCTCTCCAGGTAATATTAGAATCACTCTCACCAAACTTTCAAAAGTAGAGCAAAATACCAATGATCTTATAGAGAAAGAGGCAATGCTTTGTTCTAAAGTAGCTCGTATGTATCTCGTTGTGCATTGAAAACCTTCACAACGACCTTTATTTTTAAGTGAATTTCTCCTTGTAAAGTGACTAAGTATTGCCCTTTTAACAACTAGAGAAACATGGGTAAATTAGTCTATTTATAAAGCTTAACATATGTGTAAAGATGCCTTTAATATGTGAACTTTTCAAATCAAGTTCAAATCTCACAAAGCATCCTTACCAGTAGCTAACTTAGCTTGTCTCTTGGATTGGATACCTCCCCGCCAATTGAAATTATTTATTTGTTTATAATAACAACTTAATTCAAATTAAGTGATAAGCAAATTCCCAATTAGATAACTCAACTATTAGTCACTCTAAATTCAAAGTGGCTTAGATATTTTGCTTTACAGGCTTGGTTCACTTCTAACTAGTTTGGTTCAAGCCTAGGTGGGCAAACCAACCTAATTGGTGCCAATGTAATGATAAAATCAATTAAGCTTTAACAATCTACCAAAATAATAATGTAGATGACCAATTAAATTTATCTTAAATGCAATCTTCTTCTCTAGTTGCATTGTTCAAGTTGTAAGATTTAATTCTTCATGTAACGAATATAATTCTATAACCTTCAACCATCATTACTTTTGATGGTGATGATGCATTTCACCAATTTGTATATACATACTTGCATAGTACATAAAATCTTTCATATAAAAAATCCTAATCCTTTGTATAAATCAATGATATCTTAACTACTCATATGTGAATGAATTATGCAATAATAATTTGTAAATATGTTTTCAATACTATTGTGAAATTGCATTCTAGCCTTTCAATTTTCACAATAATTATTTTAATTTTATGAATCATCTTAAATTTTCTAACACTAAAATCACTGAATTAACAATATCTTGACACTAACCTAATGTCTTAACATTCTTTCCCTTTTTTGTGATGACCCAAGTTCCACCAATTAACTGAACACGATGGGGCTTGAGTTGTTGAATATGAATTATAAATCAAACCATAGAATCACGGTCACCCAACACACAATCATAAAACTTCAATAACTAAACAAAAAACTTATAAAGCATTAAATAAATAGATGAGAAAATGCTAACCAAAAGTAACTATTGTAGTCCAAACCTAGCTACATAACTAGGTGGGCACTCCAAACATTGTCGCTGATGGGAACACCATCATGAGCCCTAACTAGCTCATTTTGACCTAATAAAAAGAACAAAAGCTCCTACATAATCAACTGGAGGTCCTAATTCACTAAATAACCATTCAGAGATAAAAGCAAGAAACAAGGGGTAAAACTACAATTTTACCATTGCAGTACAACAACGAGTTTTCTCAAGGGCTAAACACAAGTCAAATGGTCTTAACAAGATAATAAGTGGGTTGAATCAAATAGAAAATGTTCATGTGAGTTCTGGGAATTAAATGACTTCTTATAACCCTCAAACAAACCCACTTGACTAAACAAGGTTCTGGTCAGGATAAAATTCACCTAAACCCTCTAAAAATCATAGAAAAATATTTTTTAGGGTTTAGAACCTTCAAATTGGCCATTGGAACCCATTTTGACCTAGAATGGGGTCTCAGACAAATATTTGCCTTAAATTGGGTCTTTGCGTAAATTGCCCAGTCAAACGTGGTCAAACCCAAACTCCAACTTCACCATTGGATTCCTTAGGTCCAAATTACATTTGTACCAAAATTTTGACCTAAGGGAAACTCATCTTGACCCACTTTGCAAATAAGTCCAACCTGATTACATTTCTGGCCTTATCTTTCGAAAACCCTTGCATTTGGCCCCCTAGCTTCTTCATCATCCTTGCAAATAGGTCCCTCCACCATTATAGTGGAGGGAATCTTACTCTGGCAAACTTTAGAAGGTGATTCCTCCTCGATTACTTAGAGAATCCCTCCCAAATTTGGAAGGGAGATTCTCTGAGTAATCTCCTCCAGTATGAACCCATCACTAAGCTCTAATTTGTACCCAATCTCTCATGCGAACGCAAGAGAGATTTGGGTCTCTTTGAAGAATCCTACTCCGGCGGACATACCTTGCTTTGAAGGTTGGATTCCAAGCACAAATCCGTCCCCAGAAGCCTATTTAAGTAGCCCCTGATCCAGCTGCATCAGCACTGCTTGGAATTGGGTCGATCCACCTCACATTCTTCTCTCTCACCGGCCACAACATCTCCACAAGCTCTGGTAGTTCCTCCCCCTCTCTCTTGTCGCCCAACCACAATACCAGTGGTTGGGTTGCCTTCCTCTCATTCATCCGCATCGGCCATACCAGCCCTGATGCTGCCACTACCCTCATCTCCATTGCCACCTCATCCACGAAGATCTTCGTCTCCGGCATCGGCCGTACCAGCCAAAATGCCTCTCCTGTCTCCTTCATCCATAGTTTAGGTATGTTAGCTTCCCTCTCCCTTCTACTCACGTTCCCCCTCTTTATTTCTCAAAAACACCCCTTGACACCACCGATCACCATCACCTTCTCCACCTCTGGCCATACCTCCGGCGAGGCGCCCCTGTCTCTCCGCACCTCCATCCGCCTTGCCAACCATCCTATGACCTCCACAACACCCCACTGATCATCTCCTACTGCTCCAATCTCTTTGTCGACCACCCAAAAGCACTCCCAAACACACCCACTCACATGACCACAGAGAACCTTAAGCAGGTCACCATAGCCGTTCCCATGCCACGTCGACCACCGCCACCTATTCATTGTGCCTTAGTGAATCTCCCTGGATGTTTTGACGTGGCCCCAAGGTCGTGCTCATGATTTCAGGTTCAGGCACACCGGCCACCATGGATGAAGAAGCTTGGAGCTCGCTTCTTGTGTTCCAGTTGCTGCTGCTCTAGGTGTGAGTCCCAGGCGACACGAACTTGAGGCATAAGCATGCTCAGGTTCCCAATTGGAGTGAACAACCCACGTAGCCTCGTCAATTGAGCTATACATCTCTACTGTGGTGTGCGCAAGGGAGGTGGGACATTTAGTATCACCTACGGAATTGGACGAGCGGGTGTGGCTACATAAAAGGAATTTCTGCATTAGCCTTGTTGCCTCCTGCTCACGAGGTGAGGTCCCTCTCTCCCCCTCTGACAGCCTCGTCCGTGGCATTGCCCATGCGGACCTGTCCACGACCCGTTTACCCGAACTGACTCACTCCTCTCTCACCACCCACGCCGATGAGCCTGAGCCTGGGTCTTCGTTAGGTTCGATTACCCAACCTGGATGTGGGTTTGGGAGAGCGAACTGAAATAGAGAAGAGAAAGAGAGGAATACTACGTAGTGGAAGGGGGGTTTTGCTGTGGAAAGCTTCGCTCCACACTTAGCCAAATACAGAGGAGAAGAAAAGGTCAGGCGGCGAAGAAGAAAGAAGGAAGGTGGAAGAAAGCTAAGGAGAAGAAAGGCCAAAGAAGGAAGGAAGAAGAAGCCAAGGAAGAGGAAGAAGAAGCAGAAAGGCAGCCGGCAGAGAATCAGAGAGAGAAAGAAGGGAAGAAACTGAAGGCAGAGGAAGCTAATGGAAAGGCAAAGTTGAAGAAAAGAGAAGCCAAAATCATAAGAAGAAGAAGAAAGAAGGAGATGCCAGAGAACAGAGAAGAAAGAAGATAAAGAGAAAGAGAAAGAAGAATAGGAGAAGAAATAGAAGAAAGAAATTAGAGAAAGAGAGACATTGTAGTACATCATTTTTAAGATGTTTGATTTCGTAATCAGACATCTAATCCTTCATAAACTCTCCATTTATTTTTAGCTTCAATTATTCTCATGCTCATGATTTATATTTTTAATTAGCTTTTGAGTAGTATTATGTGTTCAAATTGCATTTATTATTGAGATTAGTGCATGAATTTCATTTGCTCCCTGTGTTCGACCTCGAACTTTAAATTCGAGTAATAAAATTGTATCTGTTTTGAATGCTTTTTCAGCTGTACTACAACGTGACACTCTTAAAACCTGATCAAGCATCCACAAACAGTCGCTATCTCTGGCTATATACCTATACCTAAGTATGGAGTCCAACGAAATAAATCAACAAAAGTTGAGTAGAATAGAGGGGAAATGTACAATGTAAAATAAACATAAGAGATATTTAGTATATATTAATCTGTCTATTAAGCCATTCCTATTAACCATTATTAACTAGTTATTTCAGTGTGTCGCACTCAATAATTATGATCCTTGGTAATCGTCAATCAATACGTTGGAAGGCTTAAGGAGATCTTGCTATGGTTCCTATGAAGTAGAATAGATACGAGACATCCTCTTGCCCAAGATGATGTTTTGCACCAAACTTACCACTTGTTCCATCACTTTGGGGTCCTAGCATTAGTGTGGTGGCCACATACTGTGGGCTATAAATGTAACCACAATCCGTATTGACTTACAGATAGCCCTCTCAACAAACCTAGATATGTATCGCAAATTAAAATATTTATTCATAGACATTCCAGCACCATATCCCTATCTTGCTATCTAGTTGGCCAAAAAACCTATCACTGAGTTGTAGGGAGACAAGCTCACTTCCAAACCAGGACAACTAATATAAATCTAGATTGGCGCCAGAACCAAACTTTGGTAAGCAACATGAATGAACCAATTATCCAATATAATTCAACATTTTTGTCAGTATCTTTATTTAACTATTATTCACCGAATAATTGAAATATAGTTTGCCATGTCACAAGTTGATGTCATCCATCATGAGGTGTATTCTTTATGTAACATTATTAATTTATTGTTCATAAGTTTGTAGATTAGGGTTTCTAATATTCACAAAAATCAAATTAATGAATTATGCCAATCACATTTACTAAGAGTATTCAGATCTTAAATCAAGTAAAACTATGAGATTTCATCTTGCCAACTCCTCAAATCAGTGTAAACAAGTTAAAAAGAGCCATCTAATTATCTTAAGATAACAACAATGAATAATCATATCATATGAATTTATTAAACAATGAATAATCATATCATATGATTCTATTATTTATTAGTGATAATAAGTCATATTGGAATGAATGTAACCAAAGCTAAACTCAATTAATGATTAACCACAATTTAAAGCTACTATTAAGGCATATCGAGTTTGCAAGTCCAAATTATCAACTAATCACAATTCCTAATAAATGGCCAATCACATTCATTCTTAATTTATATTTAAGCATCCAGAGGAAGTATAAACTAAACTCATTTAACATGGACTCCAACACTCAACAAGAGAGAGAACACATGCAAAATGGTAATATATGTGAAGAGAACCCTTACTGATCAATTGCACAAAAAGAGAGTGTACCTTGCATCGCCAAGGGGTCACAGCGACCCTAAGATATAGGTTAGAGACTACAGATTCTATCACATGTCCTTATGCAAGGTAGGGTTCCTATGTCAAACATGCCCAGAATTGAGGTTTTATACGCATGAGGAGCTTTTTTAGGTTTTATAATGTAATACAGAGGTTGAAACATGGTTTGGATCTTACAAATGCATTATACACAAAAACACAATTTCGTAGTCTTAAAACGTGAAAAAAGAGTTCATTAAGGCCTTAGCATTCTCAAATATATGCAAAATATGCTAGATTGAACCAAACTATTCCAAAGTCCACCATGATGATAATGTCATCATCAGTCACAACTAGCTTTAATTAGTCAGAATCAATTGACAACTGCTCCTACATAATTGCCAGAGAGTCATAATTAATTGCATATCCTTTCTGAGAAGAGTGCATTAAATCAGGGTTAAATCTACAGTTTTAACAGAAGATCTTAAATGCAGAAAATCACTAGGTTTCCCAAGGTTAAATGAAGGTCAAATGTTCATTAATGACTAATAAGAGGGTTCGTGAAAATAGAAACAGGTTTTCGCACACTTCGAGAGTCAAAATAGCACCCGAAACCCTAATTTCAGACCCGCTTAAGTAACCGAGGTTCAGATCAGAGTAAATTCCATTTAAACCTTCTAAAAATCATATTAAAATATTGCATAATGTTTGGTATCCTTGATTTGACCATCTAAACCTATTTTGACCTAAAGTAGAGTCTTAGACAAGAAGTTGCCCTAATTTGGGTTTCTGTGTAACTTACTGATCAAAAGTGGTTAAAATCAAATTTTGACTTTACCATCAGATTCCTTAGGTTTAAATTAGGTTTTTACCAAAATTTGGGCCTAATCAGAGATCATCTTGACCTAGTTTGCATTTCATTCCAGTCAGACTCTTTCAATCTCACACAAGCCCCTAGCTTTTGAAATCCTTGCAAATAGCCCCCCAACTTTGTCATCTTCTTCGTGTTTAGGTCCCTACCGCCATGGTCATGTGAACATAGCTGCTGACAGCCTTCAATCAAGGAGTTCTCCTTGATTTCACGCCCAAACCCTTCCAAAATTGGAAGGGGAACTCCTGAGAAGATCCTCTTCAATCTGAGCCGCATCTTGGGCTCTAAGTCTTGCCCAAAACCTAATACGAACGATTTGAAAATGTGGGTTTCCTATTTTGCGAAGATCTCGAGCTTCCAAGCTTGGAACGCCCCCCTGAGCCCTATAAAAACACCTCCAATGCAAACCTCACCTCCTTAGCTAGGTTTCGAGGCCAATTACCTCTTCCTTCACATTCTGCCCTAGCTCCGGTGACCTCCATCCCCTTCATCCTACAAACAGCCAACGGTCAAATTGGCTTGTCCATCTTCTTCCTTATGCTCCTCCGCGCCTCACCAGCCAAAGTGAGGGCTGTCTCCCCCTCTCTTCGTCGTTGTCTCCCTCAAGGAACATGCTTCTTCCACGACGTTGACCATCACACCGGTGCTCATATTCCTTCCCATTCTTCCATTAAATTAGGTCCTATCTCTTCCTCTCTCCCTCTACATTCTTTTCCTCTCTCTAAACCCTAGTTTTGACTCATGACCACGCTCCTCCCCTTCCGTCTTCTTCCGCTCCGACGAAGCTTCGACGAGCTTGCCACGCTACGTCTGACCACCAAACCACTCCTCTCCACCTCCAAAAGCTCTGCCGAACCTCCATGACCAAAACCCCTCAAGAAATTGAGGGGATTGATCACCTAAACTACCCACCGAACACACCCATTGTCCGTCACCCTCTCCGACTTTGACACACCACCACTTGTATCCTCACACCACGAAACACCCACCACCACCTTCGTCGTGCCTTAGCGAAGCTCCTGAAGTATTTTAATGTGGTCGTGAGGCTGTTCTTGTGATTTCAGGTGTTCACCGTTCATCGCCACCGCTGTCTCCATCTTCGCCTTTGTTCGCAGTCCTCCAGCTGCCAAACCTGCTACCTCCAGCATCAGGAGATGCAGTTTCACCTCACAATGCCAATCGCGTCTCCAATTAGCTTCCCAACTGCAGCAGCATCCGTAATTGAAGGGCTTCACCTCTACTGCAGCTACGTGCAAAGAAGGTGGTGCCTTAGTGCCACATCGGGCATGGAAGAACAATCTGTGATGCATAAAGTGATTTTGTGATTAAGCCTATTCGCCCAAGACACTTGAGGGGTTGGGTCCCTCACACCCATCTCACCCGCTAACCCGCCTATCTCCACTCCTCGGTCACCACCCACGTCGGTGACCTTGGACAATGTACATGACTCGAATACCCGAGTATTTGGATCCGACGATGTGCTGGGTTTGAGAGAGAAGAAGAGGAGGAACTTGTGAGAAGGCGGGGGAGGGTTTTGCTCTCTTGGTCTTGTGTGTATGGCCAACACTTGGTCGCTGAGGGAGTTATTCCCTTGTGCTTGTGAAGGAGAAGGTCTATGATGGAGAAAAAGAAGAAAGAGAAGGCTTGAGAAGAGAGAAAGGAAGAGAAGCTAAAGAGAAGAAGGAAAGAAGAAGAAAGAAGAGAAATAAAGAAGGAAGACATTAAGAGGCTTGTGCACTTTAAGTCATCTGATGCATGGTTCTGACATCTGAGGCCACTGTGGATTAATTTGGCCACTTAATTGACATGGCATATCTGATTGATAACACTATTCATACATTTGAGTATATTGAGTAGTTGATATACATGCTTAATTAGGGCTAATAATTGGTGATTCAAATCACCATTATTTTGTCTTGATCTCTTTTTTATCATAGTGAACTCTTGAAATACTCTTGCTTATTATTGAATATCATTTGAGTAGATTGTTATTCATTGAATATCTTGTACCCTGCTCTATTTATTATGCTCATTTACTTCAAATTGAAGATTAATGTTGTGAATTCCATATTTGCTCCCTGTGTTTGACCTTGGACTCCATTGTAGATTCTGAGTTATAAATTTTATTTGTTTGAGAGCTATTTAGGAGTGTGCTACGATGACGAAACATTAAACTCCTATCTGTTTTAATAAACACACCTTGAACTAGATTGGGATTGCCTTGAATGTGTCATCCAACTATTGGTTCGTGCTTGCATAGAGGGACCATGATTACACGCCTCTCATTCTCGTGCTTTCACTTTCCCCTACATGCAACCCTACTATGTTAATTTGCTGCCACCAGCATAATGTAATGCCTTTGGATGCCACCCACATCAACTATACCCTATGCTTCATGCATGCAAGAGAAAAGGAAGGAAAGGTATGCGTCAACTCTCTCCTACTTTCCCTCTCCTCTATTTCTCTTTTTCTTTTCTTTTATTTCCTTTCCTTTTTCTTCTCTCCCTCTTTATCAATAATTGTGCCACCAAAGAGCAAAATAAATGATGGCTACGAAGGGATTGATGCAATCAACCTGTGGCATCGTGGAAGTGTGAAAAATGACATTTAAAATTTTTCAAAATTGAGATTGAATCGATGCCAAAACTCAATCAAGCAACCAAAATGATAGGAACTATTTTTCAATTGTTCAGGTATCCAACAAGTATATGACTTATTGTAAGAGTCTATAAATTTTTATAACTATTCTAGCAAACCCAATCTTCATTTCCTTGGTTGAAAGAGTTAAGGGGCCTTGTGTGGGGAAAACCTTGTTAATGGACTCTCTATTAAGTAATGTTGTATGTGGAGGGGCATGCCTTGAAATTTTGCACCCCATTTGGATTAAGGTGTTGGCTTGTGGAGGAAGCCAAAGCTATTGCAAGACAAGGGAGAGCCTTCGCAGGCCATACCACCCTTCCCCTTCCCTACAGCAACCCTCCTCCTTCCCTTTGGTTGTAGCATCGACCTCCTCCTCCCTTCCTACAATTGACTCCTCCCCTCTCCTTTCCCTTCATGCAGATAGGCCTCTCTCCTCCTACACCCACCAGCCACCATCACCCCTTATTGTTGCCACTAGTAGCTGCCCTCATGTGTGCATGTGCAGGCTGCTGCAGTTGTTGCCTGTCGCAACATCCCCCCCACCCCCGAGTTCCTCCATCATGATTGCCTCTTGCTGTGGCTACAATTGGTTAGCCTCGTGTGCGCATGCGACTGCTTGCTACTACAGTAGCTGCTGTGTTTGGGGGGAGGTAGTTGTTGTTTTTGTTGCACTAAGGTCGAGGATTGGCAGAGAGCTTCCTACTAATGACTCTACAATTAGTAGTGTTAATTACATTATTTAGATTCAATTTCGAGGGCCTTTGCACTTAAATGTGATAATCTAGTGGGTCTAGGAGCAATGCATGCATGTAATATACTCTTTACATTAAGATTGTTTGGAATTAATGTTCAATGTCCAAGTTGTATAAGGGCATATTGAAATAAGTCTCAGTTGAGCAATCGAGCCGCATGGATGGATTTAGAACGTAAATCGAAGTCTAATGACTTTGTAATTGCCATAACCTGACCTCCGTAGCCCTTACAATGAGCTGAAGAACTTCTGGCCATTGATTTAATGATCAATGGCCCACAAGGTGCCATATGTCGACCGCATAGCCACCCATCGTACTCTAGTAGCATGCACCCATTCTCTTCATTACATAGGGTGAGCAATCACCACCTCTCGATCATCATCAGACGCACATCAGGAAACCACGCCACCCCTCGACTGTGAGCGCATGATCAAAGACAAATGATCGAGATCACACCATGAGCCGCTGATGAGGTGTGGCTCATCATAGCTAAAATGCCCAATTTAAGCTAGAAACTAGATTAAACACTATCAAATTAACTTGATAAATGGGTTAAGTTTGAGAATTAAGGAAAAAGACTTAAAACACTCAATGTGTGCTAAAAATGCATAATTAGGTCATATTTGAGAGATTATCTATTAATTAAGTATATGGATGATTTAAATGCTCATTGAACATAATTTTGGGCATAAAATCACAAATAAATTGTGGGATTATTTTCTAATATGTTCAAATAACATGCCATAAAAACTTCATAGCATTTTGACCTCATTTGGGCCTTGGAATTAATGAGTTGCATTTAGGTCCTCCATTTACATTTAAGTATTCACATTTTATTCACTCAAAAGTTGCTGAGGAGCTACTTAAAAACTCCTAGTGGCCACTTT
Organism: Thalassia testudinum; assembly: GCA_037157565.1. Classification (NCBI taxonomy): domain Eukaryota; kingdom Viridiplantae; phylum Streptophyta; class Magnoliopsida; order Alismatales; family Hydrocharitaceae; genus Thalassia; species Thalassia testudinum. Next base: position 12,844,744 of record JAZHRO010000071.1, on the reverse strand, counting down.
GTAAGCTTCCAGGGACATGGGTACATTGTTTCTTATCACTTATGGGTTCTTTAGTAAATTTCACACTATTTCGCATTAAGGGCCTTTGGTGTAAAAACACTATTAAACCTGCAGGTGCTTTCCTCTTCACACTATTCCTCATGATGAACTCAAGAGCCTTGAGCCATCCATTCTCTCCATCCTTGATCCTACGATGGATCTACCACCAAACTTTAATCCCTAGTGAGAGCACCTTCGTGCCAAGTTCTAGATCTGATCCAAAAGCTTCACTTCATCCTAAAAAGTTCGAGTACACCTCATTGTCCATCCAAACCCTTCATCAACTATGGTCCTAATCCTCTGATCCAATCACCTGATCCCTCCCTTGCCTATATAAACTCCTTCACTACCTCCTGCGCAAGCTCATCAGCTCCCTCACCCTTTGAGCTACTCAGTTGTTCACCTCTCCAGCTCCTTGTCCTCTTCCTCGAGCATTGGTGACAATGGTGGTTTCTCTTCCTCTTTGTCGCCACAACAATCTGCTATGGATCCAGGGATCCCATTCACTTTGTTGGAGGTCTTCTTCCCTTTCGTCGCTGCAGTGACCAGCTATAGCTCAGGAATTGCATTCCTTTGTTAGCTAGGACCTTACTCACTTTCATAGATTAATTTTACTGCTTTCTAGATAGATTTTATTGCTTACTAGATTAGATGGGAGTAGTGTTAGGTAGTTTAGATCATAATTCATCACTTAGTTATGTTAAATTAGAAGTAGATTAGATGTAGATCTTAGTCTCCCTCAATCCACCCTCTCTGATCAATCTTGATCAGAGAGGCCAATTCACATTTCCATCTCAATCCATTAATCTTCCTCAACATTCCACAATCATCTTCTTTTGATTTCATTGCGATTTCTATCATTAGATCACCTCCACCACCATTGCCATCAGTGGGACTGAAGTTATCTAGCTCTCATAGTTAATGATGCGCCCAATCATCTTGGAGGCCTCCCATTCACATCATTTGATCAGAAAGGCCCCCTATATGGTTTTAATTGTTTAGAATTTGCTCGATTGATGTGGATTTCATTTTTTATGCTTGAGGATTAGAGATCCAATTTGTTTTAAGTGATTTTTAGTCGAGTGAATTGATGTGATAAGAGTTCAATTGAGCTTGTTGCAATGAATTAGAACTCATTTGATTTGATTTTTATCAACTGGATTCCTTACTCCCAATTTTTATGTTAGCTCTTGTTTCTCTTCATCGCCTTGAAAGCATCGATGAGGAAAATCCAATGCACGAATTTGAGGCTACTACAATGATCCAATTGTTTTACAAGCATCATATAAGATCTTTGAACACTAATTACTAGTGTTAACAGATCTTAGTTGATCAAATCAGTCTAGCGATTTAGAGAAACTGCCTAGATAGGTGACATCTGGATTATAATCCAAATTGATTTAATCTAATTTTCAAAAATGAATGAGGTTAAGATGAAGATCTAGGAATGGATTTTAAGTAGATTAAATGCCTAAATTGATTTATCTCCCTCATGCTGTCTACGACATAGGGGGTAGATCAATCTAGGGTTTTAGATGTTTATGAGGATCAAAATTAATTTGCAAATGGTTCAAATGATTTGTGTTGTGTTTACGATTACTTAATATAAGGTTTTAATGTTTTTTATTAAATCTAAAGTGAAGAGCTTCACTGCCTAGGTTTTAGATGATTTTAATGTCTGAAGTTTCAATTTGAACTCTTTTAATTTGGTGTTTAGCACGAAATCGATGTTATAAAAGATGCATTGTAGTATGGTCGAAATCACACGAAAACAAATACAATTTGTACTCGAATTTGAAGTTTGAGTTTGAACACAGGGAGCAAGTAGCTATTTATCTCAAAGATCACAAAATCACGACAAATATAAGCAATTATAACAAGAAGAATAATCAGAAATGATATATCAGATAATTCAAGTTTGAAAGTGCAAAAAGATTAGAGTAAAATGGTGATTTGAATCACCAAATTACTCTAAGTTTTACGAGTACTTAATATATGAATGTAAAGCTCAACCACAATATCGAATGCCTCAGAATATCAGAACCAATGAGTATCAAACGACAAGTAGAAATGTCAGATGCCCTATCAGAAGGTGCAAGGCTCCTCAGGGAGCCTTTTCTTTCTCTTCAAGCCTCAGGGAAAGGCACAGCAGCCAAGCACAATAGAGGCAAAGGCCTCTCAGCAACTAAGTGTAGAGAATATAGGCGCAAAGGGCAAACCCCCTCCTCTCTCTAATTCTCTTTCTATTTTCTTAGAACCAAGTGGATCTGGGTAATCGGACCCACGCCCAGACCTACGAGGTGTGAGCACGGGTGAGGGCACGTGCATTGGACCGTGCGAGCAGGACCTCGCCCTGGTGCTCTCGGAGGAAATCGGCTAAGGGCAGTGATTCAATTTATCTCACGCAGGCGCTTCTTGACTTTCCGATGTGAGACTAAATCCCACTGCTATCCTTTGCAAAGTCCTACTTGAGCTGTAGTTGAAGGGCATCTGAATTGACGATGCAAGCGGACTGGGCAACTATAATTGAGGAGCTGGGGACATTCCTGGAATGTGTCCCCAGCACCTGAAGTAGAGAGAGCTGAAGAACACGCTTTGAATGTCGCAAACGGGGCCGGAGAAGGTGGAGGCAACAATGGTCATCCGACCGAGTACTTGAAATGCAGAATACGAGCTAAATGCCCCAATTAATATTCTCAGAAGGTTCGCCTTAGGGTGGCAAATGTTATGGTGGTCGTGGTGGTGCATGTGAGTGAGTGAGGAGGTCAGGCGAGCTCGGAGAAGGCGTGCTTGGAGTGCTATGTCCGAGGGGGTGTTTGAGTGTGTGAACCCCTTAATTTCTTAAGGGGTTTAGTTGAGCGTGAAGTTGAAAGGCTCATGGAGTCGATGTGATGTGGTATGGAGGTCGAGCGAGCCCGTCGGAGTTTGGCCGGCTGTGAAGAAGATGAAGTGTGGGAGGGTGGTGCGGTGGTTGAATTGGAGTGCAAGTGAAGGAGAATACTGTAGAGAGGGAGAGGAAGTGGTAGAGAGTCTTAGGGACGAAGTAGAGGGGTGGAGAGCTCCAGTGTTGGTTGACCGAAGTCGGAGAAGGTGAAGAGGGTGGTGAGATGGCGACGAGTAAAGAGGCAGGGAAACACCCTCTCATTTACCGGAGAGGCGCGTGATGAGGAGAGGAAGGCAATGGGTCGTCCAATTTGACTGTTGGATGGCTGAACGAGGAGAGTGGAGTGGGTCACCAGAGCAAGGTGCGAAGGTGGCTGGAGGAGGAAGAGGGCTTTTCTGAGGCCAAACCTTGCTAAGGTGGTGAGGCAGCCGAGGGAGGTCCTTTATAGGCCTTCAAACAAGCTTCTAAGCTTGGAAACAAGCTTTACAGGTTCAATTTTTCAGGAAGAAGGATTCTTGAAATCCTTGGATTTGCACCAGTGATTGAGACAGATTTGGAGCTTGGGAATAGGTTTAATCGATTATGAAACTCTCCAGGATCATCCCTTCTAAATTTGGGAGGGATTGGTCAATCAATCAAGACAAAATCAAAGATTGAAGTTCGGATCTTATGAGTTCACATCTACCATGGCAGGAGGGACCCAAATGTGAAGAAGATAATGAAGTTAAGGGGGTCTTTGTAATGCTTTTCGAAAGTTGAGGGGCTTCTTGTAAGAGAAAGAGTCAGAATAGGATTAAAATGTAAACTAGGCCAAAATGATCTCAGATTGGGCCCAAATTTTGGTACAAGCCTAATTTAGACCCATGAAATCTTATTGTGAAGTTTGATTTTGGTGTTGACCAAGTTTGACTGGGTAATTTATGAAAATACTCAAATTAGGGCAATTATCTGTCTAAGACTCTACTTTAGGTCAAATTGGGTTCAGATGGTCAAATCAAGGATACCAAACCTTATAGGATACTTTTATATGATTTTTAGAAAGTTTAGATGAATTTTATCCTGACCAAACACCTCAGTTAATTAAGCAGGTCTATTTTTAGGATTTCAGATGTCCATTAATTTTTGAAATGCATGAAAACCTATTTTTTTCTGCATGAACCACTTATTAGATATTAATGACCATTTGACCTTTAATAAACCCCTAAAATACCTTGTGGTTATTATGTATTTATGAAGTGCTGTTAATTTTGTAGAAATAACCTTGTAATCTTCTTTTCCAAATAGGACATTGTGCCCTTAAAACCTTCTGTTGGATAAGTAGGATCTTTTATCAACCTTATCAGACCAAATTGAGCTGGTTATGGCTTATGATGGTGTTCCCATCATACCCCCATGCGTAGCTTTTGCTAGTCCCTTAGCAAAATTCTATAGATCAGACTAGTTATCTAGGTCGGATGTAACCGTCAGGATGCCCTACTAAGCTGCATTTCTAGGAATCAGATCTTAATACCAACAGTAGACCTAGAGGTACTCAAGTACCAGCCCAGATCCATACTTGACTAGCTTTCACCTCAGTCTGCCGTGAAGGTTTCTAAGGCCCGTAGGAACTATCCTAAGGTTTGTTGGACCTAGCAATTAAAGCACCTATGCTTGTAACATGGTTAGCCTAGGATTAGTTTGCTAGTGCATTTTTATAAGAGAGAGAGAGAGATAGAAGAAGATTTTCATTTGTGGAGAGCTTTCTCTCTTTCTTTTCCTTTTCAATATATGTTTCCTTAGATCCAACCTCGGATTGGCCCTAAACACATTTTGTATCGAATTCCTTGCTCCCACCATCAATCCTCACAGGGTCCCTAGCAATCGATGCTTCGAGATAGCACTACCCATGGCAATCCCCAGAACCCTGGCTTTCGACACTTCGGGATAGTGCTACCCATGGAATTCTGTAGCTAAATCCAGACCCTAGCAATCATCATTTTGTGATAATGCCACCCATGGCATGTTAACCAACACAAGGTGCTTACGTGCCCCTGGTAGGATATTTAGATATCCTAGGAGACAAGCACAGAGGAGACAATATGTTATTGCGCATCTTCGAGGGAAGTGTCCTGCCTCTCCGCATCGGGAACTCGTCCAAATCAACTTGTGTTTGCAAGCCACTCCTAATCTAGATCTTAGGACCATTTTCATAACATAAATGCTTTTTGGCATGATTTCATATTTAATCGCACTAAATCAGACTGTGTGTGATTTAGGGTGCTTTAGTTACCGAGTCCCGCAAACTAGAGGTCAGTTAATGGGGTTGAATAATCCCTAAACCTTAGACCTAATACTCAAGCTCTACATTTTCCTCAACCTCTTGAGGATTAATATGAATCTTGACAAGTACTTGAGTGTTTAAATCTCAGAACAGATCCAAGAGGCCTAAGGTCGGTATTCACCACCAATCCCTTAAGTTTTAGCCTTCCAGGTCATATTTCATCATTCGATCCATCCTAGAAGTTAGGTGAGTTCCATATTATTTTGAAGGGACTCAATTTTTTCTTTATCTTTTTGCTCCTTTCTTCTTTTCTTTTTGTTTCCTCATTTTTCTTTTCTTAGCTCAAATCACCTCCTCAAGAATGATGTGATATCTTAAAAAATTTCCTCTTCTTTTCTCCATTTTTTTTATAATATGTGTATTTTTTATGAAACCCTTTTGTGATTTGATTTTCATAGTGTTTTGCACTTTAATACTCCCATTGCCTATGATTTACAATATCCTTGTTGTAAATTAGGTGGGTTTGAGTTTAGCTTAGATCGTACATTAAAACAAGGTCGAAGGGTGGGTGGTGGACGGGTTAGAGTGATTGTTGCAGACGATTTCAAGCTTTGATACAAGTACCAAAGGTAGAGTAAGCTATTCTAACGGACGAACCCTAAAGTGCAATATGAATTCAACAGAAAAGTATGTCAAAAGGGTTTCAGGTTTTTCAAAAGATGACTGGTTGCCTCCTGTTAAGTGCTAAGTTTAACGCCATCAGCTGGGTGCAAAAAGCTCAGGGGGAATGGAGATCAAAAGAGACAACAGCCAAGTTCGGGCCAGTGAGTTCAACGAACGATTTGAGTCTCTGTCTGTTCACAACAAAAGCTTCAAAATCATGGCTGAGTTCACTAATTTCAACAATCCATTTAGATCTGAGTTTTCCTAGAAAGAGTTTGAGTTTGGCATCAAAGAGGACTTTTTGACTAGGATGAAAAGATTTTCACATAATGTGCCTGTCATGGAAGGCTTTGACTCGCTCTTTGTAGATTTGCAAGTTCTCATACGCATCGTTGTGTAGTTCCTCAATCTCACTCATTTGCAACCGGTGTATTCCAACCTTCAAAGGATACAGATTGCACTTCCGTCTGCCTAATAGGCCTTGTACTCCATATCTACGGGAAGGTGACATGTCTTAACGTACACAAGTCTGAAGGGAGACATGCCTAATTGGGTCTTGTGGGTGGTCCTATAGATCCACAAGTCTTCCGGAAGGCAAATAGACAAGTCTTTCCTATTAGGCAGAACAATTACTTGAAGGATCTTCTTGCTCTCTCAATTTGATAATTCAACCAGTCCATTAGTCTAGGGGTGGAAAGGAGTCGAGATACAATGCATCACCCTGTACTTTTTCATCAGCGACTAGAAGTGCCCATTGTTGAAATGAGCCCCGTCATCACTTATGATGGCCTTAGGAACCCCAAATCTGGAAAAGATGTTCTCTTGAATGAATCGGAGAACAACTTTGTGATCGCTAGTTCTTGTGGGGACAACTTCTATCCATTTTGAGATGTAATCAACAGTGAGTAAGATGTATTCGAAGTCGTTATATCCTAGAAAGGGTCCCATGAAATCAATTCCCCATATGTTAAAGATTTGGCACACAATGATCGGGTTTAAGGGCATCATATCCCATAGGCCCATGTTTCCAAGAGTTTGACAACGAGCACATGCCTTGCAATATGTTTGTGCATCTTTGAACATCGTAGGCCAGAAGAACCCACACTAGAGGATTTTCGCTATAATTTTTTGCCCAGAGAAATGGCCTCCGTAGGCCTTGTCATGGCAAAACGAGATCGTATCATTGACCTTGTTGGCAGGAATACATCTTAGGATTACTTGATCATTGCCAATGTGGAAGAGATACGGCTCCTCCCAAATATAGTTCTTGGCCTTGAAAATCAGCTTGTCCCGCCTAGAAGTTGCCCAATCTAGCATGACTTTCCCTGTAACCAAGTAATTTACCATATCAGCAAACTAGGGGAGATCGTTAATGTCTAATAGATGCTCATCCGGAAAATGCTCCGTGATTGGACCAGATAGGTCAATGACAGAAGAAGGAAGGCAGGATAAGTGATTAGCTACCACATTCTATTTTCCCACCTTGTCGTGAATCTTGAGACTGAATTTTTGCAACAAGAAGATCTAGCATATTAGTTGAGGTTTCGCATAATTCTTTGAGTAAATGCCTCACTATAGTGTGATCCGAGTAGATGATGACACGAGAACCTAGAAGGCATGATCTGAATTTCTCCAGGCCAAATACTATAGCCAGCATCTCTTTCTTAGTAATCGTCTAGTTACGCTGAGCCTCGTCAAGCATCTTACTAGCATAGTAGATGACCACGGGTTTCCCGTCAATTTTCTGCCCAAGCACTGCACCCACAGCGTAGTCAGACACATCGCACATGATCTCAAAGGATAGAGATCAATTAGGTGATTGCAGGATCGGTGCTTGGGTAACTCGGTCACGTAGGCTTTCAAATATGTGAATGCACTCATTCGTGATCTCAAAAGGGACATCTTTTGATAGGAGATTAGTCAGGGGGCACGTAATTTTTGAGAAATTAGGAATGAATCAACGGTAAAATTGATGTGCCCCAGAAAAGATCAGATGTCCTTGATCAAGTTAGGCACAGATAGTTTGGAAATCAAATTTACCTTCGCTAGATCAACCTGGATGCCTTTTTTAGAAATGCGATGTCCCAGGACAATACCCTTAGGAACCATGAAATGGCTCTTTTCCCTGGAAAGAACCAAATTCACGTCAATGCATCATTTGAGGATTTGCACCAGATGAATGAGGCAATCATCAAAAGATTCCCCAAATACCAAGAAGTCATCCATGAAGACTTCAAGGTACTCACCTACCATGTCAGAAAATATGGCAAGCATGCACCGCTAAAAGGTGGTGGGTGCATTGTAGAGCCCAAATGGCATCCTACGTAATGCGTATGTCCCGTAGGGGCAACTGAAGGTGGTCTTTTCTTGGTCCTCTGGATGAATTGCCACTTGATTATATCAAGAGTACCTATCCAAAAAGTAGAAAAACTGATTTCCTGCCAGTTTCTCGAGAATTTGGTCAATAAACGGTAGTGGGAAATGGTCCTTTTTCATGGAGGCATTCAGTCTTCAGTAATCAATGCAGACTCTCCACGAGTTTGCTATGCGGGTCGAGATGGTTTCTCCGATTTCAGTCGTATCACGGTAGCCCTGCCTTTTTAGGCACAACCTAGATTGGACTCACCTAATGACTGTAAGAGATCGGTAAATGATTCCAGCATCTAACCACTTAATGATATCTTTCTTCATGACATCTTGCAAGTTCGGATTCAGACATCTTTGCATTTCACGGGATGGTCGTGAGCCCTCTACAATGTAGATGCAGTGTGTGCAGTATGAAGGGTTAATACCAATCAAGCCATCGAGAGTCCATCCAATGGATCTTTGATGCTGCTGGAGGACGGAAATCAGTCTCGTTTCCTGATCCAAGATAAGTTGGGAATTGATGATCATAGGAAACGTATGATTTGAACCTAAAAGGATGTATTTTAAATGATCCAGGAGGGGTTTCAACTCCATAACAGGGTTGTCAGTAGTAGTAGGCGATTCTGGGTGGGGTTCAGGAGTAAAGGCAGGAGTTGTAGGAGCATCTACGTCAAGTCTAGGCTTCTCTAGCTAGGGGTTGTGATCTTCTTGTGGTTGAATGTTAGGAATAATTGGGTTTTCCTCTAAGAATTAGTCCTCAACCACTGACTCGATATCGCAGATCTGCTCAATAGCCCCATAGTTGATTCCTTTTTAGGCCTTAAAGATATCAATCTTCAAAGTTTTATCCCCAAATTTCAACTCAATCTGACCCTCTTCACAATTGATGTTGGCCCTTGATGGGAACACCATCATGAGCCATAACTAGCTCAATTTGTTCTTATAAAGATAATAAAAGCTCCTACATATCAGTTAGAAGGTCTCCTGAGCAGGATAATTTGTTTTGAGAAGAAAAGATGAAAATAGGGTTATTTCTACAATTTTACCATATTATCACAAATACAGAATAACCACGGGGTATTCCAGGGGTTTATTAAAGGTCATTTGATCATTAATGTCTAATAAGTGGGTTCATGCAGACAGAAACGAGTTTTTTCATGCATTTCAAGACTTAAATGACATCTGAAACCCTAAAAATAGACCCGCTTAATTAACTGAGGTTCTGGTCAGAATAAAATTCATCTAAATCCTTTGAAAATCATAGAAAAATATTCTCTAGGGTTTAGCATCTTTTAATTGACCATCAGAACCCATTTTGACCTAAAATAGAGTCACAGATAGAGTATTACCCTAATTGGATTTTTATACAAATTACCCAACCAAACTAGGCCAAAACCAAAATTCAACTTCACCATTGGAATCCTTTGGTCGAAATTAGGTTTATACCAAAATTTGGGCCCAATAAGAGATCTTCTTGACTTAATTTGCATTTCAATCTTGTCTATCTCACAAGTGCCCCTAGCTTTTGAAATTTATTCCAAATAAGCCCCTGTCTTTGTCGTCACTCTTTACAAAAAGGTCCCCCCACCATTATTGACGAGGAATCTTACTTTGGAAAGCTTCATTTGGAAAGAACACAGTGATTTCTTGATGAATCCTTCTCAAAATTGAAAAGAAGATTCATCAAGTAATCTCCTTCCTATTGAGCCATGTCCAAGTCTCCAATTCTTTTCCATTCTCTCATGCGAGCGCATGAGAGATGTCGGTGTCCTACTCTGATGAACTTACCAAGCTTGAAAGCTTTCTTTCCAAGCTTCAAACCTCCCTCAAAGGCCTATTTAAAGAGTCCTAAGGACAAACCGTTCTCTTCACGCTAGGTTTTGGTCGGAATACTTCTTCCTCCCTCGTCTCCGTCCGAAAAGCTTGAGGACATCCGGTGACTTCATCCACTCTCTTCATCTGCTCGCAATACTAGCAGCGGATTCTCCTTCCTCTCTGTCTTCCGCGTCGCGCCATGCCAGCGGGCACCCTAATTCCCCTTGTCATAGCCGATTCTCTCCCACCTGAGCTCTCTTCGTCTCTGGCACCGGCCACACCACACCTGGCATCGCTATTGTCTGCTACCTATTCAGATCATTTCTCTCCCTCTCTACTTCTCTTTCCCGCACTCACAACACACACACGACCACCGTTTTTTCCCTTAACACCGTCATCTTCCTCCGCTCCGGTAACCGCTTCGACGAGGCTCTCCGTCCGCTACACCACACCATAAGCCTCTCCACCAATCCCAAAAGTTTTGCCTCGTCCATGCGAGCAAGACCCCTTAGGAAATTGAGGGGATTGCTTGCCCTAGCCCTCCTTCAAACACCTCCATGAACTCCAACCTTGGTCATCTTCGCCACGCCCACACACGCACTCTCACAGCACGCCACCGCCACCATCACCTTCGCCTCACTCGCACAAAGCTTCCGAGCATATTAAACTGGGCTACAAGGCCATTCTCGTGCTTGCAGGTATTTCACCGGAGCTCTGCCACAGCCTTGGTTGCACCGACTATGCCTTCATTCCTTCAACCACATCCGTTCCAGATTTCAGCCCCAGTTCACGTGGAGTGGTCTCAGGACCCTTCCCAGGTCCTTGATTGGGGACACCAGCTCCTGCAACTACCTCAATTGGTGGTGTCTTCACTAGCTGCAACTCACGCGAAGACAAGGACTTAATAGTCCCATATCATGAACTACCAAGCCTTCAAAGCTGCATATATTGAATTTTTGGAGAGGGCTTATCACCCAAGATCACAGGGGGTCAGGTCCCCACTCACCTTCCTTAGCACCCTCACCCGCTACCCCACGCCGGTGGGTCTGGACCTTTGACCGTCTATCCGATTACTTGGTTAGCCCCAGGTTTGAGAGAAAAAGAAGAAGGAAAGAAAGGGAAAGAGAGAGAGAAGGGGTGGGGGGGCTTTTGCTTCGCTAGCCACCTCTCGACACTTAGCAAATTCTAAAGGCCTTTGCCTCTGTTGGTGTTGGTGCTGTGCTCTGCTGTGCCTCTCCCTGAGGCTTAAGAAAGAGAGGCCATTACCTCTGTTGCTGGTTCTGAGTGCACTGTCCACTTATCCTACGTGGCATTTGGTTGATTGATATCGTTGAGATATTTGATATTATTATAATTAGGATAATTGGTGATTCAAATAATCATTTTACCCTAATCTTTTTTGCTACATTGACTCTTGCTTTTATATTTATATTTTGTGCTTGATATTTCCATTATATTGCTATATTGTGCTTAAAATTGTGATCTTGAGATTAATTGCAACACTTGCTCCCTGTGTTCGATCTCGGATTTCTTTTGAGCTATAAACTGTATTTGTTCACATGCTATTTTCGGCTATATTACAATGAAGTGATTTTAAAACACTGTTTCAGTGGGCAAACATTTTGACGTCATTGCCGGAGAGCAATGTGCAATTTGATCTCTGGATTACAATTCCTAACTTGATAATAACTTGATTTATCTGTTTTGATTGCGATTATGTAGGGGGATTAACCAAGTAGCAAGATCAACCACACAATAGCAACTCTAGGGGTAGGAAATCTCATTTTCCATCCTCATTAAGCCCTGATTCTGAAAAGCTAAAAAAGGAAAAGATCAATTAGGATCAACTTGCATTCTATTCTTAGAATCAATCCTCACAAGTTACCTAATTTGGTTCTTTTGTAGACAAACCCTAACCCTGATTTCTACACCTACTTAGGATTTAAGGTATCTAGGGCTATCACCTTCTTGCTTGAGCCCTAGATACCAAATTTGGACGAAACTAATTGGATCAATCAGAGCCAACATAGGATTTCTATTCTAGGGTTGAGCACTCCACTTGCTTAATCAAGAATATATTCTCCCAACTTGTGTGTGTCACAAGCCTTGTTTGAATTGACCTAAGAAAGCAAACCCTAAAATCATGCTCTAAATATTCACTTGAATCTTAAAAATTGGGACCTAATAATCTCAAAGGACAAAATAGGTGAAGTTGAACCACCTTGTGGGGTCAACCAATCTTCAAATTATGCCACCTCGCACAAAATATCTTAAAGTTTAAGTGGAATCATAAGCACCTTTCTCTAAACTTAAAATTGGTAGGCTTAAGAGGTCAAGTCACCATTCTGGTCTACCTGGACCCTCAGTGACAAGGAAGGTCAGGTGGGGGAAACCTTGTAACATGTGGGGATGCTCACCGTGTAGGGGTCTTTGCGGGACTCTCCCTTCCTGGCTGCCCAGGTAATTCTCAGGTGGATGACTTTCTGATCCAGGGGTATCATCCGCCCCAAACCTCTATAGTCATCCAAAAATCTTTGGGTGCCTCAATTGAGTCCGTCTGACATTCTATCTCTCATCTTCTCCATCGGTGCATGTTTGGGAGGTCCTTAAAACCAACCTTGAGGCCTCCATTAGTTATTCACTCTCGTCGAGGCCAAGCCTCGACCTCTGTGTTTGTGCAATAACCTGATCATATTGACATTTCCTCTGATTCTAAGCCCAATCACCCAATCACAACCATGGATAAGCTAGAACGACCTAACTTTGAACCACAATAATTCTTTGATTTTAGAGATCAAATCAATGCCTTCATCAACCCACCACCGTGTCCTCAAATGCGAGATTACTACAATCTCGCGACAGTGGAGATCGAACCACGAATCAATATCCCTATTGGAGGACCTGAGGTGGAGCTTAAGCCTAGTATGCTTCACATGACTCCAAAATTCCATGGCTTGAACTCCAAGGATCCTTTCCAACAAATCAAGAATCTGAACCATCTGGCCCACACCTTTTGGGCAGACATGCAGAATCGAGACGGCTTGCTCTTAAAGATCTTCTCCTTCTCTCTTGCCGACAAAGCTGCTTACTCATTTCAAACTTATCCTCAAATGATCACCACATGGGAAGAACTTCAAATTGCCTTCCTACAAAAATTCTATCCCATTGGTTGTACAAACGCTATGCAGCACCAAATCACACACTTCTCCAAAGGAGCAGGAGAATCTCTACAAGAGGCATGGGATCATTTTCTGAATCTCATGCGAAATGCCCCCATCACGGAGTCCCGAAGTGGGAACAAGTCCAATCCTTTTACCACAAGCTTCGTGATGATAGCAAGCTCTTTTTCAATGCAACCTGTGGTGGCAGCATCATGGGTCAGCATGAAGATGAGATTTGGGGAATTCTTAAGAACATGTGCGAGAACTCCCCGAACAATGAGTCACTGGGTGCATATGATCAGACGTCCAGCCGTGCATTGACAAACAATCTGGGGGTACATGAATCTTGAGGCCTTTCCGCATCCGTTGACTTGGAGTCAGTAGCCAGTCAATTGGATAAGGTCTCCATTATTGAGAAAAAGGTGGACGACATCACTCGACATCTACACAAGACCACCTCTACACCACCGCCCTCAGGTAGGGAAACTGCACACAATATCTACCACTCTTTGGGGATGGATGCGTATCCTCCCCCATCTGATTATGGTTTTGAAGGAAACTCCGGACCAGCCTAACATAGTTAGGGGAACTCTGAACCCTTGTACCCTGATTATTCTGGGGATCCTCAGGCCTGCGAGGATCTCCACGCCATCTAGAACAATCCTTTCTCCAATACCTACAACCCTGGATGACATAATCATCCAAATTTTGTGTGGTTGAGAAATACCCACATCCAAGACCTCAATTCCAACCTCAACCACAAAACCTGCATCCCTATGAACCCATTCAACCATGGCCCAATCAAAACTTCCAATCTAGAGCACCTAAAGGCAATTAGAAATTTTTGATTCTCCAGACGTTGGTTGACATGCAAAAACAACATAAAGAAGAGATCTCTAAGCTGCAAAATCAATTGGCCTAGCTGACAAGTGGTCACCAGCCGGGTGCACTCCCTTCTCAGCCTCTTCTGAATCCAAATAACATGCTAAACCAGAGGCACGTTATGAATCCAAATTGGGGCCAAGACCACTTTGTCTATCATGCCCCTTCTGCTCCATCCTCTGACGGGGTGGGTGCTTCAACCTCTTATTCTGGATTTCAGCAGTAGAAACCTATCCTCCTTAGCCCAAACTAGAATCAGGCAGGATTAAATTCCATTACCACCCGTAGTGGCAAAGCAACACAGAACCCACCTTTCCTTAGCCACAACTCACCTGAAATTGTAGACCCTAAACCTAGATTGGTCATCCAGGACACCCCAATCCTTGATAAAGAACCTGAGCCAATTCTAGAGGAACCAACTGAGGTCCCATTTCCCGAGGCCTTGACCAAGGGAAAGAGAAACCCAAATCCGTGGCTCTCGAGGAGGGGACCTGGTCAAGCTCTTTGAGCATGTCCAAATAAATATTCCATTGATGGATGCAATTCACCACATACTGGCTTATGCGAGATTCCTAAAAGATATATGTACACCAAAACGTAAGCCCCAAACTAAAGGCAGGAACCCAATCAAACCGTTGGAGCAAGCTAGCTCCATCATTTTGAGTAAACTCTCACCTAAGGCAAAAGACCCAGGTACTCCTTTGATCTCCTGTGCTATCGATGATATACAGTTTGACAGAGCCTTATTGGATCTAGGAGCTTCCGTAAACCTAATACCTACATCCCTACTCAACCACCTTGAAGAAACTGAGCTTAAACCAACAGAGGTAACATTGAACTAGTTGATTGAACTATTAAGTCACCAAAAGGAATTCTCGAGGATGTCATAGTTAGGGTACACGATTTCTACTTCCCCGTGGATTTTATAATGTTGGACATGGATGCTCTTGAGAACTTGAAGAACACACCAATTATTTTAGGGAGACCTTTTCTAGCCATAGCTAGGGCCAATATCAATTGTGAGGAGAGCCAAATTGAGTTAAAATTTGAGAATAAGACACTAAAGATCGACATCTTTAAGGCCCAAAAAGGAATTAATTGTTGGTTATCGAACTAATTTGTGACATTGAGTCTGTGGTTGACGACCCATGTGTCGAGGAAATCTGCTTATCTCTAATAATCAACCACAAGTCGATCAAAACCCCCACTTAGAGGAGCTTGAATTAGCCCTAGAGATACCTTCAGCTCCTATCATTGCTCCTGAACCTCACCTTGAACCACCTACTGTTGTTGATAACCCTGTTATGGAACTAAAGCCTCTTCCTGATCATCTGAAATATGTCTTCTTGGGTTCCGATCAGACCTTTCCTGTGATTATCAATTATTGTCTCACCTCTGAACAAAGGCATGTCTGATTTCTATTCTCCAGCAGCATCGGAGAGCCATTGGTTGGACTCTCGATGACTTGATTGGCATTGGCCCCTCATATTACATGCACCATATCTATACCGAAGAGGGCTCACGACCATCCCGTGAAATGCAGAGATGCCTGAATCCAAACCTACAGGATGTTGTGAAAAAGGAGATCATCAAGTGGTTAGATGTAGGTATCATTTACCTGATCTCCGACAGTCATTGGGTGAGTCAAATCCAGGTTGTGCCAAAAAAGGCAGGACTCACCGTAATTACGACTGAAACTGGAGAGACTATACCAACCCGTATAGCAAACTCATTTAGAGTCTGTATTGATTACTGAAGACTAAATGCCTCCACGAAAAAGGATCATTTCCTACTGCCATTTATTGATCAGATACTCGAGAAACTGGATGGAATCGATTCTTTTGCTTCTTGGACGAGTACTTCGGTTATAACCAGGTGGCAATCCATCCTGAGGACCAAGAGAAGACTACCTTCACCTACCCCTTCAGGACATATGTGTTCTGTAGGATGCCATTCGGTCTCTGCAATGCACTTGCTACTTTTCGGAGGTGCATGCTTGCCATATTCTCAGATATGGTAGGTGAGTACCTTGAAGTCTTCATGGATGACTTCTTGGTATTTAGGGAATCTTTTGATGATTGCCTCTTGCACTTGGTCTAAATCCTTAGGTGTTGTATCGACATGAATCTGGTTCTTTCTTTGGAAAAGAGCCACTTCATGGTACTTGAGGGAATTTCCCTGGGTCACCTCATCTCCGAAAAAGACATCTAGGTTGATCGAGTTAAGGTTAATTTGATTTTCAAGCTACCCATGCCTGGCTCTATCAAGGACATCCGTTCTTTCCTAGGGCACATCGGTTTTTACAGCCGTTTCATTACTAATTTTTTGAAAATCGTGTGCCCTTTGACTAATATTCTCTTAAAGGATGTCCCCTTCAAAATTACCGAGGAGTGCAGTCATGCATTTCAGAGCCTACATGATCAAGTTACTTAATCACGAATCCTGCAATCCCCTGACTGGTCTCTACCCTTTAAAATCATGTGCGATGTGTCTAACTACTCAGTAGGTGTGGTACTTGGGTAGAAAATAGATGGGAAACCTGTGGTCATCTACTACGCTAGTAAGACACTTGACGAGGCTCAGCGTAACTACACAGTTACTGAGAAAGAGCTGCTAGCTGTAGTATTCGGCCACGAAAAATTTTGATCTTATCTTTTGGGTTCCCATGTTATCACATACTCGGATCACATCGCAGTGAGGCACCTCCTCATGAAGGACACAAAACCTCAACTAATCCATTGGATCTTGTTATTGCAAGAATTCGACCTTGAGATTTGTGACATGGCGGGAAAACAAAACGTGGTAGCTGATCACTTGTCCCGCCTTCCTTCTATATCATCGACCCTTCTGGACCAATCACAGAACACTTTCCTGATGAGCACCTCCTGATTATTGGTGTTGGACTTCCCTGCTACGCTGATTTGGTTAACTACTTGGTGTCACATTAGATCCCATCTAATGGCTGAAGGCCAAGAAGGATAAGTTGCTTTCTGATGCCAAGTACTACATCTGGAAAGACCCGTACCTCTTCCGCATTGGAACTAATCAGATCATCAAACAATGCATCCTGGAAGCGAAAATTTAGGACATTCTATCCTTCTGCCATGACCAAGCCTGTGACAGACACTTCTCCAGACATAAACTATAGCTAAAGTCCTCCAGTGCGGATTTTATTGGCCCACGATCTTCAAGGATGCATATGACTACTGTAAGGCATGCACTCGTTGCCAGACCTTAGGCAACATGAGCCACCATGATATGATGCCTTTACAACTGATTCTCATATGCGAAATCTTTGATGTATGGGGGATTGATTTATGGGACCCTTCCCTAAATCGGACGACTTCGAATACATTCTCCTCGCTGTAGACTACGTGTCTAAATGGATCGAAGCTATTCCAACCCAAACCAATGATCATAAAGTGGTAATCAAATTCATTCATCAACACATCTTTTCTCAATTCGGTGTCCCACGTGCCATTATATTTGATGGAGGGACCCTGATTGCACTGCAAAAATACGCCTGCAATTGTGCCATCTTGTGCTATTTCCTAGCATTACCAATGCATATTAGGTCTCCATAGTTGCATTGTAAAAATACATGCATGCATGCATTTAATTAAGAGGAGAGGAGAATAAATAAGTGGCCTTGCAATTTACTTTTTTCCTCAAGTGCATCTCTGCTAATTCACCATCTTTTTAATCTTTCTTTCCCATGACTTTTAAATCTCTTCCTGCGGCTGCAACTTCTCCTTGCCCCCTCTCCCTGCCAGCCCTTCCCTGCAGCTACCATTCCCTGCCGTGGCCATGCATGAGCCATGCACAGCCAGGGCATGGCCGTGCATGGCTCTCCTCTCCTATAAAAAGCAACGGTTCCTTCTCAAAGAAAAGGAGGCCTGGTCCCTGCCAAAGAAACCTCCAGCACCTCTTCCAGGCCACCACCTTCTCCTCCATTCCCCTCCATATGCCGGTCCTCCTCTTCGGAGAAACCCGGCGGGCAGGAGCTCTCACTGTGGTGCACACCACCACAGTGAGACCACCACCGCCCAGCTCTTCAAAGAGCCGGTGGGCATGGTGGCTCTTTTCCACTTTTTTTCCCATTCCAGACCTTCAGCCATTGCCGCAAGCTTCAAGCTCGAAGCTCGGCGGCAGCAGCAGCGGAAAAGCAGCAGCAACCCCTTCTGCGCGCGCCTGCAGGCGCCACAGCCCTCCACGTGTGCCTGCAGGCCCTCTCCGCCTCCCGCTTTCTTCACTCTGTCGTGTGCTCTTTCGCCCGGCCAAGCGCTTCCCGCCCCCTGCCAGCACCTGCAAGCGTCCGCGCGTGCCTGTAGACACCTCGCCTCCCGCTTCGCCGCTCTGTCATAAGCTCCTCCGCGCTCGCAACTGGCTGGCGCAGGCCCTCTCCCTAGCGTGCCAGCCCGTGCGCGCTTGCCGCAAGCTAGCCTCACTCACAGCACCACCCACTACAGGTTGCGCGGTGCAGACGACCACTGTAGCCACTATTCACGCGAGTCTGCACGACACTGTGGCTATAGTGGGTTGACCGGTGAGCTTCTCACTTTACCGGTCACCCGACACGCCGCGACCCCCGTTCGCCCATGAGCGCGCCTGCCCGTGCGTCTCCGCCCACGTCGCCCGCACACGCCCGCGCATCTGCCAGCCCTCTCCCAACGCCTGCATCGCCCTCTCCCTTCACAAGCACCTACCTTCGCCTGCTCCAGCCTTCGCACAGAGCTATGTGCTGCGGGTTCCTCTCCGCTCCCCACTCCCGCGCACACCTCTCTACGCAGATGCGAATACTCACCCACGTGCGGAAGCCACCAGACGACGCCCTTCGAGCGCAGACAGCTTAAAACTCCCTTTCTCGCCTCCAGCAGAGCGGCTGCTCTCTCCTCTCCCACTCTCTCTCTCTCTCTCTCACTCTCTCTCACAACACTCACAGCACTCTCTACACCGACGCTTACACACACCTACACTCACACTTCCACACAAACACACACACCTATACTCTATTGTATACATATATATACATACATATATGTATACTTATATATTGATGTATATATACATATATATATACATATATATATATATATACTTATATTTATACATATAGTAGTATCTATATACTTATGTATTAGTATACATACATACATATATATATATATCTACTTATATTTATACCTATATATATATATATATATACATATATACATATATACATATACTTATATAAATATACATACATATATACATATATCTATATACATATATATATAGATATACATCTATACATATATACACACCTACTTATGTATACATATATATATACATATATATATCTATACAACTATATGTACATATATACATATATATACATATCTAGATACATATACCTATATACATATATTATTATAATTATATATATATCTATACATATATTTATCTATAACTATATATATATATATATATACATATATCTATCTGTACATATAGCTACATATATCATATATACATATATTACTATATACTTATACATACATATATATACCTCTATATAGTTATATATACATACACATATATATATACATATACACTTTTATATATACATATATATCTACATATATATATACCTATATATTTATAACCATATATATATATACATATAGATATATTTACATATATACATATATATAAATTTTCACATTATTTACCATAAGCTGTATCGCGGGAACATCTGCACCAGTTGCTGATATTTCCTCGATACACGCGTACAAAAAAAGCGTGTTCGCATTCATCTTCCACCATCCATCCTACACCTTACACGCAGCACTTCGTCCTGTTGGTTGCATCTTTCTAGACGATGACCGACTAGAACCGTGCTACACTCCATCTTCGCCTCCACCCCCACCCCTTTATATACATATTATATACCTATATATATATACTATGTTTACTTTATATCTGTTTCTCTTTCCTGATAGTAAAAAAAGACAAGAAAATATATAAAAGAGAAAAGATAATCTTTGACTTGCAGGTACCCCGTCTTGCGAATAGCAAGACTCATCTTGGAACTTTGTTTTGGCTCAAAGCCAAGACCCCAATTTTGAGGGTGTGCCTCAAGGACAAAGATTACCAGAAAAAAATCTAAATAAGAAAAAAAATACCAAAAACACAATAAACAAATGGAAGAGACTCGTTGTAGGAAAGGTGTAGAAGCCCGACTTGTACCCCACTTCCCTGAGTTCGACCCTGGGCCTAAAAGTGACAAGATAAAATCAAGTAGGCCAGGTAAAAAAATTTTGTAAAGAGATGGTTAGGTCCGATTTAGGTTAACCACTATACACATTTCCACGATAAAATCACCATATTAACAACCTATCTGGGCTCGACAACATACTCTTTTCTGGTGCCGTTACTGGGGAAGTGTGCCTTCAAGTAAGTTTCTATTCAATTCCTTTCAATTTTTCTCTTCTCTCTTCATGGGTATCTCTGTTTTTGGTGTGCAGGTGAACCTGGTGCAAGGAGAGGGCAGGCAGATGAAGTCGAAGATGTAAGCAGATCCAAGGCAGAACCGAGAGTGTGAAGACATCAACACTGCATTGGAGCTTCGCACATGTTGCCAAACAAGTAGGTCTTCTTTTCTTAGCAACTAGGGTTAACTTGTCACCTTAATAAAAAAAAAATTAAAAACTAAAAACTTGAAAAACTTCTTGGGATCTCTTGGGGCAAGTGGATTAAAATTAACTTGTTTGATTGATTGTCTTCACTCCCACCGCCCCAGGATTTCCCGCCCTACTTCGCATAGCGAAAATCCGAGAATCTTGATTCTTGAATTTTTCACCTTGTGAAGTATTCTTTGAGGCAAATACAAAAAGATTGATTGCACCCCTCTTTTGCGTCACTTATCTACAATTCGGGATCACCTTTTTTGTGGGGAGACTTGGAATTGAGTTTATTCAAACCCCACCATGACTTTTCAACTTGCCTAAGATTCGATCCCGAATACCTCAACCCCCAACAATTTGATTTTCTTTTGGTTGAGCCTTGTGTGTGGACATTTTTTCTTGGTGATTGGGAGCACTTGAATTGAAGTGCTTGGCTCCCTTTCACACTAATATAAAACTAATTCGTGCATCTAATCTCCATTTAGGGTTGCCCACTGCATTTTAGCATGCATTAACTAATTGATATTGAAGAAGGGTTTGTTGGGCTTAGAAAGAAAACTTGTATTTCACAAAACTTGGAGATTGGTTGAATTGGTAATTTAGAGAAATTCTAAATTTCATACTACTTAAGGCTGAACTTTAAAAATCATTCACCAATAAAAACTTCAATTCGGGGAGATTTCCCCGTTGCATACTTGTTTTACACACTTTGAAAATCAATCACTTGGGCATTACCCGTAAACAATGCCCTTCACATTCCAGAAGCACTTGATCCTAAGCCTCTAACTAAAACTGGTAGTAACTTGACCCTTACTAAGGATTGGAGGTTTAACTACCTGCGTGTAGCGGCTACGTGCTGGTGAGAGTTCCCACGTGCTATCGGGTGTCTAAGACTGGGGCAAACGGCCTTTCAATCTGGCCCGGTGGTTCCGCGGTGCTCGCATTCGGTTCTGTAGTTCGTGATAGCAGGTAACTTAGATCTTTAGGTCTAAGGGGCACACTGTAGAGGTTAGGAATTTGATTGAATTGATTTGTAATCAAGGGTACCTTTGCGACGTCATTTCTCTCATCTATTTTCCCTTCTCATCTCCCCAAATCTTCCTGCAGTAGTGAATGTTTGGGAGGAGGTCACAAAACCCTGAACTGTTTGAATTGACTAATAAATCTAGAAAACAAGCTGAATCATCCTCCTCCTCCACAAACATGGCTGCACGTCCACCCCCAAATCCCGAGGGAGGAAACCGCCCTCAGAACCCACCAGGTGGTGGAGCCTTAGATCCCATAACCCGCCTCCAAGCCCAAATGGAAATGTATAATGAGCAAATGGAAGCCATTCGGGAAACATTGGAGGAAATGTAGAACCCTTTCTAATGGGAGGACCTAGGTCTCTTAGCTCCTATCAGAATCCTGCTGCTACAGAGATCATAGGACAAATTCGGGTCCCCATGGGCGGGGGCGACTTTGAGCTGAAACCAAACAATATTGGCATAATAAATTTTCACTTCCATGGTCTTGCAAGTGAAGATTTTTTTCTCCACTTGGAAGACCTAACCCAACTGGCTGAAACTGTTAAACCAAGAAATGTCGGGTTACCTATAGTCCTCATGAAAATGTTCCCATTTTCATTGCGAGATAAAGCGTCGCAGTGGTTACGCACCCTTGGGAGAACCATCCATTCTTGGGAAGAGATGCGAACAGTGTTTCTCAAGAAGTTCTTCCCAATTGGGCGAGCCAATGCACTTCGCCGTGCTATCACTTCATTTACGCAACAAAACGGCGAACAATTTCATGAGGCTTGGGAGAGGTATAATGACCTCCTCAGGAAGTGTCCGCACCACGGTCTGCCTAAGTGGAATATAGCCCAGATTTTCTACTATGGGCTAAATGAGACTTTAAAGCAGATTGCAGATGCTTCCTGTGGAGGGAACTTTATGAATAAAGACGAGAATGGAGCATTTGAACTGTTTGAAAATATGAGTGAAAGCTCGATGAACAATGCTTCCATTGTCGCCTTTAATTGTACCAGCCAGCCCCGAAATGTCCACGAAGTTGACACGGGACCCTCCCATTCATCCACTGATCTAAGCCTTATTGCATAAAAACTGGATGAAGTCTCGATCGTGCACAAGAAGCTGGATGAGCTTCTGGCCAACCCCGCCGGATCTATCTCAAACACCACCTCTTCACCACTTCGTCACAATCCAAATTCTTCCAACACCAGGCTTATCCAGAGAAACCCCGTAAGACCTTCCTTACCGAGTGTCGCGTCGAGCGACTCGGTAAGTCATGTGGAACTGGCTTCTGCGAGCTAATATTTTGACATGGAGGACCAAGCCTTCATGTGCTCGGACGCTTCTTTTGGCATAGAAGACGCTTGTGCCCTAGGGAACAACCCGTTCTCTGCCACTTATAACCCAGGGTGGCGTAATCATCCAAACTTCACATGGTCCAACAAGCCGCAGCGCCAAAACCCCGTGGGTGGACCAATGCAACCGTCTGCACCCGTCATCCCAAGGGCCCAGTCTAATCCTATGGTGAATCCGCCATCAGGCCCTTGCTTACCGCAAGAAGAACACACATCAAGTCCTCTTGATAAATTGATGCGAATGATGACGGATATGTCAAAGTGCCATGAAGAGAACATGACTTCTCTTCAACACCAATTGGTGCAGCAGAATGCTGAGATCGGTCAACTACGCATGGCGACTGGATCTCAGGGCACTCTTCCCGTCCAACCTGTTCCAAACCCACGAAACCTCGTACCCCGTGGTCCTCAACCACAGGTACGACCTTCTCACGGGCAGGTTAATCAAATTCTGCAAGCTTCGAGCATTCCACTGGGATTTCAGGCTAATTTCGCTATAGCACCGCACTCTTATGTCCCCATTGCGAACCCTCCTCCACCGTATGATCCCACTGGACCCACATCGTCCAATGCTATCACTATAAGGAGCGATAAGCGGACCGTCGATCCACCTCGACCTGATCCTGGCCCGTCTTCTTCTTCATCGCCCTCTCATTCGGGATGCGCACCGCATTCGTGAGAGGATGATACACCCAAATTGTTGCCAAAATCAGTCCCATTCCCTGAGGCTCTACTGAGGGAGCCAAAAGGCAAAAAGAAAGATACGCAGGCCTTTGATAACCTGCGTAATTTTTTCAGGGATGTAGAAATCAAGGTACCCCTGCTCGAGGCTATCGACCACATACCTACTGTCGCCCGATTTTTCAAAGACTACACAACACCCAGGCGACAGTCAAAGAAAACTAAGAATCCGGTGGTTCTCTTGCCTCATGCGAGTTGTGCTATATTGTCAAACCTTCCACCGAAGCAGAAAGATCCAGGCACACCGCTGATTTCCTGTAGCATCCAAGGATGCAATTTTAACCGTGCCCTGCTTGATCTAGGATCTTCCATAAATCTCATGTCGACCATCATGCTCAAAAAATTTTCCTTGGGAAATCTGAAACCCACCCTGTCACGTTACAGTTGGCAGATCGTTCTGTCAAAATCCTGAAGGATGTGGTGGAAGATGTGGTGGTTAGGGTCAACAGTCTCTATTTTCCTATTTACTTTCTTGTTTTAGATATGGAAGTTCCTAGTTCACTTTCTGATTGTCCGATCATCCTCGGTCGACCTTTCTTGGCCACAGCCCGCGCCCTTATCGACTACGAGTCGGGCTGTATTGAGACTGCCGTTGGATCTGAAAAGATCAAGCTGAACATCTTCAAGGCAGCCAAGAACTTTGATTGCGATTGCATCGAGGATGACACGTCTAACGAGGACATGACCGTCAGTGCGTGTATCGGACTATTTGGGACCTATTCGAACTGCTGCGGATTACTTATAAACACTGATGACTGCCTGACCAACACATACTGTGACGTTCCCCCATCCCTCCCTTGTCCCGTACCTTCTCCTGGCCAGACTTCTGACGAGGTTTTCTCCGCTTCCCATACGTCATGGTCTGAGTCATATCCGGGCTACTCACCATTGGTCTACACTCCTGAAGACTGGATTGCCCTTTCTTTCCCGCCAAATCAGGCAGATTTGCAACTCCACACTGGGACCTTGAGCCCATATCCTACTCACTGGGGCTATTCTTTTTTGGATCCATCTATCCAAAGAGCCCCTCTTCTTGGCCAATCTGAAGGCCAACTTCTTCTTCCCTACTTGTTCTTCGATCCGCCTGGGACACTCTAGTCCCATGAAATGCCTGACCTTTCACCATCCACCATCACTTTTCATGCTGCTATCACGATCTCTTCACCACCCACCATCCACCCACCCTACCACCCTGCTGTATACCCTGAACCTCAGCTCTCGTTACCCGATCTTTCATCCTTTCTCTACCTTTCCGTGCATGCATATGAGGACATAGCATTGTTTGGCATGGGGGGGTGGATAGGCATCCATAGGATCTGGGTATTTTATGGTATCATACAATTCCCACCTATTTATAAATATGCAAAAAAAAGAAAAAGAAAAAAAATATATATAAATAAATGGTGTTTAGTAATGATCTAAAGGATGAAACAAAAATACAATAAGTGTTTATGGATATTCAACCTCTGTTTTGAAGACTTTCCAGGCCACAGAAGCTTGATTCGCTCAGGCTCGGGCTTAATTTACTTGAGCATTGACAAAATAGATTGAAATCTCTCTTAACTAAGGACATATTCTTGTACCTGAGATACTAGTATAGGATCCGTTGGTTTGCTTCTACTTGAGAGCTTAAGAAAACTTGGTTCACACTACACATATCAGGAAAGATCAGGTGAACATAAGATCCAACCCTAGTGTTCATTAGGGAAGGTGGAGTCCTTACCTATGCGTGCAGGTAGACTTTTTATCCCAAATTTTAGTCTTGTGTTTAGGAGAAACTCTTTCTACCAAAAGGAAACTCTCCCACCAAAAAGAAAAGTGTGCTCCTCCAAATAAAGTTGTGAGAGATATACTGACACGTGTTCCAAAAAAAGAAAAAAGTTGCAAATAAGTCGGTATATCTCACAAATGTCTGTAAAGTCTTCTCCCTACATGAAGTTCTTCAGGGTAGGTTACAAATACCTTGTTTTCCTTTGAGGCACAAAAATCAGAAAATGGGAGTTGAGTTTTCCGTCATCTTCTTAAGGATCAATCCAAAAACACGAGTTGAAACTGGGACCAACCTTTACTTAAAAATTCATGAAACCCTGGGTTTGAGTCTTAATGTTCATCTAGTCAGTCTTGATCCTTCACTATGCACAAGCCATAATCTCTTGAGCTCTCGAGTACGGCAAAAACCTCCTAGGTCCTGGAAATCATACTTAAGGTTTAAATATCAAGAGTCCTGGTTAGTCGATAGATGATCTTTGTCATATGAGACTTAAAGTACTGGTGGTCTTCTCTACAATTAGTTCTCACAATATCCAACAATAAACACACCTATGTTGCCTCGGAAGAAAATCTTCAGCTTAATATCATTTCTAAATACTACAAATACTGTTTTGCTAGGGACTAGCAAAAGATAGGCATGGGGGTATGATTGCACCGCAAAATACGCCTGCAATTGTGTCATCTTGTGCTATTTCCTAGCATTACCAATGCATATTAGGTCTCCATAGTTGCATTGCAAAATACATGCATGCATGCATTTAATTAAGAGGAGAGGAGAATAAATAAGTGGCCTTGCAACTTACTTTTTTCCTCAAGTGCATCTCTACTAATTCACCATCTTTTTAATCTTTATTTCCCTTGACTTTTAAATCTCTTCCTGTGGCTGCAACTTCTCCTCGCGCCCTCTCCCTGCCAGCCCTTCCCTGCAGCTGCCATTCCCTACCGTGGCCATGCATGAGC
This sequence comes from Thalassia testudinum, assembly GCA_037157565.1. Taxonomy (NCBI): domain Eukaryota; kingdom Viridiplantae; phylum Streptophyta; class Magnoliopsida; order Alismatales; family Hydrocharitaceae; genus Thalassia; species Thalassia testudinum. Next base: position 12,818,169 of record JAZHRO010000071.1, on the reverse strand, counting down.
CATGCACAACAAGGGCATGGCCGTGCATGGCTCTCCTCTCCTATAAAAAGCCACGGTTCCTTCTCAAAGAAAAGGAGGCCTAGTCCCAGCCAGAGAAACCTCCAGCACTTCTTCCAGGCCACCACCTTCTCCTCCATTCCCCTCCATACGCCGGCCCTCCTCCTCGGAGAAACCCGGCAGGCAGGAGCTCTCACTGTGGTGCACACCACCACAGTGAGACCACCACCACCCAGCTCTTCAAAGAGTCAGTGGGTGTGGTGGCTCTTTTCCATTTTTTTTCCCGTTCCAGACCTTCAGCCATTGCCGCAAGCTTCAAGCTCGAAGCTCGGTGGCAGCAGCAGCGGCAAAGCAGCAGCAGCCCCTTCCGTGCGTGCCTGCAGGCGCCCCAACCCTCCGCGCACGCCTGCAGGCCCTCTCCGCCTCCCGCTTTCTTCACTCTGTCGCACGTTCTTCCGCCCGCAATCGGCCGCTGCGCGCCTCTGCAGCAGCCAGCCAAGCGCTTCCCGTCCCCTGCCAGCACCTGCAAGCGTCCGCGCGCACCTACAGACACCTTGCCTCCCGCTTCGCTGCTCTGTCGCAAGCTCCACCACGCTTGCAATTGGCCGGCGTAGGCTAGCCACAAGCCCGCCTCACTCACTACACCGCCCACTGCCGATCTCGTGGCCCGGATGACCACTTTAGCCACTGTTCACGCGAGTCTGCGCGACACTGTGGCTACATTGGGGTGACCGGTGAGCTTCTCACTTTACCGATCACCCAGCGCACTGCGACCGCCGTTTGCCCGTGCGCACGCCTGCCCGCACGTCTCCGCCCGCGTTGCCCGCACACGCCTGCGCGTCACCGGCCCTCTCCCAGCGCCTACATCGCCTGCTCCCTTCACACGCACTGTGCGCTGTGGGTTCCTCTCCTCTCCCCACTCCCGCGTGCTCCTCTCTGCGCAGATGCGAATACGCGCCCACTTGCGGAAGCCACTAGACGACGCCCTTTGCGCGCAGACGGCTTAAAACACTCTTTCTCACCTCTAGCAGAGCGGCTGCTCTCTCCTCTCCCACTCTCACTCTCTCTCACAACACTCACAGCACTCTCTACACCGACGCTCACACACACCTACACTCACACTTCCATACAAACACACACACCTATACTCTATTGTATACATATATATATATATATACGTATACTTATATATTGATATATATATACATATATTTATATACATATATATTTATATACTTATATTTATACAAATAGTAGTATCTATATACTTATGTATTAGTATACTTACATACATACATACATACATACATACATTTATATATATATATCTACTTATATTTATACTTATATATATACATACATATATACATATACTTATATAAATATACATATATATATATGTATCTATACATATATACATACCTACTTATATATACAACTATATATACATATATACATATATCTATCTATACATATAGCTACATATATCTATATATACATATATTACTATATACTTATACATACATATATATACCTCTATATAGTTATATATACATACACACACATATATATATATATACATATATATCTACATATATATATACCTATATATTTATAACCATATATATATACATATAGATATATTTACATATATACATATAAATATATATTCACATTATTTACCATACGCTGTATCGTGGGAACATCTGCACCAGTTGCTAATATTTCTGCACCAGTTGCTGATATTTCCTCGATACACGCATACAAAAAAAGCTTGTTCGCATTCATCTTCCACCATCCATCCTACACCTTACACACGGCACTTCGTCTTGTTGGTTGCATCTTTCTAGACGACGACCGACTCGTCACCATGCTACACTCCATCTCCGCCTCCACCTCCACCCCTTTATATACATATTATATACCTATAAATATATCTACTATATTTACTTTATTTCTGTTTCGCTTTCCTGATAGTAAAAAAAGACAAAAAAATATATAAAAGAGAAAAGATAATCTTTGACTTGCAGGTACCCCGTCTTGCGAATAGCAAGACTCATCTTGGAACTCTATTTTGGCTCAAAGCCAAGACCCCAATTTTGAGGGTGTGACTCAAGGACAAAGATTACCAGAAAAAAATCTAAATAAGAAAAAAAATACCAAAAACACAATAAACGAACGGAAGAGACTCGTTGTAGGAAAGGCGTAGAAACTCGACTTGTACCCCACTTCCCTAAGTTTGACCCTGGGCCTAAAAGTGACAAGATAAAATCAAGTAGGCCAGGTAAAAATATTTTGTAAAGAGATGGTTAGATCCGATTTAAGTTAACCACTATATAGATTTCAATGATAAAATCACCATATTAACAACCTATCCGGGCTTGACAACATAAAAAAAAAGGTTGCAAATAAGTCGGTATATCTCACAAATGTCTGTAAAGTCTTTGCCCTACATGAAGTTCTTTAGGGCAGGTTACAAATACCTTGTTTTCCTTTGAGCCACAAAAATCAGAAAATGGGAGTTGAGTTTTCCATCATCTTTTTAAGGGTCAATCTGAAAACACGAGCTGAAACTGGGACCAACCTTTACTTTAAAATTCGTGAAACCCTGGGTTTGAGTCTTAATGTTCATCTGGTTAGTCTTGATCCTTCACTATGCACAAGCCATAATCTCTTGAGCTCTCGAGTACGGCAAAAACCTCCTAGGTCCTGGAAATCGTACTTAAGGTTTAAATATCAAGAGTCCTGGTTAGTCGAGAGATGATCTTTGTCATATGAGACTTAAAGTACTGGTGGTCTTCTCTACAATTGGTTCTCACAATATCCAACAATAAACACACCTACGTTGCCTCGGAAGAAAATCTTCAGCTTAAGATCATTTCTAAATACTACAAATACTATTTTTCTAGGGACTAGCAAAAGATAGGTATGGGGGTATGATTGCACCGCAAAAATATGCCTGCAATTGTGCCATCTTGTGCTATTTCCTAGCATTACCAATGCATATTAGGTCTCCATAGTTGCATTGTAAAAATACATGCAGACCCATTTTATAAATGCACAGTTCAGATCTCTGATGACCAAATACGGGGTGTCACACTGAATCTCGACTCCTTATCACCCACAAACCATTGGATTGGCAGAACTATCTAATCAGGAGATCAAGAAAATCCTCCAGGTCACTGTTCAACTTGACAGGAAGGACTGGTCAGTTCGACTTTCGGAAGCTTTGTGGGCTTATTGGACCGCCCACAAAACCCAATTAGGTATGTCTCCGTTCAGATTGGTGTACGGGAAGACATGTCACCTCCCCGTCGAGATGAACCACAAAGCCAATTGAGCAGTACGGAAGTGCAATCTAGATCTACTGAAGGCCAGAACCCACCGTCAACTTTAGATGAGTGAGATCGAGGAACTACGTAATGACGCATATGAGAACTCGTGAATTTACAAAGAATGGGTGAAGGCTTTTGTTATTCACTATGAAACAGGTTTTAAAGTCGTTGTGTTGTAGTATAGTTCGAATCAGTGCAAAAAACAAATAAAATGTATAACTCGAATGAAAGTCTGAGGTCGTTTGCTGGGAGAAAATAGAAATTCATGCAAATCTCAACAAATAATGTAAATGAGCACACAATTTGAGTCAAAGATATATGAAATTGCAATCAGAATTAATTTAGAATGATATAGCAATAACGTCAAGTATCAATGTGCAAAAAGAATGGAGTAAAAATGGTGATTTGAATCACCAATTACTCCTCACAATTATAGCAAGTAGATGTTCAATAATCAAGTTAATTAGCCTGAAACAGGAGAATTGGATGCCTGATGGTAGGATCAGATGCCTTAAATGTCTGATTCTACAGTGCTTCTCTTCCTTTCTTTACTCTTTCTTCTCTTGCCTTATGTTTTTCTTCTTCTTCCTTTCTCTCTTTGGCTTCTGTCTCTTCTCTTCCTTCTCTTCTTCGGCCTTTCTTCTCCTCTGTCCAGGCCTTCTTCCTTCCTTCTTCTTCTTCGGCCCTTCTGATGAATAAGGGGACACTTACAAAATTGGCTAAGTGTTAGCCAATCCACAACAGAGCAAAACCCCTACCCTCATGCTCTCTCTCTCTTTCTTTCTCCTCTTCCTCTCTTAGGGTTCTCCTCTTTCACGCCCTCCCAGGGCCATGCACAATACCGGGTAGTCGGGTTTCGGATCTAAGCGCACCCGGGACAAGGGCAGCGAGAGTGGGTCATAGCTAAGGTGTGCGTGGGTTAGGCGGGTTGGGTTGGAGCCAGGCTCACATACACAATGTCACATGTGAGGCTCGTGTGAGGGTGTGTGGGGACCTCACCCCCTGTGGTCTTGAGGCAAACAACCCATGTCAATTTTGTAATTTATATCGCTGCGCTTGCTCCAAATCCCATGATGTGGGACTATCCTTGCGCCTTGTCTTCATTGCATCTGCTGCTGTGAAGGTGTCCTCGAATTGGAGTTGCAGCTACTCCTCTTCCTCCCAATTGGTGACCTGGGAGTCTGCAGGTGTTGATTCTGCACAACCTGGATGTGGCACCTGGGGCGTGCGCAGCTAGAACATGAAGAACACGTCGGCATTAATGGCGGTGGCGATGGACGGTGGCGTGTGCTTGAAATCCATCAACACAGCCTCTTGGCCACATTAGAATAGTCTATAAGAGTCACCAAGGGCTTGTGAGTGTAGCAGAGGTGGTTTCTTGGTGTGAGAGTGCGTGTGGAGGGTGTACGGTGATGTAGAAGGTGGTGTGAAGGTGGGTCTATTTGGTGGAAGATTTGGAGGGGCAATCAGCGTAGCTAGGTTGGGACTTTTGCTTCTGGGGTCATGGCGAAGGTTTTGGCAGTGTTGGTGAGGTATTTGGGATAGTGGAGTGGGCGGAGGACCTCGCCGAAGGTCGGTCGGAGGTGAAGAAGATGAGGGTGTTTGGTGTTGTTGGGGGATGGTTTCAAGAGATGAAGAAGAGAGAAATAGAGTAGAGGGAAAGAGGAAGATAGGGACCTAGCTAAGGGACGACGAGGAAGGAGATCCGCACCGGCTTTGATTGGCCGACGTCGGAGGGGACGAATTCTCCAGAGGGGGGCAGCGAAGAAGAGGAGGATCTAGGAGCCCCTGAGTTGGTCATTGTGGAGTGGACGAAGGAGGGGAGGAACGTAGTGCTCCCAATTTAGCCGTTGGGAGGCTGTAGAATGACGGAGGGAGGAGCTCACCAGAGCTAAGTCAGAGATGGCCGAGGAAGGAGTTTGAAGAGGGTATTTATGCCAAAACTTACTTGAGGAGATGCACAAGGCCGCGAAAGTCCTTTTATAGTGCTCTAGATGGAGTTCCAAGCTTGGAAACAAGCTTGGAAACTCCGAGATCCTCATTGGTGTAGGATACCTATTCAATCAAATCATTCGTGCGAGAATTCTAGAGAGATTTAGGATCCCTAGATGGGCTCATTTGGAAGGAAATTTCCTAAGGAATCTTCTTTTCAAATCTGGGATTGATTGATTGAGAATCGAGTGAGAAAACCTCGCTTGAAACTCAACGGTGGAGGTTGGACTTTCCAAAAAAGGTGTAGGGACCTTTTTGTAAAGAATGATGATAAGGATAGGAGGCAATTTGTAAGAAATTCAAAAATTAGGGGCATGAGTGTGAGATAAGAGAATCAGACAGGACCAAATTGCTAACTAAGTCAAGATGATCTCAGATTGGGTCCAAATTTTGGTACAAACCTTATTTGGACCTAAGGAATCCAATGATGAAGTTGGATTTTGGTTTTGACTTATTTTGACTAGGTAATTTGTTCAAAAACCCAAATTAGGGCAAAAGTTTATTTGTGGCTCTATTATTGGTCAAGACGGGTTCTAATGGCCAAATCAAGGATGATAAACCCTAAAGAAAATTTTTCTATGAATTTTAAAGGATTTAGGTGAATTTTATTCTGACCAGATACTCAGTTATTTAAGCGGGTCTATTTTTAGGGTTTCGAAAGTCATTTATTTCTCAAAACACGTGAAAACCCTTTTCTGTCTGTACTAACCCACTTATTAGACTCTTAAGATCATTTGACCATTAATTAACCCCTGAGAAACCTGTGATTGTGTTGTAATTGAGATATTCTATTAAAACTACAGTTTTACCCCTGTTTTACTATCTTTCTCTCAGAATAATTATGCAATGAATTAGGGCTATCTGGCTGTTATGTAGCATTTAATAACGGAATATGACTAAATAAAGCTAGATATGGCTGATGATGACGTTATCATCATGTCGACATGACTAACTTTTGCTAATCCCTTAGCAAAATCTCACGGAATTAACTCAAATTCTAGACCATATGTTTAGATCTTTGATGTGTACTTTCTTTTGTAAATTAGGTTAGAATGCCAATAGTAGGCCCAAGGTACTCAAGTACCAACCAAGATCTAGACCTGACCAGCTTTAGCCTCAGTATGCCGCGATGGTTTCTAAGGCCCACGGGAACTAACCTAAGTTTTGTTGAACTCCGCGGTTAAAGAACCCGTGCTTAAAACATTTTTAGTCTTGGTTTAGTTTGCAGTGTATTTTTGTAAGAGAGAGACAGAAGATTTTTCTTTTGTATTTTTGGAGAGTTTTCTCTCTCTTTTCTTTATTTCTAGCTTTGGATTGGCTTTACAACACGGTCTGTATCGGATTCCTAGCTCCTACCATCAATCCTCGCAGGGTCTCTAGCAATCGATGCTTTGAGATAGCACCGCCTATGGCAACCCCTAGAACCCTAGATTTCGACACTTCAAGATAATGTTTCTCATGGCATTCTATAGCTAAATTCAAGCCCTAGCAATCGACATTTCGGGATAATCCAGCCCATGACACCTGAACCAGCACAAGGTGCTTACGTGCCCCTGGTAGGATATTTAGATGTCCTAGGAGACAAGCACCGAGGAGACGGTATGTTATTTCGCATCTTTAAGGAGAATTTCCCACCTCTCTGTGCCGGGAACTCACCTAAATCAACTTGTGTTGATAAGCCGCTCCTAATCTAGGTAGCTTTTCAGAATAGAATTAATGCATTTGTGTGATTTTGATATTTAAGTGCACTGAACTAGACTGCGTGTGCATTAGGGTGCTCAGGTTATCGAGTCCCGCAAACCAGAGGTTAGTTAATGAGGCTGAATAATCCCTAAGCCTTAGACCTAATACTTAAGCTTCGCATTTTCCTCAACCTCTTGAGGACTATCCAGATCTTAATGGATACTTGAATCTTTAAGCCTAAAACACAACCTAAGAGGCCTAAGATCAGCGTTCATACTAATCTCTTTTATGTCTTAGCACTTTTGTTTTTTATTTCTTCTTTTGATTTGGTCTAGAACTAAGTAGATTCCATAGTCTTTTACTAATCACTATCACTTTCTTTTCAAATTGTGCTCCTTTTTGACATTTTAAATCACCTCCTCTTTTCCTCCTCAAAAATGATATGCAATTCAATTCATTCAAAATTTCCTCCCTTCTCCATTTTTTTTATATTTTTTTTTAGAATATGTATTTTTTTGTGAGAATCCTTCAGAACTGTGAATTTTTGTATGTTTGCACTTTACCACCCCACCATGCCTAAGTTTTGCAATGTCATTGTAAACAGAGGGTATGAAATAGTTTTGGGTTCATGAATTAGAACAGGATTATCGGGTGGGCAAATGGGTCGGGATGACTGTTGCGGACTATTTCAAACTCGCTAAATTTAATTCCTTCAGTCGAGCAGAAAATGTTATGGAGAAGGAGTGGTCAAATCAGACGAGTTTTGTAGAACAAACACCTTGATTAATAGCCTGGTTGGTCCAATTAGGTGCTTGTTCAGGTCAGCAGGCTAATGATGAAGCCCAAGCCCAATCAATCTGGAGGGTTGATGAATGTGGATCAAGAGATACGGTACCCACCTGATGCTGTGGAGCTCAAAGGGATGTGGAAGTGTATAGTTAGGGTTTGGCTCAGTCAAATCGGCCTAATCAGAGTAGGGATCCTCAAATGAAAAAGAATCAGTGGAGGATGTGAGATCCCGACGAGGGTGATCAGAGAAGGATGGGGCATGATTTGTAGTCTGACTGATGTCCGAAAGTCGATTGAAATGTGGAGGAGAATCATGTGCAACCGGCTCATTGAGAGGAGAATCAAAGTATAAATTGAGTCTGGTTGCGGGTCGGGGTTGAAAACGGGTTTGGGAAGGTTCTACATGTATAGAAGAGGTGGCTTCAAGAATAATTGTATGTGAGGGCTCTTCTAGGAAGGATTCCAAGGTAGGTTCATCTAGAGAGTCCTCATAATGGTTATCAAAATCAAATGTAAATGACTGAAGTGTGTTTAGAGGGTTATGGAAATCTGAGTTAAGGAAAGATTCAAACTCTGGATTGCAGATACTTTCAGCAATTACTGTTTCTGATTCCTGAGGATAAAAAAGGAATGATTCCATCTCAGTAGAACCTGATTTTGGATTGATGATCTCAGGATCAGGGACCTCAGAGTTAGAGTTGAAGAATCGGTCATGGATGCTGAGGTCGTAAATTGGCTCGTAGTCGTCACGAAACAAAGATTCTCTGAAATCAGACTAAGATTCAAAATCTTTAGAGAATTTGCGAGAAGTTTCTGAACCTAATTCCAGATAGATAGTTCCACCACAGAATGAGTTGAGATGTGAAGAAGTAGCAACCTGACTTGGATCTAACCTAAAGTGAGAGTCCAAACTCAAAGAGGTGTCCCTATTAGATATGAGCTCAGGTCTTGGGTTCCTAGGGTAGACCTAGTCGAATCCTAATTCTTCCAACTCCTCTATCTTTGTGTCGTAAATTGGAGTGATTTTTGACAACTTGATTTGTATCTCGGAGGAGTCTGGAGAAGTGAAGCCATCAAACATAAGCCCTGAATTGTATTTCAGAATGAAAATCTGATTCTCATCACATGGGGCCTTGTAATTATCCCAAATAGGCTTGGATCCAGATTCTAGGTTAAGGGTGTGGGTTGGATTACTAGAATCTAAACTAGGCTCTATTGGGATGTTAGAATCATCCTCGAGAATTACCTTAACAGGATAAGGCTCGGGATTTACACTCTCGAGAAGTTATATTTTATGTTCATCATTACAGGTGTCTGGGAATTCAAAGCTAGGCGAACCAAGTTCTCGTATCTCTAAGGCTGGCTCGAAATCGAGAGCACCTGCAATTGGACCATCCCAACCCAACTCAAGATTAGGTGTATCAGTCTGTACATAAGTTGGATCATATTCCATTTGGATTGGGGGTCCACAACAACCTTGATTCTCGAACCTGGGATTTGGGAAATCAGATTGATCCTCAGTATTATTCCAAGATGTTTCGCTAAATGCTTGGGGAATGTACGGGTATTTTTTATTGATAATCTATTTCAACAATTTTATCATCTCTTCCCATTTTTCAAGATCATCTTGGTGTCTTTCCCAAGGTACAGTATTTGTCATGCATTGGAGATATTCAAAGTTATGCAATTTTTCTAACTCAATGTATCCTGTCATGAGAATATCCTGGGTTGATCCATCTGTTACTTGTGTCATTATTAATTGGGCACAGTTTATGATGAAGGTTGTTGTTACTAGCACATTAACCTGAATGTCGTCTATTAGATTTGAGGTTTTGTCATCAATCTCGTAAAATCTAAGGGCATCCTCAATCATTCTATCTCTCATGGATATTCGAGATTCAGGTTTCTTAAATGATTTTCCTAAATTTCCAGGCTGCATCTTCAAATCAGTTGGTGAAATTAGGATTTAGAATCAAATTCAGGTTCGGAATGAAGTGATTCGATCTGGAAAGAGACTCCTAAGAAGATATACTGAGGTCTCTTTGGTTAACAACCTAAGGACCCTCCTGTGTGTGTGTGTTCTAATGAAAAGGAGGGACTAGATATGAATTGGACCCAATCAAGGCACCCAAAGATTTTTGTATGACTAAGGCAATTTTGAGGCGGATGATACCTCTGAATAAAAAATTTGCACACCCGAGAAGTACTTGGGCAGCCAGGAAGGGAGAGCCTCGTAAAGACCCCTACACGGTAGAACATCCCCATGAGTTGCAGGGCTTCCCCTACCCGACCTTCCTTGTCACTGAGGGTCCAGGTAGATCGGAATGTACGAACTTAAGACCTTAAGTCCACCAATTTTATGTCCTAATTTGTGCCTTTGATTTCACTTGATTAGAAGTTAATTCAACTTGTGACCTAATTTGGAGGTTGGTTGGCCTACAATTTAGACAAACTTCACCTGACCTGCCCTAAAGATGGTAGAAGGAGATTTAAGTCAAGACCTAGAAATCACCCTGATTTGACTCTCAAGTTATTAGGTCCAAGGGTTTTAGGGTTCAAGTGAGATTAGATCCTAATTTTAGGGTTTTTGTTGATTAGATATTTTCAACCAAGGGCTTGGGTAGCACACAAATGCAAGTGGGTTTGTTTCCTTTTATGTAGGAAAGTGTGAACTAGCACTCCAAAACCCTAAAATTGAAACCCTAATTGGCTCTATTCTACATCCAATTTGATCTTAACTTGTTCACCTTGGGCTTCAAGCAAGAATGATGTTAGCCTAAAGTAATTTAGAAATTACACGTAGTCCCTAATAAGCACAGGCAAATAAGGTAGGGAATCTCTAATAGAATTGTCTCAAGCTTCAATCAGATTTGAAAAAAAAAAATTCGCAAATCAGGAAACTTGCCTCGTTAAATGATGATTACTATAAAAAGAAGGCAAGTGATTCCTAATTTATTGTTTCCTTTTTTGTCTTCCCAAGATTAAGAGGTTGATTAGGAAGGAATAGAGATGTTACCTGCCCTGGAGTGGTTGATTTGCATGGAAGAACTCCTCGTGAAGTACCTCACAAAATTACAGAAAAGCAAACAGGACAAGTCAATGCTCAAATATAATCAAATAATGCAGAGAATAGCGGTGAATTGCGCGTCGCTCCCCAGCAACGGTGCCAAAATGTTAATCGCTCTGAAATGAGTTTTAAAGTCGTTGCGTTGTGGTACAGTTTGAATCAGTGCGAAAAACAAATAAAATTTATAACTCAAATGAAAATCCAGGGTCGTTCGCTGGGAGCAAATAGGAATTCATGCTAATCTTAATAAATAATGTAAATGAGCACACAATTGGAGTCAAAGATATAAGACATTGCAATCAGAATTAATTCAGAATGATATAGCAATAATGTCTAGTATCATTGTGCAAAAAGAATGGAGTAAAAATGGTGATTTGAATCACCAATTACTCCTCAAAATTATAGCAAGTAGATGTTCAATAATCAAGTTAATTAGCCTGAAATAGGATAATTGGACATCTGATGGTAAGATCAAATGCCTTAAATGTTTGATTCTACAGTGCTTCTCTTCCTTTCTCTGCTTCTTCTTCACTTGCCTTCTATTCTTCTTCTTCTTCTTCCTTTCTCTCTTTGGCTTCTGTCACTTCTCTTCCTTCTCTTCTTCAGCCTTTCTTCTCCTCTGTCCAGGCCATCTTCCTTCTTCTTCTTCAGCCCTTCTGATGCATAGGGGGACACTTACGAAATTGGCTAAGTGTTAGCCAATCCACAATAGAGAAAAACCCTCCTACCCTCACTCTCTCTCTCTTTCTTTCTCCTCTTCCTCTCTCAGGACTCTCCTCTTTCACGCCCCCCCAGGGCCATGCAAAGTATCGGGTAGTCGGGTTTCAGATCTAAGTGCACCCGAAACCAAGGCTGTGGGTGTGGGTGGCAGCCGAGGTGTGCGCAGGTTAGGCGGGTCTGGTCGGAGCCAAGCCTGCATGCACAGTGTCACGGGCGAGGCGCATGTGAGGGTTGATGCAAAAGATTGCGTGATTTGTAAAAGCAGGTTTTTAATGTCGTAACACGCGAATTCGCATACGCTTTTAAATTTATATTCCTAGATAGTGGGGTATCTAGGGTTGTCCAAGGAGGCAAGTTTGCAAAAATTAAATCTCTTGCTTGGAAAATAAATTTCAACTTTCTTTTTGGTCTTTTTGAATATATAGTTTTTATGATTTTTGAAATAAAGGCAACATGCAAGTTTTTGTTGAAAGCTAGAAAATAACTAATACCTAATTCAAGAAACCTAACCATAAGGTGACAGGTAGAGCCTCTCCCTAAGCTCACCCTAGGCATGTAGAGGCCTAGAATAATTAGGGAGAGGGAGTGAAACAATTGCTAGGAAAAAATTATAAAAAGCTATGCAACAGAAATTGAAAGAAGGCAATTTGAATTAAATCAAAATTGTGCACACAAAACCTATAGAGGAATGCTTCTACTCTACTTGAAAATACAAGAACAATAACACACAAATCCTCTAGGTAGATGGTGAAGAAGAGGGCTTCTTGCTCCAAGCCAAGTAGCTCCTTGACTTGAAAAGACAACTTTTTCTGCTTGGCGTGAGATGCTCCTCCAAATGATGTCCTCCAAGGTGGTAGCTACCACCTTTAATTTTCCTCCTCCAAGGGTGGACGTCCACCCTAGATTCTTCTCCTTTGCCTGGCCATCCTCCTTGAAGTAGAATGCTCCTCCTCCTTGGCATGTCCCAAGTTGAAGAGAGTGGGGAGAAGAAGGCACCAAAGGGGCTGGTGATGCACCCCCTTAATCTTCTTCTCTACTCCTTCTTCTTGGTCGTAGGTATAGGTGGATGTAGGTGGAAATAAACACTAATGGAGGATGCTCTAAAATGGTGGTAGGTGGTGGGTTTATAAAGAGTAGGAAGGGGGCTAAGGTGACTCTTGAAATGGAGGGCTAAGATGGGAAGATGGAGGTGGTTGGGGATCCTATGGCTAAGGGTAATTGGTGCCAACCCAAGGGGCACCTAGGTGGTGGTTATGGGTGGTGGCACCCCTTGAAGTTGGCGCCAAAATGGTTTCTAGAAGAGGGGCTTAGGTGGTGCCAAGTAGGGTTCTAGAAGGAGGGGTAGGTGGATGGCTAGGATGGGTTGTAGGGTTGTGTAGGGCCATGATGTGGGGGTGTTTTGGAGGGAAAAAGTGGCGCCAATAAGGAGGTAGTTAGGGTTGTTTTTGCGCCACTTTATGGTGTCTTTTGGAGGTAGTGGGTAAGCTAGGTTGGCACCAAGGTGAGGTGGAAGTAGGGGTAGCTTATGTGGAGCTAGTTGGTGGAGTTGTTAGGTAGGGTTTTTAGGTGGTAAAAGCCAAGGGAGCTGGAGAATAGCTAAGCTAAGCTAGCTTACCTAATAGTGGAGTAGAGGAGGAGGTGTTGGAGCTAGGGTTTGGAGGGAGGGGTTGAGGGGGAGAAGCCTGGAGCTGAACTGGAGCTGGCAGCTACTGAAGAGGGTGTCATGGAGCTCCTCTAGCTGGCTTAGCTTGCTAGTTCTTTGCTAGCTGCTAAGCCAAGCTAAAGTAAGCTGGCTTCTACCATAATGAGCTGAGGTGAGCTAGGTCTGGTGCTCCCGGGGTGGATCAAGCTGGTTGAGGCAGCTAAGGTAGCTTAGCTCAACTAAGTTGAGCTAAGCTGAGTCCCCAGGAGCTGGACTTGAGCTTCCTGAGCTGGGATGAATTCATCTTCAGCTGGCTGGAGTTGAGTGGAGCTGGATGTAGCTGGATCTGAGTTGGGGTGAACTCCAGTCAACTCAGCTGAGCTAGCTAGAGCTCCTTGTGGACTAGTGGGAGCTGAGATGAGCTAGACTCAACTAAGTTGAGCTGGAGTTAAGCTGACCTGAGCTAGGGTGAGCTAAGATGAGCTCTCTTGAGCTACCATTCAGCTGAGATTAGCTGAATGGAGCAGGGATGAGCTAACCCTAGTCCAAGTGAGATAGGTTCCAACTGTGGTGAGCTGGATCAAGCTGAGTTCCAGTTAGTCTAAGCTCCTCCTTCACCATTTGCCTTCTTGAGTGCTAGGGTTTTAGGGATCTATATATCTGTTCATCCCTAACACTCACAAAAACACATCAAAAAGACAATATAAAATGCAATGCATGCCTAACCTAATTAATGCCTAAATGCAGCCCAGAAACCCGTTTGCGGAGTAAAATCCTAAGAGCTAGGTGTGTTTTAATGCATAAGAATGATGATAAACTGGCGTTTATCAAGGGTGTGTGGGGACCTCACCCCCTGTGGTCATGAGGCAAACAACCCATGTCACTTTTACAATTTATATCGCTACGCTTGCCCCATATCCCACGATGTGGGACTATCTTTGCACCTTGTCTTCATTGTGTCTGCTGCTATGAAAGTGTCCTCGAATTGGAGTTGCAGCTGCACCTCTTCCTCCCAATGGGGACCTGGGAGTCTCCAGGTGTTGATTCCGCACCACCTAAATGTGGCACCTGGGCTGTTAACGGCTAGAACATGAAGAACATGTCGGCACTAATGGTGGTGGTGGCAGAGGGCGGTGTGTACTTGAAATCCATCAACAATGCCTCTCGGCCACATTAGAATAGTCCATAAGAGTCGCTAAGGGCTTGCGAGTCTAGCGGAGGTGGTTTCTTGGTGTGTGAGTGTGTGAGGGTGTACGGTGATGGAGAAGGTGGCGTGAAGGTGGGTCTATTCGGTGGAAGATTTGGAGGGGTAATCGACCTAACTAGGTTAGGGCTTTTGCTCCTGGGGTCACGGTGGAGACTTTGGCATTGTTGACGAGGTATTTGGGATAGTGGAGTGGCCGGAGGACCTCGCTGGAGGTCAGTCAGAGGTGAAGAAGATGACGGTGTTTGGTGTTGTCGGGGGATGGTTTCGAGAGATGAAGAAGAGAGAAATAGAGTAGAGGAAAGAGGAAGCTAAGGACCTAGCTAAGAGATGATGAGGGAGTTCCGTGCCAACTTTGATTGGCCGGCACCGGAGGGGACAAATTCTCCGCAGGGGGACGGTGAGGAAGAGGGGGATCTAGGAGCCCCTGAGTTGGTCGTTGAGGAGCAGACGAAGGAGGGGAGGAACGTAGCACTCCTAATTTGGTCGTTGGGAGGCCGTTGGACGATGGAGGGAGGAGCTCACTGGAGCTAAGTCGGAGATGGCTGGGGAAGGAGTTTGAAGAGGGTGTTTTGGCCAAAACTTACCTGTAGAGATGCGCAAGGCCACGGAGGTCCTTTTATAGGGCTCTAGATGGAGTTTCAAGCTTGGAAACAAGATCGGACACTCCGAGCTCCTCGCCGGCATAGGATACCTATTCAATCAAATCACACAAAGATTCTAGAGAGATTTAGGATCCCTGGATGGGCTCATTTGGAAGGAAATTTCCTAAGGAATCTTCGTTTCAAATCTGGTATTGATCGATTGAGAATCAAGCGATAAAACCTCGCTCGAAACTCAACGATGGAGGCTGGACTTTCCAAAAATGGTGTAGGGGCCATTTTGAAAAGAACGATGATAAAGATAGGGGGCAATTTGTAAGAAATTCAAAAGTTAGGGGCATGAGTGTTTGATAAGAGAATCAGATAGAACCAAATTGCAAACTATGTCAAGATGATCTCAGATTGGGTCCAAATTTTGGTACAAATCTAATTTGGACCTAAGGAATCTAATGGTGAAGTTGGATTTTGGTTTTGGCTTAGTTTGACTAGGTAATTTATGCAAAAACCCAAATTAGGGCAAAAGTCTATCTGTGGCTCTGTTTTAGGTCAAGACGGGTTCCAATGGCCAAAGCAAGGATGAAAAACCCTAGAGAATATTTTTCTATGATTTTTAGAGGGTTTAGGTGAATTTTATCTCTACCAGATCCTCAATTTTTTAAGCAGGTCTGTTTTTAGGGTTTTGTAAGTCATTTAATTCTTAAAACACGTGAAAACCCTTTTCTATCTGTACTAACCCACTTGTTAGACTCTTAAGATCATTTGACCCTTAACTAACCCCTAAGAAAACCCATGATTGTACTGAAATTGAGATACGCTGTTAAAACTACAGTTTTACCCCTGTTTTACTATCTTTCTCTCAAAATGATTATGCAATGAATTAGGGCTCTCTATCGATTATGTAGGAGCATTTAATGATGGAATATGACTAAATAAAGCTAGATATGGCTGATGATGCCAGTATCATCAGCTTTTCATGACAAACACATTTCTAGAAAAACTTTCCATCCTGGTTAGAAGGTCCTACTCTTTGATGCCAAGCTAAAAATTTTCCCAGGAAAACTCATATCTAAATGGATTGGACCATTCTTGGTATGACGAATATTTGGAAATGGAACCATTGAAATCAGTCAACCTAGCCTTGATTCTGAACCTTTCATCATGAATGGCCAGCGACTCAAGCCATTCATTGAACTCACTGATACGAACTTGGCTGAGGTAGCTTTTGATTTTCGTTCTCCCTGAGCTTATTGTGCTTTGCTGATAGCGTTAAACACAACACTTAATGGGAGGCAACCTGTCATATGTTGAATAACCCGAAACCCTTTTGACATATCTCTTTGCTAAACTCATAGTGCACTTTAGGGTTCATCTATTAGAATAGACGACTCCACCTCTGATATTCATACCAGAGCTTGAAATCATCCGCAACAGTCATCCCGACTTGTCCACTCACCCTTTTGAACCTGTTCTAATGTACGATCTAAGCCGAACTCGAACCCACCTAATTTATAATGAGGACATTGCAAATCATAGGCATGGAGGGGTATTAAAGTGTAAAACGCCATGAGAATCAATTCACAAAAAGGGTTTCATCAAAAAAAAGAAATGGAGGATTGTGGAAAAAGGAGAGCCATTTTATGAAAAATAAAAAAAGGAGGGAAGAGAAAATGAAAAAAGAAAGGAGCAAAAAGATAAAAGAAATTGAGTCCCTTTAAGGTAATATGGAACTTGCCTAACTTCTAGGTTGGATCAAATGATGAATTAAGACCTAAAAGGCTAAAACTTAAGGGATTAGTGGTAAATATCGACCTTAGGCCTCTTGGATCAAATTGGATTTAAACACTCATGTACTTGTCACGATTCGGATTAGTCCTCAAGAGGTTGAGGAAATGCAAAGCTTATGTATTAGGTCTAAGGCTTAGGAAGTATTCTGCCTCGTTAACTGACCTCTGGTTTGCAGGACTCGGTAACTTAAGCACCCTAAATCACACATAGTCTGGTTCAGTGCTGTTTAAATAATAAAATCATGCCAAAGGGAATTTAATCTATTCTGAAAAAGGTCCTAAGATCTAGATTAGGAGTGGCTAGAAAACACAAGTTGATTTGGACAAGTTCTCAATAAGGAGAGGTGGGAAATTCCCCTCGAAGATGTGCAATAACATATCGTATCCTCGGTGCTTGTAGCCTAGGATATCTAAATATCCTATCGGGGGCATGTAAGTACCTTGTGCTAGTTCAGATGCCATGGGCGGCATTATCACGAAATGTCGATTGCCAGGGTCTGGATTTAGCTACAGAATGCCATGGGCGGGATTACCCCGAAATCTCGAAAGCTAGGGTTCTGGGGGTTGCCATGGGCAGTGCTATCTCGAAGCATCGATTACTAGGGACCTTGCAAGGATTGATGGTGGAGACAAGGAATTCGATATAGACCATATTCAGGGCCAATCCGAAAATGGATCTAAGGAAAAAACATAATGAAAAGAAAAAGAGAGAGAAACCTCTCCATAAATCAAATTCTCCTTCTATATCTCTCTCTTATAAAAAGCACTGGCAAACTAAACCTAGACTAACCATGTTTCAAGCACAAGTGCTTTAACCGCTGGGCCCAACGAACCTCAGGATAGTTCCTGTGGGCCTTAGAAACCTTCGCAGCAGACTGAGGTGAAAGCAAGTTAGGTCTGGATCTGGATTGGTACTTAAGTACCTCTAGGCCTATTATGGGTATTAAGATCGAATTCCTAGAGATGCAGCTTAGTAGGGCATCCTAATGGTTACATTCGACCAAGATAATTGGTTTGATTGATGGAATTTTACTAAGGGACTAGCAAAAGCTAGGCATGGGGGTATGGTGGGAACACCATCATGTGTCATAACTAGCTCAATTTGATCTTATAAAGTCAATAAAAGCTCCTACATATCAGTCAGAAGGTCTCCTGAGCAAGATAATTTATTTGAAAAGAAAAGATGAAAATAGGGTTATTTCTACAATGTTACCATCTTATCACAAATACAGAATAACCACAGGGTATGCAAAGGGTTTATTAAAGGTCATTTGGTCATTAATGTCTAATAAGTGGGTTCATGTAGACGGAAATAGGTTTTTCACGCGTTTCAAGAATTAAATGACATCTAAAATCCTAAAAATAGACCTGCTTAATTAACTGAGCTTTTGGTCAAGATAAAATTCATCTAAATCCTCAAATAATCATAGAAAAATATTCTCTACGGTTTAGCATCTTTGAATTGACCATCGAAACACATCTTGACCTAAAATAGAGTCACAGATAGACTATTACCCAAATTTAGGTTTTTGCACAAATTACCCAGTCAAACTAGGTCAAAACCAAAATCCAACTTCACCATTTGAATCCTTGGGTCTAAATTAGGTTTAAACCAAAATTTAGGCCCAATTAGAGAACTTCTTGACTTGATTTGCATTTCAGAATTGTCTATTTCACAAGTACCCCTAGCTTTTGAAATTTATTCCAAACAGGCCCTTATCTTTGTCGTCACTCTTTGCAAAAAGGTCTCTCCACCATTATCGACAAGGAATCCTACTCCAGTGAGCTTCTTTTGTCAAGAACACAGTGATTTCTTGACGAATCCTTTTCAAAATTGAAAGGAAGACTCGTCAGGTAATCTCCTTCCTATTAAGCCATGTCCAAGTCTCCAGTTCTTTGCCAATCTCTCATGCAAATGCATGAGAGATGTGGGTGTCCTACTCCGGCAAACTTACCAAGCTTGAAAGCTTGGTTTCCAAGCTTTAAACCTCCCTCTAAGGCATATTTAAAGACTCCTGAGGACAACCCGTTCTCTTCACGCTTGTTTTTGGCCAGAATACCTCACCTTCCTCCCTCCTCTCTAACTGAAAAGCTCCACGACATTCGGCGACTTCCTTCGACCACTCTCTTCATCCGCTCACAATACTAGTAGTGGATTTTCCCTCTCTGTCTTCTGCGTCACACCATACCAGCAAATGCCCTAATTCCCCTCATCATCGCCGATTCTCTCCCACCGGAGCTCTCTTCGTCTTTGGCATCGGCCACACCACACCCGGCGTTGCTTTTGCTTCCTATCATTCGCTACCTACTCAGATCATTTCTCTCCCTCTCTACTTCTCTTTCCCATACTCACGACACACACGACCACCATTTCCCCCCTCAACGCTGTCATCTTCCTTTGCTCTGGCAACCAGTCTGACGAGGCTCCCTGTCTGCTGCACCACACCGTAAGCCTCGCCACCTATCCCAAAAGCTCTGCCTCCTCCGTTCGAGCAAAACCCCTCAAGAAATTAAGGGTATTGCTTGCCCTAGCCATCCACCGAACACCTCCATGAACTCCAACCTTATCCATCTTTGCCACGCCCACACATGCACTCTCACAGCACGCCACCGCCACCATCACCTTCGCCGCACTCGCACAAAGCTTCCGAGCATATTTAACTGGGCCACATGGCCATTCTCATGCTTGTAGGTATTTCACCGGAGCTCCACCACCGCCCCGGTTGCACTGACTATGCCTTCAGTCCTTCGACCACATCCGCTCCAGATTTCAGCCCCAGTTCATGCGGAGTGGTCTCAGGACCCTTCCCAAGTCCTTGATTTGGGACACCAGTGCCTGCAACTACCTCAATTGGAGGTGTCTTCACTAGCTGCAACTTAGGCAAAGACAGGGACTTAATAGTCCCATATCGTGAACTGCCGAGCCTTCGAAGCTGCATATATTGAATTTTTGGAGAGGGCTTATTGCCTAAGATCACCGGGGGTCAAGTCGCCACTAACCTTCCTAAGCACCCTCATCTGCTACCCCACGCCGGTGGGTTTGGACCTCTAATCGTATATCTGATTACCCGGTTAATCCCGAGTTTAAGAGAAAGAGAAGAAGGAAAGAAAGGGAAAGAGAAAGAAGGGGAGGGGGTTTTGCTTCGATGCCCACCTCTCAATGCTTAGCAAATTCTGAAGGCCTCTGCCTCTATTGGTGTTGGTGCTGCGCTCTGTTGTGCCTCTTTCTAAGGCTTGAGAAAGAGAGGCCATTGCCTTTGTTGCTCGTTCTGAGTGCACTGTGCACTTATCCTACGTGGCATTTGGTTGATTGATACTATTGATATATTTGGTATTATTGTAATTAGGGTAATTGGTGATTCAAATCACCATTTTACCCTAATCTTTTTGGCTACATTGACTCTTGCTTTTATATTTATATTATTTGTGCTTACGATTTCCATTATATTGCTATATTGTGCTTAAAATTGTGATCTTGATATTAATTGCAACACTTGCTCCCTGTGTTTGACCTCGGATTTCTTTCGGGCTATAAACTATATTTGTTCATGCACTATTTCCAGCTATATTACAACGAAGTGATTTTAAAACACCATTTCAGTGTGCAAACAACCCTTGTTGTGGCCAAAAATGGTCTCCTTAATATGATCGGTGTATCTTTCAAATTCTCAAGAGAATCCATGGGAAAATAAAAGTCACGGATCCAAACTATAACATCCTCAAGAATTCCTTTTGGTGACTTGATGGATAGATCTGCTAATTGCAAAGTCATCTCTGTCGGTTTGAGCTCAGATTCTTCAAGGTGGTCTAGTAGGGATGTGGGTATCAAGTTTATGGAAGATCCTAGGTCCAATAAAGCTCTATCAAATTGTATATCATTGATTTCACAGGTGATCAGAAGGGTACCGAGGTCATTTGCCTTAGGCAAGAGTTTGCTCAAAATGATGGAGCTGGCTTGCTCTAACAGTACGATTGGATTCCCACCCCTAGTTTGCGGCTTATGTTTAGGTATACATACCTCTTTCAGAAATCTCATGTAATCCAGTACGTGGCGAATCGCATCCATCAAGGGGATGTTTATCTGCACCTGCTCAAAGAGCTTGACCAAGTCTTCTTCTAGTGCCATGGTCTCGGGTTTTCTCTTTCCCTTGGTCAAAGCCTCAAGAAATGGAACCTCAGTTGGTTCCTCTAGACTGGCTTGCTCCAACAGTACAATCAGATTCCCACCCTTGGTTCGTGACTTACGTTTAGGTATACATACCTCCTTCAGAAATCTCACTTAAGCCAGTACGTGGCGAATCGCATCCATTAAGGGGATGTTTATATAGACCTACCCAAAGAGCTTGACCAGGTCTTCCTCTAGTGCCACGATCTCGGGTTTTCTCTTTCCCTTGGTCAAGGCCTCAGGAATTGGAACCTTAGTTGGTTCCTTTAGGATTGGCTCAAGCTCTTTATCTGGGACAGAAGTGTCTTGGGTTACCAATCTACGGTTGGGATTTGTGGTATCAGGTTGGTCATGGGTAGGAAATGGTGGGTCTTGTGTTGTTTTGCCACTACGGGTGGTGACGGAATTCAATCCTGCCTGACTTTGGTTTGGGCTAGGCAAAATAGGTGTATGCTAAGTAATGATGGTTGAGAGAGTATTTTGATTTAGTGTACATATAGGAAGATGGCGACAGGAGGGGGAGCAATGGCGATGAAGGATGGATGACCTAGAGGTCTAGGGCTTGGAGAAGGGAGCGGAGGGGAGATTCCACTACTAGAGATAGGGTAATGGGCAAGGGGCATATGAAGGGTGGTTGGCCTAAGGCTAACAAGGAGATCTTGTGCTTTCGCTATCGAAGGAGGGGACACATGGCGGCGGTGTGCTGCTCCCCCTGGTGTGCTTGGCATGTGGCGGCCATGGCCATAAATGGTATTCTTGTATATCCAGTAGAGGACAATCAAGCGGTAGGGTTTTTATGCACACCAGAAGTACTTGGAATGAGGCTCCACAACCTCCACTGCCGCCACCACATAGATACGGGGGTCACACCGGGGGCGTTGAAATCCCCTTGATGGAGGACGTCAGATCCGCCGAATGGGTATTGAGAAGGGCCCTAATTGGAGAGGCAATGACCGATATCCCTATCCTGGAAAAGCTTCACCAAATGGTAAGCTCTCTATCTTTATCAACTGAAGGATGGAAGATTGGTATTCTATCCCTCCCGCGGTTTGTGGTTTTTGGTTTGGGGATGATCAATGTCGAACGACTACAGTTTAGATTGAGTGTTTTTGAAAGTTTAACAGTGATTTGGAGATTGGTCTCACCATTTGATGGGTCCTTGCTTGAGCGGCCACCTCAGAGGGCTGGATCCAGGTCAGGGACTTTGGGAATCAAAGGCCTTCCGCTACACCTGTGATCAAAGGAGGTGGTTGCGTCCATGATTGCAGGCTTTGCAATATTGGCAGAAGATGCAGAGGTTGGACTGAGGGAAGGCAATGGTCGAGTGTTGAATGTTTTGGTGGATGTTTTTAGGGGAGGGTCGGTTCCCGAGAAGGATATCCTTCAATGTGGGGGAAGTTCTTGGTTGCTTCAATTGGTTTTTGCCCCTGGTGATACAACTAGGCTAGGGCAACAGGTTAAGACGTCTTATGCTGAAGTTGTGAGAGAAGACGATGGCCTGGAATAGATGGGATAAGAAACACCCGATGAAGCTCCTGAACCTAAGAAATGTAAGGACTACCACCATCTGGAGAATAGTGAAGAAGGGATGGAAGTAGTCCTGATTGTGCAAGCTATGGATGAGGAAACTTTATCTGGTGGGGTGTTGCAAGAAATCCCTGTCAATACCATGAGAAGTCAGTCCAACCTTAAGGCTGCAGAAGGGTTGAAATTTCGGGTAGGTGCAACGTCTAAGGGATTGGAAAGTCTCCATACAAACTTAGACACCATCAGACTAAACATGTCAAGATGGACGAAAATGCCATAGTTGCTGTTCTTAAAGTGGGGAAAGTTCAGACCCCTAAGAGTGGGGGTATCTAAGGAGGTAGATGAGGGTCCTCTCTTGGAACGTGTGTGGGTTGCATGACGAAGTTCGAAGGGCGTCCCTCTCAAGATATTTGAGAGAGTGGGATATTGAGTGTGCGCTTATATAAGAGACGCATGTAGAAAATGCAGATGGGGGGATGTGGAATGAGTTGTTAATGTCAAGGACAGCTGACTATGTGGCCCTAAATTCCCAAGGCAGATCTGGTGGTATCGTCTTCTGGTGGAGGAAGGCATGTTTGCAAGTGATGGAGGTTCATAGACCTAGACATTTGATAACTTGCAAGTGCAAGAAGATTCAAGGGGAGGATATCTGTTTCATCATTGGGGTTTATGGTCCCTGTGATGCTTATGTCAGACCTGAATTGTGGGAGGATCTGTTTGCAGTAGCAGCACTTGTACAAGTGGTACCCTGGCTTGTGGGCGGGGACTTTAATTGCGTGTTAACTGGAGCGAGCCAACCCAATGGAGTGATGGACAATGCTTCTCTTGGTTTCCAGTTGATGGTATAGAATTTAGGCCTGAATGAATTCCCATCGTCTAGAGTGGAATTTACATGGAGGAATGGAAATGGCTTGATGTCGAAGATCGATAGGTTCTTTGGGAATACTGACGTGCTAAAGAGATTTCATTTATCATCAGTTACTGGACTAGAATGCCCATTTTCAGATCACACACCATTAGTCAGGGATAGTGGAGAATAGGTGCGTTTAGGCTCCTACTTCAAATTTAGAAGGCAGTGGTTGAGAGAACCAGGCTTCCGTGAAATGCTTGAGGGGTGGTGGAGAACCAAATAGGTTGAGGGGTCAGCTACAATCAGATTGGCCTCCAAGCTGGCTGCCATGCGCACTATGCTTAAGGAGTATAGGGCAGTGATTTATTCACTAAGAGACCAAAGGCGACATGAGGCTTTCATGGAACTTCACTGTTTAGATGAAAAGGAGGCCACATCCCCGTTATCTGATCAGGAGCTTGATGCAAGGAGTTGGCAGAAGGTGATATTGGAGGAGGACCTAAAGCTTGAGATGGACTGGAGAGAACGTTCAAGGCAGCTATGGCTTAAAGAGGGAGATGCCAACACTAAATACTTCCATCATGTAGCAAGTTCACGTAGAAGATATAATCTGATATCTTCTATTATCAAAGATGGGTAGAGATTAGTGTCTTTGCAAGAAATCAGGTCTGAAGCTGTTAAATACTTTAGGGAGACTTCATGGGCAGCATCTAGGGGCATGTGAAGAATGGCTGCTAATGTGGCTCCTCGAATATCAGATGAGCAAGCTATCAGGCTGGTTGTAGGCATATCTGAAAAAGAAATAGTGGATGTTATAAATGATCTGAATAGTGAAGGATCACCTGGCCCCAATGGTGTTCAAGTATTTTTCTACAAAGAGATGTGGAGTTTATTGGGTAAGGAAGTGATGGAGGTGATTTGGGAATTCGAGAGAGGGAATTATGGTTTTGATAAGATAAAACCGTCATACATTTTCCTACTGCCAAAGATGTAAGGGGCTGAAAAGTTCTCTGATTTTAGACCTATTACACTTTTGAATTCCATTGACTTGGTGGTGGGAAAAATATTAGCAAACAGATTACGTTTGGTTCTCCATGATCAAATCCATCCGGTCCAGTTTGCATTTCTTCCTAATAGGTCATTACAGGAGTCTTTATTATGGCCCAGGAGATGGTGAATGGCTGGCACAAGAGGAAGTGTAAAGCCTTCATGTGGAAGGTGGACTTCTGCAAGGCCTATGATTCGATTGCTTGGCCATACCTGTGGGAAGTCTTTAAAAGAAGAGGCTTTCCTCGTATGTGGATTCAATGGATGAAGAGGTCCATTACCACCACTTCCATTACTCCTTTGGTCAATGGTAGGCCGTGTGGGGCATGGATAGAACCACAGTGTGGAGTCAGGCAAGGATGTCCACTTGCTCCACTAGTTTTTAATCTTGCGATCGATAATCTTGCTAGATATGCATCCATGCTGTCTGAAGCTGGTATTATAAGAGGCTATTCCCTATCTATGAGGACATCCTTGGCTCCTGTGCTATAATACGCCGATGATGCAGTCTTTTTTGTTGAAGGGGCTGAATCTGAAGCTCAAGCTCTAAGGCATATGGTGAAGCTTTTTGGGGAGATTTCTGGGTTGAAGTTGAATGGAGAAAAATCCTCCTTAGTTTGTTTTGGGCCACTGATTAGGAACAACATGCTATCTCTTCCATTTTGGGAACACCATGAATCACACTTCCAATCAAGTATTTGGGACTACCATTGAGATGTTCTAAGTTGCGGAAAAATGATTGGAATGTTCTCTTTGACAAAATCTCTGTAAAGCTAGAAAGTTGGAATAGTTGGTTCCTGTCCAAGGGTAAGAGACTCACCTTATTAAAATCTATCATCACTTCTATTCCAGTTTTTTACTTCTCCATGTTCAAGGCTCCCAAGTCAGTTTGGAAGCGTATTGATGTGATGCGAAAGCGATCTTTCCGGAAGGGGGCTTGATGTGCATACATCTGAATAGCCAAAAATGTCTATTAATGCATGTTCTTAGTATCATATTGGCATCATGCATTGTAAATATTGCATAGCATGTATAATCATGCATTTAGGCCACATTGTACAAATTGTACGGTAATTGTCTCCTTTTATGGCCAGGGATAGGGTGACTTTAATCAGGGCCTCGGATCGAAGATCCAACTGTACGGATCTGATCAGGGCAACAACTGGAGTTCAACGACTCCAAATTGCCTCTATCGGACATCCGTAGCACCAGATATAGTTTGAGGAAGCTCAGAGATCAAGGGCCAAGAAGGTGTCAATTCGCACTTCAAACAGCAAATTCGACTGCATGGTTGGGTTCAAACTGATGATCGTAGCCTAATGGCAAGAAAATCAGCCCAATCTGACATCCGTGGCATCGTCGACAACACATAGAAGGTGGATGGCCAAGATGGCACCACGTGGCACCATCTTAGCCTCCCAATCAGACCAAGGACCTGCAGCTGCACTTCTAAAGGCATAGGTGCAGACAATTTGGGCCGTTGGATCTTAATCCAATGGCCACGGGCGTGCGTCTTAAAATGTAAGCGTGACAAAGAGGCAGTTGTAGCACACCAGGTGCAAGCACTTCACGTAAAGAAGAGGCATAGGGTCGAATCCCCACAAGCCTCAAATTGAGCTGAAGGCGGGGGGTACGTTGATTCTGGCCATCATATGAAGATCGTACGAGCGAGGAGCGAGCGACGTGGCACAACGGATGCGTGCGGTTCATGCATGTGTGATCTTATGCAGATGCAAATGCTCGATCAGGTGTGGGGGGCATGATACATTCTGAGCCGTTGGATGTGAGATCAGACGGCTGAGAAGAGGCATGCGTTGTGCGTTGAGCTGATGAAGAGGCGCTGGCGAGGAGCGTTTTAAGCCATCCGATCTTGAGATTGGACGACTAATCTTGCGAGAACGTGGATGAGCATTGGGCACAAGGAGGAGAAGAGGTGCGCACACACGTCACCCACGTCAGGTCTTTAGTGACGAATAAATCCGTCACTAATGACCTGATATTAATGTTTTTAAATTTGTAATGACCAAATTACCCCCAATCCTTGCAACTATAAAAGGAGACCCCAACCCTATGAAATTCTCATCCCTTCTTCTCTCACCCCCTCCAAAGCTCTAAGAGCTTGTCCCAAACCTGGGATGCTCCTCTAGAGTAAAAATTAGAATTTTTCCACCTTCTTCCCCCTTCGTGGAGCATCTCGCAGTTGTCCTCTCGCTCCATTTGGGAAGTGGATCCCACGACGATGACGACGTTCTGCCTCGCCCCTAGTTCCTCCCGCTTCATCCTCCTTCCCTCTCCATCCTCTGTCTTCCAAGTGTCGCTCCGTCTGGCTTGTCCTCCAAGCAATCATCAAGGAGGATACTTCTCTCTCCATTCTCTTTACTGCTTTCTAGAGTAGATTTACTTCTTTCTAGCATACATTTCCTGCTTTCTAGTTGTAATGATTAGTGGAATGAACATCATTTGATGATGAAATCCATGTTTATTCTACCTCTCTTTTTTCTTTATTTGTAATATTCTCTCTCTCTTCTATTTATTATTTATTAAATAGATAGCTAGTTTTCGACTAGGTAATCTATTTCATAACAAACAAAACAAACACGTATTTTTAATCAAACGTCCACCTCCCTGTGTTCGACTTGGAATTTCTTTACAAATTTTGATTAAATTTTAACTGTTGATGGATTGCTTCGCAAATCAAATTACAACTACGGGTTTCCAAATCCAACTCTGGTCGCATAGTTTTCCACATTCAACATTTTGGCACAGTTGCGATTCTCGATTTTCCTTCTGTATTTCGTGCACTTTATTATTTTCTACCTTGCTTTACTTCTCATTTATTATTTTGCAGGTACCTCAACAGGGAATCTTCAAGTGGTAGATCGGAGTAAAGTGCAGTTGAAGGCAACTGTAAATGCTCCCCACTCTTCCCCCTCCATAGATTTCATTTCATAACATTAATTCAAACCCCAGTTAACCTAGGTGTTTGCATAAATCCTAGGGTTAGTTTGGTTGCATGGATTTCCACCCACATTCATCTCACCCTCATAAAAAAAAATTAACAAAAAGATACTTCCTGTGGGATAAATCAACATACACACTACATACACCCAATTGATTTCTATCTACTCAACTGGGATTCTGATCTATGGAATCGGTACATGCAAATCAACATATAAAAGAGTAGAAATCACTCTAGGTTAATCATCTTGTGTGCCTAACTCAGTGGTGCAATTTTGGCCAATTGTTTGAGTTGTTTAGGCCGCACCACTCAACCTAAAATCAACTCATCATGTAGCTTCCCTGTAGGGTCTTCAATTTAGGTAAATACCAGGCACTTCACTTTACTTTTTGATTTTAAAAGGAAAAGATCTTCACCCGTGTTTGAACTTCTGGATTGCCTTGAAACTTGATTGAATTAACTTAATTCCAAACCCTAAAAGCTATTTAGGCAAGATTTGAACCTTAAAATCCACTCATCAAAAATAATCTTGCTTGAAAACCCTAGTTGTGCACGTACTCACACATACTCAATTGATCATTAAGGGCACAACCTATCTTAAGGGCCCACCACATTCATAAGCACTACAATCCCAGCCCTAAATAAAATCAAGTAGATATTGGCCTTAAGGAATAATTCGCTCTTTGAAGCCCAGTCTGAGATTGTTTATGATTAACCTGCTTGTACCAATCAATCTGATGTCTAGCTAGAGGAGTAGCATCAAACGATCATGGCTGGGGTGTACACTAGGAACCAGAGGCGCAAGCCAAAGGAAGGACCTTCTCCCCAGTCCCTCCTTCTAACTGGTTGGATTGATTAGATGCAAGTAGAGTAAATCATTTATAATCTTAAGATGGATTTTGAGTCTATAGATTCTTAGGCTACCCAACTTAATGACAGGCTTGTTTTGTTGTGCTGCAGGGTCCTTATCTCCAATCCTTCCGACCCCTTTCTAGTTTATGCTTAGAAGGAGGGCATTGAATCCCCAAATGGAAGGACCATTAGAGTATTGTAGGAGGCGTAGATTGGATTTTGGCTAAATTGATCCCATGGCCAATCAACAACCTCCTCTGCCTTAGAATCCACAGGAGATGTTTCAAAGGCAGCTGGAACAAATGTAGAGAATGCAAGAATGGTTCTAGAGAATGTAGGGCACTCAGCCCTTGAAGGATTTTTATGATCATTCAAATTACGGGGAACGTCCTAACATCCAGATTCCTGCCGAAGACGTAGAAATCAAGCCCTAGGTGTTAAGCCTGATCAAACACTTTCATGGGCTTGGCTCTGAAGACTCGTCTCAGCATTTGGAGGACTTGACCACTTTGGTCCAGACCACCAAGGCGTGAAACGTGAATGTAGAGCAGATGATCATGAGGCCCTTTCCCCACTCTCTTAGGGATAAAGCCGCTCATTGGTACAGGACCATAAGAAGGCCGATCACAACATGGAATGATCTAAAATTGACTTTCCTGAAGAAATTCTTCCTTATTAGGTGTACCAATGCCTTGATACGGGCGATTACTACCTTCACCCTGCGGCCAGGGGAGTAGTTTCATGTTGCCTTGGAGCGATTCTAGGACTTATTGTGAAAGTGTCCATACCACGAGGTGCCAAATGGCAGCTCGTGCAAATCTTCTACCACGGGTTGACTGAGCAACTCAAAAATTATGTGGATGCTTCTTACGGAGGTAATTTCCTCGACAAAGACGCAGATAGCGTGCATGATTTGTTTAAGGAGATGAGTGAAAATTCAATCAATCATGCCTCCATGGATACTTTTAACTGGTCCCAACAACCTAGATCGAATGTTAATGAGGTCCACGACTCTCATTCATTCCATATGGAACTGATTTATAATAAACTAGATAAGGTGGACTTGGTTACTAAAAGAATGGAGTGGATGGCGGAAAACTCTGTAAATAATTCTTGAACCACTCAATCCCAGAATTTGGGATTCCATTCTTCACGAGCTCCTTTTGGACGGGAGTTTGTGAATCAACTGGATGCGACTCAACCTATGACCCAGCATTATTCGGAACCCCATGGCTTCCAAACTGGGACCTTTGATTCTAGTTTCTCTGATCTCTCCCTTTCTTTCTCTCCATCCTTGCTCTATGAGGATGTCTATGTTGTACAGGAGAATGGGTCTATGCCGCTGAATCAAGTCAATCAGCTAGCTTGGAATGCCCGTCAACTCGTAGGGCAGGCTGATTTGAACTGATAGATGATAGAAATGCAAGGATCTATGCTCCAGCTCATGTAGCAAATGAAAACTTCGCTGGACAACTTGCAAACTAGGTTCATTGCTAATTCTCGTCAACCCAGATCTCTGCCATCTCAACCTATACCCAACCCGCGTAATATCCATAGTCCAGACAATCAAGCCCAGGGTACGGGAATTAGAGGGACCCGCACGCACATGCTCAGGTGGTTGAGCAGGGTCCTTTCTCTTCTGCTTCTTCAAATCAAAGGTTTCTGGCTAATGAAGCCCCTCCAATCTTTCCTAACCCTCCCCAAGACCCAAACCCGTATGCATCTACTAATTCTGTTACTTTGAGTGGAAAAAAAACTCAGGATCCACAACCACAATGTTCTGATCTACCAAATCCTGGAGAGCTGAGGAGAGAAAGGAGAACTCTAAAGAAGAAATCAAGGCTCAAGAACCTGATTTCGAAGATCTGACTCATGTTCCTTTTCTTGAGGCCTTGATTAAGCCTAGGAAGAAGAAGCCTGTTGATAGTAACGAGGAGCTCTTGAATATATTCAAGAATGTTGAGATCAATATCCCTCTCCTCGATGCTATCAAACACATATCAGCTTACACTAAATTTTTAAAGGATTTATGCATATAGAAGCGTAAGTAGAGGGAATCTGTTCTGAGGAAGGTGGTACTCTCTGAGCAGGCTAGTTCTGTTATCTTGCATCACCTTCCTCAGAAAAAGAGAGATCCAGGTGCTTCTTTGATTTCTTGTGTCATCGGAGATTACACCTTTGATAGAGCACTTCTAGATCTAGGTGCATCCATTAACCTAATTCTGACTTCTCTTTACGAGAAGTTCAGATTAGGTGAACTTCAGCCGACTTCAGTAACGTTGTAGTTAGCAAACTGTTCCATGAGGCATTATTGAAGTTGTTATCGTCAAGGTTAACGATTTTTATTTTCCTATAGATTTCCTTATCGTTGACATGGATGTACCTGAAAATTTAAGGAACACACCCATCATTCAGGGGCATTCGTTCCTAGCTACCACTAAGGCTAATATCAATTGTGAGAGTGGTAGCATGGAAATTGCCTTTGGGGATCAGAAATTGAAATTGGATAGTTTTAAGGCGATTAACAAATTTAAGGATTGTGGATTTATAGAGGAACTTGAGGAAGATAACTTGAATATTGAAATATGTATGACGATTTCTGCAATTGAATGTTTCTCCTGTTGTGATGGATCTAACCCACAACCCTTTGTGGCAAACCCGCCACATTCTGAAGACGTTATTGATTTTGTTCACTTTCAACCTCTTCCTCTTGATGAATCTTCATCAGCATCATCCTTACCTTCCATTCTAAACTTGCCCCAGCTCTAACTGAAGCCATTGCTCGAGAGTTTGAAATATCAGTTTTTGGGACCTCAAAAGATGCTCCCTATGATTATCAGTGCTATATTAACTAAGGAACATGAGATTAAACTGATCAAGGTCCTAAAAGAACACAAGGAGGCAATTGTTTGGACCATTCATGACCTTAGGGGGATCGAGCCATCTTACTGCAATCACAGAATATTCATGGAAAATGGATCCCGCCCTTCTTGCAAAATGCAAAGGAGATCAAATCCTAATATGTGAGAAGTGGTCAAGAAGGAAATTATCAAGTGGCTCAACACAGGAATCATTTATCTGATCTTAGATAGTCCTTGGGTAAGTCCCGTGCAAATTGTTCCCAAGAAAGATGGGATTACTATTGTGACTAATGAGAAAGGAGAATCTGTCACAACTCGTTCAACTTCCTCTTGGAGGGTTTGTATCGATTACAGGAAGCTGAACATAGCCACGAAAAAGGATCATTTCCCTTTGCCTTTTATCGATCAAATCCTGGAAAGACTAGCCAGGTAGAAGTACTTCTGTTTCCTAGATGGTTACTCGGGATACAGTCAAGTCCCTATAAATCTCGAGGATTAGGAAAAAATGACTTTCACATGTCCCTACGGAACCTTTGCTTTCCGTAGAATGCCAATCGGCTTATGCAATGCACCTACGACGTTTCAGAGGTGTATGCTAGCCATATTCTCTGACATGGTGGGAGAGTTTATGGAAGTCTTCATGGACGATTTCTCTATTTTTGGAGAATCGTTTGATTCTTGCCTGGCTAATCTTGAAATGATCCTTAAAAGATGCATGAAAACAAGATTGGTCCTTAGCTAGGAAAAGAGTCATTTCATGACACAAGAAGGCATCATCTTGGGTCATGTAATCTCTGAACGGGGAATTGAAGTAGACAAAGCTATGGTTGATGCTATCTCTCAACTTCCTCCTCCCACATCTGTCAAACAAATTCGATCATTTCTTGGCCATGTGGGATTCTATAGGAGGTTCATCAAGAACTTCTCTAAGGTTGCTCGACCTCTGAGCAACCTTCTTGCCAAAGATACGCCGTTTGATTTCAACGAATCAAGCCGTAAGACATTTGATTTTCTTAAAACGGCAGTCACTTTTTCTCTGGTGTTGCAACCATCGATTTGGACAGCCCCATTCGAGATCATGATTGATGCTTCTGATTACGTGGCCGGGGCTATTTTGGGTCAAAAGATTGACAGGAAGCCCTCTATCATCTACTACGCTAGTAAAACTCTGGACGAGACTGATTGCACAGCAAAAATACACTTACAATTGTGCCATCTTGTGCTATTTCCTAGCATTGCCAGTGCATATTAGGTAAAAATAGTCGCATTTGTAAAAATGAACGCACGCATGCATTTATTTGAGGGGGGAGGATAGTGAATAAAATGGCCTTGTAATTAACAAATTCTTCAAGTGCTACCTCGCAAAATTTCCATCTTTATTTTTTATTTCTATTTGACTTTGAATTTCTTCTTCGCGGCTGTAAGGCATGGCAGCTCCTCTTCGCGCCATGCTCTGCAGCAAGCTTGCCCTGCAGCCGCATGCATAGACAGGGCATGGTTGTGCTTGCCTTCTTCCTCTTTAAAAAGGGCTCAGCTTTCTTTTTTGCGGCTGAGCCTGGTCCACACAAAAAAAAACACCAACACACAGCAGCTTTCTTCTCCAGGTCGTCTCCTCCCCTCTCCCCTCCATACGCAGCCTCTCTTCTCCTTGAAGAGCCATGCTGCGGGCAAGAGCAACTCACAGTGGTGCACAACCACCACTGTGAGTCCCACAACCACCCAGCTCATCAAAGAGTTGGTGGGCGTGGTGGTTCTCTTCCCTGTTTCATCGTTCCAAGCCAACCCCGCCATTGCCACAGGAGCTTCAAGCTTTGAAGCTCAACAGGCCACCGCTCGCCCGCACGCAGGCCACCGCTCGCCCGCACACAGGCCACAGCGCACGCTAGCAGCCAGGCGCTCTCTTTCCGCGTGGGCCAGCAGGTCGCCCCCGCCCTCAACGCTCTCGCAAGCAGCCGACGTAGTCCTTCCACGCATGCACCAGCTCGCTCAGCGGCGCCCGCACACGCAGAACCGCCAACAGGCGGTCGCACGAGCCGAGCATGCACTGTAGCCACTGTTCACACTAGAGAGTGCGACACTTTGGCTACAGTGCG